>JARQOD010000003.1:167999856-168352867 GCA_033576555.1 Oophaga sylvatica
CATTTGCTGCAATTGTGTTTCCACACCACGTGAACCCATCCTAAATTCTTTCTTGGACTCAAAAATATTAAATATTTAACATAACTACTAGACAATTTGTACTTTTAGAGAAATATCTACAGTTAGGTCCAAAATATTTGGACGTTGACACAAATTTTGACATTTTAGCTGTTTAATTTCACATTAGTATTTGTAAGCCAAAACCAGGAGTTGGAAAAAAATGCTGAAGTGGTGATGTGTTTCTATTATACTTTTCATCTGATTGTTCCACTTCTGGTTTTATCTTACAAATACTGATGTAAAATACTGACCAAATACTGAATGTGAGAACTTGGTCTTAATTTTATAGTACTCAGATCCTAATTTGAGTAAGGGTTTAGCAATTACAGCTCTTTAATATGTAGCTGCCTCTTTTTCAAGGGAACTAAGGTAATTGGACAATTATCTCAAAAGCTCTTTAATGGGCTGTGTAGCCTTTTCCCTTAATACATCATCAATTAAGTAGGTGAAAGCTCTTGAGCTGATTCCAGGTGTGGTATTTCTATTTGGAAGCTGTAGCTGTGAACCCACAATATACGGTCAAAGGAGTTCTCAATGGAAGAGAAACAGATCATCATTAGGCTGAAATAAAAAGAAATCCATCAGTGGACATGTTAAAAGTGGCCAAATAAACAGTTTGACACATTCTCCAACAAAAGAGCGTACTAGTAAGCTTGGGAACTCAGGGAACTGAACGTCTACAGAAGACAAATGTGGTAAATGAGCACAGAATCCTTTCCATGGTGAAGAAAAACCCCTTCACAACATTCCCCCAAGTGAAGAAGACGCTCCAGTATGTAAATGTTTCATTATCTAAGTCTACCATAAAAAGAAGACTTGAGATCAAATACATAGGGTTCACCCCAAGATGCAAACCATTAATCAGCCTTAAGAAATTAAGGTCGGATTAGACTTTGCTAAAAAACATCTAAAGAAGCCCGCCCATTTCTGTAAAAGTATTCTTTGGACAGATGAAAGTAAGATCAACCTGTACCAGAATGATGGGAAGAAAAATATTTGAAGAAAGCTTGCAACAGCTCATGTCATGATCCAAAGTACACCATATCTTCTGAAAAACATAGTGGAGGCAGTGTGATGGCATGAGCATGCATGGCTTCCAATGGCACTGGGTCACTAATGTTTATCGATGATGTGACTGCAGTGAAGAAAGATGCAGCCAGATGAATTCTGAAGTGTACAGTGTACTTTCTGCTTACATTCAACCAAGTACTGCAAGGTGATTTGACCGCGCTTCATAGTACAGATAGACAATGACCCAAAACATACTGCAAGAGAAACCCAGTTTTTAAAGGCAAAGAAGTGGAATTTCTGCAATGACCGAGTCAGTCACCAAATCTCACCCTATTGAGCATATATTTCACATGCTTAAAGGGAATCTGTCTCGTTTTTTCCCATATAACCTATGGCTACCACTATTCAGTCCTGTGTTATAGCATTCTGGCATGTGGTATATAAGTCTCCAAGCCACCCTGCAAAACAAAAAAAAGATCTTTCATTATACTCACCTAGGGGTGATCCGGTCAGATCGGTGTCGCTGGTTTAGGTCTGGAGTCTCCATCTTTTTGCGATGCCATCCGTCTCTGCTTCGTTGGATGACACATCCTATGTCATCCGAACAGTGTTCCAAATCATGCTCCTGTGCAGGTGTACTTCTCTCTGCCCTGCTGAGGGCAGAGCGAAGTACTGTAGTACACATGCACTGGCACTCTTTGGCTTTCCCCAAGCATATGCAGAACAGAACTTTGCTCTGCCCTCAGCGTTTGGTGACGTCCATGGTGTCCAGACTTTAGGTAGTCATTTCCTGCAAAAGATTTTCTACAAAGTATTAAAAAATTAACATTTTATTTATGATACAGATAATTGTTCAATTACTTTTCAGCTCGTGAATTGAAGAGGCATTGTAGCAAAATGGTTGCAGTTTCTAAACGTTTCACAGGATTTTTTTATTCAACCCCTTTAATTAAACTTGAATGTCTACACTTCAATTGCATCTCAGTTGTTTCATTTTAACCCTAAAATACGTAACCCTGGCCTTTTAGGCCCAGTAGCTTACTTTTTGCAAACAATTATAATTACAATGTTGTGCATTTTTCATTTCTTACTTTTGCAATTTTGAAGCAAACTTGTAAAAGTTTATTTATTTAAGTTCCTCCATAAGATTTGCCGAAGGGCCTGAAAAGCCCGGGTTATGTGAAAGTGTATATTTCAGATGTCACGCATTATATAAAAAATAGATACAAACACATGAGCCATGCACACAGTGAACAAGTCGGTAGGACAGTGTTCACACCACCAAAAGACTGAAACACAGAAAAGAACAGTAAAACAAACGTATAAAAATACTATGTTGTAAGAAAGTAACAGTAAACAGAAAGTGCTAGTAAAAAGATGATAAAAACAGGATATTTGGTTGCTATGTTTTTTGCAAAAAATTTATACTAAGCCGCTCTACCAAACGTCAAGGTATACCCATATCAGAGCAGTCCCTAACTGATGTTTAAACTGGTCAAGGCTTAAAAAAAAGACAGTATACATTTTTTGCAAAAAAGTATCAACCAAATACCCTGTTTTTTTATCATCTTTTTACTAGCACTTGCTGTTTACTGTTACTTTTTTACAACAGAGTATTTTTACACGTTTGTTTTAATGTGTTATTCTGTGTTTCATTATATAAAAAATAGTGGCATTCAGAGCCCAAATCATGAAGATTCGGTCACTGTCCGAATATTTCTAGATCTAACTGTATGTACTTGACATTAGCTGATTTTGTACAAAACAAATTTATACCCTTTAAAATTTGCAGTCACTCACATGTAACGCAGAATTTATAGCAATTACTTAACAAGGATAACATTTTGTGATGTCACTTCCTGCACTCCTCATTCTGCCAAAACAGTAAAACCGTGTTCCTTTTTCGGAAGATGACGTAGTATTCTTATTAATATCTGAGATATACTTCCTTCCTGTCGATTTTTCGGCTCAAACCTGCACATATTATTCCAAGAATGTCTACAGAATATTAACAGAGTAAAACACTCTAATGTGAAGACATGGATTTAAATACTGGTGCTTCATAAAGCAATTAGGTACATGGTTAAACTCGACAATTAGTAAAGGTTGTGTATATGTGTAATGTCAATAAGCCAGTAAAAAGATATCTTTCAAGCTGAATAAATAGTACAATAGTTATTATGTTCATCTAGTAATCGCAGAGTCCTGCTTCAGTCACTTGTGGACCTATTATAACCAACAGGAGCTTTACAACAAATGATTCTGCAATCTATACAGGAGATTATAAAAGGTTTTTTTTTCTTTCATTTTACCACTAGATATGTATCAGTAATGTATGTTCCTTGCTTATAGAAAAATAATTACTGGTGCCTGTCTTCTACTGTTTCTGCTGGCGCTTCGGTCACTCTTCATCATCTTGTGACCAAAGCCCTGACTGACCAGAAGTTACGGCTAATGGTATAACTATCCCTTTTAATGGAAGTCTTTTAGCATCTCGTTCTGAGTTTCATAGACTTACAATGAAAATTGACTTCTGAACTGCACAGCGAACAGTGTAGTGATCCGGCTAGTCACAACTCTGATCACGTGGTGCAGGTGAGGGTTGGAGAAGAAAATTATCCGTTGGTATGAAAAAAAAACCTGGAGTGCTACTTTAAAGGGAATCTGTCACCCCAATTTTGCCCTATGAGATAGGGCCACCGCCACCAGAGGCTTATCTACAGCATTCTGTAATGCTGTAGATAAGCCCCCGATGTCACCTGAAAGTGAAGAAAAACAAGTTATATTATGCTCACCCAGGGGCGGTCCGCCATCTGATGGGCATCGCGGTCCCATTCGGTGCCTCCCATCTTGTAGCGAAGCCGGCCTCTTTTTTCAGTCCCGTCACGGCTCCTGCGCAGGCGCACTGCTAGCCCTGGTGAGGGCAGAGTAAAGTACTGCAGTGCGCAGGTGCCGGGAAAAGTCAGAGAGGTCCGGTGCCTGCGCACTGTAGTACTCTGCTCTGCCCTCACCAGGGCAGAGCAGTGCACCTGGCAGTAGCCGCGACCGGACGGAAAGAAGAGGCCGGCTTCGCTATAAGATGGGAGGCCCCGGACCGGACCGCGATGCCCATCGGACCCGACCGGACGGAAGAACGCCCCTGGGTGAGTATAATATAACTCGTTTTTTTTCATTTTCAGGTCACATCGGGGGCTTATCTACAGCATTACAGAATGCTGTAGATAAGCCCCTGATGGCAGTGGCCCTATCTCATAGGGCAATAATGGGGTGACAGATTCCCTTTAAGCACAAACTCTTCTCATCTTCATAACAAAATCACAAGCATCACTGATACCGGGTAGTCAATGCTGCATTAAAGCATCTCTCTGGCATTTCTTTTTTTATTTCATGACCAGAGTAGTATCACCAATGTCTATTCCCTGCCCCTAGTAAAACATTTACAAGTCACCGACTTCTGCTCTTCCCGGTGCCACTCGGGTCCTGTTTCACCAAGTTGTGACCTCAGTTTCTGACTGACCGAAAGTCACGACTAACAGTCATAAGCTCTCAATGTAAGTCTATGAGAGAATTGTTCCAGCCTCATTCTGGCTCTCATAGACTTACTTTGAAAAGTGACAGTCCGCCCATGAAACAAAGCGGTCACAATTAGCAGAAGACAACCGGAGTGGCCGTGAGAACTGCAGAAGACGGTGTCTGTTAAGTTTTGTGCTCTAGGCAGGGAACATACATTACTGACACTGTGAAATAAAAAAAATGCTGGAGTGGTGCTTTAATACAGGAACCAAGCAATATTGACTATAGCAGTACGATATAAAGTCATTCCTATTGTAGATTATTGTTTTGTCTTCTTACATGTTCTCACGGTGTGCAATCTGACATACAGCATAAGCCTTCTGTGTCTTCCAAAATAAGCAGACCATTCTCCGTAGTCTAACTTTTTTATTGGTCAACAGATGGATGAATGGAATCACAATGTTTGAATGTGGATGGTAAGGCCTCTTTCACACATCAGTTTTTTTGTGTCAGGCATAATCCGTCGAACACCTGAAGGGACGGATCCGGCGCTGAAATGAAAAAAACTGATGCCACGGATCCGTTTTTTTGCTGGATCCGACCTGAACTTTTGAACCCAGAAAAAGAGGGTTTTGGATGTCCGGAGACAGTGGAAAATGTAGTAGTAGTAGTAGTAGTAGTAGTAGTAGTCCCTGATTTCCAGACTCCGGATCAGACTTTTGTCAGGTTGCACAAAAGACTGATCCGGTTCCATTGAATTTTATTATTTCCGGCCGCCTGATGCACCGCATCAGGCGGCTCCGGAAAACAAAAAAAACGTTGCATGCACCGTGTTGTCCGGCCGCCGGAATGTACATTTCTGCCGGATCCGGACAAAAACGGATACAACGCAATGACATCAGGCACGATCCGGCGCTAATGAAAGTCAATGGTAAAAAAACGCATCCGGTACCGGATCCGTTTTTTTAACAACACGCCGGATCATGCCTGAAGTCAAAAAACGGATGTGTGAAAGAGGCCTAAAACAGATATACTTTAGATAGTATAATGGAGTTTTAATAACATAATACAGGATAAAGTTTTACACAACTGTTCTGCTAGACTGCATCTTACAAAATGACTGCTTCACTAGGACCATCTTACTCAACATGCATTGGTTTCTCCCACAATGCAACTGACTGCTTAACAGAAGAACAACTTGTAACACAATTAAACATCACCAGATGGTACTATTACCACATTAAACATCACAAACAGAGTATAACAGCTTATTAAAGTGATAACAGTAATTTTAACCTCATCTTTTGTCCTAATGGGCAGAACAGTCATACTATATTACCATTTTACCACTATCTGTTTATAAATAGTACTTAAAGGGTTGTACGACCTTTGGCTACAAGTCTGCGGTCACACTCGGTGATTCTTCAGATTTTGTGTTAGTTCAGCCTGATGAAGAGACCTGAGTAGTCTCGAAAGCTTGCAATTTGTTACCATCTTTTCAGTTAGCCATTAAAAGGTATCAACCACTGAGGACTCTCAACTCTAAATATTTTTCTATCTACTGGCTAACACGGTACAAAGATATACATCTTTACTGTATCAAAATGGAGGATACCAGAATGTACCACATCTTTATGGAACTAAAACCACTTCTGAAGAAACGGCACAAATGGACAGCGATATTTTTTTCTTATCTAAATGCAAAAAGGAGAATTTAATTCCCAAAGGACTCTGGATTACAAACCCAATTCTTCACACCTACAATACCCATTATGCAAAAAACCTTTGTCACAGGACGTCTGAGAGACTTAGGAACCATCTTTTGCATGTCTGCTACAGCATAAGGAGTAACGTCCAAGGGCAATTTGAAAGCCTAAGGAAAACACTTCCAGAAACCACAGAACAAAAATTACAACAATACTACAACAAACTACGGACCATTCTGATTCATAACAAAGAAAAGAAACTACACAGACTGCGTCTCAATTCCGGACTCTATACAAACAGATCCAAAACAAAACCTGACAATCTGACAACTACTCCATTCCAGACACAAAAGCATCTAACTGTGTCATCAATCTCTCGGATTACAAACCCAACAAAGTGGAGCTTGCCGTGCTTTCTAGAGGACTCTCATTTTGTCCCACTAAGGCCCTGGATAAAACTGAACTCTGCAGTGATATGGAACATTTTTTCAGGAGACTGCGCCTGAGGGAATACTTCAATGATACAGAAGATTCAGAAAACACTCGGACTGAAGGAAAAGGGATCTCAACAACCAAGAAGAGGTCAGACTGGACACCTCCTCCTGGACGCAACCCTCATTTGGATAAATATATAGACTCATTCAGATATTTGATAAAATCCACCATCATAGCCACCAACAAGAGACAAGCATCCAACATCAGTGCCCAGGAGAGAAAGGCTATACAGTCTCTGAAAACCAACAAAGAAATCATCATTAAACCTGCTGACAAGGGAGGTGCAATAGTCATGATGAACACATCAGACTATATGAAGGAAGCAAACAGACAACTTACGGACACACGCTACTACAGAAAACTGGAGTCGGACCCTACACAGGACTATTACAAGGAACTAAGCAAGTTGGTATCTTGTCTGTCTGACAAATCCATAAGAGCCGATGACCTGATACCAGAGAGTCCAAGAACAGGGACATTCTACATGCTTCCCAAAATCCACAAAGCTGGTAATCCAGGGAGGCCGATTATTTCATGTGTGGACACCCTTACTGAGCAGGTATCTGGATGGGTAGAGGGTATTCTTAAACTTCTGGTAAAGGATACACCCAGCTACATTCAGGACACAACTGACCTACTGAATAAACTAGCAGCAATAGGTCCTCTACCAGAAGGAACCATCCTGGCCACCATGGATGTGGAATCCTTGTACTCTAATATCCCACACCAGGATGGATTAAATGCCTGCAAAGACTTCATGAAAAACACCGCGAATGATGCTGATTCTGTGGTGAAACTCACAAAATTCATCCTCACCCACAATTACTTTGAATTTGACAACAAGATCTATTTACAGGAGACTGGCACAGCGATGGGAAGTAAAATGGCTCCACAGTATGCAAATCTTTTCATGGCCAAGCTTGAAAGCGACTTTCTGTCCTCATGTCCCACCAGGCCTCGGGCCTACTACCGCTACATTGATGACATTTTAATCATCTGGACGGAGTCTGAGCAACAGCTAAAGACGTTCCACGAACAGTTCAATCAATTTCATCCCACCATCAACTTAACACTTAACTACTCCAGCACTGAAATTAACTTTTTGGACACCATCATTAAACTGAAGGACAATGAAATAGAGACATCCCTGTATCAGAAGCCAATCGACCGTCCAACATACCTTAAATGGGACAGTTTCCATCCAAAACACATAAAAAACTCTATTGTCTACAGCCAAGCCATCAGATACAACCGTATATGTTCCAACCCCATGGATAGAGATGAACACCTTGGTCGCCTTAGAAAGACTTTTTAAATCAGGGCTACCATCCAAGAACAATTGAAAACCAAATTACAAGAGCCACCAGAATATCAAGGGATCACCTGCTACATTACAAAGCTAAAGAAGAAAATAACCAGGTGCCTCTAGTGGTCACCTACAATCCAAATCTGGAGGTGCTAAGGGGAGCTGCACGGAAACTACAACCTTTACTATAAAAAGATGCCCGGTTACAATCCATATTTCCAGACCCCCCACTACTGTGTTTTAGACAGCCCCCAAATCTAAGAAGCATCATTGTCAGAAGTTCCCTGTCCTCCCCAACAGCTGCAGGAACCTTGCCTTGCAATCAGAAGAAATGCAAAACCTGTCCATTTATAATGACCACGGACAAGATAAAGATCCCCAACTCACATCAGGACTACAAGATACCAGGTACTTTCAGCTGCATCACATCTAATGTTGTGTACCTAATTATATGTACTAAATGTCCAACTGGGGGTCTGTATGTGGGGGAGACCGGGCAAAAACTGAGAACAAGGATGAATTCTCATCGCCACACAATAAGAGAAAAAATAATGGATCTACCTGTGGAAAACATTTTTGCTCCCTGATCATAGCATGTCAGATATGAAAATACTGGTACTAAGAAGCAGATTCACATCTCAGAGAGAGAGAAGAATTTGCGAATACAAATTGATGGTGACCTTTGACACTCTTAATGCTGGAATAAACCTGTCACATGGTTTTATGGCCTATTACATCAATTAAGGAATTTACTCCAAATACCCTGTGAAAACATCACAAAACATTACCAGACCCCAATCAGAGGGTAATAAAACTTTCTCTCCTTATCTATGAACTGTTCCAATATTTATGCTCATCCCTCTGCCATAATGACTATTCTGCTTCACGTCACTTGTCTTACCTATTGCATTTTTTTGTGTTTTTGTGTATAAATATGTGATTCTTCAGATTTTGTGTTAGTTCAGCCTGATGAAGAGACCTGAGTAGTCTCGATAGCTTGCAATTTGTTACCATCTTTTCAGTTAGCCATTAAAAGGTATCAACCACTGAGGACTCTCAACTCTAAATATTTTTCTATCTACTGGCTAACACGGTACGAAGATATACATCTTTACTGTATCAATGACCCCAATGAATCTCGTAGGAGCAAAACTAAAGTTTAGACTACAAAATTCTAATGAACAAGAGTTCAACCACAGGTAAGTCTAATTGTTTGTTAAACAGGTGTACAGCAGACCGTTAACTATAAAAGGGCGTTACTTAATAAAGATAACCCCTTCCCATTTCATGTTGTCAGCAATGGCACCACATGGAAAAGAAATGTCACAAAACCTGAGAAAGAAAATAATTTCTTTAAACAAGGGAGGTGAAGGCTATAAGGAGTTCACCAAACCTTTGCTTATCAGTCAAAGTACAGTATTAAAAGTAATAGAAAAATGTAACAAAAATGGAACTGCAACAATTACAGAGTCTAACCCTTCCACTGTCTCACCTGGATTAAAGCACCTGCAACTTTAGGGCTTCCAGAGCCGACTAACCCCAGCAGTAGCACCCCACTTTTGTCGGGTACTCACCGAGAGGAGGTTTCAACAAACTTAGCTGACAGTCCATTAATGTACAAGGCCAGGTGACCTGATTGTCCCAACCTGGATTCTTTAAACGTCTTTAAGGGTTCCGTGATGGTCAATGAAGCAGCTCTGTATTTCTTCAGTGAGAGTCATGCCATGGTTACTGTAATGTAGAGTCTCCCTAAACAAAGGCAAATCCTCCCTTTTATAGTTCACAACTTTTCATTCAGGCATTCCTCCCCACAAGCTTGGCAGAAAGTGGAAGAAGGTCATCCCTCACTGCTGGAGTGTTCAAACATGCATAGATTGTCCTCCATATTTGAAGAGCACCAATGGGTCATCAACATATTAGCAAACATTGTTCAATTATCATGTTCCTTTGTTTCCCAAAGATAGTAGAACAATACTAGGACAGATACGATAGCTAATCAGCAGCCATTCAACAAATGGCAGCCATTGAAAATTAATTCAATTGCTAATAAGAGTCAACATTCATTCTCACAAACCCTAGCTCATGTCCCTGGACCTACTGAAATAATACATCTGGATAAATAAAAATAAATGCTGTGTCACTACAGGGGCTCTGTATATGGAGCCCATAAACTATTCTACGATAATTGGTTCTTTTATGAGTCAAATAACACTTCGACCCTCCTGAGCCTTGCTGTGTGGCTAAGCAGTACAGTACAGCCACATATGGAGTATTGCCACGTTGAGCAGAAATTGTATGACAAATTTTGGTGCCATTCTTAAGGCACTGTCACACTTAGCGATCGCACCAGCGATCACGACAACGACACGACCTGGCAAGATCGCTGGTGTGATCGCTATGTGATCGCTAGTTAGATTCCAAACACATCTCATCAGCGATCTGTATAATGACCTCTGCGGTCGTTGGGAAAACCTAGTCCCACCTGCGACGCTGGTGAAGTCGTTCATAAAGGGTGTCACACTCAGCATTTCAGGCTCACCAGAGGGACACCAACGACCAAAAAACGGCTCAGAACGTTCATAAGCGATCAACGACATCTCAGCAGGGGCCACATCGCTGCTACATGTCACACACAGCGACGTCGCTAACGAGATCGCTACTGCGTCATAAAATTGGAGACACATTAGCGATCTCGTTAGCGATCTCGTTTAGTGTGACAGTACCTTTACCCATTTACCTGTGTGAGAGTGTAAAATCTAGGGCTAAAGAAAATTTGTTGTAAAAATGTAATTCTTTTTTCTTCACTGCTCAATTTTGTAAGGTTCTGTGACACACTCATGGTGTCCGTATGATCACTGCACCCCTAGATGAATTCATTTAGTGGTGTAGTTTGTAAAATGAGGTCACTTATGGGGAATTGGACATAATTTCACACAAAACTCCCAAAAATGGGACAGACAAAATTGTTGGCATCTTTCCAAAATTGTAAGTGAACAACTTTGTTTCAAGTATGTGAAGCTTTGTAATTTATTTATTTATTTATACATGCTGTAAAAACACTGATATCACTAATGGTAAAAATGGACACATAGATTACACACTGATGACACGCTCTTGAAAAACAATGATGACACCGGTATCGATTTTTTCACATACGTGTGAAAGAGGTCTTACATAGCGTGCATGTTAGCACCTAGCATACATAGGACCAGAGGCAGACATAACATTGGTGCAACCTATAAGGCCACATAGAGGCCCAAGAGGTAAGAGGACCACTTCCAACACCAATGCATGTGTAATTGTGCATTATGATGAGCTATTGGACTGCAGGGGACACATATACTGTTTTTGCACATTAGCCCACTTCGGTTTGTGCCCTCTATCTGCAAAGACTACATGTCATCTATGTGCAAATTGTATCAGTTATCAGCGCTACTGATCACCACAGAGCTTGAGAGTTTTGGAACCTTCCCGAAAAAGTTGAGCTTCCATCCTGGATTGAAATTGGACTTTACAGTTTCAGCCACAAACTCTCTTGAAGAAACAACTATTCTAAAGACAATTACAAAACCTCGTTAAACAACGCACTGAAACAATGACCAGATGACATGAATACCATTGTGCTTCCAGAAAGATTTACCAGTCTTTATTTTACCAAATGTAAAGGGTATGCCACACTAAGCGAGATCGCTAGCGAGATCGCTCAAGCGTCAGCGATTTTATGACGCAGCAGTGACATCGTTAGCGACGTCGCTGTGTGTGACATGTAGCAGCGATGTGGCCCCTGCTGTGATGTCGTTGATCGTTCACGAACGTTCTGGACCGTTTTTTGATCGTTGGCGTCCCGCTGGTGAGCCTGAATCGCTGTGTTTGACACCTTTTGTGAACGACGAGCGACCTCGCTGGTGACGCATATGTCAGTGGCGCAATCGGGACTAGGTTTTTTTTAGTGGCACAGACTGGATCGCAGTAGCTGCAAAAGCAGGCAGGTGGGACTAGGTTTTCTTTAGCATCACAGAGTGGATCGCAGTAGCTGCAAAGCAGGCTAGCAGGACGCAGGAAGCAGGAGCGATGCTGGAAATTCCTATGAATCAGAAGCGCTCGAGAACAATGAAAGGGAGCGCTATATGTCGTCTTTCATGACGCGGTCAAAACATTAATTATAACATACATATATAATTATAAAACATATACAGTGACCACCAATCTGTGCTGAGGGGCGTGGAAAAGGTTGCGCTCAGTACATGCTATGACAGATCCTAACGACCGCCAAAGTCGTTATACAGAACGCTGACCGCTGATGTGTCGTTGATGAGATCTCCTGTTTGGAAGCTACTAGCGACCTTAAAGCGATCACACCAACGATCTCGTTAGCTTGCGTCGTTGTCGTGATCGCTAGTGTGATCGCTTAGTGTGGCATACCCTTAAGTCATATTTGAAAGGATGCAAGCCATCCCGAAACTTGTTTAGGAAATAGATGATTAGATAAATCTGTTTGTACTGGTTTGGCTCAGGCAGATGACTTTGATAAATCCCTAATATTTAACACAGATGCCGAGGCGCTGCCACGACAGTAACGGACAAGGTTACATTGAACTGTTATAAACTTCTAGTGCAGAAAGCCCCCTTTTTTGCACGTCACGTCATATATGTTCGGTGACGGGTCTCCCGGTGGGAGGTCTGTTTCTAAGGCAGTGCTGAGTAATCTCATTATTTACACGAATTCTGTATTTGTGCAGGAAAAGGCTCCGCTTCCTGAAATTCTGTTCTCTCTTAATTCCCACTCAGCTGCTTGTGCTGTTTTAATAATCTGAGAGAGAGGATGGAGAGTACGATTCTGTGCATGTTCACAAGCACGCTGTGTCTGTTCACTTTGGGTAAGCTTGTCCTGCCATGTCTCCATTTCCATTTAGATTTCTCAGCACATCTGTTTAGTGTAACTTTTTTTTTTATTGCGTTTCTTGATCTCATTTCCTTGAAAGTTGGATTCTAGGAAAAAATTATCTAAGAGAGCAACTTTAGGAAAGCATTTTTGCATTGTTGTGTCCTACATGCATGCTGCAGCCTTCTTCTATTGTAATCCTCTACTCTGAAGCTAGCAGCTTTCTCAATAAAAAAAAAGCTGCAATTCAAACAGTTCTATTGGCATTACTATCTTGTGGATAACACTTCAGCTGCTGGAAGAGGTAAGCACCATGTTTTGTTGAACTATTGAAAAGTGTTATTTTTGCTCCAGGGGATTTTCCTTGTAGGAAGCGGCATGCTTTATTGTTCTCCCAAGCTGGTAACCTCTTGCGGAAAAATCACAGAGCTGCTTTTAATTATAGTTGTTAAGACCATGTTTGCTTGTTTGTATGAACTTGCATATGACAAATGGATTAGTGCATTTGTATGATCTTCTTTTCTTCTTTCAGCCTTTTTTGGGGGATTATGTAGGGTAAAGTTTTCTCCATGAAGTGAGTGGGTCAATATATGGAAGAGTTATTAGTATGCAAAATATTATGTTTGAAAATGGTTGGTTTTTAAGAAAAAGACCTATCTGTCTAAAGAGTCAAAACTCATATGTCTAACTGATCAGAAAGTGGTAGATTGACTCTCTTATGAAAAACGCCTATATCTTTCTACTGCTCGGTGCACTTGTCTTTGTGGATCAACCTCAGATGTAGCATTTATTATTGCTGATCGCTTTGATAAAACAAATCCTAAGCTAACAGCATACATTACAAATGCTGCGTGTATCTAGTGTAATAAACAGGAGGAGAAAGTTTTGGCTCTTTCAGACCCCCGTGATAATCGGTCCGATGTCAGATCGCAATACATGGACTGGCTGCACATTTCCTGACCCGAGTGACAGAACTTCTTATATTTCTATAGGAGATGTGCAGCCAGTCCGTGCATTGCAATCTGACATACGGATCGAATATCATGGACATCTGAAAGAGAGGTTATGTTGACAACAGTGTTATGGCTTCCGTTTATAATGCAGCCATGACAGCTATGGGCAATATAATTGGGGTGTTTTTAAGGCTTGGAAAAGACTCTCAGACTACTCTTTTCTTGCCATGAGCACAAACCCTGACAGAATAGCCAGAAAATGTACTATATACAGAAACTTAGATTTTTTATTGGATGCTTAGGAAAATTATTACTAGCCTATTATATTATTACAAACTCTATATGCTTTAATTTTACCATGTTCTATATTGTCTGTACAGCTAAAAGTTTACAATTATCCTCCTTTCTGCTATAGAGCTCCAATAACAGCAAATAATGATTTCATAATCTTTCATCTAGACTTGAATGATTGAATGATGACAACCATTATCTTCATGGAATAAGCTAAGGTCTCATTCCCTTAGCAATATTTAGATCAGTACTTGTAGGCCAAAACTTGGACTTGAACCTACAGAAAGAAAGCAGAACAGATTTGCACCTCTTCCACGTTTAGGACCTACTCCTTGTTTTGACTTATACAGACTGATACAAAATTTTGATGAAAATACTAAGTTAGAGGGCACGAGGATATAGGGAAAGATAAAAGGGGAGGCAAGGGGCGCAGAGTCTAAGAGTAGGTGTATGTTTACATCTGCTGCAACAGATTATGGTTTTTGCACTCACCCTTTGGGTGTCTTGTATATTCGCTCAAATGATCCATGTGGTGGATCAGCTCTTTGTAATCCTCCAGTCTGCAGCACGATTGCGGGAACTATGCCAGCCTTGGTGCAAGGTCTGCATGTGAATGTAGTGGTAAATAGAAGATTTCCCTTTTCTGCGCTTCCGGAGGACAAGGATGGTTGAAGATGAGATATTTTGCTTGATATCAAATTTATTAGGACGCTTTGCTAAGAACAAACAACGCGTTTCAGCCCAAAAAGGCCTTCATAAGGTATAATATGCACTTATAAAAATGTTTAAAATTAGTTATCAGTCTCCAGTCTATAAAGACATTCCTCTTTTAAAAATTTTTGATAAGTGCATATTATACCTGATGAAGGCCGTTGCGCCGAACAGGGAAATCTTCTATTTATCACTAAGTTAGAGGGCACAAATTTTCATATTGGTTTGAAATTGGTAATCATTATAATTCACTTAATATTTTCCAGAAACTGTATATACATTATTCACTTTACAGTAACCCTAATATGTAATACTTTGCAATCCACAGCAGAATAGATAGTACAATGAAGCATCAATCATTTGCTTTTATTACAGAGTCTATCAAGCTGGATTAATTAAATACAAGCATCACAAAGTCACAAAAACTTATCGTCTTCATACAGAGCCTTTATTTTTATGGTCATATGGATATCTTTGTTCTATTGTATCAGATTGTACATCAGAGCTCTAAATTGCAATGGAGGGTCTTCAAGTTCCTTTATCAAACATCTCATTATGTAATTCTGCAGTACTAACATACAAACTGCACACATTTAAAAAAAAATCAGGTAGTAGTAGCTAAAATGGATTCACGTGAGTTTAATGTGTCCACATAGAATGTTTTTTAAATAGTTCCCTCTGACAATTACACATAGTGATAATTTAATGTGGTTCTGAAAGACTGTAACCACATACGAAGGAGGAAGGACGGTTTTAGTTAGGAAAAAAGGGTACTTTTTTAGACACATTAGTAACTAGTAAGAGAGCCAGAAACCTGGATGTCATGTCAGAGCAATTTAGGCAAGAAATTGTGTCAAAAGGATTCTTTCGTTATGAAATTGTGCCATGAGGCTATATTGCAACCTGTGGGAGGTGGGGCATGGTAAATGGTGTTATGCTTTCCAAGTCCACTTTGCAAGTTTCTTGCTTTCCACTACTTTCCAAGTAAGCACGTAGTTCAGTACAGTGCATAGTGCAGCGACATAGAAAAGTAGGATGAATACAAAGTAAATTTGAGAAAAATTAGTTCAATTAGGATTAAATAAAAAAGCACCAGATATTCTTCAATTCCACCATATACTTTCTGTTACCATTTGGTTTATAAATGGTCCCAAACAGAGAGGTATATTTTAAGTAAAATTTGCTGTAAATTTGTACTTATTTGTTCCTTTAGAGCCTATAAAGTCTGAAAATGCTTCCCAGTGCCCTTGTATAATAAACAAGAGATTGTTATTATGGCTGCTTCTAGTACAATCACAATATAGGTCTCACAGATTAAAACCTTATGCAGTGATAATAAATTATATTGGAGAAATAGCGATTCTTACCGTCTGGAAACAATAGAAACATTAGGTTAACACAAGTAAAAATGCAGCACGGGATTACAGACAATTATGTAAGATACAATCATTCAGAAAATTGACATTATCATATGCTATAGAAATAGTCAGTGGCTGAGACGTGTTCCATGTTATCACGTGCATCTGGAGCGCCCCTAGGGCCGGGGAACTCTGACCCGGGTTGGACGGTTCTTAAAGGGAATCTGTCACCCTAAATTGGCGGGATATTTAAATGATGGCAGTCAGGTCAGATGGGCGGTGTTTTAGGTACTTGCCTTAACATGTTGTTCGCCGCTGTCTACATTATTTCTGGGAATTGTAGTCGTTGCCCTCCATATAACACGCCTGCGCATTGCAATCTGCAGGCAAAGCATACTGCGCGTGCGCAATTCAAGATTGCAAATGCGCAGGCACTTAGGAGGGCAACGACTACAATTCCCAGAAATAATGGAGACAGCGGCGAACAACATGTTAAGGCAAGTACCCAAAACACCGCCCATCTGACCTGACTGCCATAATTTAAATATCCCGCCAATTTAGGGTGACAGATTCCCTTTAAAGGGATGTCACGGCAGCAGTGACCCAGTCCGAAAAACTGAAAATATAAAGTAAAAAGGGGGAATAATTTATAGGGAAATGAGTTTGTGACCCACCTTGGTATTCGGCAATAAAACCGACGCAGCTTCAAAGTATGCTGGGGCTGTTGGTGAAGCAGCAGAGTTGTTACAGCTCTTCACAGGTAGAACTAGGCCCCAGGGCAGCTGTATGTGTAAGAGATGATGATGGTGGTTGTAGTGCAGGGCAGATGACGCAGTAAATAATTGTGAGGACAAACCAGGGTGCAGTCTTTTAAGTTTATTCACAGTTCTTTGGTACAATCCCCAGCCGGGTTGCTGTGTCCTCTGGGTAGATGGTCCAGAAGCTCTCAGGTAATTTGGGGTACACCGTGTTAAAACCCCCATCAGATGTTCCTTTCCTGGCCGTCTCTCTGAGCTGGCTCCCTCATCTCCTACCCTGCGCCTTCACACAGTGTCCCAAGCCAGCAGCCTCGAATCTTGTGGGGCGACGTGCTCTAGGTCCCCTTGGTCCTATTTGGCTGCCTTTTCAGCGAATGTGTGTGGATGTGGCTGTAGCACATGCAGATACTGAAGCCTCCGGTTGGCTAGCTGAGTCCTTAGTTTCTCCACTAGACTGGGGCCGGTCCCCTTACTGTGACCTGGTCCCTCCAT
The DNA here is from genome assembly GCA_033576555.1 of Oophaga sylvatica. Taxonomy (NCBI): domain Eukaryota; kingdom Metazoa; phylum Chordata; class Amphibia; order Anura; family Dendrobatidae; genus Oophaga; species Oophaga sylvatica. The sequence continues at coordinate 168,017,393 of JARQOD010000003.1, forward strand.
CCGACTATGGTCAGGGTGGATATGGGCCCCACGGGTGGATTGCTCACTACCCATGCCCCTAGGACCTCTTCTTCCTCCCTCTGGAGTCACTCTCTGTCTCTTCGTCCTTCCTCTCTTCTCTCACTTTAGTCTGGGGACGAGCTCCTTGCTCTTTCAGTCCCTCCAGTCGACTCCCTCTGGCCTCTCAGACCACAGCCCACTCCACTCACTGACTCCTTCCCACCTCCCTTTCTCTACCACACCCTCTACCCAGTCCCTCCTGCGCCTGAGAGGTCTGGTGTTGGATGTAAGTGTGTGGGTCCTGGGCAGTGCCCCTCCTTACCCAAGAGCAGAGTACCACACCTCTGGCTGAGGTGCAGTACCTCTGTGGCAACTGGATCCTCAGGGGCGCCACATATCTCCTATGTGCTACATTGAGAAACCCTTCTAGAATGTCTTTCACACATAGCGTTTATAGGAAAAATTCAAAATAACTCTATGGATAGATATTGACTATTTTCAATGAAGTTATCTTCTACTGCCAAAGAAATCCAAGTACAGCGTTCAATATTTCTCGAAAAGACAATGAATGGCTAAAAATACAATCATAGACAATGAATGGCGAAGAAGTTGAGCGCTCCTACACGATTACTCAAGGCGGAGCTCAACAGAACCCAGTTACCAGGAACACAGGGGGATTCTCAGTGGTCAGACATTCAGAGATTATTACGTCATCCTTTATCTTGTAACAAGGGATAACTTTTGATTCTGGGAATAACCCTTTAAATTCTCTAAAAAAAATTGCAATTTTTACTTTGGTGTTTTTCTTGCACTTTTGGGTCAGTGGCATTTTTTCTTCAAGTGCAGCATGCTACCATTTGCCAATTTTTAGCCAGTTTGTAGCCATTTTCTCCACCGCATATCCCCATGTAAAAAAATGCATGTATTAACATGCATTATGTCTTTTAGTGACATTTTTTATTATTTCAGGAGCTGTCATGACAAAGCTGTCGGGTGACCCGGGACCAGGGGCTCCTTCCCTGTCCCTAACACTAGGGGGTGTCCTAGCTCACCCTATTCCCCAGGATACTGCTGAAGTTGAAAATGCTAGGACCTCCACCCTAGCCTTATCTCCCGAGTCAGCCCTCTGTCTATTCTCTTCCCCACCCAGGGAATAGGGGCGCTACTGTGCACCGTAGTACACCAACCTGACAAACAAGGCAAAACAAACAAGGGTTAACAGAAAACTCTAGGCATACAATATATACACTCACATATAATAGAGGAATGCATCAGGGCGTGGAGGTAGGGGAACAAACCAAATAGAGAAGGATAGGGAATTACCACGCATACAAACCAAGCAACACTTACAGATAACTCCTCCAACTCTCCTCATAAGAACTTCTCTTCGTCTGTTAGCCATGCAGCAAATACTTGCTCTGACAAGGATTTGCAACAGAGCCCAGATTATAAAGGGGAAAGGAGTGGCTAACTGAGCTCAGCTGTGAGCACAGAGATTTCCAACATGGCCGATTAACCCCTGTTCTGTCAGAAGGAATAAGCACCATTAAAATGAAGGAGAAGTGGATCTTCTCAGTGCCGGAGTAGAAGCAATCAGACTCTGCGGTCTTCTGGCTCCACACTGTCGTAGTATCCCCGTGACATAAACCTTCAAATCACATGATATGCCATAAATGTACAAGATTAGTAATTCTCTTCACCCTTCTGATCAGCTTTTTACATGAACTAAGAGTGAAAAGTGTACAACAATGCCAAGTTGTCACGGGTGTGTCCGCGGCGAAGATCGTCGCGATTGCACACCCTGACTTCTCACAGCTGAGTTTCTGGTGCTGGGTGTTTTTCCGCACTGAGGGAGTTAATTCTTTCTCTCTCGGTGCTGGACTGACCAGCCTCGCCCAGCTGCGATTGATGTTTTGTTAATTAGCTTCCTTCATATACCTGCTGGTCTGCTGGGGAAGTTGTCGGTGAAAGCATTCATTCAGACCAGCAGAGCGGATCGTTTCTGAGAAGACTTAAGCTAAGAGTGCCTGTTGTGGTTTTTCCTCTCCTCGCTTATTGTTTATCTCCTTAACCTTTTGTGTTCCTCTGTAGTGGAAGTTTTGTATGCAAGGCAGTGTTTTCTTTACCCCTTGTCTGTCTCGTTTGTCTTAGACTGTGTGTAAGCTGTGACCTGCCCATTCCCTGTGGTGGTAATCAGGGTCCTTCTCAGGACTAGATTACAGTGGTCAGGGATCTACAGGAGACAGGGTTACGCTGGCGGCCTGGACCTCTGTACATTAACAGTACCTCCAGGTAGAGGGACTAGTCAGGACCCCAGTTCAGGGTCAGCATAGACCCCGGTCCACCTCTATCCTGAGACAGCGTGACACGTACACAGTATAGACCCACAATACATAGGATATTATGTCAGGTAAGACATTGCTGGCAGATACTATGTATACATGTTGATATTTTCTATTATATGAAATATAGAATGTTGTCACATTAGATATATGTTACTATCATAGAATATATCTGTTATACGTCGTGACATTTTCACCGACCACACTAAAAGATTCTCCCCAGCTACCATGGATCCAGTAATAATAATAATAATCTTTATTTTTATATAGCGCTAACAGATTCCGCAGCGCTTTACAGTTTTGCCACATTATCGTCGCTGTCCCCGATGGGCTCACAATCTCGATTCTCTATCTGTATTTTTTGAGTGTGGTGAGGAAACGGACAGTACCCGTAGGAAACCCACGCAACATCGAGCGGGAGTACACAATAACAACTACTTGAGATGTTGTCTAGGTGGGATTCGAACCAGGACTCAGCGCTGCATAGGGTGTAGTTATGCTAATCTACCTGAGCCACCGATACTGCCCTGATCCAGTAGCCCAGTTAGCTCAGCAGTTGCAGAGTTTGTCCATGGAGCTGACGGACGTTAAGTCCAAGGTTTTGTACCCCGGGAGCAAACCAGATCTGAACCTAAAGTAGCTCTCCCGGACAGGTTCACTGGTGGGCGGGACAAATTTTTTACCTTCCGGGAGGCATGTAAATTATATTTTCGGCTACGGCCTCTGTCTTCGGGGAGTGAAGATCAGAGGGTGGGAATTGTCATCTCGCTCTTACAAGGGGACCCTCAATCCTGGGCGTTCTCTCTTCCTCCGGACTCCCCGGCTCTCCAGTCAGTAGATCGATTTTTTACAGCCCTGGGTCTGGTATATGATGACCCGGATCGGGTCTCCCTTGCTGAAATGAAGTTACGTAAGATACAGCAGGGAGATCGTCCGGCGGAGGAATTTTCTTCTGAGTTCCGTAGATGGGCCACAGATACTCAGTGGAATGACCCAGCTCTTAGGAGCCAGTTTTGTCAAGGATTATCTGACAAATTAAAAGATGTGTTGGCTCAGTATGATTCTCCCCCGTCACTGGAGGCCGCTATGGCCCTTGCTATTCGCATTGATAGACGGCTTCGGGAGAGGTGCGAGGTAACTCCGCCCCCTGTGATGACTCCACCTTCTACTATAGTCCCTTATATTGAGGTTCCCCTGGTTTGTTCTGAGGAGCCTATGCAGTTAGGAGGGACATCGTTTCGAGGGAGGGAATCGGCGGTGCGCCGCAAGACAGGAAAGTGTTACTTCTGCGGGAGAAAGGGACATTTTGTTGGGGGGTGTCCATCCCGTACTTTGCTGAGCAAGGAGTCGCCAGAAAACTGTTGATCCCAGGTTGTGTGGTGGACGACAATCTGGGAGTATGTATTTCGTCCCAAGTCCGTCTCAGTTTCTCATACCAGCGGAGGTGGTGGTAGGTACGAGAACTGAGAGGATTTCTGTTCTTCTGGATAGTGGGGCCGCGGCTAATCTGGTGGACGCTCGGTTTGCCCAGGTGCAAGGTATGCAACTGAGTGTATTGGCCAAACCTATCCCTATATTCTCTATTGACGCCAGGCCTCTCGGTCAAGGTAGCTTTGTGCAAGCCGTGCATAACATAGACCTTCGAGTGGGGGCAATACATAAAGAACTATTGTCTTGTTATGTGTTGGAGGGCCTTCCCACTCCTATTGTGTTGGGACTTCCTTGGTTAACTAAACATAACCCAGTTATTAATTGGCAATCCAGAGAGATAAGCCAGTGGGGTGAATTTTGCAATAGTAACTGCATGAACACGGTCCTCGGTGCGGTCGTGCCTAGAACCTTACCTCCTTTTCTGGAGGACTTTGAGGATGTGTTTTCAGAGGAAGGGTGTCAAGAATTACCTCCTCATCGCGCGTATGACTGTGCTATAAAATTGCTTCCTGATGCTAAGTTACCAAAATCTAGGTTATATAACCTTTCTGGTCCTGAGAGGCAAGCTATGAAGGATTATATTTCGGAAAGTCTGGCCAAGGGGCATATTAGACCTTCATCTTCCCCAGTGGCCGCGGGGTTCTTCTTTGTGAAGAAAAAAGATGGAGGCCTACGCCCTTGCCTGGATTTCCGTGAGCTTAATCGGATTACGGTCCGAGATCCGTATCCGCTCCCACTTATTCCTGATCTCTTCAATCAGATTGTGGGCGCCAAATGGTTCTCTAAGTTGGATCTCAGGGGGGCGTATAATCTGATTAGGATAAAGGAGGGGGATGAGTGGAAGACGGCGTTTAACACTCCGGAGGGACATTATGAGAACCTTGTCATGCCTTTCGGTCTGACTACTGCCCCGGCGGTGTTTCAACATTTTGTTAATGATATCTTTCGCCACCTAGTGGGACAGTTTGTTGTCATTTATCTAGATGACATCTTAATTTACTCGCCGGATCTTGTGTCTCATCAGGAGCATGTGAGACAGGTGTTGCAGATCTTGCGAGACAATAAACTGTACGCCAAATGGGAGAAGTGTGTATTCGCCGTACAAGAACTTCAGTTTTTAGGATTCCTGGTGTCAGCTTCCGGTTTCCGTATTGACCCTGGAAAGTGAAGGCAGTGCTTGAATGGGATCGGCCAGAGGATCTTAAGGCACTGCAGCGTTTCCTGGGGTTTGCTAACTACTAACGGAAATTTATTCGTAATTTCTCATCCGTTGTCAAACCTCTCACTGACATGACAAAAAAAAGGGACGGATTTTTCTAGGTGGTCTGACAAAGCTTGTCAAGCATTTTCCTCCTTGAAAAAATGTTTTGCTTCAGCACCATACTCATCCAACCTGATGCATCACAACCGTTCATTGTGGAGGTAGATGCATCTGACGTAGGAGTGGGTGCGGTATTATCTCAAGGTCCGTCCCCTGGTAAATGGCATCCGTGCGCTTTCTTCTCTAAAAAATTGTCGTCCGCCGAGAGGAATTATGATGTCGGCAATAGGGAACTCTTGGCCATTAAGTTGGCTTTTGAAGAGTGGCGTCACTTTTTGGAGGGGGCAGTCCACCCGGTCACCGTCATTACTGATCACAAGAACCTGCTGTATTTAGAGTCTGCAAAACGTCTGAATTCCAGACAAGCTAGATGGTCGTTGTTTTTTACCAGGTTTAATTTTGTCGTCACATATCGTTCTGGGTCAAAAAATGTAAAGGCTGATGCCTTATCTCGTAGTTTCCCGGGGGCCGGGAAGACGGATGACCCGGTTCCTATTCTTCAGGAGGGAGTTGTGGTGTCGGCTGTATGCTCTGAGCTTGAGGAGGAGGTATTGGAGGCTCAGGGGACGCCCCTGTAGGACCTCCAGGGAAACTGTTTGTTCCAGATCAGTTAAGACAAAAGGTTATCGAGGCACATCATAATTCTGCTTTGGCAGGACACCCAGGGAGTAAAGCAACTGTAGATCTCCTTTCTCGCCGGTTTTGGTGGCCTAACTTAAATAAAGAGGTGGTAACTTTTGTCGCGTCCTGTGGGGTATGTGCGCGCTCTAAGACCCCACATACCCGTCCGTCTGGGGCCCTTTTACCGTTGAAAATCCCGGAGCGTCCATGGACCCATCTGTCTATGGACTTCATTACGGACCTCCCTCCGTCTTCAGGTAAAACTGTCATACTAGTTGTAGTTGACAGGTTCAGCAAAATGGCACATTTTATTGCTCTTCCTGCTCTTCCTAATGCTAAAACTCTGGCGCAGGTGTTCATTGGGGAGATTGTGAGACCTCACGGGTTGCCTTCCGATGTGGTGTCGGATCGGGGGTCTCAGTTTGTGTCCAAATTCTGGAAGGCATTTTGTTCTCGTCGGGGGATGCAGTTGTCATTTTCTTCGGCTTTTCATCCGCAGACCAATGGTCAGACAGAGCGTCTGAATCAGAGCTTAGAGACATATCTCCGGTGTTTTGTCTCAGAGAACCAAGAGGACTGGTCTTCTTTCTTGCCTCTGGCAGAGTTCGCTCTTAACAATAGGCGGAGCGAGTCCACTGGTAAGTCCCCGTTTTTTGGGCATATGATTTTCACCCCCAGTTTTGTACTTTCAATGGGGGGGGCTCTTCTGGGGTTCCTGAGGAGGAACGATTTTCGTCGTCACTTGCTTCAGTGTGGAGAGGAGTGCTTAATAATCTGAGCACTATGGGGAACCGATACAAACGTATGGCTGATAGGAGGAGAGTGTCTGATCCGGACCTAAGTGTGAACGATCTGGTATGGTTGTCTACCAAGAATATAAAACTTAAGGTTCCCTCCTGGAAACTCGGTCCCAGATTCATCGGGCCATACAGGATCAGTTCAATAATTAATCCGGTGGCTTTCCGTCTTGACCTCCCTCCTACGTTTAAAATCCACAATGTGTTCCACAAATCGTTGCTTAAGAGGTACGTGGCAACAGTTATACCGTCACCTCTACCTCCTCCTCCTGTGGTGGTCAATGGTAATTTGGAGTTTCAGGTATCGAAGATCATTGACTCACGTCTGAATCGCCGGTCCCTTCAGTACCTTGTTCATTGGAGAGGATGTGGGTTTCGGCGTCGGATATTAACGCAGACCGATTGGTTCGGGCCTTCCACACTACTCACCCAGATAGACCAGGCCCTGAGGGTCCAGAGGCCCCTCGTAGAAGGGGGGGTACTGTCACGGGTGTGTCGCGGCGAAGATCGTCGCGATTGCACACCCTGACTTCGCACAGCTGAGTTTCTGGTGCTGGGTGTTTTTTCGGCACTGAGGGAGTTAATTCTTTCTCTCTCGGTGCTGGACTGACCAGCCTCGCCCAGCTGCGATTGATGTTTGTTAATTAGCTTCCTTCATATACCTGCTGGTCTGCTGGGGAAGTTGTCGGTGAAAGCATTCATTCAGACCAGCAGAGCGGATCGTTTCTGAGAAGACTTAAGCTAAGAGTGCCTGTTGTGGTTTTTCCTCTCCTCGCTTATTGTTTATCTCCTTAACCTTTTGTGTTCCTCTGTAGTGGAAGTTTTGTATGCAAGGCAGTGTTTTCTTTACCCCTTGTCTGTCTCGTTTGTCTTAGACTGTGTGTAAGCTGTGACCTGCCCATTCCCTGTGGTGGTAATCAGGGTCCTTCTCAGGACTAGATTACAGTGGTCAGGGATCTACAGGAGACAGGGTTACGCTGGCGGCCTGGACCTCTGTACCATTAACAGTACCTCCAGGTAGAGGGACTAGTCAGGACCCCAGTTCAGGGTCAGCATAGACCCCGGTCCACCTCTATCCTGAGACAGCGTGACACGTACACAGTATAGACCCACAATACATAGGATATTATGTCAGGTAAGACATTGCTGGCAGATACTATGTATACATGTTGATATTTTCTATTATATGAAATATAGAATGTTGTCACATTAGATATATGTTACTATCATAGAATATATCTGTTATACGTCGTGACATTTTCACCGACCACACTAAAAGATTCTCCCCAGCTACCATGGATCCAGTAATAATAATAATAATCTTTATTTTTATATAGCGCTAACAGATTCCGCAGCGCTTTACAGTTTTGCCACATTATCGTCGCTGTCCCCGATGGGGCTCACAATCTCGATTCTCTATCAGTATGTTTTTGGAGTGTGGGAGGAAACCGGATACCCGGAGGAAACCCACGCAAACACGGGGAGAACATACAAACTCCTTGCAGATGTTGTCCTAGGTGGGATTTGAACCCAGGACTCCAGCGCTGCAAGGCTGTAGTGCTATCCACTGAGCCACCGTACTGCCCTGATCCAGTAGCCCAGTTAGCTCAGCAGTTGCAGAGTTTGTCCATGGAGCTGACGGACGTTAAGTCCAAGGTTTTGTACCCCCGGGAGCAAACCAGATCTGAACCTAAAGTAGCTCTCCCGGACAGGTTCACTGGTGGGCGGGACAAATTTTTTACCTTCCGGGAGGCATGTAAATTATATTTTCGGCTACGGCCTCTGTCTTCGGGAGTGAAGATCAGAGGGGGGGAATTGTCATCTCGCTCTTACAAGGGGACCCTCAATCCTGGGCGTTCTCTCTTCCTCCGGACTCCCCGGCTCTCCAGTCAGTAGATCGATTTTTTACAGCCCTGGGTCTGGTATATGATGACCCGGATCGGGTCTCCCTTGCTGAAATGAAGTTACGTAAGATACAGCAGGGAGATCGTCCGGCGGAGGAATTTTCTTCTGAGTTCCGTAGATGGGCCACAGATACTCAGTGGAATGACCCAGCTCTTAGGAGCCAGTTTTGTCAAGGATTATCTGACAAATTAAAAGATGTGTTGGCTCAGTATGATTCTCCCCCGTCACTGGAGGCCGCTATGGCCCTTGCTATTCGCATTGATAGACGGCTTCGGAGAGGTGCGAGGTAACTCCGCCCCCTGTGATGACTCCACCTTCTACTATAGTCCCTTATATTGAGGTTCCCCTGGTTTGTTCTGAGGAGCCTATGCAGTTAGGAGGGACATCGTTTCGAGGGAGGGGATCGGCGGTGCGCCGCAAGACAGGAAAGTGTTACTTCTGCGGGAGAAAGGGACATTTTGTTGGGGGTGTCCATCCCGTACTTTGCTGAGCAAGGAGTCGCCAGAAAACTGTTGATCCCAGGTTGTGTGGTGGACGACAATCTGGGAGTATGTATTTCGTCCCCAAGTCCGTCTCAGTTTCTCATACCAGCGGAGGTGGTGGTAGGTACGAGAACTGAGAGGATTTCTGTTCTTCTGGATAGTGGGGCCGCGGCTAATCTGGTGGACGCTCGGTTTGCCCAGGTGCAAGGTATGCAACTGAGTGTATTGGCCAAACCTATCCCTATATTCTCTATTGACGCCAGGCCTCTCGGTCAAGGTAGCTTTGTGCAAGCCGTGCATAACATAGACCTTCGAGTGGGGGCAATACATAAAGAACTATTGTCTTGTTATGTGTTGGAGGGCCTTCCCACTCCTATTGTGTTGGGACTTCCTTGGTTAACTAAACATAACCCAGTTATTAATTGGCAATCCAGAGAGATAAGCCAGTGGGGTGAATTTTGCAATAGTAACTGCATGAACACGGTCCTCGGTGCGGTCGTGCCTAGAACCTTACCTCCTTTTCTGGAGGACTTTGAGGATGTGTTTTCAGAGGAAGGGTGTCAAGAATTACCTCCTCATCGCGCGTATGACTGTGCTATAAAATTGCTTCCTGATGCTAAGTTACCAAAATCTAGGTTATATAACCTTTCTGGTCCTGAGAGGCAAGCTATGAAGGATTATATTTCGGAAAGTCTGGCCAAGGGGCATATTAGACCTTCATCTTCCCCAGTGGCCGCGGGGTTCTTCTTTGTGAAGAAAAAAGATGGAGGCCTACGCCCTTGCCTGGATTTCCGTGAGCTTAATCGGATTACGGTCCGAGATCCGTATCCGCTCCCACTTATTCCTGATCTCTTCAATCAGATTGTGGGCGCCAAATGGTTCTCTAAGTTGGATCTCAGGGGGGCGTATAATCTGATTAGGATAAAGGAGGGGATGAGTGGAAGACGGCGTTTAACACTCCGGAGGGACATTATGAGAACCTTGTCATGCCTTTCGGTCTGACTACTGCCCCGGCGGTGTTTCAACATTTTGTTAATGATATCTTTCGCCACCTAGTGGGACAGTTTGTTGTCATTTATCTAGATGACATCTTAATTTACTCGCCGGATCTTGTGTCTCATCAGGAGCATGTGAGACAGGTGTTGCAGATCTTGCGAGACAATAAACTGTACGCCAAATGGGAGAAGTGTGTATTCGCCGTACAAGAACTTCAGTTTTTAGGATTCCTGGTGTCAGCTTCCGGTTTCCGTATTGACCCTGGGAAAGTGAAGGCAGTGCTTGAATGGGATCGGCCAGAGGATCTTAAGGCACTGCAGCGTTTCCTGGGGTTTGCTAACTACTAACGGAAATTTATTCGTAATTTCTCATCCGTTGTCAAACCTCTCACTGACATGACAAAAAAAAAGGGACGGATTTTTCTAGGTGGTCTGACAAAGCTTGTCAAGCATTTTCCTCCTTGAAAAAATGTTTTGCTTCAGCATCCATACTCATCCAACCTGATGCATCACAACCGTTCATTGTGGAGGTAGATGCATCTGACGTAGGAGTGGGTGCGGTATTATCTCAAGGTCCGTCCCCTGGTAAATGGCATCCGTGCGCTTTCTTCTCTAAAAAATTGTCGTCCGCCGAGAGGAATTATGATGTCGGCAATAGGGAACTCTTGGCCATTAAGTTGGCTTTTGAAGAGTGGCGTCACTTTTTGGAGGGGGCAGTCCACCCGGTCACCGTCATTACTGATCACAAGAACCTGCTGTATTTAGAGTCTGCAAAACGTCTGAATTCCAGACAAGCTAGATGGTCGTTGTTTTTTACCAGGTTTAATTTTGTCGTCACATATCGTTCTGGGTCAAAAAATGTAAAGGCTGATGCCTTATCTCGTAGTTTCCCGGGGGCCGGGAAGACGGATGACCCGGTTCCTATTCTTCAGGAGGGAGTTGTGGTGTCGGCTGTATGCTCTGAGCTTGAGGAGGAGGTATTGGAGGCTCAGGGGGACGCCCCTGTAGGACCTCCAGGGAAACTGTTTGTTCCAGATCAGTTAAGACAAAAGGTTATCGAGGCACATCATAATTCTGCTTTGGCAGGACACCCAGGGAGTAAAGCAACTGTAGATCTCCTTTCTCGCCGGTTTTGGTGGCCTAACTTAATAAAGAGGTGGTAACTTTTGTCGCGTCCTGTGGGGTATGTGCGCGCTCTAAGACCCCACATACCCGTCCGTCTGGGGCCCTTTTACCGTTGAAAATCCCGGAGCGTCCATGGACCCATCTGTCTATGGACTTCATTACGGACCTCCCTCCGTCTTCAGGTAAAACTGTCATACTAGTTGTAGTTGACAGGTTCAGCAAAATGGCACATTTTATTGTTCTTCCTGCTCTTCCTAATGCTAAAACTCTGGCGCAGGTGTTCATTGGGGAGATTGTGAGACTTCACGGGTTGCCTTCCGATGTGGTGTCGGATCGGGGGTCTCAGTTTGTGTCCAAATTCTGGAAGGCATTTTGTTCTCGTCGGGGATGCAGTTGTCATTTTCTTCGGCTTTTCATCCGCAGACCAATGGTCAGACAGAGCGTCTGAATCAGAGCTTAGAGACATATCTCCGGTGTTTTGTCTCAGAGAACCAAGAGGACTGGTCTTCTTTCTTGCCTCTGGCAGAGTTCGCTCTTAACAATAGGCGGAGCGAGTCCACTGGTAAGTCCCCGTTTTTTGGGGCATATGATTTTCACCCCCAGTTTTGTACTTTCAATGGGGGGGGCTCTTCTGGGGTTCCTGAGGAGGAACGATTTTCGTCGTCACTTGCTTCAGTGTGGAGAGGAGTGCTTAATAATCTGAGCACTATGGGGAACCGATACAAACGTATGGCTGATAGGAGGAGAGTGTCTGATCCGGACCTAAGTGTGAACGATCTGGTATGGTTGTCTACCAAGAATATAAAACTTAAGGTTCCCTCCTGGAAACTCGGTCCCAGATTCATCGGGCCATACAGGATCAGTTCAATAATTAATCCGGTGGCTTTCCGTCTTGACCTCCCTCCTACGTTTAAAATCCACAATGTGTTCCACAAATCGTTGCTTAAGAGGTACGTGGCAACAGTTATACCGTCACCTCTACCTCCTCCTCCTGTGGTGGTCAATGGTAATTTGGAGTTTCAGGTATCGAAGATCATTGACTCACGTCTGAATCGCCGGTCCCTTCAGTACCTTGTTCATTGGAGAGGATGTGGGTTTCGGCGTCGGATATTAACGCAGACCGATTGGTTCGGGCCTTCCACACTACTCACCCAGATAGACCAGGCCCTGAGGGTCCAGAGGCCCCTCGTAGAAGGGGGGGTACTGTCACGGGTGTGTCGCGGCGAAGATCGTCGCGATTGCACACCCTGACTTCGCACAGCTGAGTTTCTGGTGCTGGGTGTTTTTCGGCACTGAGGGAGTTAATTCTTTCTCTCTCGGTGCTGGACTGACCAGCCTCGCCCAGCTGCGATTGATGTTTGTTAATTAGCTTCCTTCATATACCTGCTGGTCTGCTGGGGAAGTTGTCGGTGAAAGCATTCATTCAGACCAGCAGAGCGGATCGTTTCTGAGAAGACTTAAGCTAAGAGTGCCTGTTGTGGTTTTTCCTCTCCTCGCTTATTGTTTATCTCCTTAACCTTTTGTGTTCCTCTGTAGTGGAAGTTTTGTATGCAAGGCAGTGTTTTCTTTACCCCTTGTCTGTCTCGTTTGTCTTAGACTGTGTGTAAGCTGTGACCTGCCCATTCCCTGTGGTGGTAATCAGGGTCCTTCTCAGGACTAGATTACAGTGGTCAGGGATCTACAGGAGACAGGGTTACGCTGGCGGCCTGGACCTCTGTACCATTAACAGTACCTCCAGGTAGAGGGACTAGTCAGGACCCCAGTTCAGGGTCAGCATAGACCCCGGTCCACCTCTATCCTGAGACAGCGTGACACGTACACAGTATAGACCCACAATACATAGGATATTATGTCAGGTAAGACATTGCTGGCAGATACTATGTATACATGTTGATATTTTCTATTATATGAAATATAGAATGTTGTCACATTAGATATATGTTACTATCATAGAATATATCTGTTATACGTCGTGACACAAGTCCATCCAAGAAAACCAGCAAGAGATTTAGTTCAAGGACCCTTCATGTGAAGCTGTGATTCCGTTACTTTATGGGAGTTGTCTGGGAGATTAACATTGAAGGCCTGATCAGTGGGGGTACAACATCCAGTATACCCCGCTGATCAGCAGTTTCAAGTGTCAACAGCGTCCGGAGCTGCAGTTACTGAACTGCATACACAGCTCTGTCAACTGTATAAATATCAAACAGACAATAATTAAGGGGTAATGTCACAAATGTGTGCCAATTAGAAACTACCACATGTGCCCCTGATAAAAACTAGGATAAGTGTACTCCAATAAAATTGAACAAAAAAAGAGGAAAAAAGGAGTAGAAATCACTTGAATATATACAAAACAATTGTTTATTTAGAAAATAATATATTACATAAAAATCACATAGTAGTGATAAATGACCCTAGCATAAAAAACACGTGGAACAGAATAGGTATACACCGCGGCATGGGGGTACAATGAATATAACAATTTGGAAAAAGGTAGCATTATCTAGACAAACTACTGTGTGCATAGATAAACATATCAACATACATAGTGTATGACGTGCCAATGTCTAACTACTGTGCCATAAAACTTCCAAAGTTTCCAATATAAGCAGAGTTGCTTACCCCGTATAGCGTTGTTGCCGCTGTGGTTAGACCCACGTGTGACCCTCACAGCGGCAACAACGCTATACGGGGTAAGCAACTCTGCTTATATTGGAAACTTTGGAAGTTTTATGGCACAGTAGTTAGACATTGGCACGTCATACACTATGTATGTTGATATGTTTATCTATGCACACAGTAGTTTGTCTAGATAATGCTACCTTTTTCCAAATTGTTATATTCATTGTACCCCCATGCCGCGGTGTATACCTATTCTGTTCCCACGTGTTTTTTATGCTAGGGTCATTTATCACTACTATGTGATTTTTATGTAATATATTATTTTCTAAATAAACAATTGTTTTGTATATATTCAAGTGATTTCTACTCCTTTTTTCCTCTTTTTTTGTTCTGTCAACTGTATAGTGGCTGCAGCCGGGTACTGCATATCCACTCCCTATTCAAATCGATAGAGGGTGGAAGTGCAGTATACAACAGCGGCCAATATTGCACTGCTCAGTTACGGAGCTGTGCTGCGCAGCTCCGTAACTGAGTAGTTCCAGCCGCCAATACTGGGAACAGCAGATCGGCGTGGGTGTCGGGTGTTGCACCCCCACCAATCAGACATTGATGACCTATCCTAAGGATATGCCATCAATGTTAATGACATGGACATGGACCCTTTAATGGGTGCACACGTTGCAGTGTGTTATTTATCTCCAGCAGCAACATACTGTAGTTGTATGATAGTTTTAAATGGAACCAGAATGACTATGCTAATCATTTCACTTTTTGCACTGGTCGTCTCTTCTGGCTCTCACGAAGATCCTTCTGCCTCTTGCTCTCACACATAAGAGAATTTACTAAGAAAAGCATTTATTAGCCCTTCTGGTGGCCAAGTCATGTGCCCTTATTTTGGCCATTCCAGCAGTCTTCCTCTGACCCATTCAATCAGCAGAGGAATTCTCTGAACCATAGCCATGCACCCATCAAGCATTTGGCAACAATTACATGTCTTATATCAATTTCCATAAACTCTCCCTAAATATTTAAACCTTTAAAAATGACTACCACAAACAAAATGTAATACAATTAATTAATCTTTATTGTAAAATTAGTTGCATGATTAGAACAAATTTAAAAAAACGGTGAATTGTCAGGTTATCAGTCTCAAAGGGGAGTGTACAAATTAATTGTTCGTACAAGGAAATAAAGCTCGTATCAAGGGCTCCACTGGTGATAAATATGCTGGGGTTGTTAATGTACAGTCATGGACAAAAGTTTTGAGAATGACACAAATATAAATTTTTACAAAGTCTACTGCTTCACTTTTTCTAATGGCAATTTGCATTTACTCCAGAATGTTATAAAGAGTGATCAGCTTAACAGCAATTACTTGCAAAGTCAATATTTGGCTAGAAAATGAACTTTATCCCCCAAAACACATTTCAACATCATTGCAGCCCTGCCTTAAAAGGACCAGCTAACCTCTTTTCAGTGATTGATCCATTAACACAGGTGTGGGTGTTGATGACGACATGGCTGGAGATCAATCTGTCATGATTAAGTAAGAATGACACCACTGGACACTTTAAAAGTAGGCTGGTGCTTGGCATCATTGTTTCTCTTTGTTAACCATGGTTATCTCTAAAGAAACACGTGCAGTCATCATTGCAATGCACAAAAATGGCCTAACAGGGAAGAGTATCGCAGCTAGAAAGATTGCACCTCAGTCAACAATCTATCGCATCATCAAGAACTTCAAGGAGAGAGGTTCCATTGTTGCCAAAAAGGCTCCAGGGCGCCCAAGAAAGACCAGCAAGCGCCAGGTCCGTTGTTATGTTACGGTAGCTGAGGAGTGCAGGTAAAAAAGGAAATACACCAGAGCAGTTGGAATCTATGAGATTGCAGTACCCTGACTAACCACCGCAACTAGAGGCAGCCGTGGAGCGTTCCTACGTTGGTCCTAGACGCCTCGTCACAGCCTGAGAAACTAACTACACCTAAAGATAGAAATAGGAAAGCTATCTGCCCCGGAGCAGAACCCCAAAGATAATAGAAAGCCCCCAAACATGTAATGGCGGTTAGACAAGAGGAAATACTGACACAGAAAGAAAATAGTATGAGCAAACGCTGGGGCCCAAACTATCTAAACAGAAAAGGATAGGAAGGGTACTTACTGCAATCTCAGAAAACCCTGAAAAAACACCAACTCTACTAATTTCAAAATCACCTGAGATCACACGACCTCTACCACCTAAATTAGTTCTCTGGTGTAACAAAAACAAAACAGCAGCCACTGAAAAAAAACTGGAAAAAGCAAAAGTACAAAACACAGTGGCTGGACTAAACTGAGAGGGCAAAAGCCCCCGGAGGGGACCCTGAAGGCCCCCACAGAAGTGCAGGACAAAATGCAAAAATAAAGTAAAAACACAAAATAAGAAATTGTCTTATCTGATAGCAGGAGATGCAGACACGACACAGCAGGCTACAAGGGAAACTGGAAAGAAGGATTCAGACCAGAACAATTGATCACCGGCAACCCTGATGGGAAAATGACTCCCTTATATAAGACCAATCAGTAACACCTGATTCCCAGTCCTCACAATCCTCACTAGTACCGCTTGTAACCACCAGAGGGAGCCTCTGCTCAGAACTCATCTCAAACCCATTCACAACAGTCCGTCTCTTAAAAGTGTTTCAGCTGCGGGATCGGGTTACCAGCAGTGCAGAGCTTGCTCAGGAATGGCAGCAGGCAGGTGTGAGTGCATCTGCACGCACTGTGAGGCGGAGACTCTTGGAGCAAGGCCTGGTCTCAAGGAGGGCAGCAAAGAAGCCACTTCTCTCCAGAAAAAACATCATGGACAGACTGATATTCTGCAAAAGGTACAGGCAGTGGACTGCTGAGGACTGGGTAAAGTTATTTTCTCTGATGAATCCCCTTTTTGATAGTTTGGGACATCAGGAAAACGCCTCATTCGGAGAAGACAAGGTGAGCGCTACCACCAGTCTTGTCTCATGCCAACTGTTAAACATCCTGAAACCATTCATGTGTGGGGTTGCTTCTCAGCCAAGGGAATCGGCTCTCTCACAGTCTTGCCTAAAAACACAGCCATGAATAAAGAATGGTACCAGAATGTCCTCCAAGAGCAACTTCTCCCAACCCTCAAGAGCAGTTTGGCGATCAACAATGCCTTTTCCAGCATGATGGAGCACCTTGCCATAAAGCAAAGGTGATAACTAAATGGCTCAGGGAACAAAACATAGAGATTTTGGGTCCATGGCCTGGAAACTCCCCAGATCTTAATCCCATTGAGAACTTGTGGTCAATCATCAAGAGACGGGTGGACAAACAAAAACCTAAAAATTCGGACAAAATGAAAGCGTTGATTGTGCAAGAATGGACTGCTATCAGTCAGGATTTGGTCCAGAAGTTGATTGAGAGCATGCCAGGGAGAATTGCAGAGGTCCTGAAGAAGAAGGGTCAACACTGCAAATATTGACTTGCTGCATTAACTCATTCTAACTGTCAATATAAGCTTTTGTTACTCATATGTTTGCAATTATATTTCTGTCTGTGATAAAAACATCTGTCAAACACACATAAAAACCAGAGGGCAGCAGATCATGTGAAAATATAATATTTGTGTCATTCTCAAAACTTTTGGCCATGACTGTAGTTAGGAGCACTGGTAAATAAGTTACTTAAAGGGAACCTGTCACCAGAAAAAGCACTATTAACCTGAAGATATGGGCTTAATCAGCGGGTTGACAGCATTATTAATCTGCCTGGTGCTCGTGCTTAGCCAAACGCTGCGGGGAGAAAATGTAGTTTAATAGCGTTTCTTCTGGTGACAGGTTCCCTTAAAGTATAGATGCATACATGCAAATTATTAAAAATAATATAATCCATAAAGAAACACATATAGAGCTATAGGTGCTAAATGCTTTACATTTATAGAGCCCATACAAAAGATGCAAGGACTACAAGGATATATGTGACTCATTGGTAGCTTAGTAATAAATCACTACATATCGATCATGCTTGTTATCAAACCAGGCACAATAGAGTCACAGGCAAGATAAAGTATATAAAAATTACATGAGCTACATGGATCATACTCCCAGACACATAAGCCTGACGCACGTTTCGCCATTGCTTCCTCAAAGGGCAAACACATAATGTGAGTTCAGAGGGTGTTCTATGTTCAATTGGACCAATGAAAGTACATCCGCTAAAGATTACAACTTCCGTACATGCACAGAAAAAAGAGTTGAGAACCTGTGGCCAGAAGCATATACTGATAAGACCACATGACTAAGTTCATCATGCTACTGACATCTAGAAGAAATGAGAGCTGCAGTCGGTCCCACTTCCTTTGAATGTCAGTTACATCTGAAGGGGAAATGAGAGTGAAATGCCACCGATTGGCTGCATGGCTTGCAAGACATAGCAATGTCATACAAGTTGCCGCAGTCCAGGCACCAACAATGCTGGAATGTCGCCAGCAATAAAGAAGGGGTTGTCCAAGTAGTCAAGAAATCCCTTTAAGTGCACAGGGCACAGGGCACTGCACATTAAGGAAGTGTGATAACAGCATAACTGGATTCCTGGGTCATGCAGACTGCGTGATCATTTGCATAGGTATTTTAAAACTGCTCTCGACATATATAGTGGCGTCATCAGTTTGAAGTGGTCAGAACTACTGACTGTGTCTCTTAAATCCTGAATTTGCATGTCATTTACCTTAAAAGCCAAAACCAGCACAATGGAGAAAATGTACTGAAATCTGCCTTCTGGAAATGTAGAACTGATTCCCAAAGTGGACAATGAGATCAAATATGAAAAGAGCTATTTTATTGGCTGAAATCGGCAATGTTATCTTTTATACATACACACTAGGTGTTCCAGAAAAAATGTACTAATGTGGAAAAAAAAACATTTAATGATTAAACATTAAAATATAATTACACTACATCTGACATCTAAATTATATGTTTGCTACAAAGT
This sequence comes from Oophaga sylvatica, assembly GCA_033576555.1. Classification (NCBI taxonomy): domain Eukaryota; kingdom Metazoa; phylum Chordata; class Amphibia; order Anura; family Dendrobatidae; genus Oophaga; species Oophaga sylvatica. The sequence goes on from JARQOD010000003.1 coordinate 168,036,027, forward strand.
TCCAACATAGAAATAATACAATATTATGTGAAAACTGTACTTACTTTGCTTTTAATGCACCTCCTGAAAAGTTTCCAGAATGAGGTAGAGCAAATCAAATTTAAGGAACATGCCAAATTCGGCATTAGAGGCCCTTACAAATGATAAATTTAAGTTCTTAATATAATGAAATTCACCTGGAGAAATAAGGAGCAGATGAATAAAAACAAGAGGAAATCTCTTCCATGGGCTGCCAAGGGTAATAGCTTAAAGTGACTCAAATACACATTCAGGTTTGTAATTTTCTGATGATAAGAATCTCTCAACAGTAAGGAAAGCAATAGGGAAAAATATACAGACAGCAGGAAGACAAAGACTTTCCCATTTAGGTCTGTATTGCCACAATCATCTAGACATCCATCATGTTGAAAGGGTTTATGTAAATTTTCATCTTTGAACTCACTTTACTCAAAAGTTTTCATACTGTAACTGATTAGAGTACCATATTACACTCCAGAACTGCAGTTACAATCCTTTAGTCTTCTTCTTTAGCTGATATCTCTTAGCCGCCTCCGTGGGTTCAGTTTTTCTATGAAGCTCCCCTTGGTGTAGATTTTGCCCTTTGTATTGTAAAACTGACAAACTATGAATTCGGTAATCTGCGGCATGTAAATGAGATTTTAAAAATATGTATTGTACTGTGTTATACATTGTACATACATTGCAGATTTTCAGTGTGGTAGAATTGTGATGCAGACTATACATCACAGGATTACTTAGTCTGCAAGTAAATAGTCAGTTTGTGTGACTCATGATTTACAGAATGACAATACTCTTGGGGTGCATTTACAATGGGCCACCAGTGGTTATTAAACGACCACTGATCTGCTACATAGAATACAAACTGCGATCATCTGATATCCTGCTTAGACAGGTCAACCATGCTTCCGTGCACACAGAGCAATCGTTAATGCAATGGTTCTCTGTTCATGGAATAACCTTGTTCACGGCAGCACATTTCCTGTGTACACTGTGTATAGAGGATGATGGGCTGCCGAGCTCAATGTTTTTTGAAAATCATTGAACCCGACAAATGAGCACTTTGCATATTTGTTTGGTGATTGTCGGTATATTTAGATTGTTTATCAGGAATGAGCATTCCTAGGAATGATAGTTTCCCAATAATAGGCTTGTTTAAATGTGTTCATGGATTAACCTTGTTCTCGGCAGCACAAGTCCTGTGTATATGTAAAGGGTTGAACTTACTGGGAGCAGCTGCATTCTTCACTCCGGTTACCTCCATTTTCCTGGGGTGCTGTTCCCCCGTGACCGAGCATATAGTACAATCAGAGTCAGAGTCCAGAATCACGTCAAACAGTTCTGCTTTATTTTCCTCTGGACACAGCACATCCAAAACACCATAAGCACGTCTTATACGGTACCAGCAGTACATTTTCCGCAACTCCGCTTCTTCTCCTCTGCTACACCAGAATGGACCACAAAGTATTGACGGGACGAGGAGCCCGGTGAAAACGGCACTTTGATCTCTTTCCCTGGAGACACTTAAATCCAGTATAGAAAGACACATCTACTAGGTCGTCCACCCCTCTCTGGTTATCCTGCCGGATACTTGCTGGTGGCCCACTGCTACTACGCTCATGCACGACCTCTTCTGCTGAGCGCTCCCCCAGTGGATCTTCCACTGGCCTCTGCTACGTCAACCCCCTCACTTTATGGCTCATGTTACCATGGTGATTTCTTCCCATGCTACTCTTCAGGTTGCTGGTACCTTTACTCTACTTGTCACTGTCCAGGGCCCAGGAACGTGGACGTCCTCACACTAGCAAGGTCCACCCCCGACTGACTTCCGCTTGGAGGAAATCTTCCTGTCAGACTCCCGCTGGGTGAATCTTTCCCTGACAAAAAGTCCCTAACCAGTTTCCCTATTGGACTGGATGTGCTCAATGCCCCCATCTAGAGTCCTACCCAAGTACTGCACTGACATATTTTTTATAACTTCCTAACTGGATCTCTAACATGCCCCCATTAGTGATCCTCGCAAACCATATCTAAACCCACATATATATACTACCCTTCTAGTGCCCTCTTCTAGTGACCCCAAGGATTCATTATGTACCTATATCTATACCCCCACATATCAGACATAACACTGGTAAATGACATCATACAGTACATAAAAGGCATACATTTATACACATAAAAAGAATGCAACATTTCAAGGGTTAATACCCTTGACGTCCTTACATATAGAGGATGATGTGCCGCCGACATTAATGATTTTTAAGCAGCTTGAAAATCATTTCACCCGACGGACAAGCACTTCTGCAGATTTGTTTGGTGATTGTCAGCATGTTTAGGTCATTTATCAAGAATGAGCATTCCTGGGATGATTTTTCCCAATAATAATTCCAGTTTAAATGTACCCTTAAGCTATGTTCACATATATAACACTAGATTTTTTTTAACAAACTGCTACACTTTATCAATCTACTCTATGTGACAGCATCCCATGCTGTCAGGATTCTCTATTATTGTTGTTGAGAGCAATGTGTTTTTAACTTTTTCTTTGTATCCCTACATTAAAGGAAATCTGTTAGCAGGTTTTTGCTATGTAATTTGAGCACACCATGATGTAATAGAAGATGCCTGATTCTAGCACTGTGTCACTTACTGGGCTGTATTTTGCTGTTTCAATACAATCAGTGTTATATCAGCAGGAAATTATCACTACAGAACAACTGGCCTCATGTCTCCTAGTCCAACCACGCCCCCAGAACTGATTAGCAGCGCTCTGTCACTGTACAACGTACACAGAAAGCTGTGGTGTGGACGGGGTTATACACAGCTTAACAGCTGAGCTCTGCTAGATCTGCAACAGATACAGTCATGGCCAAAAGTGTTGGCACCCTTCAAAATGTTCCACAAAATGAAGTATTTTTCCCAGAAAATTATTGCAATTACACATGTTTTGTTATACGCATGTTTATTTCCTTTGTGTATTTTGGAACAACACAAAAAACAGAGAAAAAGGAGGCAAATCGGACATATTTTCACATAAAACCCCAAAATGGGCAGGACTAAATTGTTGGCACCCTCAATTTAATAATTGGTTTGGAATAAATAACTGCAATCAATCGCTTCCTATAAACATCAACAAGCTTCTGTCAACTTAAAATTTTGGACCACTATTCTTTTGCAAACTGCTCCAGGTCTCTCATATTTGAAGGGTGCCTTCTCCCTACAGCAATTTTAAGATCTCTACACAGGTTTCAATGGGATTTAGATCTGGACTCATTGCTGGCCATTTCAGAATACTCCAGCACTTTGTATCAGTCCATTTCTGGGGGCTTCTTGAAGTATGTTTGGGGTCATTCTCCTGCTGGAAGACCCATGACCTATGATGCAAACCCAGCTTTCTGACACTGGGCACTACATTCAGATCCAAAATCCTTTGGTAATCTTCAGATTTCATGATACCTTCAACACAGTACCAGCATGCAGCAAAACAACCCAAACATCTTCTGAACCTCCCCATATTTGACTGTAGTTAATGTGTTATTTTCTTTGTAGGCCTCATTCCATTTTCAGTAAACAGTAGAATGATATGTTTTACTAAACAGCTCTACCTTGGTCTCATCTGTCCACAAGACACTTTCCTAGAAGAATTTTGGCTTACTCACGTACTTTTTGACAAACTGCTCTAGCTTTTTTATATCTCTATGTCAGCAGTGGGGTCCTCCTGGGTCTCCTGTCATAGCGTTTCATTTCATACAAATGTCGACAGATAGTTCATGCTGACACTGATGCTCCCTGACCTGCAGAACAGTTTGAGTTTTTTGTTATTTGATTGGGGCTACTTATCCACCATCCAGATTATCCTGCTTTGCAACCTTTCTCTTTCTCTGCCATTCACGATCCGGGAGATTAGTTACAGTGTCATGGGTTGTAAAACTTCTGAATTAGTAGTGCACCGTGGACAAAAGAACATCAAGATCTCTGGAGATGGACTTGTAACCTTGAGATTGTTGATATTGTTCAACAATTTTGGTTCTCAAGTCCTCACACAGACACACAATGCGAATTTTTATCTGGTTTCAAGTGTGGTTTTCATATTGCTCACACCTGTTACTTGCCACAGGTGAGTTTAAATGAGCATCACATGAACACAAACATGTGTATAACAAAACATGTATAATTGAAATTATTTTCTGGAGAAATACTTCATTTTCTGGAACTATTTCAATACTTTTGGCCATGACTGTATAACTGTGATTCTATTATAACTGCAGCAGCCAGTATACTATGAGATACATTGCTGGAATCCAGGAACTTGTCTCTAACTCATGTTGCTGTCTAAGTACACAGCAAAAACTTGCTGACAGATTCCTTTCTGGTAGGCAGCTTTGCACATTACTCTGCAGATTCTGTTAATTTCAGGTTCATAGGTGTTGTGTTGGAGAAAAATTAAGCTAAAAATTATTATTTTTTTTAGCTAAAAAAGTATTGATATTACTTTTGGAAAACAGTAGTTTCTACCATCTTACAGTTTTATACAACCTACTTTGCCACCTTTCTCATTGTTAGTACTCATTCACATGTCAGTTTTTTTCACATATTCACATACAAGAAAAACTGAGTTATATCAGTGATTTCAGGCAGAGTTTCATCAGAGTTTTATGAGTTTTGTCTGAGTTTAGTCTAAGGGCCTCGTCTCACCTAGCGACACACCAGCGATCCCGACAACGATATGCACTTGTCAGGATCTCTGGTGTGTCGCTACATGATCGCCGCTGAGCTGCCAAACAGGCAGCTCAGGCAGCGATCAGCACAGCGACACTGAGGGTAACGTCGCTTAATTACCCGCAGTGTACGTTGGATACCAGCGCTCTGATGCAGGGAGCTGGTAACCAAGGTACACATCGGGTTTCCAGGCGCTGCACGGGCCTGGAAACCGATGTATACCTTGGTTACCAGCAGATCGCTGGTCTTCGCCTGTACATGCAGCGATGCGGCTGGCCACGGAGACCAGCGATCAAAAAAATGTCCAGGACATTCAGCGACATCATGCGATACCCGCAGGGGGCTGATTGTCGCTGAATGTCACACACAGCGATATCGCTGGGACATCGCTGCTGCGTCACAAAACTAGTGACTCAGCAGCGATCTCGCTAACGAGATCGCTGTGTGAGACGGGGGCTTAAGTTTCATCAGTTTCTCTCATAGGTGAAAAGAAAAATTCTCCACCTTCCCCCATCTAACAGTCCGTGAAAATCAGACTGAACTCGATGGTATCCAAGTGCTGTCTGAATTGTTCGCGAACCCATAGATTTGTTTTGCTGATTTTGATCCAACACTTGGATCAATATCTGCAATTCTGTGCAGACTACTTGGTCCGCAAAAGATCACAGCATATGAACAGCCCTATTCACTATTATAGGTATCCAGCAATAAAACAAAAAAAATGTGTCACTCACCAGATTGCAGTGTAACCAAAGTCCTTTATTTTACCATATTCGGCATGGACAGCAGTTTTTAGGGCAGGTGAACAGAGGCATGCAGGGAACAAAGACAGACGGTGGCCGTTTTGAATCAGAGACTCTTCCACGGGTCCACTCAAAGAGTCTCTGACTCGAAGCGGCCATTGTCCGTCTTTGTTCCCCGCATGCCTCAAAAATAGCGATGTATTAGCTTGGGGACCTTTGGCGCAGGTTACGAGCTTATATATTTTGTCCAAAATAGCAACTAATACCTCACTATTTTTGTATTTTTTGCACTATATTTTTCGGGGTGCAGCCAAGCCCATACACGTCTGGTCTCGCATGAGGGGTGTTCACACTGTTATGCATTGAGAGTGTGCTGGCCAGCAAGCCTGATCGAAAAGTAGAGGCATGACCAATAAGCTGTGAACCAGACACTATGCAGTACCCTTGTGTGAACAACACCCTATGTGGGCCCTTATTGTGCAATTGTATACTGGGCAGTCACTCCCTCCTCGAATGGGTATGTGGAGAGTGGCTGTTGATCTGGTATTTTGCTCCTATGTTGCTAACATTTTGCTTTATGGGCTGGCTGCACCCTGTAGTGCATTTGTTCCAAGATCTGGGCAGGTACTGTAAAGGGTATGCCACACTAAGCGAGATCGCAAGCGAGACCGCTAACAAGATCGCTAAAGTGTCACCGATTTTATGACGCAGTAGCGATCTCGTTAGCGACCCAGCTGTGTGACATGTAGCAGCGATGTGGCCCCTGCTGAGATGTCGTTGATCTCTATGAACGTTCTGAGCCGTTTTTTGGTCGTTGGTGTCCCGCTGGTGAGCCTGAATCGCTGAGTGTGACACCCTTTATGAACGACTTCACCAGCGTCGCGGGTGGGACTAGGTTTTCCCAACGACCGCAGAGATCGTTATACAGATCGCTGATGAGATGATCGCTGATGATTAGGCACCTGAGAACCTAATGCAACAGCATTGAGGAGGCATTCAAAGGCAAAGTGGCCGGGACTGGCGGTAGCAAGCATTGTGGTGGACCGCTATCTGTATACAGAATCAAACTACATGTTTTTTATCTGTGGCTGCTATACTGTATGCTGCTGAAGAAAAGAGTTTGGCTGTGTGGGTGAAATTTGTAAGCTGCTAATGTAGGAGTACTCTGCTCCTTGCTCTGCGGGTGAAATTTGTAAGCTGCTTCTGAGAGGGGACTCTGCCCCATGCTCTGTGGGTGAATTGATTTATAAGATTCTATAGAGGTATTGTGCCACATGCTCTGTGGGTGACATTTGTAAGCTGCTAATGTAGGGGTACTTTGCTCCATGCTCTGTGGGTGAATTTTTAAGCTGATTCTGAAGGGGTATTCTACTCTATGCTCTGTGGGTGAAATTTTTTAACTGGACTAGCAAGTAGCGTGCCTCAGTTTCTGTGACTGTTATTCATTTACTTCTTATTTTACCATGATTTCTATGGGGACAGAACCCCTTTAAGTCATTTTCCTATCCACATTTGTTTGCAGGATAGTTGTCCTGCTCTTACCGCTATTTAGCCTCCTTTTGCAGCCCCAATTGCCCTGACTATGACCATTTTACAGCCATTTTAAAGCATCGATGTTCGTGTCCTCATTGACTTCTATTGAGTTTGAGTCTTGGGTCAAGTTCGGACCCTAAATGAACTTTTTACTATATGTTCTTTGAACCCCGATGACCTTTATTTATCATATTTCTCGTATCATTCTTTAACAATTTTTGCAATGTGACAGTGCGCATTGTCCTTCTGAGAGATGCCATTGCCATTCGGCAGCACTGTTTCCTTGGTTTACAACATGAATGCCAGATCCAACACTGCCTCCTCTGCTTTGAGAGATCAGGCATTCTAATACTCACCTTTTCATAGTATGAATCTTCACCAGTGGAAAGGGCTTAACATGGGTAGTCTGGCCAGTCTGTGGTCATGCACCACATATACAACAGGCTGCAATGCACGATCATAGCCTGAATTAACTTTTTTTTAGCAATTTGTGCTACAATAGCTAACCACTGCCATATAGGAACACCGTACATGACTTGCTAATTTTGAAATCCCCTGGCTCATCTAACTATCAAAATTTTGCCTTTTTCAAAATTGCTTAGATCATTCTTTTTGCCCTTTTTTTCCTGCTTCTGAAAATGAGTGCACAATGGATTTATGATATATCCTTTGACAGGGGTCATTGTAACTATGTAAATAAAGGGGTTGCCCAAGATTATGTATAAATTAGTGATCAACAGGTTGGTCATCAATATCCAATTGGTAGAGATCCAATGCCTGGTGACCCCACGATCAGCTGGAGGAGCACAGAGCCGGAATGTGCAGCACAGCTCAGAACACTGTGCAATGGGCATCTAAGGTGCTGCAGTTCTGCTCTCATTCATTTTGAAAAGTGGCTGGGCTGTATCTAAGAAGGGCCGCTACACAGTGTACAGAGATGTGGGATTCTGAGTGTGCACATCCGACCACCACAGGGACTAAAAGCAGCTGATCATTGAGGTGCGTGATATCATATATTCAAGAACTACGCTAAGAATAGGTCATCAATACATAGTATATGGCCTGGAAAACCCTTAATTGTTATTAACTTCAACTGTCAGTGGTCAACGATGTTATTTTTATGCCTGATGTGATATATAACAGTTTCTGAGCAGTGTTTCAGGTCTTTTGACAAAAACCTTAAATTTCATCATTTTGCCTGAGGATAGACTTTATTGTTACCAAAATAAAATCCCCATGTGTCCAGTTATTAGATTATGCGACTTATACAATATGACATTAAGCATAGCTCCATCGACAATACAAATACAGGTGCATTCAGAAAAGAAAGTTCAACAAACCTCACCGCACTATATGGCTATAGGCTTAAAGAAACACGAAAGTCGGAAATTCACAACCCTAGCGATTTCTTCCATGGAGGCACATTCCAGAAAAAACTATAAAGACTGCAACTCTGTCCTTTCATTTGTCTTCTAAAGCAACATTTCTTTCAATGTTTGGAGTTTAGAGAGCAGGAATCTCAGCTATGCTTTCAGGCTCATGCGAAAATAAAAGCTATGAGAAATATATGATCAATTTTTGGATATCTGTTCAAGCAGATCATCTATTCCTCCTCTCCTGCCCACATACCTGCCTCTGACTGCTTTACAACTGGCAGCAACACTGCCCCAAACTGTGTGCAACAGGAGGCCATTCATGATCAGATTGCCACTTAGTGAACCCCCTGCCAACATTGATGGTCTACCATCCAAAAAATGGAGGTAGGCAAAGGAAATTATTTTGTTTCAAGTAGCAGCATGAATCCAACTGGCTGAAAAAGACTGTTAAGTGTGATATAGGAGGTTCCCGTGGGGGGTTTTCCTTTTTGTTAGGACCATATACCAGGTTCCAATAACGTCAGTGTCCCCTGCCCTAGAACCAAATCATAGGTGTGTATCAACCACAAAGTAGACTAGGGTTGATTTTAGGCCGGTCTCACACGTCCAGATATTTCCCATAGCGGAAAAATCGGTACCGGAGAAATCCGTGTCCATGTGTATATGTGGTACATCCATGTGGCACATGTGTGGCAACCATGTGCCTCATCAGGACCACAAGAATGGCCACCGGGGAAGAAGCGCTACTGTAAGAGTTGTTCCCCTGCCTGTGGTGCTGAAGCTGCCCGTCATTATTCTGTCCTGCTCTGCCGGCAACAGCGCGAGCAGGGGAGAGTGAATGAAAGAAAACCCGACGTGGGATCCCCCTTAGTTTTTGAACCAACCCAGCAAAACTATACAGGTGCTATTCTCAAGCTGGTAAGGAGCCATGAATATGGGCCCCCCAGCCTAAAAACAGCAGCCCGCAGCTGCCCAGAAAAGGCACAGTGGGGTGATAAGGGGTTAATGTCACCTTTCTATTGTAAGGTGACATTAAGCCCAGGTTAGGAATGGAGAGGCGTCAATAACACACCTATCCATTACTAATCCTAGAGTTATTCAAGGGTTAAATAAACACACACACAATGAGAAGAAAGTATTTTAATGAAAGAATACACTGCACAGTATTAAAATCTTTATTATACTCCTAATACCATATGAAAGCCATTGTTCTCCTTGAAAAAAACAAAATAAAAAAGCAACAATATACCCATACCTGTCCGCCTTACAGTCAAATCCCATGGTGCAATCCATCTCAAGGGTTAATCAGTTTTCAGCCGCAGAGCTGCTAATGCAGCCGCTCCGACTGTAAACTACTGGGGAATGAATGGAAGCAGCGCGCACAGGCCCGGTGACAAGCGGTGACGTCATTGAGTCTGTGCTCGCTGACATCTGAACTCCTGTGACCTCAGCACCATCATTTTCCCGCGGTGCTGAGGTCACAGAAGTTCAGCTGTCAGCGAGCACATACTCAGTGATGTCACCGCTTGTCACTGAACCTGTACACGCTGCTTATATTCATTCCCCAGTAGTTTACAGTTGGAGCGGCTGCATTAGCAGCGCTCCGGCTGTATACTGATTAACCCCTGAGATGGATTGCGCTTGGGACTTGACTGGATGGTGAACAGGTATGGGTATATTGTTGCTTTTTTATTTTGTATTTTTTTCCAGGAGAATAATGGCTTCGATATGGGATTAGGAGTATAATAAAGATTTTAAAGCTGTGTAGTGTATTCTTTCATTAAAAGCAAGAACCCAACAAAGCTCCAGAATAGGCGCATCTAATAGATGCGCCTTTTTTGGGCAGCTTCGGATGCTGCTATTAGGCTGGAGGGGGCCATATTAATGGCCCCTTACCAGCCTGAGAATAGCAGCCCTGTATAGTTTTGCAGGTTGGTTCAAAAACTAAGGGGGAACCCACGTCGGGTTTTCTTTCATTCATTCTCTCCTGCTCGCTGATGCTGGCAGAGCAGGAGAGAATAATGACAGGGAGTTTCAGCACCACAGGCAGGGGAACAGCGGCTTACAGTAGCACTTCTTCCCTGGTGGCCATCAGTGTACACAGAGGACAGTGTGAACTGTTCTCCGTGTGTGTGTGCAGCACGTTTTGTGGACCGTGTCTCCCACAAACACTGACATGTCAGCGTATTTTGCACACGGACACCCAGTCCGTGAAAACTTGCTGACGTGCATAGACCTATTTATTTTAATGGGTCTACGTGTGTCAGTGTCTCCGGTACATGAGAAAACTGTCACTACACATACCGGAGCCACTAACATGTGAAACCGGCCTTAACTTGATTGATTGGTTATGAGGTTCATCATTTACCAAAGATGGTGGTGTCACTCTGATATGTGTACATTTATTACTAAAGAAGAATTGGTAAGCATTAATTAGATTGTGAATAATGGGAATGATTTACAATAAAGAAACATTATTCTCCCATTTAATACCCCACCATCCAACATAGGCGCTGGTCATTCCCAGGCTGCAGGAAATCACTGGCCTTAATGGCAACTCCTGCATGTGCAGCCTAAGAGTTCTAAAGCCATTGACTAGCTCCAGCACTCATGAGGATAGATAGCATGTGGTTAGCCATAAAGAAGTAAACAGAGACTAAGGCCTCTTTCACACTTCAGTCGTCTGGCGTCAGTCCCAGTCCGCCAGACGACTGAAAATAACGGATCTGTTGTATTAGGGTGAAAAGTGGTGCAACGGATCCGATTTTAGATGGATCCATTAAGATATGCAAAAAGAAGTTAGAAGCCAGGATGTGTTGAGTGAGAGAGAGAAAGAGAGAGAGAACCCCTGACTGTGTTCTGATTCCACTGGCGGATTCCGTCAACAATGGATGAAGACGGATCCGCCACCCATAGGCGTCCATTATACAAAACAGCGGACTCGTCATGGTCCGCCATTTCGACGCACACAAAAAACGTCGCAGTGTACGTTTTCAAAACAAAACGGACGCCAAAATTATGACGGATCCGTCATTTGACGAATCAAACGGAAGGCCATCCGTCAAAATCCATCACTAATGCAAGTCTATGGGAAAAAAACAGATCCACCAAAAAAAAGGGGCGGATCCGTTTCTTCACACTTTGGGGGATTTTGACTGACGTCGCACGACTGAAGTGTGAAAGAGGCCTAACTGAGGGCACAAAAGTGGTGGGGGATTAAATATGTGAATAATGATTGCTTTTTATATTTCAAAGCATAGATAGGCTAAATTCAAACGTCCATGTATGGACTGTGATGTAGAGACTGGCAGCAGATATCCTACAGCCTAAAACTTAGCAGCCTCAGGCTAGGTGCAGAAGAACGTACATTCTCTCAACTGGTCAATTATGCAAATCACACTCTGATCATACTCTAGTCAGACTTTGAGCAGAGTGTGATCCAATTCTCTTGGATGAGAAAATGAAAAAAAATCACCATCTTCTCCATTGTTTCAGTCTATGGAAATTGGACTGCACTCAGATATCAACCGAGTGTAGTCCGCTGTCTACCACTCCCTTATTAGTTTGTGTAGCCGAGTGCCAAAAATCAGACATGTAAAATAAGAAATATTGGTCCGAGTGCTATCCGTCAAAATGACGATGGATAGCACTCGTCCGATTATTACGGTCATCTGCTCTGTACAAGCTCTCACACATACAGTATATGAGGTTGTTGGGATTGAGTCAGGAGGCTCGCTCCAGTCCGTATATCATGATCCATATATGGTCCATGTTGCACAGATGTATGAATTTGGCCTTATAAAATAAGATTAAAAAAGACACAAGTTCATCAAGCTGAACTAAGGGCTGGGTGAGAATAAAGGGAAGGAGTACAAGTCCAACCATAATACATGAACCAATCATTTACCTATTTAAAAAAAAATGTATAACCTGGAGAAGCTTTTAATGGGAACCTGTCATGTCAATAGAGTTAATCTTCAGGTTAATAACGTTCTGAAGCTGTGTGGCCAACGCATTAATAACCTCTGGCTTTCAGTCATAGAGGTACTGCTGGTGCGGCTTCAGTGAGAGGCAGCTGAACCCACGCCCTGACAGTGACCGTCAACCAGCTCGGCACTTCCACTTCTATGGGCTCCTTTCCACTTGCGAGAAATACGTCCGATTCTCGCATGTGAAATCCCAGCTCTGGGGCCGACACTCGGGAGTGGAGTGTGCGGCTGCATGTATTTGTATGCAGCTGCTCGCTCCACTCCCGAGTGTCGGCACCAGAGCTGGAATTTCACATGCAAGAATCGGACGTATTTCTCGCAAGTGGAAAGGAGCCCTATAACTGGAAGCAGTAGGCTGACAGGAGGAATTACGGTAAGTTAATTTCCTCCCTGTAGCGGGACACTCAGTGCGGCGGCCGCATGGATTTAGAACATTATTAACCAGCAGACTAACTCCATATCTGCAGGTTAATAGCGTTTTGGGTCATGAGAGGTTTACTCTATTAGATTTAGTGTTCCTTTCAGGGTGCATGCATGTAATAAAAGCAAATCGTGAACACCTTTGTGTCTGCAATGATATACTTTTATAGTGGTAGAAAAATTAAAGCACAATCAGTAGTATTGATAGGCATAAGTAGAAAAATGGGGTTGCTTGTGTCATTTTTTTATTTTGCTTCTTGTCTGAACAGTGAAATCAGCAGGAAAAATAGAAAAACAATTTGAATTTCGTAGCTGATAGTCTATACATTACTATTCCATATACCAAGACAATGGCCACTGTAGTAAACATATAGCAAAGTGGTTGTCCCTGTTAGAGGCTGGTGCAAAACAACAAAAGTGTCTCCTTAATGCTACAGATGAGCCTCACAACATATGCATGTGTCTAAGAGAAACGACCAAATAAATAAGTGACATTGCCTCCTTAATATAGAAATGGCAGCATTGCATTCAATTACTGTCTTTGTGTTTTGTAGCTCTCCTAATTCTAATAGTGTATGTGAAGAACTCGGCGTCTTACCGACACAAGGATCTGCTTTATTTTGAAAAGGATGTTCCCATTTATCTGAGTGACACGGAAAGGATGTTTGAAATAGAAAATAATAGTTACATCCTCTGTGTGCCAGACTAAATGATACAGACTTCCTTCCGACACTGTCATATAATGCTGACTTCTGCCTTCTCTGCTCACAGGAGACATGTCATCAGATTTGCTTAGAAAGGTAAGGGTGCAGAGTGATGGGCATAGTGAGAGGCAATGTTATAAGTTGATGAAACGCAGAACACAGAAAACATTTTCTCATGTTTCCCTCATGTAGTTTGAGCAAACCGATGAACACTAATTACTACTTGTAATGTACTATGTAATTTTGCATTTACTGTAAATACTTTATTACCAGGGAAGATTAAGATATAATTCATGCAGCTGCCATGCTGGCACAATTTAGTATCTGTATTATGACAGCAACACCTAGACTTTCAGTAATGCAACAAAATCAAACCCTATAATGAAAATTACAGCAGCTACATGAATCATGGAAACAATAGACTGCTCTTGTCCATTGACTTATATTGTAGAGTTTTCTAGACATGTTCTATGGTCTGACAACAAAAAATACCCGAGATAGAAGAAATGTACGTAACTCTAGACCTCATTACATATTTTGCCCTAAATAAAATCCTATTAGGTGTCCATTTAATTAGAATACAAAAAGGTGCTTTTTAGATATAAAGTCCTGCTGCATAGAGTGCATATAAGATACAGTACAATTATAATTATAGGACTTACATAGGAGGACAAGATATGATGCAGGTGCTTCTGCCACCCCAACGCACGTTTCGTGTGGATCACTTCCTTCAGGAGGCGATTTTATTTAGGGCAAAATATGGAATGAGATCTCCCCAGACTGTTATATGGCATTGCAGCTTCTGATTTGGTTTTTGTGTTTTCTTCATGATTTGTTTCTGTTTTTAATATTACATAATAAAGATTAATATTGATATTTTACACGGTACTTATACTCTTTTTCAATTATGAGTTTTTCAATATAATGATATGATGATCTATGGTCTGTGCAAAGATCATCGTGCAGGGAGGGAGAAGAGGTGAGCTGTGACATATCCCAATTGTGAATGTTGGGTACTGTGTTACATCTATATAAGTAGTACCTGTTGTTGTAATAATGTCTGTGATGATAATTAAAAGATTTATGGTTTATATGAAACAGAAAAGGTAGCATTAGAATATGAGGCTCAGTGAAAGAATTTGATAACAACTTATTGAGATTATTTAATTAATTAATTAATACAGACCCTGACAAAGAAACTTTGAAAAAAAAAAAATAAACTCCAAAATTCACACTTAGATACTTGATTTAAGCAAAAAGTTTTTTTCTGGTGTCCCATTCCCTTTAACCCCTTCACCCCCAAGGGTGGTTTGCACGTTAATGACCGGGCCAATTTTTACAATTCTGACCACTGTCTTTTTATGAGGTTATAACTCTGGAACGCTTCAACGGATCTTCGCGATTCTGAGATTGTTTTCTCGTGACATATTGTACTTCATGTCAGTGGTAAAATTTCTTCGATATAACTTGCGTTTATTTTTGAAAAAAATGCAAATATGGCGAAAATTTTTAAAATTTTGCAATTTTTAAACTTTGAATTTTTATTCCCTTAAAACAGAGAAATATATCACACAAAATAGTTAAGAAATAACATTTCCCACATGTCTACTTTACATCAGCACAATTTTGGAACCAAAATTTTTTTTTGTTAGGAAGTTATAAGGGTTAAAAGTTGACCAGCGATTTCTCATTTTTACAGCAAAATTTACAAAGCCATTTTTTTTAGGACCACCTCACATTTGAAGTCACTTTGAGGGGTCTATATGGCAGAAAATACCCAAAAGTGACACCATTCTAAAAACTGCACCCTCAAGGTACTCAAAACCACATTCAAGAAGTGTATTAACCCTTCAGGTGCTTCACAGTAACTAAAGCAACGTGGAAGGAAAAAATGAATATTTTACTTTTTAGCCACAAAAATTATCTTTTACAAACTTTTTTTTTATTTTCACAAGGGTAAAAGGAGAAAATGGACAGATAAGGTTGTTATGCAATTTCTCCTGAGTACGCCAATAACCCATATGTGGGGGAAAACCACTGTTTGGGCACACGGCAGAGCTCGTAAGGGAAGGAGCGACGTTTGACTTTTTCAAACTAAAATTGGCTGGAATTTAGATTGGATGCCATGTCGCGTTTGGAGAGCCCCTGATGCGCCTAAACAGTGGAAACCCCCCACAAGTGACACCATTTTGGAAACTAGACCCCCTAAGGTACTTATCTAGATCTGTTGTGAGCACTTTGAACCCTCAAGTGTTTCACAAAAGTTTATAAAGCCTGGGTGTGAAAAAAAAAAAATCAATTTTCCACAAAAATGATTTTTTAGTCCCAAATTTTTGAATTTTCCCAAGGAAATTGGACCCCAAAAGTTGTTGTCCAATTTGTCCTGAGTACGCTGATACCCCATATGTGGGGGGGGTAAACTGTTTGGGCACACGGCAGGGCTTGGAAAGGAAGTAGTAACGTTTTGGAATGCAGACATTAATGGGGGTCATGTTCCGTTTGCAGTGCCCCAGATGAGCCTAAACAGTGGAAACCCCCACAAGTGACCCCATTTTGGAAACTATACCATCTAAGGAACTTATCTAGATCTTTGGTGAGCACTTTTAACCCCCAAGTGCTTCACACAAGTTTATAATGCCCGGGCATGAAAATAAAAAATCCTATTTTTTTCCCACAAAATTATCTTTTAGTCACTAATTTTTTATTTTCCCAAGGGTAACAGGAGAAATTGGACCACATAAGTTGTTGTACAATTTGTCCTGAGTACGATGATACCCCATATGTGGGGGGGAACCACTGTTTGGGCGCACGGCAGAGCTCGGAATGGAAGGAGCACCATTTGACTTTTTCCAACCAAAATTGGCTGGAATTGAGTTTGGATGCCATGTTGCATTTGGAGAGCCCCTGATGTGCCTAAACAGTGGAAACCCCCCACAAATGACCCCATTTGGGAAACTAGACCCCCTAAGGAACTTATCTAGATTTTTGATGAGCAATTTGAACCCCAAGTGCTTCACACAAGTTTATAACGTAGAGCCGTAAAATTTAAAAATCATATTTTTTCCACAAAAATTATCTTTTCACCCCAATTTTTATTTTTCCAAGGGTAACAAGACTCCAAAAGTTATTGTGCAATTTGTACTGAGTGCGCTGATACCCCATATGTGGGGGTAAACCACTGTTTGGGTGCATGGCAGAGTTTGGAAGGGAAGGAGCGCCGTCTGACTTTTTCAACGCAGAATTGGCTGGACGCCATGTCGTGTTTGGAGAGCTCCTGATCTGCCTAAACAGTGTAAACCCCATAAATGACACCATTTTGGAAACTAGACCCCTCAAGGAACTTATCTAGATGTGTGGTGAGAACTTTGAACCCCCAGGTGTTTCACTAAAGTTTATAACGTACAGCCGTAAAATAAAAAATCTTTTTTTTTTTTTACAAAAATGATTTTTTCGCCCCCAATATTTTATTTTCACAAGGGTAACAGAAGAAATTGGAACCCAAAAGTTGTTGTCCAATTTGTCCTGAGTACACTGATACCCAATATGTGGGCGAAAACTACTGTATGGGCACACGTCGGGGCTCAGAAGGGAAGTAGTGACGTTTTGGATTGCAGACTTTGATGGAATGGTCTAGGGGCGTCATGTCACATTTGGAGAGCCCCTGATGCACCTAAACAGTGAAACCCCCACAAGTGACCCCATTTTGGCAAATAGACCCCACAAGGAACTTATCTAGATGTGTGGTGAGCACTTTGAACCCCGAAGTGCTTCACAGAAGTTTATAACGCACAGCCGTAAAAATAAAAAATCTTTTTTTTTTTACAAAAATGATTTTTTTCGCCCCCAATATTTTATTTTCACAAGGGTGACAGGAGAAATTGGACCCCAAAAGTTGTTGTCCAATTTGTCCTGAGTACGCTGATACCCAATATGTGGGAGAAAACTACTGTATGGGCGCACGTCAGGGCTCGGAAGGGAAGTAGTGACGTTTTGGATTGCAGACTTTGATGGAATGGTCTGGGTGCGTCATGTCGCATTTGGAGAGCCCCTGATGCGCCTAAACAGTGGAAACCCCCACAAGTGACCCCATTTTGGAAAATAGACCCCACAAGGAACTTATCTAGATGTGTGGTGAGCATTTTGAACCCCGAAGTGCTTCACAGAAGTTTATAACGCACAGCCGTAAAAATAAAAAATCCTTTTTTTTTTGCAAAAATGATTTTTTCGCCCCAATATTTTATTTTCACAAGGGTAACAGGAGAAATTGGACCCCAAAAGTTGTTGCCCAATTTGTCCTGAGTACGCTGATACCCAATATGTGGGAGAAAACGACTGTATGGGTACACGTTGGGGCTCGGAAGGGAAGTAGTGACGTTTTGGATTGCTGACTTTGATGGAATGGTCTGGGGGCGTCATGTCGCATTTGGAGAGCCCCTGATGCGCCTAAACAGTGGAAATCCCCAACAAGTGACCCCATTTTGGAAAATAGACCCCACAAGGAACTTATCTAGGTGTGTGGTGAGCGCTATGAAGCCCCAAGTGCTTCACAGAAGTTTATAATGTACAGCCGTAAAAACAAAAAAATAATTTTTTTTGTACAAAAATGATATTTTCGCCCCCAGTTTTTATTTTCCCAAGGGTAACAGAAGAAATAGGACAAATTGCACAATAACTCTTGGGGTCCAGAGTACGCTGATACCCCATATGTGGGGATAAACTACTGTTTGGACGCATGGCAGAGCTCAGAAGTGAAGGAGCACCGTTTGACTTTTTCAACGCAGAATTGGCTGGAATTGAGATCAGACGCCATGTCACATTTGGAGAGCCCCTGATGTGCCTAAACAGCGGAAACCCCCCAATTCTAACTCCAACCCTAACCCCAACACACCCCTAACCCTAGTCCCAACCCTAACCACAAACCTAACCCTAACACACCCCTAATCCCAACCCTAACCCTAATCCTAACTTTAGCGCCAACCCTAACCCTAACTTTAGCCGCAACCCTAACCCTAACCCTAATGGGAAAATGGAAATAAATACATTTTTTTAATTTTATTATTTTTCCCTAACTAAGGGGGTGATAAAGGGGGGTTTGATTTACTATTTATAGCGGGTTTTTATGATTGGCAGCTGTCACGCTAAAAGACGCTTTTTATTGCAAAAATAGTTTTTTGCATCGCCACATTTTGAGAGCTATAATTTTTGCATATTTTGGCCCACAGAGTCATGTGAGGTCTTATTTTTTGCGGTACGAGTTGACGTTTTTATTTGTACCATTTTTGAGCAGGTGACATTTTTTGATCGCTTTTTATTTTGATTTTTGGGAGGTTAGAATGAACAAAAATCAGCAATTCATGAATTTCTTTTGGGGGAGGCGTTTTTATTGTTCCGCGTGTGGTAAAATTGATAAAGCAGTTTTATTCTTCGGGTCAGTACGATTATGGCGATACCTCATTTATATCATTTTTTTATGTTTTGGCGCTTTTATAGAATAAAAACAATTTTATATAAAAAATAATTATTTTTGCATCGCTTTATTCTGTGAGCTATAACTTTTTTATTTTTTCGCTGATGATGCTGTATGGTGGCTCGTTTTTTGTGGGACAAGATGACGTTTTCAGCGTTACCATGTTTATTTATATCGGTCTTTTTGATCGCGCGTTATTCCACTTTTTGTTCGGCGGTATGATGATAAAGCATTGATTTTTTGCTTCGTTTTTTTTTTTTTTTTTTTAAGGGGTTCACTAAAGGGGTTAACTAGTGGGACAGTTTTATAGGGGGGGTCGTTACGGACACGGCGATACCAAATATGTGTACTTTTATTGTTTTGGTTTTTTTATTTACAGGAAGAAATGAATTTATTGGGGAATATTTTTTTTTTTTTTTATTTATTTTGGATTTTTTTTTATAACATGTTTATTTTTATTTTTTTAACTTTTTTACTTTGTCCCAGGGTGGGACATCACTGTATTTTATCAAATCGCTGGTGTGACAGTGTGCACAGCACACTGTCACACCAGCGATCGCTCAGGCAGTGCAGCAGGCTTCTCAGTGCCTGCTCTCAGCAGGCACTGAGGAAGCCGCCTCCCTCCAGGACCCCGGCGCCATCTTGGATCCGGGTCCTGGGAGGGAGGAAGCCCTCAGAACAGCGCGATCACATCGCGCTGGTCTGAGGGTCTCAGGGGGTCTCAGGGGGGCGCGCAGTTTGATCGCAGTGTGCTAGGGGTTAATGTGCCGGGAGCGGTCCGTGACCGCTCCTGACACACAGTCACGGGTGTCAGCTGTGATAATCAGCTGACACCCGGCGGCGATTAGCTGCGCTCCCCTCAGGAGCGCAACTGATCGCCTATGACGTACTATCCCGTCCATGGGCAGAATGGCACGGGTTTTATGGACGGGATAGTACGTCTAATGTCAGAGAGGGGTTAACGACGCAGTAGTTTTGACTTTTTACACTTTTGTTTTTTCCTCCCCTTCTTCCGAGGGCAATGACTTTTTTATTATTCTGTCAACATAGTCATATGTGATCTGTTTTTATGTGGGATGAGTTGTACTTTTGAGTGACGCCATTTATTGTACCATATAATTTATTGAAAAACTAGAAAAGAAATCTAAGTGTGGTGAAAATGAAAAAAAAATCACAATTCTGTTGTGTTTTGGGGTTTGTTATTGCTTGTTTTTTGTGTGCTGAGATTACATTTTTATTGATACTCTTTTGGGGTACATGCAATGTTTTGATCACTTTTTATTTTTTGGAGGGGAGAAAAGTGTTGAGCGAAAAATTGCAATTTTCTTGTCTCTATTTTATCTTATTTTCAGTTGTTGTCGTATGGTATCAATATTTTTCTGTTGATAGAATGAACTTTTTGGAACACAATAATAACAGAAATGTCTATTTTTTTATTTCTTTACTTTTTCATGGGGAAAAAGTAGAGTAATTAGAATTTTTATTTTTTACTTTTTGATTTTTTTTTTGTTTGTTTTTTCACTTTCTATTTTAGTTCCATTGAACCTGCAGTCATAGGGAAATTGTGCTTCCCCAATAGAGCACAGCATGTAGGCTGCGATGGTGACCTATGGGTTCCCCTTTGTCACGTTGCAAAGCACTGAAGGAAACTGGTGACCGCGCTGGCTCTGATGCCATTTAAATGCCACTTTCAGAAATTAGCAGAAACATTTAAATAGTTAAACTACAGTGATCTGAAAAAAATCTCCAGTCGCTGTAGGTACAGACAGTAGCTGGCTATGTAAAACAGTCAGCGTCTGCTTGCTATAAAGCAGTCTCAGATCCTGAGACTGCATCATACATTCCTTATTGAACTATGACCAATATATACAATGGGGAAAATAAGTATTTGATATACTGCCAATTTTGCAAGTTTTTGCACCTATAAAGAATGGAGAGGTCTGTAATTTTTATCATAGGTACACTTCAACTGTGAGGGACAGAATCTAAAAATAAAAACCAGAAATTCACAATATACTAATTAAATTGAATTTTATTGCATGAAATAAGTATTTGATCACCTACCAACCAGCAAGAATTCTGGATCTCACAGACCTGTTAGCTTTTCTTTAGGAAGCCCTCCTGCTATGCACGCATTACCTGTATTAATTGCACCTTTTTGAACTTGTTACCTGTATAAAAGACACCTGTCCACACACTCAATCAATCACATTCCAACCTCTTCACCATGGCCAAGATCAAAGAGCTGTTGAGGGACAAAATTGAAGATCTGCACAAGGTTGGGATGGGCTACAGGACAATAAGCAAGCACCTTGGTGAGAAAGCAACAAATATTGGTCCAATTATTAGAAAAAAGGAAGAAATAGAAGTTGACTATCAATCTTCCTCTGTCTGGGGCTACATACAAGATCTCGCCTCAAGGGGTAAGAATGATTCTGAGAAAGGTCAGGAATCAGCTCAGAACTACACAAGAGGACCTGGTCAATGACCTGAAGAGAGCTGCAACCAAATTCTCAAACATTACCGTTAGTAACACACTACCCCACTATGGATTAAAATTCTGCAGGGCACGCAAGGTCCCCGTCCTCATGTCCAGGCCCATATAAAGTTTGTCAATGATCATCTGGATGATTCAGAGGAGGCATGAGAGAAGGTCATGTGGTAAGATGAGACCAAAATAAATGTTTTTGGTATAAACTCCACTCGCCATGTTTGGAGGAAAGAGGGATGAGTACAAGTCCAAGAACACCGTCCCAAGCGTGAAGCCTGGTGGGGGAAACTTCACACTTTTGGGGTAATTTTCTGCAAAGGTGACACAGCAACTGCACTGTATTGCAGGAAGGATGGAGGAGGTCATGTATCACAAGATTTTGGCCAACAACCTCCTTCCCTTAGTAAGAGCATTGTAGATGGGTCATGGCTGGGTCTTCCAGCATGACAATGAACCGAAACACACAGCCAGGACAAGTAAGAAGTAGCTTCATAAGAAGCATTTCAAGGTCCTGGAGTGGCCTAGCCAGTCTCCAGACATGAGCCCAATAAAAAATCTTTGGAGGGAACTGAAACTCAATGTTGCTCAGTGACATCCCTGAAACCTAAAAGATCTAGAGAAGATCTGTATGGAGGAGTGGGCCTAAATCCCTGCTGCAGTGTGTGCAAACTTGGTCAAGAACTACAGGAAATGACTGTAATTACTGTGGTGTAGTGACTCATGCTGCAGCTAGGGGGCGCTGTATATGCTCCTCAAGAGATGCATGGAGGAGTGATATGGATGGGAAAACAGGCCCTGGCATTGTTGTGAATGGCAGGTATGTGTCGCAGAGCTCCTCTGTGCTGTAAGCCAGGAAAGTTGTTCTGGGACTTTTAGTCCTACAAGAGTTCTGTTTATTGTATAGGGTGGCTTACAGGGTTAGCTTTTGAGCTGGGTGGCACTGGCTAACCACACATACACCGCCCACTGGGGGTGGTGTGAGTTTGTGAAGGACCTGTGATGAGCTCATGAACATGTGACCAGACCATGTGCTTCATACCTTAGCTGGGGGAGTGGCTACAGGTATGTAAGGAAGTGGTTGGCACATGGTGAGTGAGTGTAGTCTGTCTGAGACTGTGGAGAGTCTCTGACATGTTGAGACTGAATCTATGTGAAGAGTGTTAGGTCCTGGATGGAATGTGTTGGAAAATCCTGGGAGTAGGATTGGATTCCTGGAGCACATGTAGAGGCCATGGACCTGGAGGCCTGTGTGTTGGATGGTCCTGGATGGACGTCCTGAATAGTGCACGGAGAGGCCAGGTGTCTGCGATGGCACTGCGCGGGGGGGAAGCTAACGACCTTCTGAGGGTCTGGACTGTCAGGTGGCCTGGTGGGCAAGGACGGTGATCCCAGTTAGGATGCTTCACCGGGAACTTAGGCCTGATGAGGAGCCAGCGTGAGGAGCAGGAGCTCCTGTAAGGTAATGCCACAGTCTGTTGGTGCCTGTCGTGTTCCATGGACATTAAGTAATATGGACTATGTGTGATGTGTATCCTGACGTTTATGAAGCTAAAATAAACTAAAAGGACTGTGGTTTGAACCCTGAGCATGCTAGTATTTGCCTCTAAGACCAGCTAAGCGAGTGATTCCCATCCACACAGGCAATGTGGATCGTCACATTTTGGTGTTAGAGTGCTGTCAGAGGCACTGACACAGTGGAATGACAGTGCTCTACAAAGTGAAGGCTCCAGGGAACCTGTTGCTGAAGAGCTGGAGGTTAAGGAGCTCGATGAAGTTACAAAGAGGCGCGAGGTACCTGAGGGTGACCGGGCAGAGGTTAAGTCTTATCTTGTGAGAAGCAAAAGCCTGCTGATTTACAGGCCGAACTAAAGACCATTAAAGAGCAGATCCTGAGACAAACTGCTGAGTATAGAGTGGATGAGCTGAAGAAGGAAGTCTCTGAGCTCAGAGGTCACCTGTCAATGTGGCAAAGTGAGAATAAGACCTTAAGAGAGGACGTGGAGGTGCTCAGAGAAGCAGTAAGAGGTCTGCAGGAGGAGAAGTTGGTGGTTGAAGACTTAGAGCGGCCGTGCCCGAGTCATAACAAGGCGGAAGTGCCAGTGCCCATCTTGGCAAGGGGTCTTGAAGAATGTGAGTCTCAGGAAGATGGTGAGCTAAGAGCTGAACAAGACAGTTATCCGGTCGTGGCAGATGTCTTGAAGGAAGTGTCCGAGGTAAACAAGGAAGAGGATGAGGCTTCACTCTTTAAGTGTGTGATGGAGGTACCCGAAGACATGCGAGAAGCCTGCGCCAGCGAGAGTGCTCATGAGGCCTTTAAAAAGGCAGTAAAAGCCTATAGTGTGAACTGGACACCAGAGACGAACCAGTTGGTGATACTGGCGGATGGGGAAGTCACAGAGAAGCGAGTGGCTGTCCTGAAGGATATGCATCTTCAATATCTCCACACAAAACAGATGATTATGATGGGTAATATGAAAGCCGCTCGACGCCTGGAGTTGGCGAGGGAAGCGCAAAGTCGGCTGGGCTTTGTAGAAGACATAATTCCAGTACCCAGACATCTAGTGGGGAAAGTCATTGGAAGACTTGGAAAAGTGATGCAGGAGATGGTGAATAGATCCGGTGTGAAGAGGATGGCCTGTGTTGGAAAATCCTGGGAGTAGGATTGGATTCCTGAAGCACATGGAGAGGCCATGGACCTGGAGGCCTGTGTGTTGGACGGTCCTGGGATGGACGTCCTGAATAGCGCATGGAGAGGCCAGGTGTCTGCGATGGCACTGCGTGGGGGGAAGCTAACGACCTTCTGAGGGTCTGGACTGTCAGGTGGCCTGGTGGGCAAGGACGGTGATCCCAGTTAGGACGCTTCCCCGCGAACTTAGGTCTGACGAGGAGTCAGCGTGAGGAGCAGGAGCTCCTGTAAGGTAACGCCACAGTCTGTTGGTGCCTGTCGTGTTCCATGCACATTAAGTAATATGGACTATGTGTGATGTGTATCCTGACGTTTATGAGGCTAAAATAAACTAAACTAAAAGGACTGTGGTTTGAATTAATTATGTAAAAATCATACAATGTGATTTTCTGGATTTTTTTTAGATTCTGTCTTTCACAGTTGAAGTGTACCTATGATAAAAATTACAGACCTCTCCATTTCTTGGAGGTGGGAAAACTTGCAAAATCAGCAGTGTATCAAATACTTATTTTCTCCATTATACATCACAGATTAAGATTTTAAAGACTTCTCAACTTTTTTGTTTTTGTGCTTTCATTTTTTCCGCCCCTTCTTACAAGAACCATAACTTTTTTTTTACTTTTCCATCAACATAGCCATATGAGGGCTTTTTTTTTTGCGGGACAATTTGTAATTTTGAATGACACCATACATTTTACGAAATAATTTATGGTAAAACGGGAAAAACATTTCAAGTTCTATGAAATAATAAAAAAACAATTCCACCATTGTTTTTTGGGTCATGTTTTTACAGTGCACCGTGGCATAAATAATCTTACCTGTCATGACAACCGCTAACAAGCTCCCAAAGTGAACTTGAACCTATAATCATTTGATCCCCTATTCAATGCACTGCAATTCAATAGTGTTGCAGTAAATTGTAAAACTGAATATTTTATGAAGTCTAGCCACATGCTGGGTTTCATAGCAGTTCTAACATAGCATAAACAAGGACCTTCTGTGGATCCCCTGCTGCTATGCTAACCAATTACAATCACAAATACATTGCAAGGGAGGGAAGATGAAGGATGCCATTTTACAGCCATTAAAATGCTGCTTCCATGCTATTCAATAAAACTGGTGAAGCCCCCGCCAGAGCCGTAGGGTACCCGATACTGGGCTGCTTCTTAAAGGGGCAGTGTCAAGGCAGCCGTGACCTGGTCCGTGGCCCTGGGCATCCAATAAAAGGGGATGATGAAAAGGGTAAATAAAATTTGTAATATAATGGATTAAATGTTCGTGACGCCACCCGTGGTGTTCAGTCAGGGGACCGACGCTACAATGCAGATCCTCTGGGATGATGATAGGGCAGCAGAGCTGGTTAAGCTCTCCACAGGTAGAGCTGTGTCCCAGGGCAGTTAAAGGTGTTAAAGGTGATGATGGTAATGATGGTGGTGAATGTTGTGATGCAGGGTGGGCGACGCGGGAATGACTCAGATGACACAGAATATAATTAAAACAACCTATTAATTTAGAAACGGGGAGTTTGGTGTATGCTCAAGCATTTTAACTCCCTGTTTCTAAATAATTATTGTTATAATTATATTCTCTCCCCTTTAAGAAAATTTCTTTTTGTGGTATAACATACTCCAAAATAATTTGACAAACACATTTCCACTTTTAAATAAAAAAAATTCTTTAAATATTTATTAATAAAAAAGTATTTTAACTACGGTTCAATGCTGGCAATCTGTGTTCTCAAGAGTCCATCCCTCCAGCTCAGTAGCTCAAAGTAAATGCCTTCACCTCTGAATCTATTTCATTTCTCCTATGTGAGTTCATTTCCACCTTTTTTCTCAGTGAGACCATGTTTCCTTTTTTTTTTTCTTTCCATGATATCTCTCTTTTTCAATTTCGTTATCCTATAAACAAAAATAAGGTTAAATGTGTAAGATATTAATTTGTATTTCTCTGATGATTTTTTCATGTGAACTTCCTGATGAGCCTGAACTTTGACACTGGGTGTCATCTGATCCATTGGGCGTCGTTTTCAAATGCTGACGTGTACTTAAACCCTGTATACCTATGACTCTTGTACAATATTTGTGGTATGTCCTGATGAAGGGGTCACCTGAACCCCAAAACGCGTAGAATAAACCACATTGGAACCTCTAAAATTTTTGGAATTTTTCTTGCGGCAGCGCGGGGATTATCCTTCCTTAATACTTACTTGTCTGTATCTTTTACCAGCACTGAGCTACAATAGCAAGGAAAGTCTATGAAGAAGAATGGAGCCATGTATGATAAAAGAATACTTCATGCTGGAGTCACACCTGCAGTTTTTGACTAATATACCTCCTATTTTAAATCTACTTATGTGAACGGATAACAAAACCTGCCATAGAACTGCACGTGTGATGTTGCTAGCACATCATTTTCTTTTTCATCGAAACAAGTCCTAAATTTCTCAATAAATCTTTATCGGAATTGGAGTGCTATACACTAAATAGGCAGACTTAGTCCACTACTAAGACAACACCTTCTCATTCTTTCAATTTGAATGTTTGCACCCATTAAAATAAAAACACTTATACTCACCGGGCTCCTCACTTTCTATTGATTACATTTATTATTATTATTATTATTATTATTATTTCTATATTCACCATTGATTCCATGGTGCTGTACATGAGAAGGGGTTACATACAAATTACAGATATCACTTACAGTAAACAAACTAACAGTGACAGACTGGTACAGAGGTGAGAGGACCCTGCCCTTTCGGGCTTACATTCTACAGGATGGTGGGGAAGGAGACAGTAGGTTGAGGGTTTGCAGCAGCTCCGGTGTTGGTTGAGGTGATATCTCCGGTAGTGTTGAGGAGGTAGCGGGGTCATTGCAGGCTGTAAGCTTTCCTGAAGAGGTGGGTTTTCAGGTTCCGTCTGAAGGATCCGAATGTGGTTGATAGTCGGACGTGTTGGGGCAAAAATTCCAGAGGATGGGGGATATTCGGGAGAAGTCTTGGAGGCGGTTGGGTGAGGAGCGAATAAGTGTGGAGGAGAGGAGGTCTTGGGAGGATCGGAGATTACGTGAGGGAAGATATCGGAAGATTAGTTCAGAGATATATGGAGGAGACAGGTTATAGATGGCCTTGTAGGTCAGTGTTAGTAGTTTGAACTGGATACGCTGAGGGAGTGGGAGCCAGTGAAGAGATTTGCAGAGGGGAGAAGCGAAGGAGTAGCGAGGTGGTAAAGGTGGTAAAAGTGACGCCTGCGATGATTGAGCACAGAGTTCACGTGACATAACAACCTCATGTGAGCCACACGAACGCAAGTGCTAATGCCTCTGGAACGGCATCAGAATGGAAAGTGAGTAAAAGTGTTTTTATTGTAACAGGGTGCAAACAATCAATAATAGTGCTCAATGCCTAGTATCTCTAACTTAATGGGTAACACATTGGAGTGCTAACACCTATCTGGCAGAATAGAACATATACGTTTAGCTCACTAGTCCCTCCAACATGTTTCACCGCTTCTGTGGCATCATCAGGGGTTGGGACAATGGGTTGGTTACAGATAGGTGTTAGCACCCCGGTTTATTACCATTAAGTTAGAGATACTAAGCTTTGAGCACTTTATAATTGATAAATCGAGGCAGATTAGAGACATAATTTTATATTCTCTAGAGCATTTTTATATAATAATAAATCAATAAAAGTTAAATTTTAAGACTTTATAGTGAGGGTTATCTCCACAATTTGTTAATAAGCCTTTTTCTTTATCCTCAAATCTTGTTTGTTGTCTGTCTATATACCTCAATAGATGTGGAGCCCTTGGACAGTGTCTATGAACATCAGTCCCCTGCAGCTCTCCCAGATCAGCTGGGCTGAGTAGCATACGACCTCTGCCACCAAGTGTGGGGGACGTGAGGATCAGTAGCTGCTCTCATCCGCTGGCCTGGCTGTCTATAGAAAGACCGCGTGGACCAAGGCTCATGCCACTGAATGCCTGCACTCAATGGCTTATATCTCTCTACCTGCTGATTAATATAATAAAACGATAGATCAACATATCAGTTTCTATGTGAACCATATCATGAAAAATATATTGACATAGTGTCAAAGGTTAGTAAACTGAATATATGCCGGACCATAATAGACCAACTGCATATATAATATATAGCAACACCGAGAGAAAAGAGCAGTCAAAGGTCAAATATAGAAAAAGTAGAAAACACTTTATTGATATAATAAGATAAAAGAATACACAGCAGATGAATCCTGCATGTACCCCAGTGCAAATACAAAAAGCAAGGGAAGCCGCATGTGGTAAACAAAAACGCTAATAGCTAATACTACTTGTAACAGATAGTATTTAACATAGTTACAATGCACATAGATGCACAGAATATACTTGCACATACAGAGGTAGATAGGTGTACATATGAAGGTAGATAAATGTGCAACAAATGTAAGTAGTTGATGGTAATGCAGTACATACCAATACGTCACAATGTGACACCACACAGGCTGCCCCTGCCACCCCAACGCACTTTCGGAAGGTTCCTTCCTTCCTTCTTCCGCTGAAGAAGGAAGGAAGGAACCTTCCGAAACGCGCGTTGGGGTGGCAGGGGCAGCCTGTGTGGTGTCACATTGTGACCGTATTGGTATGTACTGCTGTCACATTGTGACCGTATTGGTATGTACTGCTGTCACATTGTGACCGTATTGGTATGTACTGCATTACCATCAACTACTTACATTTGTATGCACATTTATCTACCTTCATATGTACACCTATCTACCTCTGTATGTGCAAGTATATTCTGTGCATCTATGTGCATTGTAACTATGTTAAATACTATCTGTTACAAGTAGTATTAGCTATTAGCGTTTTTGTTTACCACATGCGGCTTCCCTTGCTTTTTGTATTTGCACTGGGGTACATGCAGGATTCATCTGCTGTGCTATTCTTTTATCTTATTATATCAATAAAGTGTTTTCTACTTTTTCTATATTTGACCTTTGACTGCTCATTTCTCTCGGTGTTGCTGCTGATTAATATGTCTGGCATAATTAAGAATGAATGCTGTGTCGTCACAGTGATCTTAAAGTAATGTACACATATATTTATTTTTGCCAATATAGCCATATTTAAATATGTCCTATTTTGCAAGGATGCCAATCCCAGCTCTATTTACCCTTCAGGTGCCATTGGAACCGTCCTTTAGTTTCAGTGACCCTGGTCGATCCTGTGCACTGCAGTCTCCCTCTCAGCTGGCATCCTGCCAGGATAGTTTTTTCTGTGTCTAGCAGGATGGACTGTATATAGAGGGAACAGAAAGGAGAGATATGCTGCAGGATGAGCTGTATAAAAGGGCTGAGATGAGATATAGACTGGAATATGGGGAAAAAATACACAAAGCTACTTCCAAGACATACTTTGTATTGGACTTAGTCTGTATACAGTATTAACAATAAGTGTGTATTTCCTATGTGTTGTGAAAAATAATGTGACTCTGGAAAAAACCTTAAATAATAAGTGTTACGTGCTAAGTACAGTGTTGATTCTGAACAAAAGAGAAGTGCAAAGGGAAATTTACTTTCCCAAACCGAACATGTAATTGCAAACATATGAAGTGTGTCAGAGAAACACATTTGCAAATGTTGCAATAAAGTCAAAGAAGATGTTTCATTTCAGATATATTTTATCCTTAAAGATTTTCCTTTTCTCAATAATTGTGGCAGCACCAGAAGAAAGCCTTTGAGGAGGTCGTCATCTGCTCCATCAGCTGAATAATATGTCAAAATTCAGGCTTCAAAACAAAATTTTATCACAAGCTGGACTTCATTCATACTCTTTCTTGTATATATGAAATAAATGTGGTCTGGGGAGACACTAAAAAGAGAGTTTTCCCCAGAGCTAAAATTTCATCTGTAGTTCTAAACATGAGTGTCAGTACTTCTGAGTGTGTTCAATGGTGACATTGCCAGGCACGTTTCTCCACTGCCAGGAGGACATCCCACCCAGCATAACTAAAAAGATAGTATTTAGGAGCCAATCAGAGTCTGTCCACAATTGTTGTCTTGGAACTAATGCTGAAAATAATAATACAAAAGGAGCTGCAGCCGTTTTGTCTTCTAAATGCAAAAATTTTAAATTGGGAAAAGTAGGCTACGTCACTACAGTATTAACTTAGGATGACTTTTTCTTCATAATTTTGGAGAATCCAAATAAATGGGTATTCAAATCTTAAGCACTTTTAACATATCCGCACGATATACCATAATTGCCTACTACGTGTGACTCCCAATTCTGAATCCAGTAACCCGCTTTATTTAATTGTTGACCAAGTATGCAGCATTTAACTTATTATGTTGCAAACATACAATAGGTCCAGAATCATCATAGTGATGATTCTGGCTGAAATCACTTTGAAAAGTCTCAAAATGTTTGCGCAATTCGGAGTTGCATAAAAATTTAGCAACTTTTGACTTTTTCACCCAGCTACACCAACATGAATGAAGCAGGGGTGGGACAGGAAAAAATGGGGCGTGATGCTGCAGCTTGTCCAAGTCATGACGAGCTGCAGCATATGTTACACTTACAAATCTTATGCCAGTTACTGAGTGACAGGAGATATGTGGCGAGGTGAACAACAATTTTCAGACTTGCCTGATTTATATAGAGGTGTGCACCCATTAATGAATCGGATGCCTTTGACTCTGCTGTTCTTGATGAATCTGGGCCATAGCCTTTAATGAAGATAATGCATATGTGGCCACTTCTCTGCTGGACAGTATGCAGAATGAAACTGCTGAAAGTTGGCGCATGAGGGTCACCGATCCCAAGCTTTCCCAATAGCTAAGGGTCCCCAAGGTAGAAAAATCTCTTTGTTCTGTATGAATTATTGTAGAAAAAATGTCCCTCTTAGAACGCAAAGCATACTAATAAGGAGTCATTATAATATAAATTGTGCAAAATATCTAAGAAAGCATTTTAATAAGAGATGTTTAACCCCCTCACAATGCAGCACAGTTTCCTTTCAGTGTTTCTGTTTTTTTGCTCCCCTGCTTCCCAGAGCCATAACTTTTTTAAGTTGGCTATGTGAGGGCTTGCTTTTTCCGGGATGAGTTGTACTTTTGAACGACACTATTGGGTTTACCATATCGTGTAGTAGAATGTTATATAGGAAGATTTGTGGATTGCAATCCGCGCTGCCAGCAAATTCAAATAACTGTTATTCTGTTGTGGTATTTCCTGAAGAAGGAGTCATATGGACGCTGAAACGCGTTGAATAAACCACTGTTAATCTTCACTACGTCTGGTTTTGAATTTGCTGGCAGCGCGGATAACAATCCACAAGTCTTCCTATATAATATTTTTGTTGTGGTCGCATGTCCGACCCGTGGATCTGCGGCAGCCGGCATTATACAGTCATGGCCAAAAGTTTTGAGAATGACACAAATATTATATTTTCACATGATCTGCTGCCCTCTGGTTTTTATGTGTGTTTGACAGATGTTTTTATCACAGACAGAAATATAATAATTGCAAACATATGAGTAACAAAAACTTATATTGACAGTTAGAATGAGTTAATGCAGCAAGTCAATATTTGCAGTGTTGACCCTTCTTCTTCAGGACCTCTGCAATTCTCCCTGGCATGCTCTCAATCAACTACTGGACCAAATCCTGACTGATAGCAGTCCATTCTTGCACAATCAATGCTTTCATTTTGTCAGAATTTTTAGGTTTTTGTTTGTCCACCAGTCTCTTGATGATTGACCACAAGTTCTCAATGGGATTAAGATCTGGGGAGTTTCCAGGCCATGGACCCAAAATCTCTGTTTTGTTCCCTGAGCCATTTAGTTATCACCTTTGCTTTATGGCAAGGTGCTCCATCATGCTGGAAAAGGCATTGTTGATCGCCAAACTGCTCTTGGAGGGTTGGGAGAAGTTGCTCTTGGAGTACATTCTGGTATCATTCTTTATTCATGGCTGTGTTTTTAGGCAAGACTGTGAGAGAGCCGATTCCCTTGGCTGAGAAGCAACCCCACACATGAATGGTTTCAGGATGCTTAACAGTTGGCATGAGACAAGACTGGTGGTAGCGCTCACCTTGTCTTCTCCGAATGAGGCGTTTTCCTGATGTCCCAAACAATCGAAAAGGGGATTCATCAGAGAAAATAACTTTACCCCAGTCCTCAGCAGTCCACTGCCTGTACCTTTTGCAGAATATCAGTCTGTCCATGATGTTTTTTCTGGAGAGAAGTGGCTTCTTTGCTGCCCTCCTTGAGACCAGGCCTTGCTCCAAGAGTCTCCGCCTCACAGTGCGTGCAGATGCACTCACACCTGCCTGATGCCATTCCTGAGCAAGCTCTGCACTGCTGGTAGCCCGATCACGCAGCTGAAACACTTTTAAGAGACGGTCCTGGCGCTTGCTGGTCTTACTTGGGCGCCCTGGAGCCTTTTTGGCAACAATGGAACCTCTCTCCTTGAAGTTCTTGATGATGCGATAGATTGTTGACTGAGGTGCAATCTTTCTAGCTGCGATACTCTTCCCTGTTAGGCCATTTTTGTGCATTGCAATGATGACTGCACGTGTTTCTTTAGAGATAACCATGGTTAACAGAAGAGAAACAATGATGCCAAGCTCCAGCCTCCTTTTAAAGTGTCCAGTGGTGTCATTCTTACTTAATCATGACAGATTGATCTCCAGCCATGTCCTCATCAACACCCACACCTGTGTTAATGGAGCAATCACTGAAAAGAGGTTAGCTGGTCCTTTTAAGGCAGGGCTGCAATGATGTTGAAATGTGTTTTAGGGGATAAAGTTCATTTTCTAGCCAAATATTGACTTTGCAAGTAATTGCTGTTAAGCTGATCACTCTTTATAACATTCTGGAGTATATGCAAATTGCCATTAGAAAAAGTGAAGCAGTAGACTTTGTAAAAATTAATATTTGTGTCATTCTCAAAACTTTTGGCCATGACTGTACGCTTGTGTATACACCGACATCAGGTGAGCAGCTAATCACTGAGATGGTTTTTCCTTTATTTGTGAGATAAGACACTATTTGCGCTTTTTTCCTATAAATTATATTACTAATATCATGTACTAGAAAACAGGAAAAAAATTCCAAGTGCAGTGAAATTGCAAAAAAAGCGCAATTCCACAGCTGTTTTTTTGTTTTTTTTTTACCATGTTCATCAAATGCTAAAACTGACCTGCCGTTAAGGCTAAGTGCACACGATCAGGAATAATTGCGTTTTTTTCGCGGTTTTTCCGCGGTTTTCCGCGGTAAAAACGCGATAAAAACGCAAGCATTAAGCATCCTATACATGTTAATTGATTCCGCATGTTTTGGCCACATGTTGCGTTTTTTTCCGCGAAAAAAACGCTTCGCGGAAAAAATAGCAACATGTTCATTAATTTAGCGTAATCGCGGTGATTCCGCCGCCATAGGAATGCATTGAACCGCTTACTTTCCGCATGTGGCTATGCCCACTATGCGCAATGTAAGCGGTTCATGTGCGGATGGTACCCAGGGTCTGGAGCAGAGGAGACTCTCCTCCAGGCCCTGGGTACCATATCCCTGGTAAAACAATAATTAAAATAAAAAATAATGATATTCTCACCTTCCGGCGGCCCCCGCAGCCTTCCCGCGGCCCCCGCAGCCTTCCCGCCTTCAGCGACGCTCCCGGCAACTTCCGGTCCCAAGAGTCCTTTGCGAGAATCACCCAGATGGCGTAGCGGTCTCGCGAGATGCTACGTCATCGGTGTGATTTGTCGCAAAGCACTCCTGGGACCGGAGTTGCCGGGAGCGTCGCTGAAGGCGGGAAGGCTGCGGGGGCCGCCGGAAGGTGAGAATATCATTATTTATTATTTTTTTTATTATTTTTACATTAGATCTTTTTACTATTGATGCGACATAGGCGGCATCAATAGTAAAAAGTTGGTCACACTTGTCAAACACTATGTGTGACTCGTGTGACCAACCTGTCAATCAGTTTTCCAAGCGATGCTACAGATCGCTAGGAAAACGCTAGCATTCTGCAAGCTAATTACGCTTGCAAAACGCTATTATTCTGGCGGGAATCAGCATAAAAAAACGTGCGTATTTCCTGCGGGAGAAGTGCGGGATTGCCGCGGAAATTTCCGCGGCAATTCCGCAACGTGTGAACTTAGCCTAAGAGTTTTCCAGGTCAATACGAGTTTGTAGATACCAAACATATATAGGTTCTTTTTCATTTAAGTGGTAAAAAAAAATCCAAAGTTTGTTAAAAAAAAACTTGCATCATTTTCCGAGACCCATAGCGTCTCCATTTTCTTGTCATGAAGACATCCGGGTCACCAGACCTAGAAAACTTGCTGATCATGCCCAGTGCATGATGAGTAAGTTTGTCTGTCAGTGCAGAGCTGACAGTTTATTCATGGGGATACTGCTTCATCTCCATGCTGCAGAATTGATCAGCCTGCAAAAAATGATTGTCCCATAGTGGGACAAAGTAAAAATGTTAAAAAAAAGGTAAAGAATTTTTTTAAAATAATTGTTAATGTTTTTTAAAAAAGTAAAAAATAATAATAAAAAAATCTAAATATAATGCATCTCTAAATAAATATTTGAATGAAAAGAAAATATAAACAATAAAAGTACACATATTTGGTATCACCGCATCCGCATGACCCGTCCTATAAAACTGTCCCACTAGTTAACCCCTTTAGTGAACACCATAAAAAAATAAGAAAGAAGGCAAAAAAATGCTTTATCATCATACCGCTGAGCAAAAAGTGGAATAAAACGCGATCAAAAAGACAGATATAAATAATCATGGTACCACTAAAAGCGTCATCTTGTCCCGCAAAAAACAAGCTGCATACTGCTCCATCAGTGGAATAATAAAAAAGTTATAGATCTCAGAATAAAGCAATGCAAAAAAAATATTTTTTTTATAAAATAGTTTTTATTGTATAAAGCGCCTAAACATTAAAAAAAATAAATGAGATGTCGCTGTATTTGTACTATGCGAAGAATAAAACTGCCTTATCAATTTTACCACACATGGAATGGCATAAACCCCCCCCCAAAGAAATTCATGAATTATTGTTTTTTGTTCATTCTGCCTCCCAAAAATCCGAATAGAAAGTGATCAAAAAATGTCATGTGCATAAAAATGGTACCAATAAAAACGTCAACTCGTCCCGCAAAAAACAAAACCTCAAATGACTCTGTGGGCGAAAATATGGAAAAATTATAGCTCTCAAAATATGGTGAAGCAAAAACTATTTTTTGCAATAAAAAGCGTCTTTTAGTGTGTGACAGCTGCCAAACATAAAAACCCGCTATAGATCCAGTATCACTGTGATCGCACCGACCCAAAGAATAAAGTTGACCAATCACTTATACCGCATGAAGTACAGCGTAAAAATAAATAAAGCCAATTCTTCACATGCTGTTGATTTTTTCATTCTGCCTCCCAAAGATCGCAATAAGGCTCGGTGCACATTCATCCTGCGCTCTGTGCTGAGCGCTTGCACAGCGGTTTCTGTGTAAATCTCTGAAATACATGATTCAGACGGAACGTCTGTCGGAAGATTCCCTATGATGAGGCAGATGGAGGCACTGTGGACGCCATCTGACCTGTGATCCGGCGGTGTCCATCTTTTTAGGATTGCATAAAAGTGCGGTCTGCCACAGTTTTGTGCGCTTCTGAAAAGAAGGACACCGCTGAACAGAGGCCAGATAGAGTTCAGAGTAACTCTGCTGCCTCATTATAGATCCCTCAGCAGTTTCATCTGAATCACGTCACTCGGAGATTTAGATGGAAACCCCAAAGTAAGTGGTTAGCGTTGAGCTGTTCCCAATAAGAGCTTCAACTCAATCCACAAAAAAAGCAAGCCCTCATTCAGTTCTGTCATCTGTTAACGGAAATTTAGGGGGCTTCCACGTTACCGGTAGCACAAAGACCCTGGAAAAGCAAAATGGCTCCTCACCCGTCAAATATAAATATGTGATTCTTCAGATTTTGTATTGGTCTTTGCCTGATGAAAAGACCTGCGTAGTCTCAAAAGCTTGCAATTTGTTACCATCTTTTCAGTTAGGCCGGGGTCACACTGGCGACACATTCGCATGACTGCAAAGCGATGAAATATCGCATTGCAGTCGGACCTATGTTAATCTATGGAGCAGCTCCCAGTATCAGATTTTTTGCCGTCCGTTTTATACGTGCGAGTGCAATCGCAGCATGCTGCGATTGTCACCAATTGTGAGTCGACAATCGCCAATGCAAGTCTATGGGTGCGATGAAAAATCAGATTACAAACGGACCGCACGTGTGACTTGCGATTAAATCGCACCACTATTCCAGGTGCCAGGAAATTGCATCAGTAATTATCAGGAATGCTTCACATGCTAATTAGGCTACCAGATATCAAATCAAAACAGGAAAACGCCTCCACGGATTCCATAACCATGGGCACACATATTAATGTGGAAATTTTAATCGTTCTGGTCCAGGAGCGGCCCGAACTTTGGGACCAGCGCGATGCCCATTACTCGAATAGGGCGCGCAAGGAGGCAGCTTGGAGGAAAATTTGTGGGCAAATGATCCCAGATTTTGCCCAAAGATCAAGGGAGGACCAAGAGCGCATTAGTAAGTACAAGACTTAAAACCATAAGAAAACTCATATATGTCACTGTATTTGCACACACCAATCTTACATATTCGTCTTATCCGTTCATATTCTCACAAAAATCCATTATTATGCCACGCTTTAGAATGACAATGACACATTGTTCTGTGTTATGTTTAGGTAGCTGAGGAGAAAAAGCAAAAACAGTAATACACCAGAGAGACTGGAACCTATTGGATTGCAGTAACCTGAACTAACCACACAACTACAGGTAGCCGTGGAGCGTTCCTACGTTGACCCTAGACGCCTCGTCACAGCCTGAGAGATGGCTACATCTAAAAGCAGAAAGATGAAAGCTATCTGCCCCGGAGCAGATCCCCAAAGAAAATAGGAAGCCCCCAAACATATAATGGCGGTTAGACAAGAAGCTAGCACGGACACAGACAGAAAATAGAATGAGCAAACGTTGGGGCCCAATCTGTCTAGACAGAAAAGTACAGGAAAGAATTCTGCCTGCAATCCAGCAAAAACCCTAAAAAATACCAGCACTTTGATTGCCAAAAAAAACTGAGATCACACGATCTCTACCACCTAAATCAGATCTCTAGTGTAACAAAACAAAGCCGCAGCCACTGAATAAACAGGAAAAAGCAAATGAACAAATAACAGTGGCTACAGATAAATTGAGAGGAGCTCAGGCCCCAGGAGGGGACCCGGCTGACCTCCACAAAAGTGCAGAAAACTAAGAAAAAAGCAAGCACAAAAAGAAAAGCAGAAAATATCTTATCTGAAAGCAGCAGGTGCAGGCAAGACTCCAGCAACTTCCAAATGAACCAGGAACCACAATTGAGACAAGAACAATTGATCACCGGCGACCATCATGGGAGGGAACCTCCCTTATATCAGTCCAGTCCGTGATCCCAGTTTGCCATTCCTCGCTGTGAGGTTCAGTACTGTCTGCAACCACTAGAGGGAGCCTCTGCTCAGAAACCATCTCCAGCACATTCGTAACAGTTCTGGGTGTCCCCAAACAACAGCCAAATCTTCACATCCATCCCTGATGGTTGGTTACTTAGTGTGTTCTACCCACCTTCAGCACACATGAAATGTGTAGGTCAGGAACATCATCTGTGGCCTTTTTGTTAAGGTGCAAGCTTTGGGGCCAATTTATGGTAGTTGTTGGTACACATAGCTCAGACTTGTTTGTTTGTATGCATCTACCCTTCTTCTCTGAATTTTTTACTTAGCCACCCTGAATAGCATACAACTTTTGAGGTGTTTTTCTGTACACATAGCAAGACACATCACAAAAATGTGGATGTTCATAGCGACAGATGTGTGAAGTGTTTTAAAAGTCCATAGCAGTAATATTTTGCCTTCTGGTTGTATTCACTTTGCAGTGACAGATGTGACAAGGCGATGGCACAGCTGTCGAGACTGCTACCGCAGGGAGAGGCAGCTTAGGGCGCAGAGTGGGGCCTCAGCAACAAGGAAGAGGAAATACCTGTTCCTTTGTCTACAGTGCAACATAATCAAGAAGTTTATAACCCATGACAATGTAGCTAAATTCCCTCGATGTGGACAGCAGAGAAAAATTGCTGAAAGGTTACAATGCAGAATAGTCCAGATGGTGAATAAGCAGCCCCAATCAAATTCCAAAGAAATTCAAGCTGTCCTGCAGGCTCGGGGTGCATGAGCATCAGCACGAACGATTGTCGACATTTGAATAAAATGAAATGCTATGGCATGAGATTCAGAAGGTCCACACTACTGACACAGAGACATAAAAAAGCTAAATGTATATAAGCCAAAATCTTTCTGAAAAAGCATCTTGTAGACAGATGAAACCAAGATAGAGCTTTTTGGTAAAGCACATTATTCTACTGTTTACCAAAAAAGGGAATGAGGCCTACAAAGAAAAGACCGTAGTACCTACAATCAAATATTGCTTAGTATCAAAGATCTTGTTTTGCTGCCTCTGGTACTGGGTAAAAAAGCATATCGTCAGAGCAGAAAACACAGCACCTAGTAGCCTATAGTTGGACCCAATACCATATTGGGTTAATCCAGTGTAAGGCCAAGGGAGGACACTCCGATATATGCAAGTATAAACTGAAAAAACTTAGTAAATGTCCAGAAAAAATTAATGTACCGTATACAGTACAGACCAAAAGTTTGGACACACCTTCTCATTCAAAGATTCTTCTGTATTTTCATGACTATGAAAATAGAATCACACTGAAGGCATCAAAACTATGAATTAACACATGTGGAATTATACATTACAATTTACAAAAAAGTGTCAAACAACTGAAAATATGTCTTAAATTCTAGGTTCTTCAAAGTAGCCACCTTTTGCTTTGATTACTGCTTTGCACACAGAACAGGTGAACGGATGGACTCTACATGCCTGGTTCCCACCGTGAAGCATGGAGGAGGTGGTGTGATGGTCTGGGGTACTTTTTCTGGTGACACCGATGGGGATTTATTCAAAATTGAAGCCGTGAGTGGTCCAGCTCACCCCAAACCATCTCGATTGGGTTCAGGTCTGGTGACTATGGAGGCCAGGTCATCTGGCGTAGCACCCCAACACTCTCCTTCTTGGTCAAATAGCCCTTACACAGCCTGGAGGTGTGTTTGGGGTCATTGTCCTGTTGAAAAATAAATGATGGTCCAACTAAACGCAAACAGGATGGAATAGCATGCCGCTGCAAGATGCTGTGTTAGCCATGCTGGTTCAGTATGCCTTAAATTTTGAATAAATCCCCAACAGTGTCACCAGCAAAGCACCCCCACACCATCACACCACCTCCTCCATGCTTCACGGTGGGAACCAGGCATGTAGAGTCCATCCGTTCACCTTTTCTGCATGCAAAGCAGTAATCAAAGCAAAAGGTGGCTACTTTGAAGAACCTAGAATATAAGACATATTTTCAGTTGTTTCACACTTTTTTGTAAAGTGTAATGTATAATTCCACATGTGTTAATTCATAGTTTTGATGCCTTCAGTGTGAATGTACAATTTTCATAGTCATGAAAATACAAAAAAATCATTGAATGAGAAGGTGTGTCCAAACTTTTGGTCTGTACTGTATATAAAAATATCAATTTATTGAAATCACAAGAACATAGTCACACATATATGAAAATATAATAAATAAACAGGTGTCAGAGTACGGCAGGTGTCACACAATTCTTGTGCGAGTCTCTCGCATCAACACCAGGCACTGCCGCTGCCACTCGGACTGGAGCATGCGACTGCATAGAAATACAGTGCTGGGTGCTGATGCGATAGACTCACACGAGAATCGTGCGAGTTTCTCGCAAGTGTGACACCGGCCTACATATAAGTATAGAGATCAGGTAGATAGCAGCATGTACATTACTAGCTGGATCTTACAACTTAAATACCCTTAAAAAAATGCATAGTGCTTTTACAGTCAAACAGTATCAGGGGTAAGATAGTGGGAGAGAGCAAAAAATGCTCCACCTTGCAGCCTATATTCTTAGCTATGGTCAGATACTAGTGATGCCACGCATCTAACCCAAACGTGTGTTTTGCATTGACTTCCTCAGAAGGCCATGTCCCTTTGTGTGTCTATAACAGGCATTAAATATGCATCAGCGGCGCATGTGTAGCATCATCCACGCCGGAAATTACATCACTTCTGGCAGTCCCAATGACACTGCGGGTCTCGGGAAAATTCCCGATTACGTCAATGATCCCCACGAGTTATAACTGGGCACCGTCAGCGATGCTCTGGACCGTGTCATGCTCAAGACATGCGCACATGTCAAAGACTTGGCATGAAGGCAGGATTCACCCCTATTCCCACCCTCACATGCATAGAGGCCATCCCTCTAGATCCGATGCGTCCAGGACATGGCACGTCACCTCTGTATGCGAGTGCCCAGAAGAGGTAAAAGTCGCTGTGCTCTTTGTGATAGTAAAGGAATAAGATAAATAAAGTGAAGCTGTATTACCCAAATCATTCATTGCTATAGCTATTGTAAGGTTTCACTCACTCGGCTGCTTCAGAGGTAAATCAGGACGCACGTTTCTTATCCAAAGTTCATCAGGTTTATTACATCATAAACCTCAAAGTCACAGGCAATGCAAATCTTCAGTACTTCAGCTCCTGCCTGTAGCCTCACTCCTCTGACACAGAGACCTCTCTGTAATGTCCTGCCGGGACACATGGAAGTCTGTCCACGCTGGTAGACTCCCACACACTCTCTCAGGTGCCAAACAAACTCCATTACATAGGTGTAACCCCACCCACAGATGAAGTCAGGATCACATGGTTAGGTCACCTGGTCATGACTGTTATGTTTCGGTAGCTGAGGAGTGCAGGTAAAAAAGGCAATACACCAGAGCAGTTGGAATCTATGAGATTGCAGTACCCTGACTAACCACCACAACTAGAGGCAGCCGTGGAGCGTTCCTACGTTGGTCCTAGACGCCTCGTCACAGCCTGAGAACCTAACTACACCTAAAGATAGAAATAGGAAAGCTATCTGCCCCGGAGCAGAACCCCAAAGATAATAGAAAGCCCCCAAACAAGTAATGGCGGTTAGACAAGAAGAAATACTGACACAGAAAGAAAATAGTATGAGCAAACGCTGGGGCCCAAACTAACTAAATAGAAAAGGATAGGAAGGGTACTTACTGCAATCCCAGA
This sequence comes from Oophaga sylvatica, assembly GCA_033576555.1. Lineage (NCBI taxonomy): Eukaryota > Metazoa > Chordata > Amphibia > Anura > Dendrobatidae > Oophaga > Oophaga sylvatica. Next base: position 168,077,473 of record JARQOD010000003.1, read on the forward strand.
AAACCCTGAAAAGCACCAACTCTACTAATTTCAAAATCACCTGAGATCACACGACCTCTACCACCTAAATTAGTTCTCTGGTGTAACAAAATCAAAACAGCAGCCACTGAAAAAACTGGAAAAAGCAAAAGTACAAACATCAGTGGCTGAACTAAACTGAGAGGGCAAAAGCCCCCGAAGGGGACCCAGAAGGCCCCCAAAGAAGTGCAGGACAAAATGCAAAAATATAGTACAAAAACAAAAAGAAGAAAATGTCTTATCTGTTAGCAGGAGATGCAGACACGACACAGCAGGCTACAAGGGAAACAGGAATGAAGGATTCAGACCAGAACAATTGATCACCGGCAACCCTGATGGGAAGGTGACTCCCTTATATAAGACCAGTCAGTAACACCTGATTCCCAGTCCTCACAATCTTCACTGAACAGACCAGTACCGCTTGTAACCACCAGAGGGAGTCTCTGCTCAGAACTCATCTCAAACCCATTCACAACACATGACCTCATCACAGGTCCTTTACCACAACACACAACCACATACAGGTTTTATCTTAGGTATTCAGACACATACCCCTTGGGTGGGTTTGTAGGTGACTGGACCCACCCAGCTCTCCTAGTCACCTGGAAGCCTCCCAATATATAGTACAACTCTCAGCAATAGATCTGCTGAACCAAAACATATCCAGGCTTCCATCACAGGGCCACCCACCTCTGCGATACATAACGTCCATCCATCACATGCCTCCATGCATATCCCGAGGAGCCTACACAGTGCCCCCTAGCTGCATCAGGGGTCACTACACCACATACCTCCCCCCTCTGTTCAAACTTGTGGGGTTGAACACTTGTTACCCGACCAGAGATCCTTCTCGGTCATCTCTGCCAGTCAAACCGTCTGGCTAAGTCGGGCCCTCTGTCAGACCACCCGCCTCCCCAGCGGTCAGTACGGCGTTGCAATTCCCTTGCACCCATACGTCCTGTCTGGTCTAAGTCCTTTTTATTTCGTCCACTACAGGTTCTCTTGCTTAGGTCACTCATCACTGAGCTAACTGAGGCATCACTATTTCTACCTCTTCCATCAGGCGCTCTTCGCCTCTCAACACTACGGATTGAAGGTGGCGGCCATCTTCTTTCCATTTCCTGCAGCTCTCTGTTGACCTGCTCCCTCTCCAGTCGTAGCTGCTCTACTTCTCTCAAGTATGACACACGATACTCCAGGAGCATCCGGATATTCCCAAGGCTCTCCCTGGATCCAACAACAAGGAATGGGACCATCCCATCTTCACCTCTGACCTGGACTTCGTCATCAGCCGGAATCCTGACTCTCGTCACACCGGACTGATTCACCATCTCCTGCATCACTTTCCCAAGTCTTCCGATGACTTTCTTCACCAAACCTCTGGGCACTTGAATGATGTCTTCCACCAAGTCAAGCTGATTTTGCGTCTTTCTTGCTTGCTCCAGACGTCGAGCGGCTTCTTTATTTCTCAACAGGATCACCTGTTTCGTGCGGAGACAATGTAGGTGCATGTCCCTCAGGATAGCCACTCGCTTCAGTGTGACTTCCTTAGTCGACAGTATGACTGTTTCATCTCTGGCACCCAGTTCACACTGCATGCTTCTACTGCCTTTCTAAAGGCCTCGTGCACCTCCTCAATGGCACACACTTCTCGCCTGTCTTCGGGTATCTCTATTACACACTTGAAAACCGACCCGTCACCTTCTTGGACAGACTGTTGGACCTCCTCATCTTGAGCGTTAGTACAGTTTTCCAAGACATCGCTCTCCCTTGTGTATCCATCTGCATGGCACCTCTGCTGGATTTCTTCTCCCGTGGATTTCTGGAGCTGAGCACTAGTCTCCTCCTTTATCTTGAGCTCTCTGAGAACTCTATCTCGCTCTTCTGCCAAGCCGCGACACTCTTCCTCCCTCCGGAGAAGCTCCTGCTGATGCTTCTCTTGGGCCTCTCTGAGCTTAGAGACTTCCTTCTCCAGCTCCTCCACTTTATGCTCAATCACTTGTCTTAGGACCCTTTCTCGCTCGACTGTCTCTTTCACTGACTCTTTAAGCAGCTCCATCTCATGGTCCTGCTCTCTTTTAGCCAGCACATGTCGCACCATTACCTCTTCAATTACATTTTCAGATGGACTTTCTTGCCCACCCACACTCTGCTTCTTCAGAGTTCCGCCTGTTCCGGCATCCGCAGTTTCAACTGTCTCACGACTCCCGGTAACTTCAGAGAGCTCCAGCTCTGCCTCCTTATCAAGGACAGTCACCTGACCGGTACCTGACCCTGACTCTTCCTCATCATTTCTTTTCTTAGAGGATGTAGCCTGTCCCGCCTTTCCGTGGCCCCTGCGGCGAGAGGACGATCGGCCATTTTTACTTGGCTCCACCTTACTGCACTCGCTTTCCCTTGCAGTCCAGTCACAGTCTGCATAGGAGTCACTCCCACTCCCCCTGTCATCCTGGAACAGCACGTTCCCACCTAGACAGGTGTCAGACCCCTGCGCTGGAGCTAAAACCGTTTCCCACGGTCACACGTCTCGTCACCTCCAAGTCCCCGAGTTGGTCTGACCCACACTTTCTTCTAGTCACCTGGGGCTCGGGACTATCGCTATTAGGGGTTACCTCCTTTTCACACTTCACACGACAAGGAACCACTACAGCCGCCTGCTGTGATGGGGCTCCCTTAGGGTCATTCCGTCTCTCCTCTGAGCAACTCCACACTTCATCAACCTCCCATGTATTTTCAAAAAATACAAAGTCCCGTTTCCTCTCATAGGGGTACAATACGTTCGGTGGTATACCATCTTGATCCTCGACACTTGTGGACATCTCAAGCATCACCCTGTCTACCAAATAGTCCACAATGAGCCCGTGGATGCAGCACACCTGGACCTTTTTCTCGGTCAGGCAGAGAACTAGCGGAGTTCCTTTCAGAGTCACCTGAGTCTTTGAGTCCAACTGTCCAGAGACTCCTTCCCTATGTAACATTACCGTACACACCTGTGGGCTGTTATCAAACGGGAAGTCTATGCCACATGCGGAATACGTATAACACCCACACTGCTGTTCCTCAGATATGTCCACTGAGGAAACCGGTGCCACCCCTTTTTGGGACACCACCCCCTTTTGATTTGCCGCCCCCTTTTGGGACTCCGCCCCCTTCCGGGCCACCATCCCAATTTGGGTTACCACCCCCTTTTGGGCAACTGGTTTGATTTGGGCTACCACCCCCTTTTGAGACTCCGCCCCCTTTTGGGCCACCATCCCAATTTTGGGTTGCCGCCCCCCTTTTGGGACTCCTCCCCCTCTAGGGACACCACCCAACACTGGGGTACACATCACGGCTCTTACAGGCCCCAGTCCACACAGTACCCTTAGACAGTGACTTTCACTTAGGGTGTGTACTGGCCCTTTAAGAGTTTGTGTGCCTTGGTTCACACTGTCCTTTTTTACCACACCAGCTCCTGCTGGTACTACCACCACCCGCCAGCACCTCCGGCTGCCGCGCACAAGCCGCTGCTGCCACTGCAGCTCTTGCTGCTGCAGAACCTCTTGCTGCAACAGTCACTGTAGCTCCTGCTACCACAAGTCTCTGCACGCTGCGCTGTCTTGCCGCTTGTCACCTTCGTGACCCCACGAGTCACAGCCAGCCGCTTGTCACCTTCATGACTCTTCCGAGCCACAGCAAACACCTCACACGTGTTCCAGAAAAAAAAAAAAAACAGTTTCTCACTGACCCGTCAGCACAACACAGACTCCTGTCTGTCACACTCTCAGCCAGAGAGATTTTCCGGACACCTCTTCTCCCAGAGACATCCCACAAAGGAAAAAAAAACAGTCTTTCACTGACCCGTCAGTACAACACAGACTCCTGTCTGTTACACTCTCGGCCAGAGAGATTTTCCGGACACCTCCTCTCTCATAGAGGCATCCCACAAAGGAAAAAACAGTTTCTCACTGACCCGTCAGTACACCACAGACTGTCTGTTACCTGTTGATCACTCAGGTTTCCGGACACCTCCTTTTCATAGAGGCATCCCACAAGGACAAAAACAATCTCTCACTGACCCGTCAGTACACCACAGACTCCTGTCTGTTACCTGTTGGCCACGCAGGTTTCCGGACACCTCCTCTGAGGTATCCTCTCAGCATGCTTTTTTTCTCCATTTTCAATGACCCCGGTCAACATAACACAGACTCCTGTCTGTCACCACTGCTTAACAGCGTCTTCAGATACCTCATATCAGAGGCACCCCATAAACAAAAACACAGTTTATTCGTGACCACTGGTCACACTCACGGTTTTCACAGACCATCCGTTCCTCCTCTGGTTCCTGATTCCCAGTCCTGCAACATGTGCTCCTTGGGTCGCTGCCAGCATTCCATCCACCAATTGTAAGGTTTCACTCACTCGGCTGCTTCAGAGGTAAATCAGGACGCACGTTTCTTATCCAAAGTTCATCAGGTTTATTACATCATAAACCTCAAAGTCACAGGCAATGCAAATCTTCAGTACTTCAGCTCCTGCCTGGAGCCTCACTTCTCTGACACAGAGACCTCTCTGCAGGGGCGTACATAGAAATCATGGGGCCCCATAGCAAAAGTCTAAATGGGGCCCCCCCCCCAAAAAAAAAACAGGTGCTCTTAACTCACACACACACACCACACACCTGCAGTGCATGCAGGGCCCCCTACACCCTCCACAGTGCGTGCAGCCGGGCCCCCCTCCCTAAGGTGCAAAGTGCAGTCAGAGCCATTGTAAATGTAAAGTGCCAGCACAGTGAGGGACACATTTAACAAAAAAAATCGACCCCCAGCCAGGCTCACCATCTTGTGTGTGCAGTGGCATAGCAACTGTTTGTGGGGCCCGGGGCGGCTGAAAAATTTGCCGCCCCTTTGGTCATTGATAATCCTGAAGCATTCACCATTACAACCAAAAAAAGGCTCAAAGTAAATACCTTTCACCTGTAAAATCAGCATGGCAAAAATACACACTGCAAAGCAGCAACACACAGTATGGACTTGTGTTTATGATGTGCTTTATCCTCCTTGGACAAAAAGGACTTCTTTAGGCTTGGCTCACATTTATACAGTGCAGTCTGCTGGACAAATATGTCTGAATTGCAAAAAAAAATGGTATTCAGACGTATATGGAGGCATACACAAACCATAATGGGCAACACGTAGTGTAAAAAAAATGTTCTTCTGACTATGTTTTGCCCTGATAACATTGTATTGTGGGAAAAAAACATAACTGACCAAAGGTACGCGTTTTTAACCCCTTTATTCCATCAGACGTACTATTCCGTCCATGTGACCCTGGACCTAATTCCCATGGACGGAATAGTACGTCATGGGCGATCAGCTGCGCTCCCGGGGGGAGCGCAGCTGATCGCCACCGGGTGTCAGCTGATTATCACAGCTGACACCCGTGACTGTGTGTCAGGAGCAGTCACAGACCGCTCCCGGCACATTAACCCTTGGCACACCACGATCAAAAATGATCGCGGTGTACCCGGGGCACAGGGGAGGATCGCGCAGGCAGGGGGCTCCCTGCGTGCTCCCCTGAGACCCTCAGAGCAGCGCGATGTGTCGCGCTGTTCCGAGGGTCCGTCCTCCCTCCAGGTCCCCGGATCCAAGATGGCGCCGGGGTCCTGCAGGGAGGCGGCTTCCTCAGTGCCTGCTGAGAGCAGGCACTGAGAAGCCTGCAGCACTGCCAGATCGATCGCTGGTGTGACAGAGTGCTGTGCACACTGTCACACCAGCGATCTGCTAAAATACAGTGATGTCCCACCCTGGGACAAAGTAAAAAAGTTAAAAAAATAAAAATAAAAAGTGGTAAAAAAAATCATAAAAAAAAAAAAAAATATTCCCCAATAAATTCATTTTTTCCTGTAAATAAAAAAAACAAAACTATAAAAGTACACATATTTGGTATCGCCGCGTCCGTAACGACCCCCCCTATAAAACTGTCCCACTAGTTAACCCCTTTAGTGAACCCCTTAAAAAAAAAAAAGAAAACGAAGCAAAAAATCAATGCTTTATCATCATACCGCTGAACAAAAAGTGGAATAACACGCGATCAAAAAGACGTATATAAATAAACATGGTACCGCTGAAAACGTCATCTTGTCCCGCAAAAAACGAGCCATCAATCAGCATCATCAGTGAAAAAATAAAAAAGTTATAGCTCGCAGAATAAAGCGATGCAAAAATAATAATTTTTTATATAAAATTGTTTTCATTCTATAAAAGCGCCAAAACATAAAAAAAATGATATAAATTAGGTATCGCCGTAATCATACTGACCCGAAGAATAAAACTGCTTTATCAATTTTACCACACGCGGAATGGTATAAACGCCTCCCCGAAAAGAAATTCATGAATTGCTGATTTTTGTTCATTCTAACCTCCCAAAAATCGAAATAAAAAGCGATCAAAAAATGTCACATGCTCAAAAATGGTACCAATAAAAACGTCACCTCGTCCCGCAAAAAATAAGACCTCACATGACTCTGTGGGCCAAAATATGCAAAAATTATAGCTCTCAAAATGTGGTGATGCAAAAAACTATTTTTTGCAATAAAAAGCGTCTTTTAGCGTGACAGCTGCCAATCACAAAAACCCGCTATAAATAGTAAATCAAACCCCCCTTTATCACCCCCTTAGTTAGGGAAAAATAATAAAATTAAAAAAATGTATTTATTTCCATTTTCCCGTTAGGGTTAGGGTTGCGGCTAAAGTTAGGGTTGGCGCTAACGTTAGGATTAGGATTAGGGTTGGGATTATGGTTAGGGGTGTGTTAGGGTTAGGTTTTTGGTTAGGGTTGGGACTAGGGTTAGGGGTGTGTTGGGGTTAGGGTTGGAGTTAGAATTGGAGGGTTTCTGCTGTTTAGGCACATCAGGGGCTCTCCAAATGTGACATGGCGTCTGATCTCAATTCCAGCCAATTCTGCGTTGAAAAAGTCAAACGGTGCTCCTTCACTTCTGAGCTCTGCCATGCGTCCAAACAGTAGTTTACTCCCGCATATGGGGTATCAGCGTACTCTGGACCACAAGAGTTATTGTGCAATTTGTCCTATTTCTTCTGTTACCCTTGGGAAAATAAAAAACTGGGGCAACAAAATCATTTTTGTAAAAAAAAAATGATTTTTTTGTTTTTACGGCTGTATGTTATAAAACTTCTGTGAAGCACTTGGGGCTTCATAGCGCTCACCACACTTCTAGATAAGTTCCTTGTGGGGTCTATTTTCCAAAATGGGGTCACTTGTGGGGGGTTTCCACTGTTTAGGCGCATCAGGGGCTCTCCAAATGCGACATGACGCCCCCAGACCATTCCATCAAAGTCTGCAATCCAAAACATCACTACTTCCCTTCCGAGCCCAGATGTGCACCCATACAGTCGTTTTCTCCCACATATTTGGTATCAGCGTACTCAGGACAAATTGGACAACAACTTTTGGGGTCCAATTTCTCCTGTTACCCTTGTGAAAATAAAATATTGGGGGCGAAAAAATCATTTTTGTAAAAAAAAAAAAGGATTTTTTATTTTTACGGCTGTACGATATAAACTTCTGTGAAGCACTTCGGGGTTCAAAGTGCTCACCACACATCCAGATAAGTTCCTTGTCGGGTCTATTTTCCAAAATGGGGTCACTTGTGGGGGTTTCCACTGTTTAGGCGCATCAGGGCTCTCCAAATGCGACATGACGCCCCCAGACCATTCCATCAAAGTCTGCAATCCAAAACGTCACTACTTCCCTTCCGAGCCACGACGTGCGCCCATACAGTAGTTTACTCCCACATATTGGGTATCAGCGTACTCAGGACAAATTGGACAACAACTTTTGGGGTCCAATTTCTCTATTTACCCTTGTGAAAATAAAATATTGGGGGCGAAAAAATCATTTTTGTAAAAAAAAAAAAAAAGGATTTTTTATTTTTACGGCTGTACGTTATAAACTTCTGTGAAGCACTTCGGGGTTCAAAGTGCTCACCACACATCTAGATAAGTTCCTTGAGGGGTCTATTTTCCAAAATGGGGTCACTTGTGGGGGGTTTCCACTGTTTAGACGCATCAGGGGCTCTCCAAATGCGACATGACTCCCCCAGACCATTCCATCAAAGTCTGCAATCCAAAACGTCACTACTTCCCTTCCGAGCCCCGACGTGCGCCCATACCGTAGTTTACTCCCACATATTGGGTATCAGCGTACTCAGGACAAATTGGACAACAACTTTTGGGGTCCAATTAATTTCTCCTGTTACCCTTGTGAAAATAAAATATTGGGGGCGAAAAAATCATTTTTGTAAAAAAAAAAGAGATTTTTTATTTTACGGCTGTACGTTATAAACTTCTGTGAAGCACTTTGGGGTTCAAAGTGCTCACCACACATCTAGATAAGTTCCTTGAGGGGTCTAGTTTCCAAAATGGTGTCATTTGTGGGGGGTTTCCACTGTTTAGGCAGATCAGGAGCTCTCCAAACACGACATGGCATCCAGCCAATTCTGCGTTGAAAAAGTCAAACGGCGCTCCTTCCCTTCCAAACTCTGCCATGCACCCAAACAGTGGTTTACTCCCACATATGGGGTATCAGCGCACTCAGGACAAATTGCACAATAACTTTTGGAGTCTTGTTACCCTTGGGAAAATAAAAATTGGGGTGAAAAGATCAATTTTGTGGAAAAAATATGATTTTTTAATTTTACGGCTCTACGTTATAAACTTGTGTGAAGCACTTGGGGGTTCAAATTGCTCACCAAAGATCTAGATAAGTTCCTTAGGGGGTCTAGTTTCCCAAATGGGGTCACTAGTGGGGGGTTTCCACTGTTTAGGCACAGCAGGGGCTCTCCAAATGCAACATGGCATCCAATCTCAATTCCAGCCAATTTTGGTTGGAAAAAGTCAAATGGTGCTCCTTCCATTCTGAGCTCTGCCATGCGCCCAAACAGTGGTTCCCCCCCACATATGGGGTATCAGCGTACTCAGGACAAATTGGACAACAAATTTTGTGGTCCAATTTCTCCTGTTACCCTTGGGAAAATAAAAAATTAGTGACTAAGAGATAATTTTTGTGGGAAAAAAATAGGATTTTTTATTTTCATGCCCGGACATTATAAACTTGTGTGAAGCACTTGGGGGTTCAAAGTGCTCACCAAAGATCTAGATAAGTTCCTTAGGGGGTCTAGCTTCCAAAATGGGGTCACTTGTGGGGGGTTTCCACTGTTTAGTCTCATCTGGGGCACTACAAACGGAACATGACCCTCATCAATGTTTGCATTCCAAAACGTTACTGCTTCCTTTCCAAGCCCTGCCGTGCGCCCAAACAGTTTCCCCCCCCACATATGGGGTATCAGCGTACTCAGGACAAATTGGACAACAACTTTTGGGGTCCAATTTCCTTGGGAAAAATCAAAAATTTGGGACTAAAAAATCATTTTTGTGGAAATTTTTTTTTTTTTTTCACACCCAGGCATTATAAACTTTTGTGAAACACTTTGGGGTTCAAAGTGCTCACAACAGATCTAGATAAGTTCCTTAGGGGGTCTAGTTTCCAAAATGGTGTCACTTGTGGGGGGTTTCCACTGTTTAGGCATATCAGGGGCTCTCCAAACACGACATGGCGTCCAATCTCAATTCCAGCCAATTTTAGTTTGAAAAAGTCAAACGGCGCTCCTTCCCTTACGAGCTCTGCCGTGTGCCCAAACAGTGGTTTTCCCCACAATATGGGGTATTGGCGTACTCAGGAGAAATTGCACAACAACTTTATCTGCCCATTTTCTCCTTTTACCTTTGTGAAAATAAAAAAAAGTTTGTAAAAGATCATTTTTGTGGCTAAAAAGTTAAATATTAATTTTTTCCTTCCACGTTACTTCAGCTCCTGTGAAGCACCTGAAGGGTTAATAAACTTATTGAATGTGGTTTTGAGTACCTTGAGGGGTGCAGTTTTAGAATGGTGTCACTTTTGGGTATTTTCTGCCATATAGACCCCTCAAAGTGACTTCAAATATGAGGTGGTCCCTAAAAAAATGGCTTTGTAAATTTTGTTGTAAAAATGAGAAATCACTGGTCAACTTTTCAACCCTTATAATTTCCTAACAAAAAAAAATTTTGGTTTCAAAAGTGTGCTGATGTAAAGTAGACATGTGGGAAATGTTATTTCTTAACTATTTTGTGTGACATATTTCTCTGTTTTATGGGAAAAAAATTTCAAAGTTTGAAAATTGCAAAATTTTCAAAATTTTCGCCATATTTGCGTTTTTTTCAAAAATAAACGCAAGGTATATCGAAGAAATTTTACCACTAACATGAAGTACAATATGTCACGAGAAAACAATCTCAGAATCGCGAAGATCCGTTGAAGCGTTCCAGAGTTATAACCTCATAAAGAGACAGTGGTCAGAATTGTAAAAATTGGCCCGGTCATTAACGTGCAAACCACCCTTGGGGGTGAAGGGGTTAATGTGGGGTGAAAAAAAGTTTATTCCTCTGGACACCTCCTCACAGAACTGATGCCAAAATGGAGTGGGATGGGACTGTTGACACCAGTAAAACTGGATGGAAAAAAAATGATTCTTTTTAAGTAAAAAAACATATAGAGACAAAGATGGAAGTACGATATGTATCAAATGTACTTGTTTAAATTCGTAGGTTGATGCATGGCATACGTTTTAATGTATACGTCCAACGCATTAAGTCTGCAGGCGTATAAATGTGAACCTAGCCTGACGGAACATGCTGCATAGTGTGCTCCGATGTAAGAAGTGTGGTGCCTAATCTGACAGCAGGTACAAGCAATGCCCATCATTCATGGCATCATATAAGACAGGTAGACGGATGTCATATCTTTGTATATGAAATGATTGGACTATGTAAGCTATGCAAAGTTCCAACATGTGTACAAACTACAAGACACATTTTATCACAGGTAAGCTGACACAGAAATGCTGCACACAATATCTTCCATAACATCTGCAGAACTTCCACTCTCAGGCACCTCATGAGCTCAGCAGCCCCATGTAATTGCTGTCTCCCAGGTGCATGCCTCTGGGGTGAAGGAGCAGAATAAATTAGTAACATTTATTGGCTGCACCATGATTTCCAGGGCATTGCACATTTTTAGTATTGCATGACATGCATTGTTGCACACCTTGACAGTGAAGTTGGTGGTGGGACATAGACTGGAGGTCTTACCTACAGCTAGGAAGCATCATCCTGCCTGGTGGTGGTACAGGGGTTAAATCACATGAAACCAGCTCTAATGGAGAAGCATTGTGAGGAGTACAGAAGAGTGGCTGCAGTGCATGCAGAGCCCCCCCCTCCACCACAGTGCATGCAGAGCCCCCCTCCTCCACCCTCCACAGTGCCTGCAATCAGGACCCCCTCACTCCCTAAGGTGCAAAGTGCAGCCAGAGGCTAGCCATTGTAAATATAAAGTGCCAGCACAGTGAGGGGACACATTCAACAAAAAAATCCACCCCATACCCCAGCCAGCAGGACTCACCTTCTTCTGTATCTCTTCCCTGAATGAAACTTATGAATGTTTTCTGCTTCCTGTGATGCACGTGTCTCTGGCTGCAGGCTGGCTTTCTTATGCAAATGCAGCCAGAGACTTAAGCCAACTGCTGACCAGAAAACAACAAGGAAAGGGGACCTTCAAGGGGGTTTACAGTGTCCGGCCGTCGCTTATATTTAATTAAAGGAGATAGTACTGTGTCAGCACAGCAGAGCTGCCAAACGACAGCGGCCGTCGTGGGCCCCCTCACCTGTCTGGGCCCCATAGCTGCTACTTAGTCTGCTCTATTCACGGAACGCCACTGCCTCTCTGTAATGTCCCGCCGGGACACATGGAAGTCTGTCCACGCTGGTAGACTCCCACACACTCTCTCAGGTGCCAAACGAACTCCATTACATAGGTGTAACCCCACCCACAGATGAGGTCAGGATCACATGGTTAGGTCACCTGGTCATGACCTCATCACAGGTCCTTTACCACAACACACAACCACATACAGGTTTTATCTTAGGTATTCAGACACATACCCCTTGGGTGGGTTTGTAGGTGACTGGACCCACCCAGCTCTCCTAGTCACCTGGAAGCCTCCCAATATATAGTACAACTCTCAGCAATAGATCTGCTGAACCAAAACATATCCAGGCTTCCATCACAGGGCCACCCACCTCTGCGATACATAACGTCCATCCATCACATGCCTCCATGCATATCCCGAGGAGCCTACACAGTGCCCCCTAGCTGCATCAGGGGTCACTACACCACACTACCATAAGAGCTATTCATATGCAACATGAAAAAAGTCGCAAGAAAAAACATTTGCAAAAGCCCTTTATATATGTATACACATTTTGCAAATGTTTTTCAGTTTATTTTCTGGTATTGTGTACCTTGACTATGTGCAAGGCATCATGAAATCTAAAGATTACCAAAAGATTTTGGGTCACAATGAAATGCCCATTTCAGAAAGCTGGGTTTGCATCCTAGGTCATGGGTCTTCCATCAAGACAATGACCCAAACACATAAATCAAGAAGCATCCAGAAATGGATGGAAACTAAGCACTGGAGAGTTCTGAAGTGGGCAGCAATGAGTCCGGATCTAAATCCCATTAAACACCTGTGGAGAGAAGGCCCCCTTCAAATATGAGAGTCCTGGAGCATTTTGCAAAATAAGAGTGGTCCAAAATGTAAGTTGAGAGTTGTAAGAAGCTTGTTGATGGTTATAGGAAACGATTAATTGGAGTTATTTATTCCAAAGATTGTGAAACCAAATATTAAGTTGAGGGTACCAACTATTTTGTCCGGCCCATGTTTGGGCTTTTGTGTGAAATTTTGTCCAATTTGCCTTTTTTGTCTGCTTTTTCAATTCCAATTCCAAAGCACACAATGGAAATAAACATGTTTATAACAAAACATGTGTAATTGCAATAATTTTCAGGGAGAAATATTTAATTTTCTGGAACAATTTTAAGGGTGCCAACACTTTTGTCCATGACTATGTATGTGTATGTATATCTTAAGGGAAAATATTTACCTTCCAGAAATATATTTTCCTCTAATATCACACTTCTACCTCCAAATGACAGAATTACATCCTCAGCCTGAAATTTTAGTCCATTTTGTTTCATTTAACTCTACCCCTCCAGCAGGGTAGTTCAGTAATTACGCAGTTGCTACCATACACTAATTTGCTAACATTTCAACAGCTTTAATTGCTCATTAATAAGTCATCACTTAGCTGTTTGATACATTCTTCAATAAAGCCATCTATGGGTTCAACAGCTGGTTGTTCGACCTGTGTGGTTAGGGGGTTGAGCAAAATGAAATGTTAAAACATGGAGAACTGTTGTAGTGCTTGGTTGGTCTATTGTGCAGATGTTTTTTTTAAGGCAACATAGTTTACAAAACAGATGTAATACCATTTGTCTTTTAAAAAAAATGGCAGGTCAGGCGTGTTGACTGTTGCAGAATCCCATGAATGGTTTAGGTTTCAAGAATATTAGTAAGTTGAAGGATTTATGCAATCAGTGCATTTCCACACTCAGCTATTCCTAAACTACAGAAATGCCTAAGTGAGAAGTAAACTGGAGCCAAAGTGGTCAAAGCCTGCCCTGAGGACAGAGAGTGAGCTAAAGGGTATCTCCAATGATCCACTTACAAAAGTCTTAAAATATGCATATTAGTATATAAAATTTAAGTTTACAGTCAGAAGACTTAAAGGGGTTGTCCATTTTTTCTTTATTTTAACATATGTGTTGGGGACATTTGTGTACATTTACTATTATATAAGTATGACAGGTTCTCCTCCATTTGTCAGTTCACCCTTCCTTATAGAGTCCACAGACAGTTGCTTTCTTGTCCATAAAATGGCTGGTGGAGGAGCACGTGAACATAAGTCCATCAGTCTTGGTCAACGGAAAACACCTATCATGGGAAAGTTGATTTTCAATTAGAGGAGACTGATGGACAGGTCTGGTCACATGCTCCTCCACCATGAGCCATTTTGTTGACAGGAAAGCTCAGTATGTGACAAAAGCTGCACTATCAAGAGAAGGAGAGACTTTCATACTTATAATAGTAAGTGTCACGCCCCAAAAACTACTGTATAAAAATAAAGTGGTCAGTGCCTTTAAGTCACTTCAACTCTTTACTCTCTCCAAAGATAGAGACTTCATTTTCTTGAATATCTTAAGGAAAGATGGACTCACTAGTAGAGATGAGCAGATCAGGCAAAATTAAAATTCACTTGTTTTCTTGGTTTTCCACTGGAAATTTGATTAGCTGAGAAGTTATTCTCACATTTCATGTCTCTACAGACCCCAGTGTAATATGTAAAAAAAAATGTAAAAATTGCCACCTGTACAGTCCTTGCTGCATCTTCTGATCCCCACTGATCGTGCTTTAAGCTTTAAGTTCTTGGTCTCTTGTACTCAGTTGGCGCTTCCAGCTTTCATCATACTCAGTTGGCACTTCTAGCTTTCACGAGAACCGAAAGGGTTCAGAGAAAATGCTCGTAAGGTCACGGCGGCATCACAACATGAACCGTGATCTTAAGAGTGCATGCATTACTTGCCCGGGTCTCATGAATGCTGGAAGTCCTGGCTTAGCTTGAAAGAATTCGAGCATGAGTGAGGGGTGATCAGAAAATGCAACAATGACTGGGTGAGTAGGGGTGAGCAGGCGAAGGCCCAAAAAGGTGAGTAGTAATATACAGTCAGGGCCAGAAATATTTGGACAGTGACACAATTTTCGCGAGTTGGGCTCTGCATGCCACCACATTGGATTTGAAATGAAACCTCTACAACAGAATTCAAGTGCAGATTGTAACGTTTAATTTGAAGGGTTGAACAAAAATATGTGTTAGAAAATGTAGGAATTGTACACATTTCTTTACAAACACTCCACATTTTAGGAGGTCAAAAGTAATTGGACAAATAAACATAACCCAAACAAAATATTTTTATTTTCAAAATTTTGTGGCGAATCCTTTGGAGGCAATCACTGCCTTAAGTCTGGAACCCATGGACATGACCAAACGCTGGGTTTCCTCCTTCTTAATGCTTTGCCAGGCCTTTACAGCCGCAGCCTTCAGGTCTTGCTTGTTTGTGGGTCTTTCCCTCTTAAGTCTGGATTTGAGCAAGTGAAATGCATGCTCAATTGGGTTAAGATCTGGTGATTGACTTGGCCATTGAAGAATGTTCCACTTTTTTGCACTCATGAACTCCTGTGTAGCTTTGGCTGTATGCTTGGGTCATTATCCATCTGTACTATGAAGCGCCGTCCAATCAAGTTTGCAGCATTTGGCTGAATCTGGGCTGAAAGTATATCCCGGTACACTTCAGAATTCATCCGGCTACTCTTGTCTGCTGTTATGTCATCAATAAACACAAGTGACCCAGTGCCATTGAAAGCCATGCATGGCCATGCCATCACGTTGCCTCCACCATGTTTTACAGAGGATGTGGTGTGCCTTGGATCATGTGCCGTTCCCTTTCTTCTCCAAACTTTTGGCTTCCCATCATTCTGGTACAGGTTGATCTTTGTCTCATCTGTCCATAGAATACTTTTCCAGAACTGAGCTGGCTTCTGGAGGTGTTTTTCAGCAAATTTAACTCTGGCCTGTCTATTTTTGGAATTGATGAATGGTTTGCATCTAGATGTGAACCCTTTGTATTTACTTTCATGGAGTCTTCTCTTTACTGTTGACTTAGAGACAGATACACCTACTTCACTGAGAGTGTTCTGGACTTCAGTTGAACGGGTTCTTCTTCACCAAAGAAAGTATGCGGCGATCATCCACCACTGTTGTCTTCCGTGGGCTCCCAGGTCTTTTTGGATTGATGAGTTCACCAGTGCTTTCTTTCTTTCTCAGGATGTACCAAATTGTAGATTTTGCCACTTCTAATGTTGTAGCAATTTCTTGGATGGTTTTTTTTCTGTTCTTGCAGCTTAAGGATGGCTTGTTTCACCTGCATGGAGAGCTCCTGTGACCACATGTTTCCTTCACAGCAAAACCTTCCAAATGCAAACACCACACCTCAAATCAACTCCGGCCCTTTCATCTGCTTAATTGAGAATGACATAACAAAGGGATTGCCCACACCTGTCCATGAAATTGCCTTGAGTCATTTGTCCAATTACTTTTGGTCCCTTTAAAAACAGGGTGGCACATGTTAATGAGCTGAAACTCCTAAACCCTTCATCCAATTTTAATGTGGATACCCTCAAATGAAAGCTGAAAGTCTGAACTTCAACTGCATCTGATTTGTTTTGTTTCAAATTCATTGTGGTAATGTCTAGAACCAAAATTAGATAAATGTTGTCTCTGTCCAAATATTTATGGACCTAACTGTAAGTATAAGAATTTTTTTCATATTTTGCTGGCCCTTAATGGCTCTAAGAAATGGTAGCTAGCGGCTGCCATTTTGCTGAATCCCCATAGAAGTAAATTACAAAAAATCTACATTTTGGCAAATGCGGATTTTTGTAAAATTAGAGTACAGTTCAATTCCACTGAAATGAATTCACTCATTTACTTACTAGCAGACCATGTGCTTCCTAAGGGAAGTTAGGGAATAATTTAGTCATTTGTTAATAAGGTCACCACACTTCAGGCTCATTTCCACTGTCCTGTGAAGGGAGTTCAACAATCACTGATCGGCTACATTTTCACTGAAAAGCAGTCGTTTATTAGCTGCTGGTTTAGAAAGGCCAACTGCATTTGCAATATGCACAGAACGATCAGGAACAGTTCTTTCTGTTGGCATAGACTGTCATGGTTCTCAGCTGCTCATGTCCTGTTTACATGATATTTACACAGCACACGTGTTGCAGAAAATGAACATTTTTAAGTAAGCTTAAAAATAATTTTACCCAGCAAATAAGTGTTTTATTGTTTTGTTGGCTGATTGGCATGTTTATATTGGTCAATTATCAGGAAACAAGTGTTCCTAGGATCACTAATTTACAATAATTGTCCAAACTAAATACACCCTTAATAATGCAGGAAGCTTTGTTAAAGGACAGAGGGGAGAAATAGCAAATGTAAAAAATTTTAGCAGCCTAGTGAAAAAAAATGTAATCGTGACAGGGTTGCAGCTCCACTGTCTGTAACTGTGAAGTTAATGGGGCATATTTAACTGTGCCAGAATTGTAGCCTAATTTGTGCCAAAAAAAACTGTTGTTCATGACTTGTACTATATATAATGTGCTTACGACTTGCTCAAAAAGGGGTGTAGTCTTGCCGAAAATGCGTATGGTTTACCAGAAAAGCAGCGTGTTTTGGTGTACATTTTATCACAAAGTAAGCCAACTAATAGGTGACATAAACTTAGGGTTCGTTTACATGAACAGATAGTCAATTAAATCATTTAAATGATGAACGATACGATCACAACTCATGACTAGCTAACAAATGACAAGTGTTTACACTAGATGAAAATTGTGAATTAAATAGTTGCATAGCGATCATTACATCGTAACATCGAACATTGTGTGCTGTGTTCACACAGACAGATAATCTGAAATGTAGGTGTCCACAACGTTCAAATCCGTAAGTGACGCTATTTGTTTTGAATACATTAATTCATAAACTATTATACAAACATTTCTGTTCATCCTCTGCAAAGAAAACAATCAAATTAGCAAATCAATTTATTTATTCGATAATCACAAATATGTACTTGTGCCAATGTTCCAACTACTACTGTTATTGCCTTAGTACATGATTAACTATAGTAAGGACTTGAATTTCCATTCCTCCTTTTTGATAGATTCTTGAAGTGAACAATTTTCATTAACATTACACAATTTGTGAAAGTTGAATGAGAATTAATTTCCTTTGGATAAACAATTCATGGATGATGAATGAACATTTTTGGACAAATCATTCAGTCGCATAATCCATTAACATTACACAATTATCGTGAATGATGTCATCGCTACCATTAGAATCTGACAGATGCAACTTTACAGTAGACACTAGACAGTCTTAAAATTCAACAGGTTTATCAAACAGCAATAACCACTTTGACAAATTTGGAACGTCTATGACTGTCTAGTCTAAAGGTCCGTTTACATGGTCTGGCCGGTTGCATTGAATAGTGTACACTGAATGGCCAGCAATAGATTGTTCAGTGCACATAAGCTGACATTGTTCTCAGCAATGGAAGTCTTGTTTACGCAAAATAATGTGCTGCTAAGAACAACAATCTCTAATGCAACACAAAAGATCATTTCACCCAATGAACGAGTGTTTGTGTGTTTGTCCGATGATCGACAGCCTGTTCAAACTGCAAGATTATGGTCAAATGTACTTTCCTATGGAAACATTTGTTTACAATAATCGTGCAGTGTTGTCTAAGATTTAGACAGTACTGATAAGTATGTACCAATGATTAAACCCTTTCCAACATCGGTCGTAATAGTACACCGATATTGGACTCCCTCCCTGCTGACATGTGCCTCTAACAGCCGTGGGTGGAATCACGATCCACCCGTGGCTGTTAACTAGTTAACTGCTACTGTCAATCTCTGACAGTGGCAAATAACATGCACTTCCAGCAAGTGTGCTGGAAATCCTGCCCATTGGTGACCCCGTCATGTGATTGCGGGTCACAGATGGGTTGGCATGACAACCAGAGGTCTCCAGCAGACCTCTATGGTTGTTACTGCTGGATTGCTATGAGCACCGCCCGGTAGTCGGCGCTCATAGCAAGTGAGCAATTCTGCTACATACAGGCGATCTGATCATCGTCTGCATGTAGCAGAGCCTATCAGATTATTGTAGCTTATAGTCTCCCAAGGAGACTACTGAAGCATGCCAAAAGTAAAAAAAAAAAAGTTTTAAATATATTAAAAAATAAAAAAATAAAAGTTCAAATCACCAACCCTTAAGCCCCGCTCAAAATAAAACAGTAAAAAACGTCAAACATACACATATGTGGTATCACCGCTTTCAGAATCTCCCAATCTTTCAATATAAAAAAAGAATTAACCTGATCCCTAAAAAG
This sequence comes from Oophaga sylvatica, assembly GCA_033576555.1. Lineage (NCBI taxonomy): Eukaryota > Metazoa > Chordata > Amphibia > Anura > Dendrobatidae > Oophaga > Oophaga sylvatica. Next base: position 168,096,505 of record JARQOD010000003.1, read on the forward strand.
CATAATGAGAAAAAAGTAAAAACGCCAGAATTATGCTTTTTTGGCCACCGCAACATTGCATTAAAATACAATAATGGGTGATCAAAATATTGTATTTGCACCAAAATGGTATCATTGAAAACGTCAGCTCGACGTGCAAAAAATAAGCCCTCACCCGGCCCGAGATCATGAAAAATGAAGAATCTATGGGTATCGGAAAAAGGTACAATTTTTTTTTTTTAAACAAACTTTGGAATTTTTTTTCACCAGTTAGATAGATTGGTGTCTATGAACTCGTAATGACCTGGAGAATCATAATGGCAGGTCAGCTTTAGCTTTTAGTGAACAAGGTAAAAAAAAACAACTGTGGGATTGCACTTTTTTTGCAATTTCACTACCCGATATGTTAAAACTAATTGTTTCATTCAAAAGTACAACTTGTCCCGCAAAAAACAAACCCTCACATGGCCATATTGACCAAAAATAAAAAAAAGTTATGGCTCTGGGAAGAAGGGGAGCAAAAAATGAAACCGCAAAAACGAACATACCAATGACAAAAGTAATAATAAATCAAAAATCTATGAAAATGAACAAATGAAAGTCAGACATTGCTTTTCAACATGAATGACAGATTCAAGTTATTTCTGTGACCATTGAGGGTTTTCTGTCATTAAATGAGGGGTACCAACAATTTTGACCATGTGTGTATAGGCCCCCCATTAATCTGATATTGATAATCTATCCTAAGAATAAGTTATTAATCTGTAGTTACTGAACAAACTCCTCAAAATGGTCAATACTCTATTAGCTTGCTAATTGTCAGAAGATTGCTTTACATACAACATTGGTACAGCCAGTGATTAAATTCAATATACCTATTTCTGACCTGAAGTTGGTCAAGAGGCTGTAATTAAGCTTAAAATTAATGGTCTGAAGATCTCACTAGTACCAAAAACATTTATCAGTTACTGAATATACATGTTCACCCAAAACATAAAATTAACCCCTTGAAATGATTTACATTTAAAATGTTCCATAATAATACATGAATTGTGGAAAGGAAGGTTATTGTTTTTAATCAGATGTGTTTTTAGAAAAGTTTTATAGAAATACTATCGTAACATATTAAGCAAAAAGAAAACCCACAATAAAGCCCTTACCTCCACCCTCTCCTCACCCGTAAGGAAGGTTATATGCTAACCAGAGCCCTTTTTCCTGTAGAACTACAAAAGGGTTTTTGATATAACAATGAATGTGATTACGGGAAGTCTTCTAGACCAGCAGCTGGAATACATTTCTTAAAGAGAAATTTGTCAAAACATGAATCTGAGAGTTGCATTTCTTTGCTTTTAACACTGAACTTTGGTATGATTTGTCTAATGTTATTGAGAGATTTAACCAAAGTCCTTGACTGTAACCCACTTGCAGAACCAAAGGCTTAAAGAGTAACCGTCGTTTTAATTTTTAAGTAGTAAATCAATAGTACATGTGAAAATAAGCAACTTTGTAATACTGTATGTCCGATCTGCAAAATCTGCTTCTTTCTCTGCCAGAATTGATCAGTCATTCTCAAAATTTGCAGTCCTGAGGTGAAATCTGTATTCAGTGAAGACAGACTGTTCCATTACTAAAGGTACTATCACATTAAACGAGATCGCTAACGAGATCACTAATGCGTCACCGATTCTATGACGCAGTAGCGATCTCGTTAGCGACTTAGCTGTGTGTGACATGTAGCAGCGATGTGGCCCCTGCTGAGATGTCGCTGATCGCTTATGAACATTCTGAGCCGTTTTTTGGTCGTTGGTGTCCCGCTGGTGAGCCTGAATCGCTGAGTGTGACACCCTTTATGAACGACTTCACCAGTGTCGCAGGTGGGACTAGGTTTTCCCAATGACCGCAGAGGTCGTTATACAGATCGCTGATGAGTTGTGTTTGGAATCACAGATCGCTGATGAGTTGTGTTTGGAATCTAACTAGCGATCACATAGCGATTGCACCAGCGATCTCGCCAGGTCGTGTCGTTGTCGTGATCGCTGGTGCGATCGCTAAGTGTGACAGTGCCTTAAGACATGAGATGGCAGTTGCTATGGATATATTTATATGTAGATGGGAGGAGGAGGAGCCAGAGGCAGAGCTCCTCCCTCCTCCTCCCTAGATAGAATTTTATCAGTAGTAGCGGCTATCTCCTATTTCAATAATGGGGAGTCTTTCTTCATCAAATACAGATTTTACCTCATAATTGGGAATTTTCATAATGACTGATCAATTCTTGCAGAGAAAGAAGTAGATTTCTTTGATAAGATATCTTACAAAGTTGCTTATTTTCTCGTGCACTGTTAATTTATGGAATACAAATTAAAGACGGTTACTTTTTAAAGGGAACCTGTCAGCCCTTTTTGCCAATATAAGATGCAGCCACTGCCTTTCAGGGCTTATCTACAGCATTCTATAATGCTGTAGATAAGCCCCCGATCCAACCTGAAAGATAAGAAAAATAAGTTTTATTATACTCACCAGGGGGTCAGTCCGGTCCGGTGGGTGTCTCGGGTCCTGGTCCAGTGCCTCCCATCTTCTTATCCCTACACAACCCATCTCCATTTTGATACCTTTCCTTTTTCATCCCCTGATGCTCCATCATCACTCCCTTCCCCACAGATTCTTCATTTATACTTTTCCCCTCCATTCATTCATCTCCAGCGAATCACCACAGCGGTGTGCGCTTCCGCCATCATCCTGCTCTGGCGTCGCTGTGGAGACGCGTCTTTGTTGGTGCCTGCTCCACTCCCTGCTCTGACGCGTTGAGCGGGGACATGGCCTGGCATCACGTGACGCCAACCCACGGTGTTGTCACGCAGGTCCTTCGGCGGAAGCGCCACAACACAGCCGCTGCCACCAATGTTTCAAACACAATATAAAAGTGACACACATGGCTTGAATCACATACTCCCCTGGACAAAGTTACACGCGAAACGCGCGTCGGGGTTTTACCACTACTTAAAGGTAAAGTAACCATAAACTATGTCCATCCATTACTTCCATAATTGTTTTCTTTGATATATTTGATCCCTTTATGGTTATGAGCTTGTCAATACATCCCATACCATCAGCACTACCTTGCTATTTCTTTTTCTTCTTGAACACATAGAAACCTCTATTATTGAGAACAACCCTGCTCATTTATATATTTGATCATTTATATTTTTTCTGCCAATAACTTTGGATGGATATCAATCATTTATCTTGTGGATGTGTTAGAAATGAATTCTGAGCGGGAGCTCCCTCTGGTGGTTACAAACAGTACTGAACCATTCAATGAAGATTGTGAAGATTGGCGATCAGGAGTTACAGACTGGTCTTATATAAGGGAGGTTCCCTCCCATCAGTGTTGCCGGTGATCAATTGTTCTTGTCTCAACTTTGGTTCCTGGTTCTCTTGGAAGCTTGCTGTGTTTTGCCTGCATCTTCTGCTAACAGATAAGATTTTTCCTGCTTGTATTTTTGTGCTTGCTTTTTGCATTGTTTCCTGCACTCTTGTGGGAGTCAGCCAGGTCCCCTCCGGGGGGCTTGTGCTCCTCTCAGTTTATCTGAGCCTCTGTTATTTGTTCATTTGCCTTTTCCAGTTTTTTCAGTGGCTGCGGCTTAGTTTTGTTACACCAGAGAACTAATTTAGGTGGTAGAGGTCGTGTGATCTCAGGTGTTTTTGTAATTAGTAGGGTTGGTACTTTTTAGGGTTTTTTGGGATTGCAGTAAGTGCCCTTCCTATCCTTTTCTTTCTAGGAAGATTGGGCCCCAACGTTTGCTCATACTATTTTCTGTCTGTGTCTGTATTTCCTCTTGTCTAACCGCCATTACATGTTTAGGGGCTTCCTATGTTCTTTGGGGATCTGCTCCGGGGCAGATAGTTTTCCTCTTTCTATCTTTAGGTGTAGTTAGCTTCTCAGGCTGTGACGAGGCGTGTAGGACCAACGTAGGTACGCTCCACGGCTGCCTTTAGTTGTGGTGGTTAGTCAGGGTACTGCAATCCAGTAGATTCCAACCTCTCTGGTGTATTGCCGTTTTTGCCTGCTCTCCTCAGCTACCAAAACATAACACATTTACCATCATTTTGAAAGTGCTTTGCATATATTGTCTTTTGTTTTCATCATTTGACTACTTATATTTATTACAGGAATTTCATCGGTAATTCCTCTTTATTGTAGGCCTTTAATATTTTATTCTATATTTTGCACTTCCAAGTACTTTTTAAAGGTGCATTACCATTAGCTAGTGGCTTCTTTTGCATATGTTCCCATATTTCATACCATTTTTAATTGTTTTTAAATATTTTGTCTCAATAAAGACTTGTAATTTTATGGCGCACAACTTCTTTTCTCTTTTTTAATAAATATAAATAATGAAGTTGCCACTAATCTGGCCATTACTATATTTGGATATATTAAAAATAAATTGGTTGAAAAATACAAATAACTATGCATTTTACAAGTCAATGGCCCCGTTTTGAAAACATTGGTTTTGATGAGGGTTGCCTCTTAAGGAATCAGACGAGGCGCCAAGCGTTTTGCTCCTCTGTGTGCGCCTTGCCACAAATGTTACTCCAGTAAGATTTCTGGCATAAGGAATGCCAATAAATGTCATAAATGTGACGATTGGGGGTTGTCACAACATGTCCCGCCACAGCTCCATCCACTTTTTTGGCTCCATCCACTTTTTTGAAGCTGGGTGTAAAATGGTATTAAAACACTAAAAGTTGCAAAATGTTTGTGCAACCTCAGATTTAGCAACTTTTTAAAGCTGTTTACAACAGTTTTCTGGGATAAAAACAATTTATGTGTCAATGTTTTTAGAGTAGATTGTCTAAAGATCCATGTATTGTGATGGCAGAACATTAAAAATTGGTTTAATGCAGATAATGTCTATTAGTTTGACGCCAAACTATTTTATAATGGTTGTATTTGTAATCCATATTTTTATTTATTTATTTATTATACTCATTTATATAGCGTCACTAATTCCACAGCGCTTTACCGACACTTTTGGCACTGTCCCCGATGGGGCTCACAATCTAAATTCCCTATCAGTATGTCTTTGGAATGTGGGAGGAAACCGGAGAACCCGGAGGAAACCCACGCAAACACGGGGAGAACATACAAACTCCTTGCAGATATTGTCCTCTGTGGGAACCCAAAACCCAGCGCATATCACATAGATCTCAAATATGGTACCCGTAAAGATCAGTGGGCACATAAAGTACTTTTGTTTTCCCAGTGCACAACTATTCAATAGACTTCTTCAAAATCATAAATAGGAAAAATTGCAAAGTGATTGTAAAAACAAGCAACTTTGCAATTCAGTATCTGAATAAAGTAACTTTTCACTCATCATTCGATTTCTCACTGCTGGGAGCTCCACTAATCCCAAGAACAGTACTCTAAGATGCCCCACTAGAGTGGAGTATCCCAGACATTCATTGTCTATAGTGCACTAAAGACTACAGCACTCCTAGGTTGTAGTGAAGAAAATGTTATTAAGCATAAAATGCTCAGTGGTACCACACTTTACAAGATGATCATCATTTCAGGCTACCTGGACATTGATCACAGCCTGTAATTAGCAGTGTGGTAGGCGCTTCTTAGAGAGGCAGGAGGATCCAAAACATTGACTATCTTGTAAAGTGAGGTACTCTAAAACATGACATGCTGACAAATCAATAATATTTTCTTCACTGCAACTAAGGACTGCTGTGATCTCTTGTGCATTATTTTCTGGATCATCCATCCTACCAATGAGTACCACCATCCACCTGGAGCGCTGACCATAATCTTTCAACGCTCATTATCTATAGGACTGCCAGAGATAGAGCAGCGCACAGTTATTTCTTGGATGTTTGGCCACCCCGTTATCCCAAACAGCATTTCAAAACCCTGATCTGGGGATCGTTGGAGGCCCAGTAGTAAATAGGTCATATCTTGCCAGGAAAAGGAATACCTTTTAAGTGATCGTTTCACTTGACACATTTCAATTACAACTGTGGTTCTTCATATCAGATCATGTTTTGTAGTTTACAATCATTCCAGTTGACAGCAATTATGGATGGCAATATAAACTATCAGACAGCTTCTTCTTGTTTTATAATATAAAGTTAATAAAAGCTTAGGGCATAAGCAGCTGAACTTACATTTTTAAGAATTATGTTTTTGCCATGAGCAACGCAAAGAACGAAACACAAAACTTAAAGCAGTCAGACATAAATGAGTGGCAGTACTCAAGTGTTCCACTTTCAGAATCTTATGGTATGCGGCCTGGTATAACTCACCTCACCCAATTTCAGCAATGTGTACTGTGGCCCTGTTCCTAGATAACCTGACAATTACCGTCTCTTGCTTCAATATACTGATGCTGCGCTTCTGCTTTGAGCCACAGATCTTCTGCTGAAACTGAACAGCAGCATCATCTTAGCTAGCCGGTTTAGGATGGAATTGCATTGCTTATTGATTTAGTTCCTGGCCTGTCCTGGGTTCCAGTCCATGTTGCATCTGCTAGGCCCCTTGGTTTGTTCGTATGCACCTGTAATGTATGTAGTACAGTTCATATAGCGTCTTGTGCTTGGGTGCGATGAAAATACATGAGACACAGGTTTGATATAGAAAGTCTTGTATTACTTCATACAAGTTGGCAAAAATAGTCACACAGTTTGCAGACACAGAAGCAGGAGACACAGCAGGCCAGAGCAATCCAAGCTCAGCAGTCACTCTCCACAACAGGTTCAGGATCTTCTTCTCTGTTACCGTAAGTCCATGCAAACGTGGGTCTTTCAAAGAGCAGGGTTCAGAGTCCACAAGTGCTTCAGAGTTCCTCAGTAGGAATAGCTGGAGAACAAGGTCCAAGGCTTCAGGGGTCAGATCACAGGTTCACTGCAGGCTAGATTCTGAAGCACTGATTGCTCAGCTGTGGCTGCTTAAGAAGCAAAAGGAGAGAATCAGGGCGGGAACATGCAAGCTGGAAACTCCATTTTGACTGAGGGCAAGATAGCTGCAGCAAGACAGAAAGTAAAATGGCTGACGAACAAACTGAGTTTCAGGAACATGTACACAGAACCTTACAGCACCTGTTGTTCTACCTCTGCACTGACCTTTGGTACCATTCCTGTCTATGCTTTTGACTCGTCCGCTTGTTTGTAACATCTTCCCAATGATGACTCTTGACTTAATTCCTGACTTTGCTACTTTTGCATTAGGGCTACTGCTGTCACTTTGTGATTATAACTGGGCACCATGATATTAGAATCCTCTTGCTGTGTGTTAAGGGTAAATATTAGGGAATCCCTTAAATTTTGCACCACAGTCTACCCAGAATCAAACAAATTTAAGGTTGAAGTTTGTAGTCTAAGTTTAAAAAATGAGTGCTCTATGCAGTTTTATAGCTTAAATAACTGACAACAGGGGGTATAGATATGATATATAGAGGTAGTAAAATCCTTTTACAGGAGTGTTTTGTTTTTAACGTTCAGTTGTTCAAAACCAAGATCTATAGTATATTGAAATAATAAAATCATCTTAAGTGACCACTTGATGCTCCAGTGTCGCATCTCTACAGTGACATCACGTCTATAGTACATGACTGCTTCAACAAATCACTAGGTTCAATCAGGTCTACATCAGCAGTGGTAAGGCAGCACTGGAGCAACAGTTGGTAATGATGATTTTATTGTTCTCATCCAGATATTGCCTTTTAACTATTCAAAATGAAAGTAGATATCCTATTCAGTCAAATCTACAGGTAATTTAAGGTATTTTGTAAACTCTCTACACAGTTATTCTGCTAATAACTGCTGTTAATTAAAGGAGTTATTTGGTCACCTGATATTGATGACCTATTTTTATAAATTTTTGGGGGGTCCAGCACCCCCAATGATCAACTGTAATAAGCTATGTCAGCAGTTAGATGTACACAATGCACAGTACCTATCAATATATAGTGGCCATGGCCACTACTGGGAAATACAAAAAAGCTTTTTTTCCCTTTTATATGTGCCGAACCTGACAGTGGCCAAGACACGTCAAATGATTGGTGGGGGCGCTGGGTGTAAGTTCTCTTGAATATGACCTGTTCTGCAGCGCATCATAGCACCCACTACACATTGACCAAAGCTGCACATTGCAACTCCATTCAATGTGTTTACATCTTGCTACCAATGAGCTGTTAACCGCTGCTTGGTTGGGGTATTTGGTGTTGGATCCCAACCAATCTGATATTGATTACCTATCCTAAGGAAAGGCCTTCAATAACTGGTGACCGGACAACCACTTTAAATCCTGAAATCCAGGAAATTTGCAGATCATGATCAGTTAAGCTGTAAAAGTCATATATTAATTTAATCAAATTTATACATCTTTCACTGTATCAAAAGTAAATGGAATGTTACAGCCATGATATTAATGTGATGTGATCTCCTTTTGCTTGAATCTAATTTCCTATTGCACCAGGGAAACAGATAATAGAAACCACCTTGATTGTTTGTAATTCGTTACAGACCACTGTCTATGTTCACTAATGCATTACATATGCAGAAATTTTCTCAGTGCATTGGCTTACTTGGTGATCCCCTTGTGAGTTCAACCTTCCTTTGCTTTCCTGCCAAAGGAAAGGGGAGGACTTGCAAGAAATCTTGGTAGTGTCTATTTCGCATTCACTCTGTATGCCTTCACAGAAAAATTTAAGAATTATATAATTTCAAAAGAAAAGAGGTAAAAAAAATTATAAAGGTAAAGAAAAAAAGGCTGAATTATAAAAATAAGCCTTGCAGGGGTAACATGAGTGGGGAGGTTACAGGAACATTCACATACATTAATGGCGGGAAGGAAATAAAGCTCAGGAAAGGAGGTGTCAAAACAAGGTCATGCTCTTAAACTGAAAGCTGGAAGGTACAGGGGAAGTGTATTTTAATATGAGACATATAAAAGCCAATATGCTTGCATACCAGCTTGCCAGTGCGAGAACTGTAACTACTACAGTGACTTCAGAAGATAGAAATTCTATGTCTAATATACATATACTCATTAGTTTTCTCATAATTAATAACTTGGTGTTCTTCAGAAAAAAGTAGAAATTTTAAGGTAAGATAAAGTGAAATTGTATACTGCTCCCACTGTAGAAGAAGCAAGAAAAAGCGACATACACTAATCAGTCATAATTTAAATCAACTGGCAGGTGAAGGTCATAACAATGATGCGACAATGGAACCTTAAGAAATAAGTTATGTTAGGAAGTGAAAACAAAGAAAAATAATAATATAAATAAATATACAGGTGCTTCTCATAAAATAAGAATATCATCAAAAAGTTAATTTATTTCAGTTCTTCAAAACAAAAAGTGAAACTCATATAGAGTCATTACAGAGTGATCTATTTCAAGTGTTTATTTCTGTTAATGTTTACGATTATGGATTACAGCCAATGAAAGCCCAAAAGTTATCTCAGTAAATTAGAATACTTTATAACACCAGCTTCAAAAATGATTTCAAAATCCGAAATGTTGGCCTACTGACATGTATGTTCAGTAAATGCACTCAATACTTGATTGGGGCCCCTTTTGCATCAATTACTGCATCAATGCGGCGTGGCATGGAGGCGATCAGCCTGTGGCACTGCTGAGATGTTATGGAAGCCCAGTGTCACGGGTGTGTCGCTGCGAAGATCGTCGCGATTGCACACCCTGACTTTGCACAGCTGAGTTTCTGGTGCTGGGTGTTTTTCGGCACTGAGGGAGTTAATTCTTTCTCTCTCTGTGCTGGACTGACCAGCCTCGCTCAGCTGCAATTAATGTTTTGTTAATTGGTTTCCTTTAAATATCTGCCTGTCTGCTGGGGAAGTGTCGGTGAAAGCATTCATGCAGACCAGCAGAGCGGATCGTATTGAGAAGTCTAAGCTAAGAATACCTGTTGTGGTTTTCTCCTCTCCTCGCTTTATTAGTTATCTCCCTACCCTTTTGTGTTCCCTCTGTATTGGTAGTTTTGTATGCAAGGTGTTCTTTTATTTACCCCTTGTACTGTCTCGTTTGTCTTATACTGTGTGTGAAGGCAGATACCTTCCTTATCCCTGTGGTGGTAATCAGGGTCCTTCTCAGGACTGGATTACAGTGGTTAGGGATTCACAGGAGATAGGGTTACGCTGGCGGCCTGGACCTCTGTACCATCAACAGTACCTCCAGGTAGAGGGATTAGTCAGGCCCCAGCTTAGGGTCAGCATAGACCCCGGTTCTCCTGTATACAGAGACAGCGTGACATTTTCACCGACCACATTAAAGATTCTCCCCAGCCACTATGGATCCAGTAGCCAGTCTAGCTCAGCAGTTGCAGAGTTTGTCCATGGAGCTGAGGGATGTTAAGTCCAAGGTTTTGTACCCCCGGAGCATGCCAGACCTGAACCTAAAGTAGCTCTCCCGGACAGGTTCACTGCAGGGCGGGACAAGTTTTTTGCTTTCCGGGAGGCATGTAAATTGTACTTTCGGCTGCGACCTCGGTCATCTGGGAGTGAAGATCAAAGGGTGGGAATTGTCATCTCGCTCCTACAAGGGGACCCCCAGTCCTGGGCGTTCTCTCTTCCCCCGGACTCCCCGGCTCTCCAGTCAGTGGATAGATTTTTCGCAGCACTGGGTCTTGTATATGATGACCCGGATCGAGTCTCCCTTGCTGAAAATAAGTTACGTAAGATACAGCAGGGAGATCGTCCGGCAGAGGAATTTTCTTCGGAGTTCCGTAGGTGGGCCACGGACACCCAGTGGAATGACCCGGCTCTTAGGAGCCAGTTTTGTCAAGGTTTATCTGACAAATTAAAAGATGTGTTGGCGCAGTATGACCCTCCCACGACACTGGAAGCCGCTATGGCCCTTGCTATTCGCATTGATAGACGGTTACGGGAGAGGTGCGGGGTAACTCCGCCCCCTGTGATGATTCCACCTTCCTCAAGGGTCCCTTACACGGAGGTTCCACTGGTCAGTCCAGAGGAGCCTATGCAATTAGGAGGGACATCATTCCGGGGGAGGGGATCGGTGGGGCGCCACAAAACAAGAAGTTGTTTCTTCTGTGGGAAAAAAGGACATTTTATTGGGGGGTGTCCATCCCGTCCTTTGCAGAGTGAGAAGTCGCCGGAAAACTATTGATCCCAGATTGTGTGGTGGACGGCAATCTGGGAGTAAGTATTTTGTCCCTAAGTTCGTCTCAGTTTCTCGTACCGGCGGAGGTGGTGGTGGGTGCGAGAACTGAGAGGATATCTGTTCTTCTGGATAGTGGGGCCGGGGCAAATCTGGTGGATGCTCGCTTTGCCCGGGTTCAAGGTATGCAATTGTGTGGGTTGGCTAAACCCGTCCCCATATTCTCGATCGACGCCAGACCTCTCGGTCAGGGAAGTTTTGTGCAAGCAGTGCATAACATTGATCTTCAAGTGGGGGCGCTACATAAAGAACTGTTCTCTTGTTATGTGTTGGAGGGTCTTCCCACTCCTATAGTGCTGGGCCTGCCTTGGCTAACTAAGCATAACCCGGTTATTGATTGGCAATCCAGAGAGATAAGCCAATGGAGCGATTTCTGTAATAAAAACTGCATGAATACGGTCATTGGTGCGGTCGCTCTAGGGCCTTACCTCCATTTCTGGTGGACTTTGAGGATGTATTCTCGGAGGAAGGGTGTCAAGAACTACCTCCTCATCGCGAGTATGACTGTGCTGTTAACTTGATCCCTGGGGCCAAGTTACCGAAATCTAGGTTGTATAACCTTTCTGGTCCTGAGAGACAGGCCGTGAAGGATTATATTTCAGAGAGTCTGGCTAAGGGGCATATTAGACCTTCATCTTCCCCGGTGGCCGCGGGGTTCTTCTTTGTGAAGAAAAAAGATGGAGGCCTACGCCCTTGCCTGGATTTCCGTGAGCTTAATCGGATTACGGTCCGAGATCCGTATCCGCTCCCACTTATTCCCGATCTCTTCAATCAGATCGTGGGTGCCAAATGGTTCTCTAAGTTGGATCTCAGGGGGGCGTACAATCTTATTAGGATGAAGGAGGGGGATGAGTGGAAGACGGCGTTTAACACTCCGGAGGGGCATTATGAGAACCTTGTCATGCCATTTGGTCTGAGTATTGCCCCGGCGGTGTTTCAACACTTTGTAAATGACATCTTTCGCCACCTAATGGGACAGTTTGTGGTCATATATCTGGATGATATCTTAATTTACTCGCCAGATCTTGTGTCTCATCAGGAGCATGTTAGGCAGGTGTTACAGATATTGCGGGATAATAAACTGTACGCCAAATGGGAGAAGTGTGTGTTCGCCGTACAGGAACTTCAGTTTTTAGGATTCCTGTTGTCAGCATCCGGTTTTCGTATGGACCCTGGGAAAGTGCGGGCAGTTCTTGAGTGGGATCTGCCAGAGGATCTTAAGGCATTACAACGTTTCCTGGGGTTTGCTAACTACTACCGGAAATTCATTCGTAATTTCTCCTCCATAGTTAAACCTCTCACAGACATGACTAAAAAAGGGACGGATTTTTCAAAGTGGTCTGACAAGGCTTGTCAAGCGTTTTCCTCTTTGAAAAAATGTTTTGCTTCTGCACCCATACTTGTTCAGCCTGATGCGTCTCAGCCATTCATTGTTGAGGTGGACGCTTCCGAGGTAGGGGTGGGAGCGGTATTGTCACAAGGTTCGTCCCCTGGTAAGTGGCATCCGTGCGCCTTCTTTTCTAAAAAATTGTAGTCCGCTGAGAGGAATTATGATGTCGGCAATAGAGAGCTCTTGGCCATTAAGTTGGCTTTTGATGAGTGGCGTCATTTTTTGGAGGAGGCAGTCCACCCGGTCACTGTCATTACCGATCACAAAAACCTGCTAAATTTAGAATCCGCTAGACGTCTGAATCCCAGACAAGCTAGGTGGTCGTTGTTTTTTACCAGGTTTAATTTTGTTGTCACATATCGTCCTGGGTCAAAAAATGTTAAGGCGGATGCCTTATCTCGCTGTTTCCCAGGAGCTGGGAATACGGAGGATCCGGTTCCGGTCCTTCAGGAGGGGGTGGTGGTCTCGGCAGTATGCTCTGAGCTTGAGGAAGAGGTATTGGAGGCTCAGGGGGACGCCCCTGTAGGACCTCCAGGGAGACTGTTTGTTCCTAATCAGTTGCGACAAAGGGTGATCGAGGCACACCATAATTCAGCTTTGGCAGGACACCCAGGGAGTAAAGCAACTGAGGATCTCCTCTCGCGCCGGTTTTGGTGGCCTAACTTACATAGGGAGGTGGTAACTTTTGTCGCGTCCTGCGAGGTTTGTGCGCGCTCTAAGACCCCACATACCCGTCCGTCTGGGGCCCTCTTACCTTTGAAGATCCCGGAGCGTCCATGGACTCATCTGTCTATGGACTTCATTACGGATCTCCCGCCATCTTCGGGTAAAACAGTCATACTCGTGGTGGACAGGTTCAGCAAGATGGCACATTTTATCGCTCTTCCTGCTCTTCCTAATGCTAAGACGCTTGCGCAGGTGTTTATTGGGGAGATTGTAAGGCTTCACGGGGTACCCTCCGATGTGGTGTCGGATCGGGGGTCTCAGTTCGTGTCCAAATTTTGGAAAGCATTTTGTACACGGCGGGGGATGCAGTTGTCATTTTCATCGGCTTTTCACCCGCAGACCAATGGTCAGACAGAGCGTCTGAACCAGAGCTTGGAGACATATCTTCGGTGTTTTGTCTCAGAGAACCAAGAGGACTGGTCTTCTTTCTTGCCTCTGGCAGAGTTCGCTCTTAACAATAGGCGGAGCGAGTCCACTGGTAAGTCCCCGTTTTTTGGGGCATATGGTTTTCACCCCCAGTTTTGTACTTTCAATAGGGGGGGCTTTTCTGGGGTTCCTGAGGAGGAACGATTTTCGTCATCACTTGCTTCAGTGTGGAGAGGAGTGCTGAATAATTTGAGTACTATGGGGAACCGATACAAACGTATGGCTGATAGGAGGAGAGTGTCTGGTCCGGACCTAAGTGTGAACGATCTGGTATGGTTGTCTACCAAAAATATAAAACTTAAGGTTCCCTCCTGGAAACTGGGTCCCAGGTTCATCGGGCCATACAAGATCAGTTCTATAATTAATCCGGTTGCATTCCGTCTTGACCTCCCTCCTACATTTAAAATTCATAATGTGTTCCACAGATCGTTACTTAAGAAGTATGTGGCGCCGGTGATACCGGCACCTTTACCTCCTCCTCCTGTACTGGTCAATGGTAACTTGGAGTTCCAGGTGTCGAGAGTCATCGATTCACGTCTGAATCGCCGGTCCCTTCAGTACCTTGTTCATTGGAGGGGGTATGGTCCTGAGGAAGAGGACGTGGGTTTCTGCGTCGGATATTAACGCAGACCGATTGGTTCGGGCCTTCCACACTACTCACCCAGATAAACCCGGCCCTGAGGGTCCGGAGGCCCCTCGTAGAAGGGGGAGTACTGTCACGGGTGTGTCGCTGCGAAGATCGTCGCGATTGCACACCCTGACTTCGCACAGCTGAGTTTCTGGTGCTGGGTGTTTTTCGGCACTGAAGGAGTTAATTCTTTCTCTCTCTGTGCTGGACTGACCAGCCTCGCTCAGGTGCAATTAATGTTTTGTTAATTGGTTTCCTTTAAATACCTGCCTGTCTGCTGGGGAAGTGTCGGTGAAAGCATTCATGCAGACCAGCAGAGCGGATCGTATTGAGAAGTCTAAGCTAAGAATACCTGTTGTGGTTTTCTCCTCTCCTCGCTTTATTAGTTATCTCCCTACCCTTTTGTGTTCCCTCTGTATTGGTAGTTTTGTATGCAAGGTGTTCTTTTATTTACCCCTTGTACTGTCTCGTTTGTCTTATACTGTGTGTGAAGGCAGATACCTTCCTTATCCCTGTGGTGGTAATCAGGGTCCTTCTCAGGACTGGATTACAGTGGTTAGGGATTCACAGGAGATAGGGTTACGCTGGCGGCCTGGACCTCTGTACCATCAACAGTACCTCCAGGTAGAGGGATTAGTCAGGCCCCAGCTTAGGGTCAGCATAGACCCCGGTTCTCCTGTATACAGAGACAGCGTGACACCCAGGTTGCTTTGATAGCAGCCTTCAGCTGCTTGTCTGCATTTTTGGGTCTGGTGTCTATCATCATCTTCTTAACAATACCCCATAGATTCTCAATGGGCGAGTTTGCTGGCCAATCAAGCATAGTGATACTGTTGTTTTTAAACCAGGTATTGGTACTTTTGGCAGTGTGGACAGGTGCCAAGTCCTGCTGGAGAATGAAATTTCCATCTCCGAAAAGCTTGTCGGCAGAGAGAAGCATAAAGTGCTCTAAAATTTCCTGGTAGATGGCTGCGCTGACTTTGGTCTTGATAAAACACAGTGGACCTACACCAGTAGATAACATGGCTCCCTAACCCATCACTAATTGTGGAAACTTCACATTAGACCTCAAGCAGCTTAGATTGTATGCCTCTCCACTCTTCCTCCAGACTCTGGGACCTTGATATCCAAATGAAATGCAAAATTTACTTTCATCTGAAAACAACACCTTGGACCACTGAACAACAGTCCAGTTCTTTTTCTCCTTGGCCCAGGTAAAATGCTTCAGGCGTTGTCTATTGTCATGAGTGGCTTGACACAAAGAATGCGACACTTGTAACCCATGTCCTGGATTCGTCTGTATGTGGTGGCTCTTGAAGCAATGACTCCAGTAGCAGTGCACTCCTTGTGAATCTCCCCCAAATTTTTGAATGGACTCTTCTTAATAATCCTTTCAAGGCTGCAGTTATCCTGGTTGCTTGTGTACCTATTTCTACCACACTTTTTCCTTCCACTCAACTTTCCATTAATATGCTTACATACAACAGTCTGTGAACAGCCAGCTTCTTTAGTAGTGACTAGAGTTGAGCGATACTTTCCGATATCCAAAAGTATCGGAATCGGAATGGTATCGCCGATACCATTAAAATATCGGCGATACCCGATACCGATACCGGAAATCCAATGTAAGTCTATGGGAACAAAATATCGTAACTAAAAAAAAACCCATTCTTTCCTTGTAAACACTAAATATACACACATAGAATACATATATATATATATACATGTCATTGTGACATATATATATACATATATTTATAGTTTATACACTTCTACATAGTAAAATAGCCTCAGATTCAATTGCCGGGTAAAGTCGGCTTTTGTGAAAAGACAGATGCACCCGACATGAAATGACACTTGGTTTACATAGAGTTAACCATGTCTTTTCATGTAGTTTGATATCTGATTTGCACAAACAATTACATGAGTGTAAGTGTGCAAAATTTCACACCTGTAGGGGTTAATTAAAGGTGTAAATTCGTTGTAAAAAAAACGGACTTTTTTGCTACGAATTTACACCTTTAATTAACCCCTACAGGTGTGAAATTTTGCACACTTACACTCATGTAATTGTTTGTGCAAATCAGATATCAAACTACATGAAAAGACATGGTTAACTCTATGTAAACCAAGTGTCATTTCATGTCGGGTTCTGCATTTTCACAAAAGCCGGCAATTGAATTAGCGGCTATTATACTATGTAGAAGTGTATTTTCTCCACCAGACAGACAAAGCAAGCGAGTGGGGGCAGATAATAATAGCCTAGGGAGGGTACATTTTTTTTGTGCCCCCCCTGGCTACTAACATCTGCCCCCAGACACCCCAGAAAGGGCAAATCTCTAATTAGATTTGCCCTTTTTGGCACTTTGCCCGTCTATTCCCATTGCCCTGTAGCGGTGGCGAATGGGTTAATAAGGGGTTAAAATGACCTTGCAATTGAAAGGTCACTTTAAGCCAGGTTAATAATTGAGAGCTGTCAATTAGACAACTATCAATTATTAATCCTATTGTATGAAAGAAAAATCAAACATACACACTTTAATAAAAAAGAAGTTTAATGAAATAATCACACAGTTTTTGACCATATTTTATTTACCTGCTAAAACCATTTCCTGTAATAAAAATAAAATAATAAAGCAAAATTATTCTTACCAATCCGATGCACAGTCAGGTCCCACGGTGTAATCCTTCAGAAAGGGTTAATGTTTACTGCAGGGACCGCAGCTAATGCTGCAGCCTCACAGTAAACCCCCAAATGAATGAGCTCCTCTCCTGGCTGACAGGAGAGGAAGTGGAAAGCTTAATTGATTGCTTTCCACTTTCACTTCAGGTCAGCCAGGGACACCATCAGTGACGTCAGAGGGAACTGATTAACAAAAATAGGGGTTCCCTTCGAAAAAAAAAATGGCGTGGGGTCCCCCCTATTTTTGTTAACCAGCCAGATGAAGCAGACCGCTGAGGCCGGGAATTTTCAGGCTGTTAAGGAGCCAAGATCCATGGACTTTTGCCAGCCTGATAATACCAGGCCACAGCAGTCTGCATATCTTGGCTGATTAACAAAAATAGGGGATCCCCTCGAAAAAAATTGGCGTGGGGTCCCCCCTATTTTTGTTAACCAGCCAGATGAAGCAGACCGCTGAGGCCTGGTTTTTCAGGCTGGTAAGGATCCAATATCCATGGACCTTGCAAGCCTGATAATACCAGGCCACAGCAGTCTGCTTAGCTTGGCTGGTTAACAAAAATAGGGGATCCCCTCGAAAAAAAAAACGGCGTAGGGGTCCCCCTATTTTTGTTAACCAGCCAAGTAAAATGCAGACTGCTGCGGCCTGGTATTAAAAGACTGTCAAGGCCCATGGATTTTGGCCCTCAACAGCCTGATAATACCAGGCTACAGCAGCCCCACATTTGGCGCATCAAAAGATGTGCCAATTGTGGCACTTTACCCGGCTCTTCCCACTTGCCCTGTAGCGGTGGCAAGCGGGGTAATAAGGGGTTAATGTCATCGTTGATTGCACGGTGACAATAAGCCCGGTTAATAATGGAGAGGCGTCAATAAGACACCGATCCATTATTAATACCAAAGTTTTTAAATGTGTAAAAAAAGACACAGCAAGAAAAAAGTCTTTTAATGAAATAAAAGAGACAACACAGTTTTCATTTTTTTTATTACTCTCTCATTCCTGCGACGCCATCGATCTCCTGTAAAAAAATAAAAAAAAAAACCAACAGTATACCACCTGTCCGACGCAGTCCATAGTAACGACTGTCCCACGATGATCCAGCTCTGCTACATCGGAATGACAGGCAGAGCCTGTCATCCCGACGCAGCACAGCTGATTACCTGCTTCCCCGGCGGTGACGTCATCGGACTGCTTTACGGCCGCGATTACCCAGCAGTCACTGCAGTTATCGCGAGAAACTGCATGTGACCGCCGGGGAGAAGAGGATGGCGGCCATTAAGCAGTCCGGGATGTGACCGCCGGAGATCTTCTGCCGGGTAAGTGCCGCTGACTCCTGACAGACCCGACCGACGGACACTGACAGTGACAGTGACAATTCCGATTCCGGTATCCGATATGACGAAAATATCGGTACTCGGAATCGGAATTCCGATACAGCCAATATCGGCCGATACCCGATATTTGCAGTATCGGAATGCTCAACCCTAGTAGTGACCTTTTGTGGCTTACTCTCCCTGTGGAGTGGTGTGTCAATGACTTCCTTCTGGACATCTGTCAAGTCAGCTGTCTTCCACATGATTGAGGCGCCTACTGAAACAGATTAAGGGACCTTTGTAAACACTTAAGAAGTATTTGCAGGTGTTTTTGTTAATTATTCTAATTTACTGAGATAATTACTTTTGGACTTTCATTGGTTGAAAGCCATAATCATCACCACTAACAGAAATAAACTCTTGAAATAGATCACTCTTTTTGCATTTACCATATTTTTTGGAATATAAGACGCACCAGATCATAAGACACACTCCAAATTTTCAGAAGGAAATTAGGGAAAAAATTAATGTGTCAAATGGGGGTCTGTCTTACAGTATGAATTCAGATTATTGAGGGGGATCGGCAGCGCTGGTGGAGCGTGGTCACAGAGGGTGTTCGGTGGTCTGGTGATATGACTCCCATCTCAGACTGGTGCTGAAGGTTTGGTGGTGACTTGGTTCAGGGGCTGCACCGGCATTTTGCGAAACCCCGGAGGTCCCCGCATATCGATTGCTGCAATGCGGTTGTCTCCGAGAAATTCCATCCCAGGCTGGTGCGGCAGTGTCCTGTGGTGCGGGGGGCTCCGTCGGCATTTTGTGAAAGCCCAGACATCCCCGCACATCGATTGCTGCGATGCGGTGGCCTCCGGGAAATCCCATCCAAGGTTGGGGCAGCAGTGTTCTGTGATGCGGGGGGGCTCTGCCGGCATTTTGTGAAAGCCTGGAGGCCCCCGCACATTCGTT
Organism: Oophaga sylvatica; assembly: GCA_033576555.1. Classification (NCBI taxonomy): domain Eukaryota; kingdom Metazoa; phylum Chordata; class Amphibia; order Anura; family Dendrobatidae; genus Oophaga; species Oophaga sylvatica. Next base: position 168,115,821 of record JARQOD010000003.1, read on the forward strand.
GATGTGATGTGGTGGCCTCCGGTAAAATGGCCGCCAGGGGTGGCTCATGCTCAGATTGAGATCTCTGCAACAAGATCTTGTCCCTAGATATCGGGAGACAAGATTTCGGTGCCAAGATAAGGAAAAAAGTGCGTTTTATAGTCCAAAATATATGGTAATGTATGAGTTTCACTTTTTGTATTGAAGAGCTGAAGTAAATTAACTTTTTGATGATATTCTAATTTTGTGAGAAGCACCTGCATATATATAGTGGGTGAAATAAGTATTTAATGCGTCACCAGTTTTCTAAGTAAATATATTTCTAAAGGTGCAATTGACATGAAATTATCACCAGATGTCGGTAACACACACACACGCACACACACACACGCTTATACAGCTCTGGCAAAAATTAAGAGACCACTGCACAGTTTTATAAAAATCAGCTTCTCTACATGTCTGACAGCCATTCCATTCCAGTATCAGTTGAATTCCAACCAGAGTACACCTCTGTCATGTATAGTGTACAGTTCCTATAGCGTCTTGTGCTTGGGTGCGAGGAAACACAGGAGACATAGGTTGAAATGAAATGACTTGTATTACTTCATACAAGCATGCTGAAAAGTTCACACATTTTGCAGGAACAGCGACAGGAGACACAGCAGGCCAGAATAACTTCAAGCACTACAATAAATCTCCAAAGCAGGTTCAGGATCTCTTCTCTGTACCGTAATTCCTCTGCAAACATGGATTCACCAAACAGCAGGTTTCCAGAGTCCAAAAGTGTTCCAAGGTTCCTCAGTAGGGAATAGCTGGAGTACAAGTCCAAGGCTTCCAGGAGTCAGGTCACAGACTGACTGAGGCTTGATTCAGGAGCACTGATTGTTCAGCTGAGGCTGCTTAAGAAGCAAGAGGGAAGAATCAGGGCGGGAACATGAAAACTGGAAACTCCATATTAACTGAGGGCAAGAGCTGCAGAAAGACAGAAAGCAAAATGGCCGACGGAAAACTGAGTTTCAAGGAACATGTCAACAGAGACAAAGAACCTTACAACCTCATTCTACTTAATGTGTTTCTGATTAGATGATCACCTGAACCAAATCTTATTTAACGAAGGAAAGTATAAATAACACTGCTGTGGTGTTGACAATCCTCTTGTAACAGGACAAGCTGGATGGTAAAACAAATGCTAGTAATATCCCAAAAGTAATAGGAATGAAAAAATAACTTTTAACCATGCCAAAGGAGTTGAAAGAAAAATTTCGAGTGAGGAAAAGAAGGGCTCAATTCTGGCTTTAATAGCAGAGGGATACAGTGAGCGTCATGTTGCCTCCATCCTTAAAATTTCTACGATGGCAGTCCATTACAACAAGGTCAAGCAGCAGACATTGGGGACAACGAAGCTACAGGCCGGCAGAGGGTGAAAATGACTTCACTGACCGGGATGACAGTCATCTTATTCGAATGTCACTCAGCAACCGCAGGATAACACCTTCCTACAAAAGGAATGGCAGCTGGGGTGAAGTGCATGGCAAGAACAGTTCGTAACAAGCTCCTAGAGGCAGAACTCAAGTCATGTAAAGCTAGAAAAGAGCCTTTCATCAATGAGAAGCAAAGGAGAGCCAGGCTGAAGTTTGCCAAAGACCATAAGGATTGGACCATAGAGTACTGGAGTAAGGTAATCTTCTCTAATGAGTCTAATTTTCAGCTTTGCCAAACACCTGGTCGTCTAATGGTTAGACAGAGACCAGGAGAGGCATACAAGCCACAGTGTCTGCACCCACTGTGAAATTTGGTGGAGGATCGGTGATGATCTAGGGATGCTTCAGCAAGGCCGGAAATGGTCTGGTTATTCTTTGCGAAGGACGTATGATTCAAGCCGCATACAAGGTTATCCTGGAAAAACAGTTGATTCCTTCTGCTCAGGCAATGTTCCCAAACTCTGATGACTGTTTTTTCCCAGCAGGACAATGCACCATGCCACACAGCTAGGTCAATCAATGTGTGGATGAAGGACCACCACATCAAATCCCTGACATGACCAGCCCAATCTCCAGACCTAAACACCATTGAAAACCTCTGGAATGTAATCAAGAGGAAGACGGGTAGTCACAAGCCATTGTTATTTATACCGTTTCTCATTTTCTAATAAATACAAAATTTATTACTTTGAAATTCGGAGACATGTTGTCAGTAGTTTATAGAATAAAAGGGCAATTTACATTTTACTCAAAAAAATACCTATAAAGAGAAAAATCAGACAAACTTAACATTTTACAGTGGTCTCTTAATTTTTGCCAGAGCTGTATATACAGTTATATGAAAAAGTTTGGGCACCCCTATTAATCTTAAGCTTAATGTTTTATAAAACTTGGTGTTTTTGCAACAGCTTTTTCAGTTTGATATATCTAATAACTATTGGACACAGTAATGTTTCTGCCTTGTAATGAGGTTTATTGTACTAGCAGAACATGTGCAATCTGCATTCAAACAAAATTTGACAGGTGCATAAGTATGGCCACCCTTATCATTTTCTTGTTTTAAATACTCCTACCTACTTTTACTGACTTACTAAAGCACTTTTTTTGGTTTTGTAACCTCATTGAGCTTTGAACTTCATAGCCAGGTGTATGCAATCATGAGAAAAGCTACTTAAAGTGGCCACTTGCAAGTTGTTCTCCTGTTTGAATCTCCTCTGAAGAGTGGCATCATGGGCGCCTCAAAACAACTGTCAAACGATCTGAAAACAAAGATTATTCAACATAGTTGTTCAGGGGAAGGATACAAAAAGCTGTCTCAGAGATTTAACCTGTCAGTTTCCACTGTGAGGAACATAGTAAGGAAATGGAAGAACACAGGGACAGTTCTTGTTAAGGCCAGAAGTGGCAGGCCAAGAAAAACATCAGAAAGGCAGAGAAGAAGAATGGTGAGATCAGTCAAGGACAATCCTCAGACCACCTCCAGAGAGCTGCAGCATCAACTTGCTGCAGATGGTGTCACTGTGCATCGGTCAACTATACAATGCACTTTGCCCAAGGAAAAGCTGTAGGGGAGAGTGATGCGAAAGAAGCCGTTTCTGCAAGCACGCCACAAACAGAGTCGGCTGAGGTATGCAAAAGCACATTTGGAGAAGCCAATTTCTTTTTGGAAGAAGGTCCTGTGGACTGATGAAACCAAGATTGAGTTGTTTGATCATACAAAAAGGCGTTATGAATGGCGTCAAAAAAACACAGCATTCCAAGAAAAACACTTGCTACCCACAGTAAAATTTGGTGGAGGTTCCATCATGCTTTGGGGCTGTGTGGCCAATGCCGGCACCGGGAATCTTGTTAAAGTTGAGGGACACATGGATTCCACTCAGTATCAGCAGATTCTTGACAATAATGTTCAAGAATCAGTGACAAAGTTGAAGTTACGCAGGGATGGATCTTTCAGCAAGACAATGATCCAAAACACCGCTCCAAATCTATTCAGGCATTCATGCAGAGGAACAATTACAATGTTCTGGAATGGCCATCCCAGTCCCCAGACCTGAATATCATTGAACTCTGTGGGATCATTTGAAGAGGGCTGTCCATGCTCGGCGACCATCAAACTTAACTGAACTGGAATTGTTTTGTAAAGAGGAAGCGACTAGAGGCTGTTATTTTTGCAAAAGGAGGATCTACTAAATATTAATGTCACTTTTCTGGTGAGGTGCCCATGCTTATGCACCTGTCAAATTTTGTTTGGATGCAGATTGCACATTTTCTGTTAGTACAATAAACCTCATTTCAAGGCAGAAACATTACTGTGTCCAATAGTTATTAGATATATCAAACTGAAATAGCTGTTGCAAAAACACCAATTTTAATAAAAATTAGGCTTAAGATTAAGTTTAAGATTGGCACCCTTGAAATTGTTCCAAAAAATGAAGTATTTCTCCCAGAAAATTATTGCAATTACGCGTTGTAAGGGTCTGCGGAACGCACCTAATATAGTAGAGAGGTGCGTTCGCAGCCCGGGGTCCACCATGCAGGCGAAGCCCGCTGCTAGTAAGATGGGGAAAGTAGCGAACTCTGTTATCCCGCAGAGTCGCTAAAATAAATGCCGTAGCGCGCTGTGGCAGTAAGTGCGAACTCTGTTAATCCCCAGAGCCGCTAACGGGAATGCCACAGCACTATATGGCGATAAGTGCGAACTCACTTAGCTTCAGTGAGCTCCAAAGTAAAAAGCTAGGGCGCTGAACCTGCGTTATAAAGCGAACCCTGTTGCGTCACAGAGCCACTGAGAAAAAGACTGTGTCCTGTTAGACTCACAGGGATACACAGATAACTGCTGTGCGGATAGCAGTCCGTGATCATGCAGACAGCCACGCAATCAAGCAATCTCCTCACCGGAGAAGCCGGTATTCTAGGGGCTTATTTCAGCCAAGCCCTAACCACGTGCACCCAAATCTCACCGGAGGTGCCGGTATTCTAGGGGCTTATTTCAGCCGAGCCCTAACCACATGCGTACATGATCACACTGGTGCAAAGCACATATTGCAATTGATACTAGCGCATGGCGGCACAGCCATGCCACCCTTTTATAGTAACAGCTACAGGACCTGCCAGAAACAAGGACCAATGAGAAACTGTTCCAAAACACATGTAGTTTCAGAACCTTCCTGGCGGACCAATAGGAGCTGCTGCAGTACCTGAACATGTGACCCCTGATCTCCAATGAGAGATCTTACCCTGGACATGCTCAGAAGGGGAAACGCAGGACTTCGTCCCAAAGATGTCTGCTCCAGCACTGGCTATAATAGAAGGTCCAGGAGGGGCAGCAGCAAGTCTCTGCACAGTATTGGAATGGGCAAGATGCTGGGACCGATGTTTCTGATGAGCAGGCTCCACTGCGGACGGAGATGGATGGGGGACCGCAGCGGGACTGGTTTGAGACTCCCCTTGTGCAGCAGCGGGAACTCGAACCCTAACACGCGTTTTGTCATATTTCCATTGTGTATATTGGAACAACATAAAAAAAACTGAGAAAAAATTGCAAATTGGACATAATTTTACATTACACGCAAAAAATGGGCAGGACAAAATTGTGGGTAAACAACTTTGTTTCAAGCATGTGATGCATGTTCCCACTCACCTGTGACAAACAACAGGTGTGGGCAATATGAAAATCATACCTGAAACCAGATAAAAAGGGAGAAGCTGACTCAATCTTGGAACAACATAAAAAAACTGAGAAAAATGGCAAATTGGACATAATTTTACATTACACCCAAAAAATGGGCAGGACAAAAATGTGGGTAAACAACTTTGTTTCAAGCATGTGATGCATGTTCCCACTCACCTGTGACAAACAACAGGTGTGGGCAATATGAAAATCATACCTGAAACCAGATAAAAAGGGAGAAGCTGACTCAATCTTGGAACAACATAAAAAAACTGAGAAAAATGGCAAATTGGACATAATTTTACATTACACCCAAAAAATGGGCAGGACAAAAATGTGGGTAAACAACTTTGTTTCAAGCATGTGATGCATGTTTCCACTCACCTGTGACAAACAACAGGTGTGGGCAATGTGAAAATCATACCTGAAACCAGATAAAAAGGGAGAAGCTGACTCAATCTTGTCACTGTGTGTCTCTATGTACGACACTAAGTATGGAGAACAGAAAGAGAAGAGAACTGTCTGAGGACTTGAGAAACAAAATTGTTGAAAAATATCAACAATCTCAAGGTTGCAAGTCCATCTCCATGTGAATACTTTTCCGTCCAAAGATGACAAGAGTATTCTTAGAGTGATACCTTTATTGGCTAACCAGAAAATTATATGTTCGCAAGCTTTCAGAGCGCAGAGGCTCCTTCTTCAGGCACGAAGAATACCTGTGGCGAAATATTAAAATTGCTGTTGGGAGAAGGCACCTTTCAGATATGAGAGACCTGGTGCAATTTGCAAAAGAGTGGTCCAAAATTCCAGTTGAGTGGTATAAGAAGCTTGTTGATGGTTATAGAAAGCAATTGATTACAGTTATTTATTCCAAAGGGTGTGCAACCAAATATTAAGTTGAGGGTGCCAACAATTTTGTCCTGCCCATTTTTGAGGTTTTGTGTAAAATTATGTCCAGTTTACCTTTTTTCAAAATTTTTTTTGCATTGTTCCAATGCACACAAAGGAAATAAACATGTGTATAACAAAACATGTGCAATTGCAATAATTTTCTTGGAGAAATACTTCATTTTGTGGAACAATTTCAATGACGCCAACACTTTCGGCCATGATTGTTTAAAGGCAATGCACAGTGTCTCGAGCAGATAATAGTGGTTATTGTGCATGAGGTTTTAACCTCTCATGAAAAACATCCAGCATATAATAAAGTGCAAGAAAAAGAAAGGGCACTCCCCATCTAAAAATTTATCTTTACTCCATCTTTATTATAGCTTCATAAAAACAATAGAAAACTGGCTTAACAGAGGAGGAAGCTGAAGCTCAGAGGCAACGGCCGTTTTGGTTCATATAATCTTTATATAGGATGTGGTGGCAATCAATCCATAGAGTCCCCATATCGCACCTTACAGGACCTACGTAATCTGCTGTTAGCTCCTTAGTAACACACAAGACACCTTCAGAAATCCTATGTAGTCAGTAAGTTGACAGGCCATATCTGTTTTGGTAGCTGGTAGGAGAACCACAATACAGAATACAAGGGTTAAGGTTGTACAAGGTTAGTATTTTTTTATCATGGAGACAGCTCTGTATGGGAAATTTAGTCACAAAAAAAGTATGTGTTTAATAAAGATTATTTGAGCTCTTGTTTCATGTCATTAGACTACAATTTTTTAATACATAAAAAAAGATCTATGCAGTTTTCCTTATAGACCTGGTTCATAATTAACAATTGTTCCAACAGCTTTAGGCTCGATGGCAGAAGTTGAGAATGCTACACAGCCTACAGTCAATGTGACAAATTTTTATGTGAGGACGTCAAATTCACCAAAATGCACACCACTTTTAAATGGTAAGTATAGCCTATAATTTTAATAAAGATATGATAACCAGCGATTGTCTAAATTTCCCTAAGTAGAATATAACAAGAACATGTTCATAATTCATAAATGTAAAAGATTGTGGAAATGAAATAATATGTTGCAGTATCCATTTCTATTAGTCATATTTTTGGACCTTTTTGGACCTGTGTATTTCAAGGGTACAATGAGAAACTGTGGAAAGAGAAAATAAATAATATCATCTGTAAAGGGGGGTGTTATTATGAAGCACACTTTAATTAAACATATAATTCTCCACACTATGAGGAACTATGACAAATGCTTGCAGGCTTTTCTAGTTCTCATAGTTGTACCTTATTTTTCGGACTATAAGACGCATTTTTTTCCCAAAAAATTTTGGGGGAAAATGGGGGTGCGTCTTATAGTCGGAATATACTTACAAATAGTGTGGCGGCACCAGGAGTCGGGCAATTCTGCGGCTGTCCCTGTCCAACGCTGCAGGATGATCACACTCCCTTCCTAGGCTGGTGCGGCAGATTTGGTGATGCTCTGTGGCCTCTGGGAAAATCCAATGCTGCGATGCGTTGGCCTCCGGGAAAATAGCCACAGGGGCGGCGCATGCGCAGATTGAGACATCGGCACCGAGATCTCGTCTCCCGATATCTTGGGCCGTGTCGAGTGGAAATGGTGACCGGAGGAAGAAAAGGCCCAACCCAGAAGGTTGGGAGGACTCACCGACACCTGCTGGTCCATCGGGTTCCCTGTGCCTGCAGATGAGCGGAGCCGTCGGCTGCCGGAGTCAGAACGTTGTTGTTGGGAGCTGGAGGCTGGTAAACCGGAAGCAGAGACTGCCCCGGAGGAGACCATGCCAGAAGTGGAGGAGTGTGGACCGGAGTGTGCAGCTGCTATGGCAGAGGGATCTGACAGTCACGGCAGGGATGCTGGAGCCAACGGCGGTGAGTGGATCTCGACCCCTGACCCCGGAAGGCTGGACTGTACCTCAGCCCCAAAACCCTGGAGCACAGGCCCACGTGTGGTGACACCTTGTACCTCGGTCTGTCCCATTTCCACCAGGAGACAGAGGGCCCCTTTCCATCCCCCAGGCACACTGCCTGGATTGAGGAGGTTATCCTGCACAAGAAGCAGCGGGAGAAGGAGGTATGGGCAGTGCTGAGTCAACCCAGAGGGGGCACTATGGCTGGACGTCGTACTAGTGGTCAGCTAGTGTACATGGATGTGGATCACAGCTATAGCTTCATCTTGAGGTGGGCACCAATGCAAAAGTCTACGTAAATGCCACCTTGGTTAAATATGGATGACCTCTGTGGGAAGGAGATTGAGTATCCTTGAGGGTATTTCACCATGGCCATGGGCTTGCCCAAGGAGGATGATGTGAACCAGTATGTGGGCCCGGAACAGGCACAGTCAGCTCCCTGTTCCCTGGTCGCTGAACGACTGAGGCCCACTCCTCCTGTCATTGCGGCAGGAGGACATGACACCTGCAGCTGCAGGGTCATCTACTGAAGCACAGGCATAGAGCCCAATGTGTGATAATGCAACAAGGGATGCGTTTTGATGAAGGTTCTATAGGCAGATGGGACTGGGGTTCAATAGACGGAAGGTGCTACCTGGAGGACTGTGTACCAGGCACCTGTTAAGAGGAAACTAGACTCTTAAGTGGCGTTGAAAGGATGCCTCTTCTGGGCAAAAGACTTTGCTCACATTGAGCTGACAAGCTGTCTACTTTGTTCGTACGTTTGTCTCCCTGCGTGGAGCATTTTGTTGTAAATATTAAAGTTTTAAGCACTTTTATGGTCGAGGATGACCATTCTTAAAGGATGAGGAGTGTAAGGGATAAAGAGACTGACTTATACCCTAAACACATCCCAGTTAAAAGTTGGTTGAATGTTGAATGTATTACTATTAGTGATGAGCGATTACACTCGTTGCTCGGATTTTCCTGAGCACGATCGGGTGGTCTCGGAATATTTGGAAGTGCTCGGAGATTCAGTTTCTGTTGCCACAGCTGTATGATTTATTGCTGCTGGACAGCTTGAATACATGTGAGGAATGCCTGCTTGTTAAGGAATCCCCACATGTATTCAGGCTGTCAAATAGCCGCAAATCATGCAGCTACGGCAACAGAAACTAAATCTCAGAGCACTTGAAAATATTCGGAGATCACCCGAGTATGCTCGGGAAAATGCGAGCCTGAGAGCCCAGACAGGGTAGTTGGCAATGCAATGTTTGGCAGGCAAGGAGCCCAGTCGTCCAGGGCCTGTGGGCTGCAGGTCACAGCCATAAGAGAATGCAGGGCAGCTCCAATATGTGGCAGCTAAATACCTGGGCAGATGTCCTTATGTCTGGGGCGAAACGGACAGGGGAACTCCTGAAGTTAGTTAAGCTGGCCAGAAGGAACGCTGCGGTACTGGACGAGCCGGTGCGACCCTGGGACATTCTGGAAGAAGTGAGGGAAAGCACAAAGAAAGAAAAGGATGTACTCTTTGATGATCCCTATGTTGTGACTGTGACTGAGCTGGATGTGCTGAGATTGGAACCGAGTAAAATCGTTTGTTTTAAGTTGGAACTGGACTCTGTCTCTCTTTGTGTGAAGCCGCCAGAATGAAATACTCAGCAGTTCCGAGACCCTGAAGGAACAGAAAGCGGGAAGAAAGGTACGCTACAAAGGGGACATTGTATATACGTAAAAGAAAGCCAGGGCGTGCATAAACAGCCATCATTGCGGGCCAAAACTACTGCCCTGGACTCTCTCTTACAAGTCCTTGCCGTGCATCATAAATCCAGGTGTGAGAGTGAGTCCTTGAAGTTAAAGACTTCAAAGTTTGAATTCCCAGATTTTTCTCCCTCTGTTGTTCATACCATGACTTTTCAGTATTAAGATTTTTAAATCTGTCATATGTGTCCTTGTTCAGAGATATATACACATGTGTAATCAGCTCTTTCACATGTGTATGAGGCCCCCACAATAACTCTCACATTACATGAGGGTCCACCATTCTTTATGATGCCCCAAGTTTTAATTAAAATAAAAAACAGCATATACTCTCATAATCCAAGGATCCTGATTAGTCCAACGGCAAAGTCTGTTATCACCCAGCACACACACAGGACATCAAAGTGTGATGCGGTGGATGATATCACAGACTGATGTTCTGGGTGTGCGTCGGCATCTCAGCCATTCATTAGATCACATGCTTAAAATGACCTGCAGTCTACAGAAGAGAGCGGTAGTTGAGGGAGAATAGTCTCCCAGCTCTACCGCAGAGCGCACCTGTATCGGCGTACTGAGGATGGGCCCCTCAGAGCACAGAGCCCAGGGCAACTTCCCCTCTATCCCCTACCAGTAGCTATTCTACTGTTACAAGGGGTTTGTCAGTCAGTCTGAGGCTCTCATATTAAAAAAGGCTTTTGCTGACAGACTTGGCACTAAAGTCTATTTCTAGCAGATCTCAGAAGAACCACAGCCTTATATATATACTAGATGGTGGCCCGATTCTAACGCATCGGGTATTCTAGAATATGTATGTAGTTTATTTATGAAGATTTAAGAATAATGCAATGAATACACAGGATTTTTCGGGTAAAATATATACATTATCATTATATGTTATTGCTCATAGAACTTAATACAACTGAACAAAATTATTAAACAGATCATCAAAATATATAAACTATTACATGAATATCTAACTGTATTTAAATAAATCATCGTACAAAAGAAGTACATCGACACTATAATATATTTGTTAACAATATCAACCCAAAATATTTTTGTACACTACATTTTTTGTGAATACTTTTTGACTATCTCTAAGCAACTTTCCTTGTAAATGGGTATCCAAAACTTGCACCTTGACGTTGGATCTCATTTTAACTCTTGAAAATGCAACATAGAGTTGTCCATGACCAAAAACTGGCTCCGATAAATATATGCCAACAAGGTGTAGAGTTTGACCTTGTGACTTGTTTATTGTTATGGCAAATGCTGGTTTTATTGGAAACTGTCGATGCCGAAGCCTAAATGGAAGACCAGTGTCCAAAGGACATAAATCAATGCGTGGAATGAACACTTCGTCTCCTTTTGCTGATCCAGTGATCACTCTTGATTGAATTACGTGTGAATGGAGTCCAGTAACAATAAGGCGAGTTCCATTACATGATTTCCTGGACAGAAAGACAGACAGACGGGATAAGACGATTATATATATTAGATAGATGTTACTGTGTATTACCTCATGTCACTGTGTATTACCTCATGTTACTGTGTATTACCTCATATTACTGTGTATTACCTCATATCACCGTATATTACTTCCTATTACCTCATGTTACCTGTGTATTACCTCATATTACTGTGTATTACCTCATTTACTGTATATTACTTAACCTCATTTTACTGTGTATTACCTTATGTTACTTATGTATTACCTCATGTCACCTGTGTATTACCTCATGTCACTGTGTATTACCCGTGTTCAGTAAACATGACAGAAGTACATCAGACACTGTAACTAACAAAACATGTTCAGTACATCATGGGCAGTTGGTGAGTCACATGACCACATGGGCAGAGTTAGCCCCACGTCGCTGATTGGCCGCGGCCGGACCAATCAGCGATGCGGGATTTCCTGGACAGACAGACAGGATAAGACGATTATATAAATAGATTATAACCTCTAAATGGTAATCTGAACTTACAACAGGGCCCCCTGGTTTGCATCCACAGAGTAGCTACTGGCTGGAAGAGAGAGCATGAAGCAAAGATAGTCAAACTAGCTGAGTCAGTAATAGACGGAACAGGACCATGGTTAGAATCAGAAGTAAAATTGTGGTCTGAGGAATACCTGAGGTTGGAAACCAGGAGTTCAGTCAAAAGCAAAGTTAGACAAAGCTAAGAACAGATGATTGATCATGAAGACAGATGTAGCCAAGGTCAAGAGGTCAGTGAAAAACAAGATTACTATAAAATGACACTAGCACCAGATTACAGGGAGTAAACCAAGCACAATAAATTGGCAGCACTCAGTAGTATGCTCGCAACTCTCAAAAGTATGCCTAAATCTCCGATTTGCTCAGTGTGCATCTTAAAACCATCATTCTACAGGTCTCTAGCTTAGCTAAAAATCTCAGTATATTGTATGTTTTTTCTTTGCCACAATTCATACCAACTTTCATAGTGTTCCCGTATCAATATTCATCTTTCCACATTGTCTTGGGGTATTGTTGACTGTTCCATAAGCATAAAACTTTTTGTTAACATTTTTAAATGCTTAAGCTGGAATGCCAAGGAGTTTGCAAATAGTCTTTCACCATTTAGGCTAAGTTCAAATGTCCAGTACTTAGATTCAGCAGCAATCCGTTGGCAAAACTGTCGTGCAGACACAACTTTTAGTCAGTTTTTAAAAAACTGATTTCAGCTGGATCCGCTTTTTTATCACTGGAGTCTATGGAAAACATACTGTTAAATAGCTATCCGTATTCTTTCATTTGAAACGGATCCAGGAAGCAAGAAACAGGTCCTTTTCAAATGAAAGAATACGGATAGCTATTTAAGAATCCAGTGTTAAAAAATGGATCTAGCTGAAATCAGGACAAAAAACTGCACAACTTTTTTGCCAATGGATTGCTGCTGAATCCATTCTAACAGATCACTACTGGATATGTGAACATGCAGGGTCTTCTCACAAAATTAGAATACAATACAGCTATTGACATGAAATTCTCACTAGATGTCGGTAACACACACATATAAATATATATGCATGTATATATATATATATATATATATATATATATATCGATATAGATATATATATATATCAATATATATATATATCTATATCGGTATATATATATATATATATACTGCATATATATTGATTGTATTGGACAGTCATGGCCAAAAGTGTTTGCACCCTTGAAATTGTTCCAAAAAATGAAGCATTTATTCCAGGAAATTATTGCAATTACGTGTTTTGTCATATTTCCATTGTGTATATTGGAACATATAAAAACTGAGAAAAAAAGGGCAAATTGGACATAATTTCACATTACACCCCAAACATGGGCAGGGCAAAATTGTAGGCACCTTTCCAAAAATGTGGGTAAATAACTTGGTTTCAAGCATATTATTCTCGTACCCACTCACCTGTGATAAATAACAGGTGTGGTCAATCAGAAAAACAAACCTGAAACCAGACAAAAAGGGTAGAAGCTGACTCAATCTTGTCACTGTGTGTCTCTATGTGCCACACTAAGCATGGAGAACAGAAAGAGAAGAGAACTGTCTGAGGACTTGAGAAACAAAATTGTTGAAAAATATCAACAATCTCAAGGTTACAAGTCCATCTCCAGAAATCTTGATGCTCCTTTGTCCACAGTGCGCAACATAATCAAGAAGTTTACAACCAATGGCACTTTAGCAAATCTCCCTGGAAGTGGACAGCAGAGAAAAATTGATGAAAGGTTGCAACACAGGATAGTCCGGATGGTGGATAAGCAGTTTCAAAGAAATTCAAGCTTCTCTGCAGTTCCAGCGTACATCAGTGTCAACACGAACTATTCATCGACATTTGAATGAGATGAAACATTGTAGTAGGAGACTCAGGAGGGCCCTACTGCTGACATAGAGACATAAAAAAGCAAGACTGTAGTTTGCCAAAATGTATGTCAATAAGCCAAAATTCTTCTGGGAAGGTGTCTTGTGTACAGATGAGACCAAGACACAACTGTTTGGTAAATCACATCATTCTACTGTTTACCTAAAATTAAATGAGGCCTACAAACAAAAGCACACAATAACTACAGTGAAATATGGTGGAGTTTCAAAGATGTTTTGGGGTTGTTTTGCTGCCTCTGGTAATGGGTGTCTTGACTGTGTGCAAAGCATCATGAAATCTGAAGATTACCAAAGGATTTTAAATCTTATAGTAGTGCCCAATGTAAAAAAAAACTGGGTTTGCGTGCAAGGTCATGGTCTTCCAGCAGGACAATTACCTCAAACATACTTCAAGAAGCACACAGAAATGGATAGAAACAAAGCGCTAAATAGAGAGTTCTGAATAGTGTTGAGCGATACTGCTCGATATCGAAAAATATCGTATCGGAATGGTATAACCGATATCACTAAATATCGCCGATATCCGATTCCGATAGCGGAAGTCCCATGTAAGTCTATGGGAACAAAATATCGCAACAAAAAAAACCCTTTCTTTCGTTGTAAACACAAAATATACACACATAGAATACATATATATATATATATATACATGTCATTGTGACATATATATATAAACATATATTTATAGTTTATACACTTCTACATAGTAAAATAGACTCTGTGCTTGAGAATTGCTAAAATCATCAGAGAATGTATTTGCCAATTTTTTCCGCCATATCTGCGTCACGACGAGGCACTGGTGAAGAAGAAGGGCGTGCTCTTCGTGGGTGTACACTCACTCAGTGGCGCGAAAACGAATGGCCGACCACTGTAAATGGTACTGCAATGTAACATCGTGCCCCACAGCTCTTCAGTTCCGCCTCCTCATCCTACTCAGTGTGCAGAAACTAACACGAAGGTCCCGCCTCCCTACAAAAGAGGGGCCCTCTCCAGATGCTAATGACACATGTGACTTGGCAGAGATGGCTAATGGACACGAGCAGAAGTGTGAAGGGATGGAGCAGTCAGAGCTCTCCCCCCACGGAAGCGACCGATCGCCACGGAATCACCGTTGGGCACCCGGCCTGTAAACACTCCTACGCTGCAAGAAGCGGAGGATACCCTAAGAGGCCTGGCCCGGCACCGGGAGGAGGTCGCCAGGATGGAAGCGAGCTGGCGTGCCCTAAAAATAAACTTGGAGCGGCGCCAATCCCTCTTACCTGAAGTGTCTGTACCGGAAGGTGAGGCACCCGTTCTAGTAGAGGAGCCCTTGCAATGTGATCCGGTTGACGTTGTCGCAGTGAAGGCACCCGTTCCTGCAAAAACTGCAGCACCGTCAGCATCCCAGATCCCGCTGTCTGCCCCCGTCGCTGAGACAGAAGAAGTGACACCCGTCCTCATGGAGGAGGCCGCGCAGGCACCAGAGCACTACCTGCCTGTACCGGAGCCCCGACTGTCATCTGATTTAGAGCCGTCTGCTTCCTCCGCAGGGGAGCGCCGCCAGGACTGGGGGGCGCCAGGAGAGCTGCCGCAAACCGGACATTGCAAGCTGCAGTGGAGTGGTGGAGACATGGAGCTGCTGGTGGAGGAGAATTTCAACCGGTGTCAGGAGGAAGAGTGGAGACGTTGGGAGCGGGAAGCAGAGCGACAAAGGGAGCAGCGAGAAACCCTAAAACTTCGCCAACGTAACCTGGAGAAGGACCGGGCAGATAAGGACCGGATGAGAAAGGATAAAGGAACCCTGAGGGAGCCGCGGCGTAAGGGTGCAGTACGGAGCTTTAAATTGAAAGGTGGTTGGGGCTTCATCCAGGAGCCTGGACTTTATTTAGAAGTTTTTGTGACCCGGCGGGACGTGGAGACTCACCTCCCAGAAGGACACCCGGGGAGGGACCTGTTGCCAGGAGACTTGGTGACTTACACCGACACTGGGGTTACAATGGGTGGTACGCCCTAAATGTTACCAGGTGCGACCCCTACTCCCCAGAGTGTCAGGAACCTGTGAGACCCTCGGAGCCTTCAGCCTCCCACATCCAGGCCTCTGCAAAAGTGCCCACCCCATGCCGTAAATCTCCACAGCCTCCCTCAGTGGTCTCCTCAGCAGCCCCAGCTATGGACATGATAACTATAGCTGGCCCGTACCCGGCGCCTGTTAGGCCCCCTGGGGTTCGTTCAGTCCGGGACATAGGGTTCCAGACCCGGAGGGAGATGAAAGAGGTGGCCACACAGACCCAGATAGCGGGTCACGACTTGACTGTACAGGCCACACGACGTCATCAGGTCCTGGTGGTCCTTGGTGCCTCGGATGTTTGGCAAGCATCAGAAGAGTACCAGGTGGTACCTGGAACACCCCAGCCAAAGAAGTAGAAATAACCCGGACAGGGTCCCTGTATGTAAATAGTTAAATTGTTGATAAATAGTTAAATTGTTGATAAATAGTTAAATTGTTGATGTACCCGGACGGGTGAATGTTCATAAAAAAGTTTTTTAATTTAATAAAAAAAAAAAAACACATTTTTCATTACTTTTATTACAGTCTCATCCTGCGACGCCATCGATCTCCTGTAAAAAAATGAAAAAAAAAAAAAAAGTATACCACCTGACCGACGCAGTCCATAGTAACGAGTGTCCCACGACGATCCAGCTCTGCTACATCAGAATGACAGGCAGAGCCTGTCATCCCGGCGCAGCACAGCTGATTACCTGCTTCCCCGGCGGTGACGTCATCGGACTGGTTTACGGCCGGGATTACCCTGCAGTCACTGCAGTTATCGCGAAAAACTGCATGTGACCGCCAGGGAGAAGATAATGGCGGCCTCAAGCAGTCCAGGACGTGACCGCCGGAGATCTTCTGCCAGGTAAGTGCCGCTGACTCCTGACAGACCCGACCGACGAACACTCACAGTGACAGTGACAAATCCGATTCCGGTATTCGATATGACGAAAATATCGGTATTCGGAATCGAAAGGCCGATACAGCTAATATCGGCCGATATCCGATATTTGCAGTATCGTATCGCTCAACACTAGTTCTGAAGTGTCTGAGTCTGGATTTAAATCCCAATGAATACCTGTGGAGAAATATTAAAATTGCTGTCGGGAGAAGGCAACTTTCAGATATGAGAGACCTGGCGCAATTTGCAAAAGAAGAGTGGTCCAAAATTCCAGTTAAGAGGTGTAAGAAGCTTGTTGATGGTTATAGAAAGCAATTGATTACAGTTATTTATTCCAAAGGGTGTGCAACCAAATATTAAGTTGAGGATGCCAACAATTTTGTCCTGCCCATTTTTGAGGTTTTGTGTAAAATTATGTCCAGTTTACCTTTTTTCTAAATTTTTTTTGCATTGTTCTAATGCACACAAAGGAAATAAACGTGTATATAACAAAACATGTGCAATTGCAATAATTTTCTTGGAGAAATACTTAATTTTGTGGAACAATTTCAATGGTGCCAACACTTTCGGCCATGACTGTTTAAAGGCAATGCACAGTGTTTCAAGAGCAGATAATAGTGGTTACTGTGCATGAGGTTTTAACCTCTCATGAAAAACTTCCAGCATATAATAAAGTGCAAGAAAAAGAGAGGGCACTCCCCATCTAAAATTGTATCTTTACTCCATCTTTATTATAGCTTCATAAAAACAATAGAAAACTGGCTTAACAGAGGAGGAAGCTGAAGCTCAGAGGCAACAGCAGTTTTGCTTCATATAATCTTTTTATAGGATGTGGTGGCAATCAATCCATAGAGTCCCCATATCGCACCTTACAGGACCTACGTAATCTGCTGTTAGCTCCTTAGTAACACACAAGACACCTTCAGAAATCTTATGTAGTCAGTAGGTTGACAGGCCATATCTGTTTTGGTAGCAGGTAGGAGAACCACAATACAGAATACAAGGGTTAAATTAGTACAAGGTTTGTATTTTTTCATCATGGAGATTGCTCTGTATGGGAAGTTTAGACACAAAATAAAGTATGTGTTTAATAAAAATTATTTGAGCTCTTGTTTCATGTCAATAGACTACTATTTTTTTAATACATAAAAAATGATCTATACAGTTTTCTTTATAGACCTGGTTCATAATCAACAATTGTTCCAACATTTTTAGGCTCGATGGCAGAAGTTGAGAATGTTACACAGCCTACAGTCAATGTGACAAATTTTTGTTTGAGGGCATCAAATTTAACAAAATGCACACCACATTTAAATGGTAAGTATAGCCTATTATTTTAATAAAAATATGATAACCTGCGATTGTCTAAATTTCCCTACGTAGAATATAACAAGAACATGCTTATAGTTTATAAATGCAAAAGATTGTGGAAAATGAAACTATATGTTGCAGTATCCATTTCTATTAGTCATATTTTTGGACCTTTTTGGACCTGTGTATTTCAAGGGTACAAGGAGAAACTGTGAAAAGAGAAAATAAATAATAGCATCTGTAAAGAGTGGTGCTATTATGAAGCACACTGTAAATTAATCATATAATTCTCTAGACTTTGAGGAACTATGACAAATGCTTGCAGGCTTTTCTAATTCTCATAGTTGAAATTGGAAAAATGCATGTACCATAGTATAGAGTTGACGGTCAACATTATTGGCATCCTTGATTGTTTATTATAAAACAGTCAATTTCTTCAGGAATAACTGGCTATGTACCTACTGTGTATCATTTATTTTAAGAGCATGTACAAATACATAAAATAGTTGACCTGATACCATACATGCCATCATTTAAAAAATAATTAAATATATGCAAATTATTTTATCTTAAAAAGACAAAACTGTTCTAGGAGTGATACATTTATTAGCTTTCCATATTTTCAGGGCACACAAACCCTTGATCAGACAAGTTTACAAATAAATGACTGAAATAAAAGCACAACATTAAAAAGATGTTACAGCAAGACAATGGTACATGTTGTGGATAGGGTGATGCATCTGTAAGAAGCTGGACCGGGACTGCGGGTAACTGTACCGAGCCGGGATCCAGAACTGTTGAGGCTGTTTCCCATATTGCCTGTGGGAAAGAATGAGGGACCGGACCAACCTCATGACCCGGGTAGGAGGGGCGATATAAAAGAAAAAACGCGTGCAGTGGCAGGCAGCTTGGCGCCAACAGGCAGAGTGCAGCACCAGTGCTGCGACAGACTGTGTTTGTCAGCTCGCGTCATCACTTGCAGAGCCAAGAGAAAGGTGCCATGCACCCAGAAAATGTGAGTACTGCACATGTGCAGAGGAGAGAAGGCCGAGTACCGAACACTCGTTTGTGGCCTTCCCTGCCATTTGCTGGACGCCAGCCCACATTCAACTGCGAGAATGCTGTGGCCTGGCTTGCTTTGGCTGCACAAGTTCATGGATTAGGGGCTCAGCGGAAGGTACCGTAGACCGACCGCTGCCGCCAGAAGTGGGATCATCTTTCAAAAGACCCCCTCTGTGGACATATTTCCGGCCGTTGCCAGTGCTGCAACCCCTGAGGGATCATCTGCGGTGGAGGAGCATAATGGACACGATAAGTTTAATAACTGGATTGCTATTGTTCTACACTTGCTGTTCTTTCTATCTACCCTTTAAGCATTTATCTCCCTGTGAGGAGTTAGTACCCTGTTCGATTAAACTGTTAAATTTGTTAACCCTTGCTCTGCCTTATGTCTGTCACTGCATCCTGCAACCTACTTACACTTGGCGTATTTGGCAGGATGCAGTCCACAAGCACAGAGGTGGCAGACCAAGCGACCGTGGGTGTTCTAAGGGCCAGCTTGCTGCTGGGGACCATGCTCAGCAATCTCCCAAAGTTTACAGGGAGTAATTCACTGCTATGGGACTGGTCTGAGCGGGTTAAAGGCAGGCTAAGAATGCACACCATGACCCCCGCGATGCAGGTAGAGATTGCTGTGAAGGCCTTGGACAGGGAAGCTAGATGCCGTGTCATGTTCCTGCCGCTGCATGAGAGGACCACTTTCACCAATGTGTTGCAGATCTTGGAAGAGATGCATGGGGACCCCACAGATGTTAATTGCGGATACGCTTGTTTAGCCGCATCCAAAGGGAGGGGGAGTCTGTGACCCAATATATAAACGCGCTGCAGGAGATCCACGCTGCGATCTCTTAACAGGCTGATGTGGGCGTGGGGCCTCCTGATGTAATTTAGAGAGAACAACTAGTGGCAGGCCTCAGGAATGCGCTTCTTAAACAGGCCTTGCGGAAGCCAATCTGCGCATGTCTTTCCTGGAAATTGGGGAGGAAGCATGTGCATGCAAGCAAGAGCAGAGAATGGCGGCATCGACAGGAAAGGTCCAGAGCAGGGAGGTATCCATTACGCCTGCAGTTGAACCAGGTTGGGTTAGAGAAATCCGGAAAGAAATAAAGGACGTGCGAGAAGAGTGGTCCGACTTAAGAAAAAAAACCCTGGTGGCCCGAAACTCCTCTGGAGGCAGAACTAGACAGAATTAGACAATCCTGAGCATAGAGACATCCAATTTGTTTTAAGTGCGGGGATACTGGACATTATGCCTGAGGATGTGCAAGATGAGGGAGGCTACTTACCCATCAGCCGTTAAACAAGTGGGCTCCATGGCTGGGGGACGCCGTCTGGAGCCTGAGCAGCCAAGAAGGAGAGAAGGAAGTCCCACACATTTGGTTTCCCTGAGTCTTCTCATATGGGCCCAAATGAATGGCTGGGCTATCCGCTGTCTACAGTCATGGCCAAAAGTTTTGAGAATGACACAAATATTATATTTTCACATGATCTGCTGCCCTCTGGTTTTTATGTGTGTGTTTGACAGATGTTTTTATCACAGACAGAAATATAATTGCAAACATATGAGTAACAAAAGCTTATATTGACAGTTAGAATGAGTTAATGCAGCAAGTCAATATTTGTAGTGTTGACCCTTCTTCTTCAGGACCTCTGCAATTCTCCCTGGCATGCTCTCAATCAACTTCTGGACCAAATCCTGACTGATAGCAGTCCATTCTTGCACAATCAATGCTTTCATTTTGTCAGAATTTTTAGGTTTTTGTTTGTCCACCCGTCTCTTGATGATTGACCACAAGTTCTCAATGGGATTAAGATCTGGGGAGTTTCCAGGCCATGGACCCAAAATCTCTGTTTTGTTCCCTGAGCCATTTAGTTATCACCTTTGCTTTATGGCAAGGTGCTCCATCATGCTGGAAAAGGCATTGTTGATCGCCAAACTGCTCTTGGAGAGTTGGGAGAAGTTGCTCTTGGAGGACATTCTGGTACCATTCTTTATTCATGGCTGTGTTTTTAGGCAAGACTGTGAGAGAGCCGATTCCCTTAGCTGAGAAGCAACCCCACACATGAATGGTTTCAGGATGCTTAACAGTTGGCATGAGACAAGACTGGTGGTAGCGCTCACCTTGTCTTCTCTGAATGAGGCATTTCCTGATGTCCCAAACAATCGAAAAGGGGATTCATCAGAGAAAATAACTTTACCCCAGTCCTCAGCAGTCCACTGCCTGTACCTTTTGCAGAATATCAGTCTGTCCATGATGTTTTTTCTGGAGAGAAGTGGCTTCTTTGCTGCCCTCCTTGAGACCAGGCCTTGCTCCAAGAGTCTCCACCTCACAGTGCGTGCAGATGCACTCACACCTGCCTGCTGCCATTCCTGAGCAAGCTCTGCACTGCTGGTAGCCCGATCCCGCAGCTGAAACACTTTTAAGAGACGGTCCTGGCGCTTGCTGGTCTTTCTTGGGCGCCCTGGAGCCTTTTTGGCAACAATGGAACCTCTCTCCTTGAAGTTCTTGATGATGCGATAGATTGTTGACTGAGGTGCAATCTTTCTAGCTGCGATACTCTTCCCTGTTAGGCCATTTTTGTGCATTGCAATGATGACTGCACGTGTTTCTTTAGAGATAACCATGGTTAACAGAAGAGAAACATGATGCCAAGCACCAGCCTACTTTTAAAGTGTCCAGTGGTGTCATTCTTACTTAATCATGACAGATTGATCTCCAGCCATGTCCTCATCAACACCCACACCTGTGTTAATGGAGCAATCACTGAAAAGAGGTTAGCTGGTCCTTTTAAGGCAGGGCTGCAATGATGTTGAAATGTGTTTTGGGGGATAAAGTTCATTTTCTAGCCAAATATTGACTTTGCAAGTAATTGCTGTTAAGCTGATCACTCTTTATAACATTCTGGAGTATATGCAAATTGCCATTAGAAAAAGTGAAGCAGTAGACTTTGTAAAAATTAATATTTGTGTCATTCTCAAAACTTTTGGCCATGACTGTAGTTGATACCGGTTCCCAAGTGACCACCATGCCAGAGACTTATTTCAAACGTCATTTTTCTGAGGTGATGCGGCCTGAATGGGGCCCAGTGATCAAGTTAACTGCAGCCAATCAATTACCCATCCCTGTCGCAGGGTGGTTTGGATGCAAATCACCGTGTGCGGCAAAGATGCGGGCCGGAAATGAGTAGTGTTGACCCTGGCAATGGCCCCACCATGACTTTAGGGATGAACGTGTTGAAGGAGCTTGGGACCATCCTGGTCAGTGAGTCACTAGATGCTTTTCTCAATTGATGAAGCCCCTGCACCCCCCAGAGTAAGGTGTTCCAACAGCTGATACAGGTGGCCCAGGCCCAAGAAACGTCGAGTGAAGGAAAAGTTTTGGGGAAAGTGGTAGTTCCGGAAGCTGCAAAACTCGTCTTACCGCCTGGTCAGACTGTGCTCACACTGCCCATGCGAGCTTGTATGCCTCTCGAAGGAGTGGAAGTCCAGATAGAGCCAGCCCTAATGGATCAACTGCTTTGAGCAGGGGGTTGGACCAGAAGGCCCAGGAGGTCCCTTCCAACTCTACCATTCTATGATTCTATGATTCTATGAACTACCTTCAGGGCTCCTCATTGCATGGACATTAGCCACCATTCACGACGGTAATGTAGTGGTGCGGTGTGTCAACCTATGGGAGGGCAATCTCACGCTCTCGCCAAAAAGTGAAATGGCGCAGATAATGGGTATGCCAGAAGAACTGATGCAACCAGAGGCCATTCAGTTAGCTGTGAAACAAGGGTATCCCTGGACTATGGCCATTACCGTGTCCTCAGAGCCTCCACCAATCAACATGAAGGAAGGGTGCCGGATCCTGGAGCAGATACAGGCTGAACTGATGAGACTCTCATCACAACAAGTGGAAGCAGTGCTGGATCATTACCAGGATATTTTTGCCCATCATAACGATGATTTCGGGTGAACCACAGCCATAACCCACGAGATTCCCACAGGAAGTACCGCACCGATTCGGGAGTGATATTGACAGATCCCACCAAAAATGTACCAAGAAGTGAAAGAGATGTTGGCACACATGCTGCAGAGTGGAGTCATATGGGAGAACCAGAGCCCAAGGGCAGCCCCCATCATTTTAGTTCAGAAAAAGGATGGAGCCCTGCGCTTTTGTGTTGACTACCGGCGACTGAATGCCTGTACAGTGTGGGGCTCCACAGTTATCCCCTACCGAGAATTGAAAAGTCATTGTCCGCCCTGGGAAAAGCAAAGTACTTCTCGTCGCTGGATCTGGCCAGTGGATATTGGCATGTGCCCATGGCTGAGCATGACCGGCCGAAGACAGCATACATATTGCCTATGGGATTGTTTGAATTCAACCGGATGCCCTTCAGTCTTACAAACGCCCCTGGAACCTTTCAGCGACTGATGGAGAGATGTCTGGGAGACCTGAACTTTGAAGCTACCCTTATCTATCTGGATGACATCATTGTCTATGCAGCTATGTTTGAGGAGCACCTCAGGCGGCTGGAGCAGGTGTTGGGTTGGCTGCAGAAGCACGGCCTGAAAGTGAAACTCCAAAAGTGTCACCTTTTTTCAAAAGCAAATTGAATACCTAGGACATGTTGTATCCGCTGTGGGATTAAGACCTGTGCGCGAGAAGATAGCAGCAGTACAGGACTGTCCCACCCCGAAGACAGTGAGGGACATGTGGGTCTTTCTGGGGCTTACTGGGTACTATCGACGTTTCGTGAAAAACTTCACTTGTATTGTTAAGCCATTGCTGGAAATGTTGAAAGGAGTGCCGTCTGGTGCGAAGAATCGGACCACTCAGTGGGGAGATAGCCAGGAAGAAGCTGTTCAAGCCCTGAAGATGGCCATGACTGAAGTGCCCGTATTGGCTTATGTAGACTTCTCTCAACCTTTCATTCTTCACACCGATGGAAGCCTACAGGGACTAGGAGCTGTATTGTCACAGATGCAGGATTGAAAGGAACGAGTGATTGCCTACCGAGCCAGTCTCTCCATGACTCAGAATTAAACCCAGACAACTATAGTTCATTCAAGTTGGAATTACTGGCGTTAGTGTGGGCGATGACCGAGAAGCTGGCCGAGTACCTGTCGATATTCAAAGTCTTGGTACGCATCGACAACAATCCCCTAGCCCACATAGAAAATGCAAAACGGGGGGCCTTGGAGCAAAGATGGGTGGCCCGTATGGCAAAATAACGGTACAAGATCGCATATCGAAAAGGAGCTGAGAATACACATGCTGATGCTCTGTCCAGGGTGACCCACGAGCGACCTGGCCTTGTACGAGATGAAGAGTTGGAGGCAGAAGAGATCCCTGGGTTCCAGAACCTCGCCAGGACATTGGCGACGATGTGGTAACAGGTCAAAGAGGCATTGGGAAATCATCTGTTGGAATGACCTCGAGATGACTGGGTGCAAGTTCAGCAGGAAGACAGAGAACTCGCTCAGTTGAGACAATGGGTACCCTTAAAATAACTCCCCCGCTAGTGAGCGAGGCACCTTGTCCCCGGGAATGCTGCAGATTCTCCAACAATGGGAGAGGCTTTAACTGGAAGATGGTTTGCTGTATCGGAAGGTACAGTTGGTACGAGAATTGGGAGTCACCTGG
The DNA here is from genome assembly GCA_033576555.1 of Oophaga sylvatica. Taxonomy (NCBI): domain Eukaryota; kingdom Metazoa; phylum Chordata; class Amphibia; order Anura; family Dendrobatidae; genus Oophaga; species Oophaga sylvatica. The sequence continues at coordinate 168,140,362 of JARQOD010000003.1, forward strand.
CAAGTGGTGCTCCCTGAAAAGGTGATCAGTGAGGTGGCCATGGAAGCTCACGTAAGAAGAGCTCACTTTGGTCTGGAGAAGACATTTCAGTGGTTACAGAAGTTGGTCTATCATTCCCGATTGAAGACTGCAGTGGAAGAGGCCTGTCGACAATGCTGAAGTTGTGAATTGGCTAAACCTCCAGAACAGAGAGCCCCTACGCAGACCATTGTGACCTTTGCTCCCCTGGAACTGCTAATGATCGACTACTTGACAGTGGGTCCCGCTCATCTCAGATACGAACATTGTCTTATGATGACCGATCATTTCACTAAGTTTGCTGTGGTGACTCCGACCCGGTATCAGACGGCCGAGTCAGCTGCGCAGGCCATCTGTAGAGACTTCATCCGAGTGTATGGATGTCTGAAAAGGATCCATTCTGACCAAGGCACTTGCTTTCAAGGTTGAGTGATAGAGGAGCTCCACCGCCTGTATTGGATTGAAAAGTCCAGGATGACAACTTATCATACGCAGGGGAATGGAGCCTGCGAGCGTTTCAACTGGACGCTGATTCAGATGTTGAGAACGTTGGAGGAAGAAAGAATAGTCCGTTGGCCTGAGTATGTAGCTGAGTTGGTCTGGGTGCACAACAACTGAGTACACAGTACAACAGGATACAAGCCATATAATCTGCTGTTCGGGCAAGAAGGAAGAGAGATTACTGAGCTGGAGTTGGACTACCCACAGATGGAGATGTCCACCTGCGTCCGTGACCATCGACATAGTTTGCAGACTCTACAACAACTGGTACAGACCAAGTTTCGGGAACTTGAGCACAATGAGACAATACTTCTGCGAGGGACAGCTCTCAAGGCTGGACACCGAGTACTGGACAAGCAACCTCGAGGCAAGTTAGAGCATCGATGGGAAAAAACTCAGTATCGGGTGAAATGCCGAATTAGATCTAAAGGTCCAGTCTATGAAGTTCAGCCTGAAGGGGAAGAAGAGGCCATTACCCAGGTAGTCCACCAAAGCATTGTGCGTCCTTGCCGGTCACGAGATCCCGAAAAAAGAGAGAACGCCAAGTGTCTCCAAAATGCCAACTCCTGCGACCTTCAATTGCGATGAAGAAGAACCACCTGCCTCATCCTCTGACCTCGACGATCCGCTACACCCCAGCCCAGGAGAACTGCGAGAACCTGAAACTCCCAAGATGGCTGCTCAATTGAACTCTGACACGTCCCCGTCCTCGACTGTCCAATCTGATTCGACCACTCAACCCGACTTGCGCCACACAGAACGAACGACAGCTGGAATACCTCCCAATTGTTATGAACAAGACCAATTTATTTGCCAGAAGATCATTCAATATATGGAGGAGTGTAAACGTTTACTGCAAGAACCCTCACTCATGGAATATCAAGCTAAAGGAGAGGGGGAGTGTAAGGCGGAAGACCGGGTTACAGGTACCTGTACTGAGCCGGGTCCGGAACTGTTGAGGCTACCTCCCATGTTACCTGCGGGAAAGAATGAGGGACCTGACAGACCTTATGACCCGTGTAGGAGATGCGATATAAAAGAAAAAATGCGTGCAGGGGCAGGCAGTTTGGCGCGAACAGGCAGAGCGCAGCAAGTTAAGCAGCATGCTCCGCCTCCTGAGCACCGGTGCTGCGACAGACTGTGTTTGTCGGCTCCCGTCATCACTAGTGGAGCCGAGAGGTGCTGTGCACCCAGAGACTGTGAGTACTGCACACATACGGAGGAGAGAAGGCCAAGTATCAGACACTCGTTTGTGGCATTCCCTGCCATTTGCAGGACGCCAGCGCACATTCAACTGCGAGAGTGCTGCGGCCTGGCTTGCTTTGGCCGCACAAGTTCATGGACTAGGGGCTCAGCGGAAGGTACCGGAGACTGACCGCTGCAGCCACAAGGCGGATCATCGCTCAAAGGACCCCCTCTATGGACATCTTTATGGCCGTTGCCAGTGCTGCAAACCCTGCGGGATCATCTGAGGTGGAGGAGCATAACGGACACGGTAAGTTTAATTACTGGACTGCTATTGTTCTGCACTTGTTCTATCTACCCTTTAACCATTCATATCCCTGCGAGGAGTTAAGGCCCTGTTTGATTAAACTGTTAAATTTGTTAACCCTTCCTCTGGCTTCTGTCTGTCACTGCATCCCGCAACCTGCTTACATATCATCATGATAAGTCAAAGCAATAAAACTGATGTTTTTGTTGGTGAGGTAATAGAGGTGATAACTTTTGAGTTTAGGTATCTGGAGCCAGCCTATTGACAGGGCCAGAGTGAGTCCATGTAGTGCATTATAAATCCAGGTGTGAGATTGAGTCCTTGAAGTCAAAGACTTCAAAGTTTGAATTCCCAGATTTTTCTTCCTGTTGTTCATACCATGACCTTTCAGTAATATAACTTTAAATCTGTCATATGTGTCCTAGTCCATAGTCCAGAGATATATACACATGTGTAATCAGCTCTTTCACATGTGTATGAGGCCCCCACAATAACTCTCACACTATATGAGGGTCCACCACTATTTATGATGCCCCAAGTTTTAATTAAAATAAAAAACAACATATACTCACATAATCCAGGATCCTGATTAGTCCAACGGCAAAGTCTGTTATCGCCCCAGCGCACACACAGGACATCAAAGTGTGATGCGGTGTGATGATATCACAGCTCAGTGATTCTGATTTTCTGGGTGTGTATCGGTGCCTCAGCTGTTCAATAGACCACATGCTTAAAATGGTCTGCAGTCTACAGAACACAGAGACCGGTAGTTCAGGGAGAACATGTCTCCCAGCTCTACTGCAGAGCGCAACTGTATCAGCGTACTGAGGGTGTGCCTCTAAGAACACAAAGCCCAGGGCAACTGCCCCTCTATCCCCTCCCAATAGCTACTGTACTGTAACAGGGGGTTTGTCAGTCAGTCTGAGGCTCTCATATTAAAAAAGGCTTTTGCGGACAGACTTGGCACTAAAGTCTATGCCTAGCAGATCTCAGAAGAACCACAGCCTTCACTCTTATATATTGTTATATATATTATATATTATAACCTCTATATGTGAATCTGAACTTACAACAGGGTCCTTAGTTTGCATCCACAGAGTAGCTACTGGCTAGAAGAGAGAGCATGAAGCAAAGATAGTCAAACTAGCTGGGTCAGTAACAGACGCAACAGGACCATGGTCAGAATCAGAAGTAAAATTGTGGTCTGAGGAATACCTGAGGTCAGAAACCAGGAGTTCAGTCAAAAACACAGTTAGACAAAGCTAAGAACAGATGATGGATCATGAAGACAGATTTAGTCAAGGTCAAGAGGTCAGTGAAGAACAAGAATACTGTAAAAGAAGAGTAACACCGGATTAAAGGGAGTAAAACAAGCACAATAAATTGGCAGCTCTCAGCATTATGCTCGCAACTCTCAAAAGTATGCCTAAGGCTCTGAATTGTTCAGTGTGCATCTTAAAACCATCACTCTAGATGTATCTAGCTTAGCTAAAGATCTCAGTATATTGTATGTTTTTTCTTTGCCTCGATTCATACCAACTTTAATAGTGTTCCCGTATCAATATTCATCTTTCCACATTGTCTTGGGGCATTCTTGACTGTTCCATGATCAGAAAACTTTTTGCTAACATTTTTAAATGCTTAAGTTGGGATGCCAAGGAGTTTGCAAATAGTCTTTCACCATTTAGGCTATGTTCACATGTCCAGTAGCTAGATTGGGCAGCAATTCGTTGGCAAAAAAGTTGTGCAGACACAACTTTTATTCCGTTTTTAAAAAACTGATTTCAGCTGGATCCGCTTTTTTAACACTGGAGTCTATGGAAAACATATCTGTTAAATAGATGTCTGTATTTTTTCATTTGAAATGGATCCAGTAAGCAAAAAAGGGATTCTTTTCAAATGAAAGAATACAGATAGCTATTTATGACTCCAGTGTTAAAAACGGAACCATCTGAAATCAGGACAAAAAACTGCACAACTTTTTTACCAATGGATTGCTGCTGAATCCATTCTAACGGATCACTACTGGATATGTGAACATACAGGGTCTTCTCACAAAATTAGAATATCATCAAAAAGTTAATTTATTTCAGTTCTTCATTACAAAAAGTGAAACTCATATATTATATAGTCATTACAAACAGAGTGATCTATTTCAGAAATAAGCACTTGAAATAGATCACTCTGTCTGTAATGACTCTATATAATATGTGAGTTTCACTTTTTGCATTGAAGAACTGAAATAAACTAACTTTTTGATGATATTCTAATTTTATGAGAAGCATCTGTAGCCTTAGACTGCTTATGCTAGGTGATTGTAGCATTTCAGATCTTCTCAGACAGTTCTCTTATCTTTACCATTGTGAATAGAACTCATTTCTAAATAATAACAGTTTTATCTGATTTTATTCTTTGTTTCAAGCTCAATAAAGGGTCATGTCCTGGCAATATTTTACATTTTGCACTCTTTTTTATTTGCTAGGCTTTTATTCATTTATTTTTTTTTACCTCATGTTGTTCTATATCAAACATATGAGTTTGTATATATCCAGTTTCACTAAGCTTTACTTCATGAGTTATTCAGGGGTGCCAGTAGTTTTACTTCATTATGTGTTGTGTGTGTTGAGTGGACCTACTAGCATTGTCTTTTGCTGCAGATACCTCTAAACTTAGGTGAGCGATATAGCCATTAATTGACTGTATTTTTTTATTTCCTTTTAATAGATTCATATGACAAATATGTTGAGGCGTGCTGGGAGTCTTTTCATGCTACAATGTTCAATATTACACAAGAACACTGGTGCAACTGGGAATACATTTTCAGGTATGGACTGTGATGCAAATACATATTTTACTTGATGTCACATGGCAATATGATTGACAATTCATATTACAACAAAAATGTACAGTAAGTATGAGAAAGTATAACCGATCACCAAGGACTTGGGCCCCTTATCTCAAAACACAAAAAGTCAACTGGGGTACTTATCATGGGGATCACCAGGGACTCAATACAGTACAAAACTAATAGACTTTCAAGCCTGTAGTGATAAATAACTAGGTACCGGGAACGGACTAGGGTACCAACGAGTGGACTAGCTTATTAGGACTTGGAAGCAATTGGAAACTGGCTATTTCTCTGTGGTACTATCCTAGTATGATTACAGTTGTGCTCAAAAGTTTACATACCCTGGCAGAATTTTTCCTTTCTTGGCCTTTTTTCAGAGAATATGAATGATAACACCAAAATGTTTTCTCCACTCATGATTAGTGGTTGGGTGAAGCCATTTATTGTCAAACTACTGTGCTTCTCTTTTTAAATCATAATGACAGCCCAAAACATCCAAATGACCCTGATCAAAAGTTCACATACCCCATTTCTTAATACGGTGTATTGCCCCCTCTAACATCAATGACAGCTTGAAAGTCTTTTGTGGTAGTTGTAGATGAGGTTTTTTATTTTCTGAGATGGTAAAGCTGACCACTCTTCTTGGCAAAAAGTCTCCCGTTCCTGTAAATTCCAGGGCTGTCTAGCATGAACTGCGCACTTGAGATCTCCCCAGAGTGGCTCAATGATATTGAGGTCATGAGACTGAGATGGCCTCTACACAACCTTCACTTTTTTTTGCTGTAGCCAATGTCAGGTCAACTTGGCCTTGTGTTAACGTGCTGCATTCATTGTTCCTTCAACTTTGACCAAGTTTCCTGTGCCTTTGCAGGTCACACATCCCCAAAACATCAGCGATCCACCTCCGTGCTTTAGAGTAGGAATGGTGTTCCTTTCATCATAGGCCTTGACCTCTCTCCAAATGTGACATTTATGGTTGTGGCCAAAAAATCATATTTTAGTCGCATCACTCCAAATTACCTTGTTCCAGAAGTTTTGAGGTTTGTCTCTGTGCTGTTTTGCATATTGTAGGCGAGATACTTTGTGGCACTTGCGCAGTAATGGCTTTATTCTGGCGACTCGACCATGCAGCCCATTTTTCTTCAAGTGCCTCTTTACTGTGCACCTTGAAACAGCCACACCGCTAGGTTTCAGAGAGTCCAGTATTTCAGCTGATGTTATTTGTGGGTTTTTCTTTGCATCCCGAACAATTTTCCTAGCAGTTGTGGACAAAATGTTTGTTGGTCTACCTGACCATGGTTTTGTTTTAACAGAGCCCCTGATTTTCATTTGTTAATCAGTTTGAAAGTGACTGACTGGCATTATCAATTCCTTGGATATCTTTTTGTATCCCTTTCCTGTTTTATACAGTTCAACTACCTTTTCCCATAGATCCATTGACAATTCTTTTGCTTTCCCCATGACCCACAATCTAGAAATGTCAGTGGCTGGATGAAATATGCAAGAGTCTGTCTGGATCCCAGAAACTCACTCAGCTTTTATGCACACACACTGATTATAAGCAAACAGGTCACAGATGAGGATGTTACCTTTAGTAGCCATTCAAACCCATTTGTGTCAACTTCTGTGCATGTTATCAGGCCAAAATCAGGGTATGTGAACTTTTGAACAGGGTCGTTTGCATGTTTTGGGTTGTCATTATGATTTAAAAAAAGAAAAAAAACAGTACTTTGACAATAAATGGCTTCACCCAACCACTAACAATGAGTGGAGAAAAAGTTTTGGTGTTATCATTCATATTCTCTGAAAAAGGCCAAGAAAGCAAAAATTCTGGTTATGTAAACTTTTGAGCACTGTATATCAGATTTCCAATTTCTAAGTTAGTTTTTCAATTTTTTATCCTACTAAAGCTGCAATAGTGTACTGCAGGGTTTGGCAACCTATGCCACATGTGTCACAATCAGCTGTCGTAGCAAACTGAACTTCACAAATTTCATGGAGCCTTTCCTCTATGACCGGCAGACACAGGAACACGGTACCAGATGGTGGCTTGTCCCTTATTTCGACTTGCAATTTCATCTCTGGTGAGTGAAACTAGTGTTTGTACCTTTATCTTTTTCAGTCTGCTAATGAATACTGCTCTACATGGCACTGTTGTGTATGTACGAGGAAGAGATAGCACCTTTGAAGAGCCCCTGCTTGACATGATATCAGGAAAAACTGCCATCTACGGGCGGGATGAAATCAAGAGGAACTTATTAGCATCAGAAGAATTTCAAGGGGGACCATTTCTTGTGCGTGACCTGGTCAGGTGCTTCGCATGACATAGTTCCTGGGTATAAAAGCCATGTGCACCAAATGGCAGGAGTATTTGGTGCCAAGGAGAAGAGCAGAGTGGATGCAGACTAGGGATGGTTTTGAGGCAAGCGGAACAAGCCGTAGCAGAGAGTGCATGCCACCTAGGAACCACTCATTGCCAGACAAGGTCCAGATGATGGCCAGTGAGATACAGAGGCCCAACTATGCTGGTCAAGACCCAGAGTTTCGAGCTACGCCTGTCAAGACCCAGATTCCAGACTGTGCCGATCAAGACCAGAACCCTTGCCCTACGCCGATCAAGTCCCAGAAGCCAGACAACACCCAGGAAGCGAAGGCCAATATCACTAAGAAGAATCAAGATGGGCACAGAGGCCTGGGTCCATGGGATGAAGTGCTGCGGGACCAACTAGTTGCTGGGCTAAGGGATCACTACCTGAGACAAGCCTTAAAGGAGCGTCTGAGCATGAATCCAGATTTGGGCTTTCTTGAGGTTGGTGTTGAAGCTCAAGTCTTAGATCAAGAAACCCGTCTTAACGGGTACAGTATGGAGCCATGAAGTGGCCGCTACTGGGCCAAAACATATGGAGCCCAACTGGGCCTGGGAGCTACGTCAAGAAATATGGGATATTCAAGATGAGCTGTGCAGTATCAAAGAGACCCCTGTTAGTGTCCTCCCGCCTGTCCTCACGTCCCAAAGGGAAAGGAGGCTGGAGTAAAAGATTATTTTTTCACAAGCACTGCCATGCTGTTTCTGCAGTCCATCGGTGGAGCACATCTAGAGACTGTCCAAACCAGGAAAGGAGGAGAAGGGGGCATCTGTTAAACTAACATGCCCCACGGTCCGAAGGGAAGTCCTAGAAGATGAGGAAAGATGGCTTCCAGTGCCATTGAGTTCACCAGAGTTACCAATGCCGCTCTCAAGTGGGACAGGGAATGAATCAGTAAACGACCTACAATCTCCGGTGCCTGGGTCTCCAAGTACTCCAGTAGTGCCCCTCCAGGAAGAACCCTGCAGGACTGAGTGTGCCAACGCCGATATTTCCCCCAACCGGTATGCCCAAGACGAATTTGGCCACAGATACTGCAGAAAACTCAAGAGTTCACACAATTGTTGGCTGAACTTGGGTTTCCTTCAGGGAAGCTTAGAACCCACAAGGATTCCACTCATTTGATGACTGGCAAACTAAAATAGGAAAAGAATGTACAAGGAAGTGATGCCACCCCTGAAGAGCCCATGCATGACATGTCATTAGATAGGAAAGATTGCCATCTGCTGATGGGACGAAAATCAAGCGGAACCAATTAGCACCAGAAAAATTGCAAGAGGGACCAGTTCTTGTACAGGACCTGGTCAGGTGCCTTGCATGACAGTTCCTGGGTAAAAAAGCCCTGTGCAACAAATGGCAGGAGGATTTGGCACCAAGGAGAAGAGCGGAGCGGATGTAGAGCAGGGATGGTGCTAAGGCCAACGTGACAGGCCGCAGCAGAGAGCACCTGCCACCAAGATGTGGGTCATCGCCAGACAAGGTCCAGATGACGCTCGGTGAGATACAGAGGGCCAACTACGCCAGTCAAGACCCAGAGTTCCGAACTATGCCTGTCAAGACCAAGATTCCAGACTGCCCCGATCAAGACCAGAGCCTTCGCCCTACGGCGGTCAAGCCCCAGAGGCCAGACGACACCTGTTGAGAATTAGGACCCAGTCCTTTCCACATTAGGCATAAGAGACACCCACCAACGGTCAAGCATCGAAGATCCTCGACGAGATGACAATTAGAGGAACACACCTGCGGTTATGGAGGGATGGCACAAGTGAGCAGGGCCGTCACTTCCAGCTATGACATATGGTATCGGGGGTGGCCTTGGTTAGGATAACAGCTAGGGAGGGGGACAGTTGGTGAGCAAGAGGCTCATCGCGCCTTGGTCGACTTTGTCAAAAGGACTTGCGGCCTATCGGGAAAATCCGATGACCCACGCTAGGGACAGTATTCTAGGAAGAACTAACTTAGTAGCTCCCACAAAAGCGGCATAACACCATTGTACGGAGAACATTAGCATAAGATTTAGAGTTTTCCCTGTTATAATATTTGTATGTTTGTATGCTTCACTGTTGATTTGCATTGTTTGATATCACTAATTGTGGTACCACAACTGTGAATTCCTATTGTATCTGGAAAGAATTAAACTGTTCAATGACTGCTCCTGCCTCGGACGTTCTGTGTGTTGCATCCGGTCACCTGAATTACATTTACTCTAAACTTCCCATGTATAATAGATCTACCAACACAGGTTATTTTAATGAATTTTCTCAGTGACTGCTCATTGTATGCATCTATATATTTAAATAACATTCTGTAAATTTTTGTAGTTTAACAGAGACGGTGCTCAAACAAGAACCTGCATAATTGATGAGAGAAACCCTAGCAATGAGACACTATTACAGTTGCATGTTAAAGTTTGGGCACACCTGCTCGAAATTACTACTGACATGATTTCTAAAAGGCCTAAAGTTAAAGATGACACATTTCCTTTGTATTTTAGGCAATATATATATATATATATTATATATATATATATTTTTTTAAATTTTACACAATTAATAAAAGGAAAATGGGCCGATGCGAAAGTTTGGGCTCCCCTGGAGATTTGTGTGCTCAGATAACTTTGACCAAGGTTTCAGATCTTAATTAGCCTAAAATGGGTTATGGCTTGTTCACTATCATCGTTTGGAAAGGCCAGGTAATGCAAATTTCCCAGCTTTATAAAAATCTAGCCTCCTCTAAACTTCTGCCAATAAACAGCAGCCATGGGTTCAGGGCTGCCACTAGGAATATCAGGGACCCATACTGGCAAAAAATTCAGGGCCCCCTTGAGAGTCCGCCCAGGCTCCACCACAGCACTGCCTCCACACCTCGAACCGTCCACAGTCCCACCACCGACTCTTGGAAGAACTCCACTTCTGCACCACATCCTCACCAATCACACATTTACAGTTTCCACAACAGATCACATACATAGCCAGCAGCTTTTGTTTTGGCCAAAAAAAATTTTAATCCGCCACCATGACAAGGTATACTCTTTTGGCAGGGCTCTACTCTACTGTAACTTACTAAACATTTGTTAAAATATCCAATACAATTTCTGCCTTTTTTTTTTTAGTTTTCAATTTTTAAAATGACCAATAATATCACAAACAAGGAAAAAATACCACCACACCATGACCAGACCACATATTACCACCACATGGTGACTAATAATAATACCACATACAAGGAACAAATACCACACCATGAGCAGAACACATATTACCACAACATAGTGACCGAATACAATACTGATCATTAATAAAAAAAAACCACAATACTAATATCTCCATAAGTGCCATTATAAACAGGAGATCTGTACTTCATATACAGTGTCAGTGTACAGGCAATATACAGTGATCACCAGTGATATTATACACAGGAGCTCTGTATATAGTATGCAATGTATAGTGTCAGTGTACAGGTAAAACACTGACTCACCGGTGACATCTCTAGTTGAAGTCCTTCATCTTTGCTTTTCATCTTCATCCAGTGCACACCACCATCACTTATTCCAGCCAGGACTCGTCTCTGCAGAAAATAACACAGTTATCTAGAGCACAATCCTCAATTTTTCCACAACCTCTATACTACCCCAGATGAGGAGAAAAAAGCGACCATGTCACCCTGCACAAAAACAGGACCTCTCCTCTCCCACACGGAAAACAGTATCCTCAAAAATAATATCCTTTAATTAGCCCTTACAGTAATAATATCCCACATTCTGGACCCCAAGTGTCCTCCTATTCTGCCTCATGTCTCTCCATACTTCCTCCATTTCACTCCATATTGCCCCATAGTCATTCATAATAGTATAATGTACCCCATAGTCATCTATAGCAGTATAATGCAGCCCCATAGTAGTACAATGTACCCTATAGTCATATATAGTATAATAAGAACACCCACATAGTAGTATAATACACCCACATAGTAGTATAATCACCCCATAGGGTATAATGCACCCCAAGCGGTATAAGCACCCAAGGTATAAGGCACCCCATAGTGGTATAATGCACCCCATAGCGGTATAATGACCCTCATAGCGTATTAATGCACCCCATAGCAGTATAATGCAGCCCTAGCGTATAATGACCCATTGCGTATAATGCACCCCATAGTACTATAAATGCACCCCATAGTACTATAATGCACCCTTAGCCTAGGTTGTATAATGCACCCCCGTAGCAGTATAATCTGCCTCCATAGCATTATAATGCACCTCATAGTATAATGCACCCCATAGTACTATAATGCACCCCATAGTACTATAATGCATACTTATAGCAGTATAATGAACCCCATAGCAGTATAATGCACCCCATAGTATAATGCAGCCCCATAGTAGTATAATGCAGCCCCATAGTAGTATAATGCAGCCCTATAGTATAATGCAGCCCCATAGTATAATGCAGCCCACAGTACTATGATGCACCCTTATAGTAGTATAATGCACCCCATAGTATAACGCAACCCCTTTCCCTCCCTCCCCCCACCCCCATAGTAGTATAATGCACCACCATAGTATAATGCAACCCCTTTCCCTCCCTCCCCCCACCCCAATAGTAGTATAATGCACCACCATAGTATAACGCAGCCCTTTCTCTCCCCCCACCCCCATAGTAGTATAATGCACCCCATACTGGTATAATACGCCCCATACCGCGGCTTTACAAAAAAAAAAGTTTTTACTTACCTGGCCAAGCTCCAGCGGTGACCTCCTCTCCGATTCATTCCGGCATATGACAGTGACATCATATGTCAGTGACATGCGTGCTGATGTCAGTTGCTGGCCTGTGATTGGCTGGTGGCTGTTAATAGATTTTAACTGATCGTGTGTCGAAGGACGCATGATCAGTTACTTAACTGTCAGGATCCTGCAGCTGGGCCCCGGTGAGCAGAACAGAGGGGGCTCGCTACAGGCCCCCTCTGCTCAACGGGCCCCATAAACCAGTAAAGGCAGTAATGCCATGATGGAGGCCCTGCATGGGTTCATCTAAGCAGTTGCCTAGCAATCTGAAAATGAAAATGGTGAAGGCCCACAAGCAGGAGAAGGCTATAAGAAGTTAGCAAAGCAAACCAAGTAAAATTTCAGTGAGAGCTGCTCATTGATTACTAGAGAGGCAAATCAGAACCCCTGCTTGATTGCAAAAGACCATCAGAAAGATTTAGCAGACTCTGGGGTTGTGGTACATTGTTCTACTGTTCAGAGAAACCTGCACACATGTGGCATTCATGGAAGAGTCATCAGAAGAAAATCTCTCCTGCGTTCTTACCATAAAATTCAGCTTAACAAGTAGGCAAAAGGGCATCTAAACAAGCCTGATACATTTTGGAAACAAGATCTGTGGACAGATCAGGTTAAAATAGAACTCTTTGGCCACAATGATCAAAGTTATGTGTGGAGGAAAAAGGGCACCAAATTTCAGAAAAAGAAGATCTCATCATCACCAACCGTTAAGCATGGGGGCAGATCAATCATGCTTTGAAGTTGTTTTTCAGCCAGTGACATGGGGAACATTTCATAGACAGAGAGAACAATGGATTCAATAATATATCAACAAATTCTTGATACAAACATTACACCATCTGTAAAAAAGCTGAAGTTGAAAAGAGGATGGCTTCTACAAATGGATAATGATCCTAAACACACATCAAAATCCACAATAGACTACCTTAGAAGGCGCAAGCTAAAGGTTTTACAATGGCCTTCACAGTCCCCTGATCTGAACATCACTGAAAATCTGTGGCTAGACCTCAAAATAGCAGTGCATGCAGGACGACTCAGAAATCTCTCTGAACTGGAAGAATTTTCCAAGGAAGAATGGATGAAAATCCATGAAACAAGAATTGAAAGACTCTTGTCTGGCTACAAAAAGCGTTTAATGTGCTGTGATACTTTCAAAAGGGGATGCTTCCATGCTAACCATGCAGGGCCTATTTATTATTAAAATGTATAAGATGGATATATACTGTATATACCGTATTTTTTGGACTATAAGATGCACTTTTTTCCCAAAAAAATTGTGCGGTAAATGGGGGGTGTGTCTTATAGTGCGAACGCAGGCTTACCATGGGGTTGCGGCAGTGGTATAGCGGCAGAAGAGGTGCTGAGGCTCTGTGTCGGCGGTGAGCGGTGCAGCAGTGGTGCGGCGGCAGAGTGGATGGTGCGGAGTGCACCTGAGCAGGGTCCCTTCCTCAGGATCACGGCAGGAGATATATGCAACGCCGTGGCCTGGTGTCCACGGCAGGCAGAGCCGAGTGCATCATCCGGTTTCCCTGCAGCCATCTTCCTGAAGTCATGGGCCGCCGACTATTGCATAGTAGTACTTCAGGTTAGATTTTTTGTGTACTGTAATATAAGACATGTTATTGTTAAAAAGTTAGTATTAAAGGGAATCTGTCATCAGGAGCAGGATTGTGCACAGTAACCTACCTTTAAGGAGAAACACCTCAGCCTATATATATTTGCAATTCAATTACTGTTATAAATAGTCATGAGCGACTTGCTCGGTGATACTCGGATATCAATCGAATATCTGTTCATGTAGGAATGCTCAGACCTGACACCCATAATGTGGTGGTGCATCATCTTGCTGGAAAAACTCAGGGAATGTGCCATCTTCAGTTTCCTGGAAAGTGGATTTGTCATCGTCGGCCACTTGAATGGCCACCAAGGTCTCCCGATCTGACCCCATTAGACTTTTATCTTTGGGGTCATCTGAAGGCAATTGTCTATGCTGTGAAGATACGAGATGTGCAGCATCTGAAACACCAGATACTGGAAGCCTGTGCTAGCATTTCTTCTGTGGTATTGCTATCAGTGTGTCAATAGTGGGAGAAGAGGGTTGCATTGACAATCCAACAAAATGGGCAGCACTTTGAACACATTTTATTAGCGGTCATAAGCTTGTAAATAACTCATGAAAGAATAAAGTTATGTTAAAACCAAGCACACCATTGATTTTCTTGTGAAATTCTCAATAAGTTTGATGTGTCACATGACCCTCTTCCCATTGAAAAAAATAAAGTTGGATCCAAAATGGCCAACTTCAAATTGGTCGCCATGGTCACAACCCATCTTGAAAAGTTTCCCCCCTCCCATATACTAATGTGCCACAAACAGGAAGTTGATATCACCAACCATTCCCATTTTATTTAGGTGTATCCATATAAATGGCCCACCCTGTAGAAGTACTACCACTACACTTTCTTAATATTTTAATGAGGTCCTTCAGTTGGTGCCTTCAAGGGTGTACAGAAGGCCCAGCTTGTAATTTTTTGCAGGCTTTACATTTTGTGCAGAGCTTTTTCACAATATTTGAATAAGGTACTACAGTTGATGCCATTAAGAGTGTATGGAAGACACTGCTTGCAACTTTTGGAAGACTTTACACTGTGTGCAGAGCTTTTATGAGTGTAGAGTTATGACAACTACACTCTTCACAATATTTGAATGAGGTAGTACAGTTGGTGCCTTGAAGGGTGTATGGATGACCCTGCTTGTAATTTTTGGCATGTTTTGCACTGTGGGCAGAGCTTTTATGAGTGTAGGAGTTCTACATCTACACTGTTCACAATATTTGAATGAGTCAATACAGTTGGGGCCTGCAAGCAGGGTCGGACTGGCCCACCGGAAAACCGGAGGATTCTCCGGTGGGCCCTGGCATCTGGGGGGCCCTGGCACCTGCTGGCATACAGGGACCAGTTGCCTAGGGCCCCCGCTGCTCCAGGGGCCCCCAGCCGGTGGCGTGTCGCTAATAGCGGCACACCACGCAGCTTCCATGGGGGCCCGTGCCAGCGGAGCAGCAG
This sequence comes from Oophaga sylvatica, assembly GCA_033576555.1. NCBI lineage: Eukaryota > Metazoa > Chordata > Amphibia > Anura > Dendrobatidae > Oophaga > Oophaga sylvatica. The sequence continues at coordinate 168,155,435 of JARQOD010000003.1, forward strand.
CGGGTGACAGGAGGCAGGAGCCCCTGTCCCCGCTGCTAAAGAGAAATGAATATCCACTGCTTCCCACGCCCACATGGGCGTGGGAAGCAGTGAATATCATTACTTACCTGTCCTGTTCCACCGCCGTGTCCTCGGGTCCTCTTGCTGCGATGTTCAGGCAGAGGGCGCGATGATGTCATTAGTGAGCGCTGCGCCCTCTGCCTGAGCATTCACTGCCGGAGGACCCGAAGACAGCGGCGCTCAGCGGTGGAGCGGGTGACAGGTAAATCTCTCAGGTGCCGGGGCCCTGAGCCAGCGGTGACACCGGCACCTGTCCCCCATAGCGCGCCGGTGCTCAGGACACCGGCACCTGGCCCCCAGCGATGAGAGTTGAGTATGTCTTTTTTATTGCAGCAGCAGCTGCGGCAGCATATGGGGCCTATAAAATGCAGCATCTATGTGGGCACAGTCTGTGGAGCATCTATGGGGGCGTAATCTATGGGGGCATAATCTGTGGAGCATCTATGGGGGCATAATCTATGGGGGCATAATCTGTGGAGCATCTATGGGGGCATAATCTATGGGGGCATAATCTATGGGGGCATAATCTGTGGAGCATCTATGGGGCATAATCTATGGAGCATCTATGGGGGTATAATCTATGGAGCTTCTATGGGGGCATAATCTATGGGGGCATAATCTAAGCAGCATTTATGGGGCATAATCTATGGAGCATCTATGGGGGCACAATCTATGGAGCATCTATAGGGGCTCAATGTATGGAGCTTCTATGGGGGCATAATCTAAGGAGCATCTATGGGGCACAATCTATGGAGCTTCTATGGGGGCATAATCTAAGGAGCATCTATGGGGGCACAATCTATGGAGCTTCTATGGGGCATAATCTAAGGAGCATCTATTGGGGCATAATCTATGGAGCATCTATGGGGGCATAATCTATGGAGCATCTATGGGGGCACAATCTATGGAGCATCTATGGGGCATAATACATGGGGCAGCATATGGGGCATAATCTCATTTTCCACCCTAGGCTTCTACTCGAGTCGATAAGTTTTCCCAGTTTTTTGTGGCAAAATTAGGGGGGTCGGATTATACTCGAGTATATATGGTATCTATCTATTATCTATATTATCTATCTATCTATCTATCTATCTATCTATCTATCTATCTATCTATCTATACAGGGCCGGCTCCAGGTTTTTATGGGCCCCGGGCGAAAGAGCCTCAGTGGGCCCCTTTAACACAGACCACGATTCATGATGCACAGATACGGCAGAGAAATATGGGTATAGTACTATGCCAAACACTTCTTTTCTTCCATTACATGACTGATATCTATTGTAAATTGTACAATAGCTCAAAAACCGCCAAATCCTCACAGCGCACAGTACAGACTGGACAGTACAGTCCTCCATACAATATTATGGGCACCACAGTCTCCCCCTCATCACCCATATAATACCCCATGCAGGATGTCACCCCCCATATAATGCTCCATACAGAATACTGGACCCAAAATAATGCTCCATACAGAATACTGGACCCAAAATAATGCTCCATACAGGATACTGGTCCCCATATAATGCTCCATACAAAATATGGAGCTCTCCTCTGCGCTGTACTGCGTTCTGCACTGTTACGGCTCAGGAAAGGGCGCTGTGGAAAGACTCCCCATTATCATCATGATTGTCTCCCCATCATCATCATTGCCTCCTTATCATCATCATTGCCTCCCCATCATCATCATGGCCTCCCCATTATCATCAATGCCTGCCCATCATCATCATCTCCTCCCCATCATCATCTTCTCCCCATCATCAATGCCTGCCCATTATCAGCAATGCCTGCCCATTATCATCTTCTCCCCATCATCAATGCCTGCCCATTATCATCAATGCCTGCCCATTATCATCATCTTCTCCCCATCATCATCATCAATGCCTCCCCATTATCAGCAATGCCTGCCCATCATCACACACAGACAGCACACAAGCACTCTCTCACATACATACACACACACATACACACACACACATACATACACACACAAAGCACCGCACTACATACACACAGAGACACACACACACACGTCTTACCTGTCCGGCGTCCCCGCGCTCTGTGCCACAGCCGGCCGCTGAATGATGACGTCATTCAGCGGCACTGCTGTGAGAGGAAGCGCCGGCGCCCCCTGGAGCCCGGAGCCGCGGCAGCGGAGGCACGGGAGAGGTAAGTATTGTGCCAGCTGATGCCGGGGCCCTGAGCAAGCGGGGGGGGGCCCAGTGGCGGCGCTGACACCGCTCTCCTCCACTAACGGGAGCGGGGGTGCCAGACTGCGAGTGGGCCCCCCCGCCTGCTCAGGGCCCCGGCACTTGCCCGGGTGTGCCGGGTGCTGACGCCGGGCCTGTATCTATATATATATAATTATATATATATAGCATTATGCCCTATGAGAGGGGGCAGCATTATCCTCTATGAGGGGGGCAGCATTATCTCCTATGGGGGGCAGCATTATCCCCTATGAGGGGGCTGCTTTATAATCTATGAGGGAGGCTACCCCAACTCCTGCTACATAATTAAGACGTGTACTACCTTATATTATACCCTGATATTAGTGTGTTTTACTGCACAATTGGTGGTCTTGTATTTATTTCTATGTAGCTACATAGTGGGCCCCAAGAATGATTTTCTCTGGTGGGCCCAAGATGTTCCAGTCCGACGCTGCCTGCAAGAATGTATGGATGATCCTGCTTTTGTCATTTGTGGCAGGATTTGTACTTTATGAGTCTACGAATGCTACTACATGACAATTTGAACAGAATGTGTATGAGACCCTCCTTTATGTCTAATACAGGGTGAATCTGAGCCTCTATTACATCACATTTTTGGCAGTTCTTGCTTACTTCATAAAGTACACTGACATTTCCAATTTTTTAATACAAATTTCAATTTTGGTTTATTTAAATTATTATTATTTTTTTTAAAATCCTTTTAAAATGTTGCCTTATATACAAGTCATTATATAGGAAACAATGTTTCTGAACATTTTTTCCTGCAAACTCCAATTTCTCTTTAAATTTTAATGTTTTATTGTCAGGATTTAAAGTGGAGTAAAAGTGTGACACCATTGTTCTCAGCAGCAATCTGGGAGTCGGAAATGCTTCCAGGGTTGTCCCATGCTGTTCTCCTTCCATTCAGCACTTTTTCCATCAATTTCAACATTTTCACTGCCTCCCAGACCTCTTTGTACGATCTGCAGGAAAAATGCTTGGATTTCACATTTACTCCAGTTATACTCATTACTTGAAATGAGCATCCGAGCACTAGGAATTGCCTGGTTTGAGAAATGAGCAACCAATCATTTTAGTGCTCGCTCATTCTTGTTTTAAATAGTCGGGAGAATCAATTCATGGGACTCCTTTACATCGGCCAGGTCAGTGCTTTGTAACCACTGGACAGGAGTATTGCAAACCTCTTATCTTCAGGGATCCCCAGCATTACTTTTGTTTAGGTGGGCTGACGTGATGTAATTTGTCTGACATGCCACAATAATGTCATCACTCCAGCTCAACTAATCAAAAGCCTCAAAGGAATTCCGGAAGGTTTAATATGTGAACCTCTTGTCCAGCGGTCAAAGAATTTTACCTGGCCAATGGATGGAAGTCCCAGGAATCAGTTCACCCAACTATAGTTGTAAATAAATAAAAGTAATTTATTTTACAGTATGATATATTTTTCCCATATATACAGTGCCTTGCGAAAGTATTCGGCTCACTGGAAGTTTTCAACCTTTTCCCACATATCATGCTTCAAACATAAAGATACCAAATGTTAATTTTTGGCGAAGAATCAACAACAAGTGGGACATAATTGTGAAGTTGAACTAAATGTATTGGTTATTTTAAATTTTTGTGGAAATACAAAAACTGAAAAGTGGGGCGTGCAATATTATTCAGCCTCTTTACTTTCAGTGCAGCAAACTCACTCCAGAAGTTCATTGTGGATCTCTGAATGATCCAATGTTGTACTAAATGACTAATGAAGAAAAATATAATCCACCTGTGTGTAATTAAGTCTCCCTATAAATGCACCTGCTCTGTGATAGTCTCAGGGTTCTGTTTGAAGTACAGAGCGCATCATGAAGACCAAGGAACACAACAGGCATGTCCGTGATACTGTTGTGGAGAAGGTTAAAGCCGGATTTGGATACAAAATGATTTCCAAAACTTTAAACATCCCAAGGAGCACTGTGCAAGCGATTATATTGAAATGGAAGTTGAATTATACCACTGCAAATCTTCCAAGACCCGGCCGTCCCTCTAAACTTTCATCTCAAACAAGGAGAAGACTGATCAGAGATGCAGTCAAGAGGCCCATGATCACTCTGGATGAACTGCAGAGATCTACAGTTGAGGTGGGACAGTCTGTCCATAGGACAACAATCAGTCGTACACTGCAGAAATCTGGCCTTTATGGAAGAGTGGCACGAAGAAAGACATTTCTCAAAGATATCCATAAAAGTGTCGTTTAAAGTTTGCAACAAGCCACCTGGGAGACACACCAAACATGTGGAAGAAGGTGCTCTGGTCAGATGAAACTAAAATCGAACTTTTTGGCAACAGTGCCAAACGATATGTTTGGCTTACAGGCAATACAGCTCATCACCCTGAACACACCATCCCCACTGTCAAACATGGTGGTGGCAGCATCATGGTTTGGGCCTGCTTTTCTTCAGCAGGGACAGGAAAGCTGGTTCAAATTGATGGGAAGATGGATGAAGCCAAATACAGGACCGACCATTCTTGAAGAAAACCTGTTGGAGTCTGCAAAAAACCTAAGACTGGGATGGAGATTTGTCTTCCAACAAGACAATGATCCCAAACATAAAGCAAACTCTACAATGGAATGGTTCAAAAATATACGTATCCAGGTGTTAGAATGGCCAAGTCAAAGTCCAGACCTGAATCCAATCGAGAATCTGTGGAAAGATCTGAAAACTGCTGTTCACAAACGATCTCCATCCAACCTCACTGAGCTCGAGCTGTTTGCCAAGGAAGAATGGGCAAGAATTTCAGTGTACAAAACTGATAGAGACATACCCCAAGCGACTTGCAGCTGTAATCGCAGCAAAAGGTGGCGCAACAAAGTATTAATTTAAAGGGGCCGAATAATTTTGCATGCCCCACTTTTCAGTTTTTGTATTTCCACAAAAATTAAAAAAAAACTATAAATTTAGTACAACTTCACAATTGTGTCCCACTTGTTGTTGATTCTTCACCAAAAATTAACATTTGGCATCTTTATGTTTGAAGCATGATATGTAGGAAAAGGTTGAAAAGTTCTAGGGAGCCGAATACTTTCGCAAGGCACGGTATTCAAGATATGCTATACAGCTTTTTCTAAGGTCTGATGCATGTGGGTTGTGAAAAGTTGCACAGTGCCGTACAGCATTAGAAGTCTTTGGAGGGAAGCATCGTCCAAATACACATTACATAATTATTATCTTTAGAAGTCTTACTTCCACTGGAAAATATCTCCATAATCTGTTGCAAAAATTACTACTATTATTACCTAAACGGAATTATTTGTCCAGAAGTAACATGAATTTGTGCTAAATCTATTCAGATGAACAATACAAGCACATACATCTCTGCAACAAAATGGATACATATCAATATACTCATACAATACAGTGTATGATGTCTACAATGATATTTGTTCAGCTTGTGAAAAAAAAAACAGGTTGTTTTTGTTTTTTTTAAGAAAAAAGCCTTATCTGTAATGTTTTGCAGGATGTCATCAACTTTTATTTTGTTTCCTTCCATTACAGAATTTACAGCTTCTTACAATTATGCTTGGAGTTGCATGCTGAAGGGCTTTGCATTGCCTTCCCAAATGAACTGGCACATAACACAATTTTGAAAGCCCACATGTATCATTTTCAGAATTGCAGTCTTTTGTCTGAAGAGCTCATGGACCCTCCTGAGAATATCCTGTTTGGATTAATTTTTGCTCCTATCTGCATAATACCTTTCCTGGTCACTCTTGTTGTATACAAGAGCAATACTAACAGGCCGCAAATCTAAGTATTCGCTACTGACATTACCAGACAATCTAATTGCGTTTTCCAACTGCTTGTAATAGCAGAAGGCTTTGATAGTCTTTGGTCAATTTTATGACCATGCCTGATCCTTAATGCTCATCTACAACTCAGAATCCACTTCCATTCTGGAATGAATGCAACCTCTCACTTCCTTGCTTTTCCGAAGTTGTGATATAAAAAGTGTATCTCAACATCTTGCAAACACTTTTTATTCTTTGACCACCTTGAGTGAAAGATTCAACTTCAATCACATTCCAAGTTATTTAAAGAATTACTAACTAAGCAAAATATTTCAGGGAAAATATGAAGCAAGAAAATCATCTGTATAAAAGAAGTGTGCTGAATTCTGGATATTTGTGAAAACTGTTACCCAGTTATTTTTTACATCGAAAAAAAAACTTAATTACCTATTCATTTAAAATTACATAAGTGTCCTCCTTGGAAAGAGCCAATAACAACTACGAGTTAAGCAACATGGTTCCAATGGCCAACTGTGATATCAATGAGCATTGTGGCATTATTATAATGCTTTTTTATATTGTAAAATATCTTGTCTATGTGAAGATACTCATACAATGGAATACTGGAAGCTTATCACATATTTTTCCGCTTTATTCTGTTTGGTAATATTTATAATAATGTGCATTTCAAAAACACAAATGAAGTGTAACGAAAGGCTTGCCTTCGGCCTGAGGATTTGGACAATTTATGTTTAATTCTGTTCCTGAAGAATGAAATTGTGCGTGTGTGTGTATATGAAAAATGAGAATCTGCATCCTTTTATTACAGTAAAAAAATAAACTATTGACCTCAAAGGAAGCAAACACGATCCATGCAAATCAGAGCCATTTATATTTAAAGCATATATGACAATATATGAAAATACATTACAAAATATTGCGCTAATTACATTTATCTATAACAGATATTTTCACTGAAGCATTTGGACCTGATAACTCTGAAGTTTGGCATGGCTGGTAACCCCATTTTGACCATCAATTTTTCAATTTTGTTTTGTCTTCTTCATCCAAGAGCGATTTTTTTTTTTTTCATTTTTTATTTGATGACGTAGCTGTATTAAGATGTTTTTTTTCAGGATGAGTTGTAGCTTTTGAAGTACACCTTTTATTTTACCATATAATGTACTAAAAAGGGGAAAAAATCAAGTGAGGTGAAATTATGTAAAATCACAATCATGACATTGTTTTTTTTAAAAGGTTTAGTTTTTATGGTGTTCATTGTGCGATAACAAATATTAATATTATTTACTTGTTTATATAGTGCCAGTAATTTCACAGCACTTTACAAACATTATCATCACTGGCCCTATTGGGGCTCAGAAGCTAGATTCCCTCTCAGTATATCTTTGGAGCGTGGTAGGAAACCGGAGAACCTGGAGGAAACCCACACAAACACAAGGAGAACATAGAAACTCCTTGCAAGGTGCACTGCAACTTGGTGGGATTTGAACCCAGGACCCCAGTGCCACTGCAAAGCAATATTGCTAACCACTGAGTCACTGTGCTGCTTAGAAAAAAAACCTGTCAATGTGATTCTTCTAGTCAATATAATGAATGCAAAACCAAACTTATTTAAGTGGTTAAACAGCAGTGAGTAGAGGAAGTTTTGATCGCTGTTATTAGTTGTAGGAATTGGCTGCATTGCACAGCCAACACCCAATCTGTATGGAACAGGCTCAGCTTCAGAGTTTGCTCTATACACCCACACCGGACATGTGACATACAACATGTATATCACATGACGGGAACTGGTTAATTGATTTTTCTAGCCAAAGCCAGCAGTATTCCCATAGAGAGGGAAATCCTGAAGATATATATTACTACTTTTTTCTATATGCAAATTGCCTGAAGAGACATTATGCATATTAAATTTCCCAGATGAGCATTGCACGGCGAATAAGCCTCCTTACCTTGACGAGCTAGTATGTCACTCTCCACAAGGAGAAACCTTACCCCTTATACTTTTCTCTAAAAATCACAAAAAAACACACACAATCCACATGAAAACTGCATTATGTAGACAAAACCTAATAGTTGATGTAAAGTACAGTAAATATTTAAAACAATCAATTTTGCATTTTACAGAATATGCTTTAATCTCTTATGACATTTCAAATATGCACTGATAGTGAACCAGTAAGAATGAATTTACTAAATAAACTCTTGGAGTAACTACATAGATCATTAAACAAGTTACAATTAGACCTGTCTTGTAGTGTTTTGATATGCTAGCTAAGAGAAATGAATGTTGGAAGCAAAATGACATTTAGTCTGGAAGTAAGTTGTGGGTGTGTGGGTGCACTCTGAGAGCATCATCCTTCCTCATTATTCTGTTTTTCAGCACCACCTTGATTGTCAGTTAAGCATTATATTTAGCAGAGGCCAGAGCTGTCAAAAACAGTAAGGTAATGGTTGGTGGAGAGTAATGAAAAGTGGTGAAATACCCCAATACACCTCCATGCTAATCTGCAATTTGCTTTAAATTTCATTTCTCAGCACCGGCAGTTAGTGATGAGCGAGTATGCTTGTTGCTTGGGTTTGCCTGTTTGTTAGGGAATCCCCACATGTATTCAGGCTGTCAAGCAGCTGCAAATCATGCAGCTATGGCAACAGAAACTAAATCTCCGAGCACTTCCAAATACTCGGAGGCCACCCGAGCGTGCTCGGGGAAACCCGATCAACGAGTATACTCGCTCATCACTACTGGCAGTTTGGTTTCCTACAGTACAGATATTTTTATTTTGTACAATGACCTAAACAATGAAAAAAAGAAGATTGAATAACATTCCCTAAAAATGACAATCTAAAACTGTGATTTAAAAGGGTTGTCTGGTCAAAACTGATACGTTTGCAGTCACACAGAGTGACTGCAGACTTACTAATCCCCCCAGCTCACGCACTGCACGCTGTGAGGATTCGCCAGTTTCAGACCCAGGAATGGAGGGTATGTATGAGTTATACATACCCTGGCCAGTGGATGCAGTCCTCGCTCTTCATACACTTGTATAGAGTGAGGCTGCGCCCAGTAATGCGGACGGCCAGTGGGCGTATCCAACTAGAGGGCGTCATATGTATGGAGAGTGAGGCCGCATCCATTGGCTGGAAGTATGTATAAGGCCGGGTTAACACTTGCGAGTGTGATGCGAGAAACTCGCGCTAGTCTCTCGCATCAATACCCGGCACTTGGGACCGGAGCATTCAGCTTGAGCACACTCCGGTCCCGAGTGCCAGCGGCAGTGTCGGGTATTGATGTGAGAGACTTGCACGAGTTTCTCACATTGCACACACAAGTGTGACCCCGGCCTAATTCATACATACCCTCCATTCCCGGGTCTGAAACCGGAGAATCCTGCAGACTTATCTGTTTTCACCAGACAACCTCTTTAAATAAAAAAGAATGCCAAAAAAAATGCCATATTAAAATTGTTCTCTGATAACAGTCATTAATCCAAATCTCCAACTATAAATCTAATGGAAGATGAAATGCAGCTGCATTCAATCTTTTTGCTTCAGTGACGCAGCATGGGGAATAACATCTGACTGGATCAAAACACAAAAAGATCTCAGCATCAACGTCATACCAAGAACACCCTATCCACTTATCAAGTATCAAGAGCGAAAATGTCAATTGACATAGTAAAGCAGAGGGATGGAAAAAGTACCAAAATCTGCAGGATATAAAAATTTGTGACTGCATCTTACATAGCTTTTTTGAATAAATATGTACTGTATGCTTTGAACCCAAACTTAAGTTTTATAATGTGGGAATAGTCTGATGACATTTCAGCCTTTTGAGATCAATAAAAGTGAAACAAAGTAAAGAATTCTGTTTTTTTTTCTTCACCTTTTACCGTTTCCTTTTGCTCATCACAGGTTATTTAAGTTTGTGTCTTATAATTTCTTTGATTTATAATTAAAACGTTCTACTACAATTTTTCTACTAATTTTTTTTTGTTAACACAAGAAATTCTTATATACAAACTGAATTTTATGTGGAGTCATTTTAACAAATAACATAAACTATAGCTGTGTTGAGGTCCCAAAACCCAGCAAAATGTATAGAATTAAGGCTTACTACTATCTAATAACACAGACCATTGCTTTATTTACATAATTAAAGTGGTTGTCCACTACTTTAGCATTGATGGCCTATCCTTAGAATAGGTCATCAATGTCTGTTAGGTTGGGGTCGAACAGCTGTTTATCGGTGTCACAAATACATGTGGAGCTGCTCCATCTTCTGGTAGTGGCCGCCTCAGGGTACTGCGCATCCGCTTCCTATTGATTTGAATAGTAGGCAGATGTGTATTACTAAGCCTTGGCAACTACCAGAAGATGGCCAGCTCTGCAAGGGAATATTCCTGGCAAGCGGCCGCTGCTAACACAGATAACCGCTTATCAGCGGGGTTGCCAGATGTCGGACCCCAATTGATCGAACATTGATGACTTACCCTAAGGATAGGTCATCAATGGTAAAGTAGTGAACAACCTTTTTAATCAATTTTTCTAGTTATATTTAGAATAAAAGCATAAAAGACCACTCATTTATATGACTGTGTGCATCCTTCCTTATATCTCACATGCATTGTTCCTTATATCACTCATGCATTGTCCTATGAGGAATGTTTAAAGACTCTGGGAATATTTAGAAGACTTAATAGCTGTCTACCAATATCTGAAGGGATGTCACAGTGTAGAGGGATCATCCTTATTCTTATTTTCAGGTGGAAACACCAGAAGCAATGGCATGAAACAGAAAGGGAGAAGATACAGATTAGATATTAGAAATAACTTTTTGACAGTTAGGGTGATCAATGAGTGCAACAGGCTGCCATGAGAGGTGGTGAGTTCTCCTTCAATGGAAGTCTTCAAACAGAGGCAGGACAGACATCTGTCTGGGATGATTTAGTGAACCCTGCATTGAGCAGAGGGTTGGACACGATGACGCTTGAGGTCCCTTTCAACTCTAACATTCCATGGTTCTATGACTGGTTAATGTTTTCAGAACCCATAGCAAATAGCAGTTAATTTTTATTGTCTTTACAAGATGGGTTTTGCTCACAGGGTAATTGTGCAGATCAGCCTGAAAACATGGCCCCGAGAGAATCCTGTAGAAAATGCAACCTTTAACATCATTGACTAACACTGGTTGCGTTAACAGTAAACACGCCTCCCTACTATCCTGAAACTTGGACATGACGACAAGTTTCCTTGTAAGAATGCTTTTGCTTGAATCTGTTCCTATATTAACAAATAAACAGTCAACATTTGCTCGGCGTGGTGAGGCTTTCAATATGACCTTGCATGGATCGCGGGGAGGGTCCTCCTTATTATACTCCACAATACAGTTGTAAAAAAGATGGTTAACAGATCTGATACGTGTATTGTACACAGACTGCCAGTAGAATTATACCATCTTGTATCGTTTAGTGCCAATTCTTAACTTGTATTTGATAAATTGTTAAGACATGTTCAAATTTGAAAATATTACATATAGAAAAAAATATTACTATTAAACTTCAGAAACGTACTTTTCAGGCATTACTTTTTTTAATGAAAAGGCATGCTGAGGTTAAATATAACAATTTACTCACCCACTGCTAGCTCTCCCTCTCTGCTGCTGCCAAGATCTTTTTTGACAAGCAGCAGTGATGACACAATGACTACAACCTGTGACCTCTGTATATCCAATCACTGGTTTCAACTTTTTTGTGCTAAGCTCTGTGATTGCCTGCAGCCACCAGGTGCTGTAGTCATGATGTCACCGCTTGCCTGTCAAAAAACACCAGCAGAGCAGCGATGCATCCTGGATGAGTAAACCTCAGCTTGTATTTTTAATCTTGGCAAGCCTATGCAGTAAAAAGTATTTAAACAGTTACTTAACCTTTCACATAAACTCATTGCCACACTGGCTTAGAGGTACAATGTGACCATTTCTATGACACTTTCACTACAAGGCCTCTATAAATGCAGTAAATGGGCAGCAAGCCCCATTATAATTGGCATACTATGTGGGTAGTGAGTGGGAAAGTTCAAAGATCTCCTTTATATAAGGGTGCAGTCAGATGGAAGTATACATCGGACTGAGATCGAGCAGCAATGCACGAACTGGCCAGCAGCTCTCCAGACTAGAGATGAGCGAATATTTCAATGTTCAGTTCGGATTACGTTCGTCGGATATGCAATATTCGCTGATTAATTCGTTGAATATTTGCCGAACATAACCGAACGCCATTCATGTCAATGGGAGGCAAAAAGAAACGCATGCACAACACCTTATAATGGCCCTAAATGCCGCCAAAACACATCAAATTAGGCACAGACACCAGGAAAGTGGCCTCAATTCATCTACGATAAGATTTTAGCATGGCCCTGCAGCAATCAGTCAGGCATGAGGTATTATAGTCTGGGACAGCATTTACAGCTTTCAATTGAACGTCACAGTAAGACAAGGTGGATGAGGGATCGGTGTAGGTCCCCTTTGCTGGGAGCCCTGATACCACATGCAACACCTCTACCTGCTTTCATGCTGAACCACACTCAGGTGGCACAAATATCAGTTTTCTAGACTACCATTGCCAGACAAATTTAAGGATAGCAACATGGGTAGTTGAGTCCAAGGAAGTGGAGGCCTGACGGTGTCGGAGGCCTACTGCTACAGGCAACACGAATGAAGGAGACCCAACCAGGAATCTACACATTTACAAAAATTAGTGGCAGACACCAACAAAGTGTCATCAATTGCAATAAAGTAGAATTAGTATAGCGGGGACTGACACCTCTTCCACTACAGCTAGCCCAGCAGATGGAGACCGTAACGGGCGAGGTGGTGGAATCACTGTTCCATATCCCTCTGAAAGCCTGGAAGGGGCGTAACTAGGTGGCCTACTAAATCCCTACTCGGACAAGTGGCAGCAGGCGAAAACCGACCCAAGGAGGTACAAAGAAGTAGCACCAGGTGCTACTTCATTGCTGACCTACAGAATGTGGCAGCTGACCCCCTACAGTGGGTAAGTTGCTAAGGCCCAAAGGAGGGCTGAAAATGCAGGCAGGCACTGTTGGGACCCTGCAACTACGGGTGCAGATGGGACCGGCTGAGGAACAGAAAAGCTCTGGCAAGTACGGGCTGGACCAGGTGTTAGATGGGTGCTGGCAGGTGTGATCTTGACCGGTTGATGGACAGAAGAGCAGATGGGCACAGACAGGTAAGAGCAGATGGGTACAGGGTAGACAAGCAGACAGACAGACCTGGGGAGCCTGACAACTAGCAAGCATGCAATGCAAACTAACAATGTAGCTCAGGAACCTCCATATTGGAGGAAAAGCCTTAATTAGAAGGTGTCGCCCAGCTATAGGTTGAGAATACCTTAGGTTGATGCAGGCGGTCCCTTTAAGTGGGAGAGAGCACTCGAGTGCGCCCTCTAAGCACAGTTCCTGGTCCTACAACTGAGCCTTGGTGGACACCGACACATAGGTGGCAAGATGAGGAAGTGGTGCGTGAGTGAGAGACAGTGAATGTCCTGTTAGATACGAGGAGATCCAACAAAGGGCCAAGTCTGTAAAAAGGGAATGGTCCACTGTGTCAAAGACAGATGCCAGGTCCAGGAGAAGGAGGAGGACAAACTTGCGTCGCTTTCATTTGGCGGTTAGTAGGTCGTTGGTGTATTTAGTCAGGGCAGTTTCAGTGGAATGGTGAGGTCTGAAGTCAGATTGTACGCGGTCAAAGAGGGAGCAAGAGGAGAGGTGGGAGGACTGTTCAAAATGGACATGTTGTTCCAGTAGTTTGGTGGCATAGAGGAGAAATGATATGGAGCTGTTATGTTTCGGTAACTGAGGAGAAATAGCAAAAAATAGCAAAAGCGGTAATACACCAGAGAGGCTGGAACCTATTGGATTGCAGTAACCTGAACTAACCACACAACTAGAGGTAGCCATGGAGCGTTCCTACGGTGATCCTAGACGCCTCATCACAGCCTAAGAGATAACTACACCTAAAGGCAGAAAGATGAAAGCTATCTGCCCCGGAGCAGATCCCAAAGAAATAGGAAGCCCCCAAACATGTAATGGCGGTTAGACAAGAAGAAAACACGGACACAGACAGAAAATAGAATGAGCAAACGCTGGGGCCCAATTTGTCTAGACAGAAAAGTACAGGAAAGAATTCTGACTGCAATCCAACAAAAACCCTAACAAAAATGCCAACACTTCTGATTGCCAAAAAACCTGAGATCACACGATCTCATCCACCTAAATCAGATCTCTGGTGTAACAAAACGCTATTCAGCAAATAAAAAGTAACAAAGGAGCAAAGCAAAAGTGCAGACACAAACGGAGCACAATTGCAGCGCTAGATCCCCAAAAGGGGACAGGCTGCAGTCCTCTGCAAGCAGCAAACCAGCAGAGAAAATCAAACAGAGGAAAAAAAAACAGCAAACACTTATCTGAATGAGAGCAAGGAACTAGCAGTGCTTCAAGCAAGACCAGAAGGAACAATTGATAACAGGCAAGGCTGCTGGGAACTCAGGCCACTTATATCCTACCATTCAGTGCCAGCTGAAGGCCATTCAGTAATCAGTTCATTACCCTCAGCAACCACCGGAGGGAGCCCCAGCTCAGAAGCCGCCTCCAGCATATTCACAACATGGAGCGATAGGTAGACACAGAGGATAGGTCAAGGGTGGGCTTTCTGAGGATGGGTGTGGTCGAGGTATGTTTCAATCAGGATGGTAGACACCAGTTGTTAGTGACAGGTTGAAGAGGTGGGTTATGCTTGTGATGAAGACTGTGGTAAAGTTTGGAATGAGGTGGGATGTTATTGTTTCAAGTTCTGTCATGTGTGCATCGCCACGAAGATCGTCGCGGTTGCACATTCTGACTTCTCACAGCTGAGTTGCTGTTTCTTTGTGTTTGGCAGTTAGGGAGTTAATTCTGTCTGTGCTCAGTTCTGGGACTGGGTGCAGTTTCTCCCGGCTGCAATTAATTATTTGTTGATTGGTTTCCTTTAAATCTCTGGTTGTCTGTGTTGGGAGTTGCCAGTGAAATTCTTCATGCAGACCACAGATAGGATTGTATCTGTATAGACTTAAGTTAAAGAGCTCCTTAGTTGTTTTAAGCTCACCTTGCTTAGAGTTTAATATCCCAGATCATTTATGTTCCTTCTGTGTTTGAGTGTGTATGCAAGTCTGTGTTTTCTCCAGTCTGTCTTATATGTCTAATCTGTGTATTTAGCAGAGATCAGCCCATATCCCTTTGGTGGTAATCAGAATCCTTCTTAGGACTGATTACAGGGTTCAGGGACTGATAGGAGACAGGGTTAGGCTGGAGACTTGGACCTCTGAACCATTATCAGTACCTCCAAGGTGAGGGATTAGTTAGGACCCCAGTTTAGGGTCAGGTTAGACCCCCGGTCCTCCTCTTTCCTGTGACAGTGTATCAAGTCCTCAAGATTAACCCTGAGTTCAACGGATATCGTGTCAGGTAAATCTATTCTATATTTACATGCTGATGTTGCTAATCTATATGTTGTATAGAGTGTTGTTCTTTTAAGAATAGTTTACTGACATCGTACACATATCATAAGACCGCGTGACATTTTCACTGGCCCATAAAATTATTCCCAGTTGCCATGGATCCAGTAGCCCAGCTGGCTCTGCAGTTGCAGGGATTATCCATGGAGCTGACGGACATTAAGTCCAAAGTTTTGTCTCCCTCGGAGCAAACCAGATTTGAACCTAAAGTAGCTCTCCCGGACAGGTTCACTGGTGGGCGAGACAAATTTTTTACCTTCAGGGAAGCATGTAAATTGTATTTTCGGCTTCGGCCTCGATCATCAGGGAGTGAAGAGCAGAGAGTGGGAATTGTTATCTCGCTCCTACAAGGGGACCCTCAATCCTGGGCCTTCTCCCTTCCTCCGGGATCCCCGGCTCTACAGTCAGTAGATCGATTTTTTACTGCCCTGGGTTTGGTATATGATGACCCAGATCGGGTCTCTCTTGCTGAGACAAAATTACGTAAGATACAGCAGGGAGATCGTCCGGCGGAGGAATTTGCTTCTGAGTTCCGTAGATGGGCCACAGATACTCAGTGGAATGACCCAGCTCTTAGAAGCCAGTTTTGTCATGGGCTTTCTGACAAATTAAAGGACGTTTTGGCTCAGTATGATTCTCCTCCATCACTGGAGGCTGCTATGGCCCTAGCTATCCGTACTGATAGACGGCTCCGGGAGAGGTGCGAGGTAACTCCGCCCCCTGTTGTTACTCCACCTACTACTAAAGTCCCTTATGTTGAGGTTCCCCTTGTCTGTTCGGAGGAGCCTATGCAGTTGGGAGGGACATCATTTCGTAGGAGGGGATTGGCAGTACGCCGCAGGACTAGAAGGTGTTTCTTCTGCGGGAAAGAGGGACATTTTGTTGGGGGATGTCCATCCCGTGCCTTGTTGAGCAAAAAGTCGCCGGAAAACTGTTAATCCCAGGTTGTGTGGTGGACGACAACCTGGGAGTATGTATTTCGTCCGCTAGTTCTTCTCAGTTCCTTGTACCAGTGGAGGTGGTGGTTGGTACGAGAGTGGAGAGATTTTCTGTTCTTCTTGATAGTGGGTCCGGGGCTAATCTGGTTGACGCTCAGTTTGCTCAGGCTCAAGGTATGCATCTGAGTGTATTGGTCAAACCGATCCCTATATTCTCCATTGACGCCAGGCCTCTCTGCCAAGGTAGCTTTGTTCATGAGGTTCATAACATTGACCTTCGGGTAGGGGCAATACATAGGGAACTATTATCTTGTTATGTGTTGGAGGGTCTACCTACTCCTATTGTGTTGGGACTTCCTTGGTTGGTTAAACATAACCCTGTGATTAATTGGCAGTCCAGAGATATAAGCCAATGGGGGGAGTTTTGCAAAAGTAACTGCATGAACACAGTCATCAGTGCGGTCGTGCCTAGTACTTTGCCTCCTTTTTTGGAGGACTTTGGGGATGTGTTCTCTGAGGAGGGTGTTCAGGAGTTGCCTCCTCATCGCGTGTATGACTGCTCTATTAATTTACTTCCTGATGCTAAGTTACCTAAAGCTAGGTTATATAACCTTTCTGGTCCTGAGAGGCAGGCTATGAAAGATTATATTTCGGAAAGTCTGGCCAAAGGGCATATTAGACCTTCATCTTCCCCAGTGGCCGCGGGGTTCTTCTTTGTGAAGAAAAAAGATGGAGGCCTACGCCCTTGCTTGGATTTCCGCGAACTTAATCGGATTACTGTTCGAGATCCGTATCCACTCCCTCTGATTCCTGATCTCTTCAATCAAATTGTTGGCGCCAAATGGTTCCCTAAATTGGATCTCAGGGGGGCGTATAATCTGATTAGGATAAAAGAGGGGGATGAGTGGAAAACGGCGTTTAACACACCGGAGGGACATTATGAGAACCTTGTCATGCCTTTTGGTCTGACTACTGCACCAGCAGTATTCCAACATTTTGTTAATGACATTTTTCGTCATCTGGTGGGGCTGTTTGTGGTCGTATATTTGGATGACATTTTAATTTACTCACCAGATCTTGTGTCTCACCAGGAGCATGTGAGACAGGTGTTGCAGATCTTGCGAGACAATAAACTATACGCCAAACTGGAAAAGTGTGTATTCGCCGTACAGGAACTTCAGTTTTTGGGTTTCTTGGTGTCAGCCTCCGGTTTCCGTATGGACCCTGAAAAGGTGAGAGCAGTGCTTGAATGGGATCAGCCAGAGGATCTTAAGGCTCTGCAGCGTTTTCTGGGGTTTGCTAACTACTACCGGAAATTTATTTGTAATTTCTCATCTGTTGTCAAACCTCTCACTGACATGACAAGAAAAGGGACGGATTTTTCTAAATGGTCGGACAAAGCTTGCCAAGCTTTTTCCTCTTTGAAAAAATGTTTTGCTTCAGCACCCGTTCTCATCCAACCAGATGCATCACAGCCGTTCGTTGTGGAGGTGGACGCGTCTGACGTAGGGGTGGGTGCAATATTGTCCCAGGGTCCGTCCCCTGGTAAATGGCATCCGTGCGCTTTCTTTTCTAAAAAATTGTCGTCCGCCGAAAGGAATTATGATATCGGCAATAGGGAACTTTTGGCCATTAAGTTGGCTTTTGAAGAATGGCGTCACTTTTTGGAGGGGGCAGTCCACCCGGTCACCGTCATTACTGATCACAAGAACCTGCTGTATTTGGAATCTGCTAAGCGTCTGAATTCCAGACAAGCTCGATGGTCGTTGTTTTTTACCAGGTTTAATTTTGTTGTCACTTATCGCCCTGGATCTAAGAATGTTAAGGCGGATGCCTTGTCTCGCAGTTTCCCAGGGGCCGGGAAAATGGATGACCCGATTCCTATCCTTCAGGAGGGGGTGGTAGTGTCGGCTGTATGTTCTGAGCTTGAGGAGGAGGTGTTAGAGGCTCAGGGGGACGCCCCTGCAGGACCTCCAGGGAGACTGTTTGTCCCAAATCAGTTGAGACAAAAGGTTATTGAGGCACATCATAATTCTGCTTTAGCAGGACATCCAGGGAGTAAGGCTACTTTAGATCTCCTTTCTCGTCGGTTTTGGTGGCCTAACGTTAATAAAGATGTTTTTACTTTTGTCGCGTCCTGTGGGGTTTGTGCTCGCTCTAAGACCCCACATACCCGTCCATCTGGGACCCTCTTACCCTTGAAACTTCCGGAGCGTCCATGGACTCATTTGTCTATGGACTTCATCACGGACCTTCCTCAGTCGTCAGGGAAGACTGTCATACTGGTGGTTGTTGACAGGTTCAGTAAGATGGCACATTTCATTGCTCTTCCTGCCCTCCCTAATGCTAAAACTCTGGCGCAGGTGTTCATTGGGGAGATTGTGAGACTTCATGGGTTGCCTTCTGATGTGGTGTCAGATAGGGGGTCTCAGTTTGTGTCCAAGTTTTGGAGGGCATTTTGTTTACGTCGGGGGATGCAATTGTCATTTTCCTCGGCTTTTCATCTGCAGACCAATGGTCAGACAGAGCGTCTGAATCAAAGCCTAGAGACTTATCTTCGGTGTTTTGTCTCAGAGAACCAGGAGGACTGGTCTTCTTTCTTGCCTCTGGCAGAGTTCGCTCTTAACAACAGGCGGAGTGAGTCCACTGGTAAGTCCCCGTTTTTTGGGGCATATGGTTTTCATCCCCAGTTTTGTACATTCAATGGGGGGGGCCCTTCTGGGGTTCCTGAGGAGGAGCGTTTCTCGTCGTCACTTGCTTCAGTGTGGAGAGGTGTATTGAATAATCTGAGTGCTATGGGGAACCGTTATAAACGTATGGCTGATAGGAGGAGAGTTTCTGGTCCAGATCTTAATGTGAACGATCTGGTATGGTTGTCTACCAGGAATATAAAACTTAAAGTTCCCTCCTGGAAGCTGGGCCCCAGATTCATCGGGCCGTACAGGATCAGTTCCATAATTAATCCTGTGGCATTTCGTCTGGACCTCCCTCCTACGTTTAAAATCCACAATGTTTTCCACAAGTCATTACTTAAGAGGTACGTGGCACCAGTCATACCATCACCTCTACCTCCTCCTCCAGTGGTGTCAATGGTAACTTGGAGTTTCAAGTGTCAAAGATCATTGACTCACGTCTGAATCGCCGGTCCCTTCAGTACTTGGTGCATTGGAAGGGGTATGGTCCAGAGGAGAGGACGTGGGTTCCTGCGTCTGACATTAACGCAGATCGTTTGGTGCGGACCTTCCACAGAACTCACCCGGGCAAACCTGGCCCTGAGGGTCCGGAGGCCCCTCGTAGAAGGGGGGGTACTGTCATGTGTGCATCGCCACGAAGATCGTCGCGGTTGCACATTCTGACTTCTCACAGCTGAGTTGCTGTTTCTTTGTGTTTGGCAGTTAGGGAGTTAATTCTGTCTGTGCTCAGTTCTGGGACTGGGTGCAGTTTCTCCCGGCTGCAATTAATTATTTGTTGATTGGTTTCCTTTAAATCTCTGGTTGTCTGTGTTGGGAGTTGCCAGTGAAATTCTTCATGCAGACCACAGATAGGATTGTATCTGTATAGACTTAAGTTAAAGAGCTCCTTAGTTGTTTTAAGCTCACCTTGCTTAGAGTTTAATATCCCAGATCATTTATGTTCCTTCTGTGTTTGAGTGTGTATGCAAGTCTGTGTTTTCTCCAGTCTGTCTTATATGTCTAATCTGTGTATTTAGCAGAGATCAGCCCATATCCCTTTGGTGGTAATCAGAATCCTTCTTAGGACTGATTACAGGGTTCAGGGACTGATAGGAGACAGGGTTAGGCTGGAGACTTGGACCTCTGAACCATTATCAGTACCTCCAAGGTGAGGGATTAGTTAGGACCCCAGTTTAGGGTCAGGTTAGACCCCCGGTCCTCCTCTTTCCTGTGACAGTGTATCAAGTCCTCAAGATTAACCCTGAGTTCAACGGATATCGTGTCAGGTAAATCTATTCTATATTTACATGCTGATGTTGCTAATCTATATGTTGTATAGAGTGTTGTTCTTTTAAGAATAGTTTACTGACATCGTACACATATCATAAGACCGCGTGACAAGTTCACAGGTGGTGAGGCAAAATATTCAGCTGAGGTGAGAGAAGAGGGAGGGGGAACTGGTGGACACAGGAAAGAATTGAAAGTACTGAATGGCTGTTTTGGGTTGAGACAGGTAAGATATGAGGGATGAGAAGTCGGTTTGTTTTGCTGCAGTCAGAATTTACGCAGCATTTTTACAACTTCCGTTACTGAATGGGCAACTCCGCTCCCTTTCTTTGGCAGCTGTACAATGGTACGCTTTGTAGATGAGGGCCAGAAAGAACATGTGCTCCAGTAGATGGCAAGCGCTGCATCAGGTGGCCTCTGCTCCTCTTCCTCCACCTTAACATCACATAGTACAGTCCTCAGTGGTGGCACCCCAATTAACCTTTTCTTCCACCACATCACAACTCTCCAAGAGCCCAACTGACTGTTGGGAACCACAGATCTCTGAGTCTGCAGATCTGAGCCTGCAGATCTCTTCACACATTGTATGCCATGGGCATAGGAAGAGTACTCTACAGATTCACAGAGTCAAGAGGAGGAAATCATCTGCACCAATGGCCAATTTTTTTTTTACTTAGATCTATGGCCAGATTAAGTTTTGTTTGAGCATAAACCAAACCCTCTTCAACAGACGTTAACCCCGTAGGGTGAAGGTGATCCATTTGTGGCGAGACTCAGATATTTGAGGCGCCCACAGACTGTACTGTGCTGTCAAGGCAGGAAGAGGAGGAGGGTGACTCTCAGGGCAAGGAGTGGGAGAACAGAGAGGATGATGATGAGGTAGTAGATTACACTTGGTGTAAACCCAGAGGCATGCAGCTGAGTAGCTCAGCACAGGAGGAATAAGATGAGGAAGTTACGTACACACAGAGTTATGCAACCACGACAACCAATGCATCCTGAAGCCCAACTCTGGCAGTGGCCAGCAGCGTTCACGGTTCTTCAGTTGCCTAGCTTGGGTCTTTTTTTCAGATTGGCAAAAATCTAAAAAATCATGTTATCTGTCAATTTTTTTACAACCTAGTAGAGTAAAAAAAAATGAAATAATTTCAGTACTACATGCAGGACCTGGCACATGCGTGATCAACATGCATTAATCTGGGAATGTCAATGTGCTAAAATGCAGACTAGTGGGTCTCACCAACCACCGTTCACCCCATCAACTGCATCTTTTGATTCTTCCTCCTCCCTCACCATGGCAAATGTTGTCACACAGGTCTCAGGCCGAAGAACCTCCACTTGTTTACCCCCTACTGTTGGGGTGATTGATAGCCTGTCAGCTGATAATAGAATTGGACATGCCTGCTGTTTTTGACTGATCTTACATACCAATCACACCCCGCCTGCACCTCTCTCACAGTCCAGCAGCTTGTCGTGTTCACCCTACTCCACCCTGTGTTGGCACAGCAGCAAACCCTCGTTTGTGTAGTTGTGCTTACATAAAAGATTCTTCACTCCTACACATGGCACAGTTAGCTTCAATTTCACCATCTTCAATCTACTAATAATAATAAACTTTATTTATATATCACAAAGCTTTACGAGTCAGCAGTTCATTTAAAACAGTCAAAAGTTACCAAGTTAAGCTAATCAAACAATTAAAGCAAAAATAATGATGACCCTGCTCCTCAGAGCTTACAATGTACAATGAGGTGGGGGTGACAACAATTACAGGTACTTATTTACAATGATGGTACAACCATCTTGAGGAAATGGGGGGTAGATAAAGGCTGCATGAGCCTTTTGGGTATGGTTTAGTTTGATGGTGAATTATGTTCAGAGAAGTAGAGAATAAGATATATATATATAAAAAGGACTTTGATTAGGGAACGTGATAGGCCACCCTAAACAGATGTGTTTTTAGGGAGCACCTAAATATGTCTAAGTTGTGGTTATACTCCTAGCTTCATGGGGGACAAAGGGTAAGAGATGAGTCATCTAGGCAGGAGATTGAACTGAACCAAAGTCCAGATCATGGGTGTTACTGTCTTTGTGTGTCTCAGAGTTTTGAAAGTTTGTTAGAGGTCACAAGAATTGGCTAGAGATAGAAGCTGGGATGCAGTTAGGGAGGTGGAGCTGTTTAAGTCTTCTAGGATAAGGGTTGTCAATTCTGAGGACATGAAGTGTGGATGCAATGCATCAAAGTGGTCAAGGAAGTTGGTGGGTAATCCTGGGGGCCGGTATATGACTGGTACTCTGAGGGAGAGGCGATGGAACACCCTAATGGTGTGAACCTCAAAAGAAGAATGGCGTCCAATCTTTCTGCCTTCATTAATTAGGTTAAAAACAGGATTGTTGTTGGCAGTGAGGACTGTAGGTTTATCGTGGAGTTAGCAGTGATCATACAGAGGGATATACGCATATTCCATGTGTTGTAATCTGGAGGTAGATAAGCCATACATTCACTATTACTTTTCTGAGAACTAATTATTGTGAACAGCCTGCGGCCTCCTCGGATGATTCGTGGCCCAATTGTGTCATTGTCTGGACAATAGGGGCCAGCTAAAAGCTATTCACTACTAAGATCACATCACTTGTTTCTGTATTGCTCATAGCCTGTGATCTCTGTGATTATTGCAAGGCCACTCCAATCTGTTGGCCATGGAAATTAAGTCTTTATGCCTTTTATATACGGACAGTTTCCGAAAGTTGATGGCTGTCGCAATCCCCCCAATACCAGTTGCCCAGTAACCATTAGTTCTGTAGGAAATATGTGCCTGCGCTACAGCAACAAGTCGAAGACAACATCACCTGTTCCCTGAAAAATTCTATGTCTGCCAGGGTGCATTTCAACACTGACATATAGACGAGCAAACATGGACAGGGGAATTACAGCTAGAAGACTGGGCACTGGGTGACTGGTAGCTGCAGGGGCAGTCAGGGAAGGGGCTGCTCCACAAGTTTTGCAATCCCTGAGGCTTGCAGGGCGCTTGGGGATGGAAAAATATACCACTTCCCACCATAAGATGGATAACTAAACTAATAGACAACAAGGGTTGGAGAACTAAACTACTAAACAGCTTGAGTTGGAGAACTAAACTACTACACACCAGGGGGATGGAGACTTAAAACACTAGACAGCAAGGTGTCACTAGACACCAAGTCTTGGAATCACCAGGCTTTGCAGAATAAACCTCTGTATCTAATACTTCCTCCAGTGCTTCTGCCTCCTCCACATCCTTTAGGGTCTCCAACTATGCCCTCAACCTCTGCCTTAAACAAACAGACGTTACAACACTGCAGAGGGAATCCCCCACCTCTGTTCTGCGTAGGTACGGCTCACCGCAATCAGACAGTCTTTAAATTAATGTGCCTTGGAGATCGCAGTCACACAGATCAACAGTTGTGGACAGCTATCCAAGCCGAGATTGCGCAATGACTGCCTACACTCAACCTGGAGCCAGGGAAAGACGTGTGCGATAACGGTGCCAAACTGGTGGCGGCTATACACCTGGCCAACCTTACATACATGCCTTGCATGGCTCGCATCCTCATCCTGATGGTACAGCAATTCCTACACCACTGTCCCAGCATGGAGGCACTGCTGTAGAAAACACTGTTGTTGTGTGTTCACTTTCACCATTCCACTTAAGTTGGCACAGAGAACTTTTGGAATACCAGTTAAATGATTGATATGCGAAGTGACCACACCATGGAATTCAACTCTGCACATGTTGCAGTAGCGCTGAGACCTGGTGCAGTATGACATTTTGCATAGCCTGGCACATTGCAGTATGAACGTGGTGCACTTCACACTTGTGTACCGGACACAGATGAAGGACCTCTGCACCCTTCTGCATGTTTTCGAAATGGCTGCTAAGATGGTTAGCGGTGACGATGCCGTCATCAGCATCACCATTACTGTCATCTAAATGCTGGACCACACTTTAAATAGTCTGGGTGAGGAGGTGGTGGTGGTCCCGGGGGAAGACAAGGAAGCAGAGGAGGATGCATTTAGGGTTAACAATATCTCTAAGTTCAGGTCTGTCATCTCACAGGCGGTTGCCATGGGAGGAACAAATGGAGAAGGACCGTGAAAAGTACGAGAATGAAGAGGTGATGGACGCGCACCAGTTAGAAGATGAAGTGGATAATAATTCCCTCTCTGTTATCCATGGTTGCCACAAGGCGATGGAGGAAGATAGCTTGAGTCTTATCCCGCCACCAATACACTGTGGAGTTGGACCTCATGAAAGAGACCAACCCATGTGTGCCTTCTTGCAGCACTATCTGCAACATAATTGTTACCCGTACAGTTATGATTCAAAATAGTGCTGACTTCTGGGTGCCAGTGTGTTCAATCCATGATATAAAAGTTCATTTTTCCAGTTGCCTCCCAACCTGAAAAAGGGATGTGCCCATTTTGCAGTATAAAAATATGCTTGAAGACAATCTTGACAGTCTTTTCCCTAAGACAGCAGTGATGCACACAATTTACATCACAGTGATAGGCTTCCAACCACAGAAACGTTGAGTCGTCAATGCAAAAACATTAGCAGCCTTGCAGCGCTGGAGTCCTGTGTTCCAATCCCACCAAGGACAGCATCTGCAAAGAGTTGGTATGTTCTAACCGTGTATGCAAGGGTTTCCTCCTAGTACATATTTTTCTACCCACATTCCAAAGACATACAGGTAGTAAATTTCGATTGGGAGTCCCAATGGTAACAGTGGCAGCAATGTCTGTAAATGTCTGTAAAGCAAATGTTGAATTATTAGAGCTATATAAGTGATAAAAAAACATTTGAAATTGATGCTCAGCCACACTCAGATGGCACAAATATCAGTTTCATAGATTACTATTGTCAGAAAAATGTAAGAATAGTAACACAGTTAGTTGACTCAATAAGAGTGGAGGACTGCCGGTCTCAGAGGCTTACTGCTACAGACAACACACATGAAGGAGACTCAACCAGGAGTCTACACATTTCCAAAAATGTATTGGCAGACACCAACAAAGTGACATCAACTTCACAACAGTAGAAATAGTATAATAGGGACCGACAAATCTTCCACTACAGACAACCCAGAAGATGGACACCCAACAAGGATTGTTCACATTTCCAAAAATTAGTGGTAGACACCAACAAAGTGGCCTCAATTTCACCACAGCAGAAGTAGTATAATAGGGAGTGACAGGTCTTCCACTACACCCAACTCAGCAGATGGACACCCAAACAGGAATGTTCACATTTCCAAAAATTAGGGCAGACACCAACAAAGTGGCGTCAATTAAACCACAGTATAAATAGTATAATAGGGACCGACAGGTCTTCCACTACACCCAACACAGCAGATGGACAGTTGCACACCCAACCAGGAGTGCTCATATTTCAAACAATTAGTGGCGGACACCACCAAAGTGGCATTAATTTCACCAGAGTAAAAATAGTATAATGGGGAGAGACATCTCTTCCACTACAGCCAACCCAGAAGATGTACACCAAACCACGAGTGCACACATTTCCAAAAATTAGTTTGCGACATCAACAAAGTGGTATCAATTTCATCACCTACCCCATTTAGACCTTGAACACCGAGCCTAATTCCCTTCCACTACGATCTCGATTTTTCCAAGTCATGTTGCTCAGATAGTGTGCTGTGAGCACAGTATTAGCAAATAAAAATTAGATTTTTTTACTCTGCACCACCTCTGCACAGCTGAATTTCAGTGGCACTAAATGAAAAGGTGAAAAATGGTGTACTGAATCAAGTTAGTCACACAAAAAAAATTCTGTGTAGATGAGGCCTGTATGACAAAGATGTGCTCCAAACAATTTAAAACGGAGATCTCCCCTACTGTATGACTTTAGTAACAGAAGAATTTTTGGGGGCCTGTCGATAAGGCCTGGATAAGATTGACTAGATGCTCCAAACAAATTCAAAGTGAGATGTCCCCAATTGTATGATGTTAGTAACAGAAGATTTTTTTGGGGCCTGTCGATAAGGCCTGTATAAGATTGAGTGGATACTTAAAACAGTTTAAAAGTGCCATGTCCCCTACTGTATGACGTTAGTAACAGAAGAATATTTTGGGGCGGGAATGGGAACGTACAACAGGATCAATAACAGGGCGGCTATGGGAAGTACAAGTTCCAGGATCCACCCTACAACTATTACTCATCTACTCAACACCAATTACCAGACAGCGTTTGATGCTCTTCAGAAGATAGGTGTAACAGATGCGTGTCTCAAGCTAGGTATAAAAGATGCCTTTGAGAAATTGGATGCCAAAGATGCACATAACGTAGAAGATAGCCTCCAAACATTTTAAAAATGACATGTCCCCTGCTGTATGATATTAGTAACAGAAGAATTTTTTTGGGCCTGTTGATAAGGCCTGTATAAGATTGAGAGGATACTCCAAACAATTTCAAAGTGACATGTGCCCTACTGTATGACGTAAGTAACAGAAGAATTTTTTGGGTGGGATTGGAAGCGTACAAAAGGATCAATAACAGGGCGTTTATGGGAAGTACAAGATCCAGGATCCAGCCTACAACTATTACTCATCTACCCAACATCAATTACCACAGAGCGTTGATGCTCGTCAGAAGATAGGTGTAACAGATGCGTGTCTGAAGCTAGGTATAAAAGATGCCCGTGAGAAATTGTATGCCAAAGAAGCATATAATCTAGAAGATAGACTCACAACAATTTCAACTCAGATCTTGGCTGCTGTATTACGTTTGTAAAAAAATAAAATAAATTAATTCTAATGTGCAACAGCTCTGCACACAGAACAATTTCAATGACACTAAATAAAAAAGTTGGATATAGCGGGCAGTATCACGTTTATCAACAGAAAAAAAATAAATATTTTAATGTGCTTGAGGTCTGCAGACAGCTTCATAACACCACCACAAAATGACAATGTGGGATACGGCAGGCTGTATTACATTCGGCAACAGAAAAAATTAGAACTTTTTTTAATATGCGTTAGTTCTGCAAGAGAGGTTCATAACACTGCCACAAGATGACAATGTGGGATACGGCGGGCTGTATCTCATTCAGCAAAAGATAATATTCTAATTTTTTTAATGTGCGTTAGGACTGCAGACAGATTCATATCACCGCCACAACATGACAATGTGGGATACGGCGGGCTGTATCACATTCAGCAACAGAAAAAATTAGAACTTTTTTTAATGCGCATTAGGTCTGCAGACAGGTTCATAACACAGCAAAAACATGACAATGTGGGATACAGCGGGCTGCATGTTATTCAGCAAAAGAAAATGTTATAATTTTTTTAATGCGCGTTAGGTCTGCAGACAGGTTCATATCACTGCCACAACATGACAATGTGGGATACGGCAGGCTGGATCACATTCAGCAACAGAAACAATTAGAATTTTTTTTAATGCACGTTATGTCTGCAGACAGGTTCAAATCACTGTCACATGACAACATGGGATACGGCAGGCTATTTCACATTTAGCAACAGAAAAAATTATACTTTTTTTTAATGTGCCATAGGTTTGCAGATAGTTTCATATCATCACAGCACTAAATGACAAGGTGGGATACGGCATGCTTTTTCACATTTAGCTATTGAAAAAATGTTATTTAGAATGTTATACTTGTGCATGAAGCACAAAAGAAGCAGTGCAAAACACACTTGTAGGACATGTGCCCTGCTGGCTTTGTCTGTGGACCTCAGTAATGGCCCAAAAAATATAATTACAGAAGGTAAATTTCACAGCCACGCTGGACACTATCTAGCTACACTATCTGACTGATATGCAACCAACCAAGCTAACTAGCTAAAATTAGGGGTACAGCAGGCTTTTTCACATTTAGCTAGTGAAAAAATATTATTTTGAATGCTATACACGTGCATGGAACACTATAGAAACAGTGCACAACATACTTATAGGACATATGCCCTGCTGGCTTTGTCTGTGAACCTCGGTAATGCCCCCCCAAAAATTCCAGAAGGTAAATTTTACAGCCACACTGTGCACTATCTAGCTACACTATCTGACTAATATGCAACCACCTAGCTAACTAGCTAAAATTTGGGGTACAGCAGGCTTTTTCACATTTAGCTAGTGAAAAAATATTATTTAGAATGCTATACTCGTGCATGGAGCACTATAGAAGCAGTGCACAATATACTTGTAGGACATATGGTGGCTTTGTCTGTGAACCTCAGTAATGCCCACCCAAAAAAATACCGGAAGGTAAATTTTACAGCCATACTGGACACTATCTAGCTACACTATCTGACTGATATACAACTGCCTAACTAGATAAAATCTTTCTGCTAACAGTGGCAGCGTCAGGAGCAGCCTCTCTGCGCTGTTACAGTGTCAAAATGGCGCTAAAACAAGATGTCCACTATTTATATGGAGAGGGACATGTGATTTCAGCAGCCAGTGACACAAGCCGTTGTGTCAGGACATTGCGGGTGATTGGCTAGCCGCAATGTGCACACATAAAGTTAGGGAAAAAAAATGACTGTTGTGCTGTGCTTACAAGAACGCCGTTCCTCTGGGCTCTGAAAACCCCCTCCCCTCATCAAAAATGTGCCAAACGGTCCTGATATACAACCATTATCATTGCTAAAGTGCTGAAAATATTTTTGTGGCAAGGGAAACATTTTCCTGCACTTTTACTGAATGTTACCGATTTTATAACATTTTGCTCGGGTTTCCGATCATGAATCCGAATGTGCCATATTCATGCCGAATTTATGTTTGGCGATCGTTTTCCGAACAAATTTGCTCATCACTACTCCCGACCCGAGTGTGACAGTGTCATATATTTCTGTGCAGCTGTCACGCTCAGGTCGGGAGAGCTGTGGCCAATATGTGCATTACTGTTCGATCTCGGTCAGATTTATATAGCCATCTGACTGCAACCTTAGTCTAATGGCAGGAAATAAATTGTTCATTAGCTTATTTGCTTTGTTTAAACAATGCATTCAATTACATTGGTTCATTAACCTTCAACTGTATGCCATCAGAATTCATTGAATTGTGCAGAAAGTTATAGTATACATAGACATCAAAGCCGCGCAACACTGCTAAAACAAAAATAAAAACATTAACATGAAAAAACTGTATTAGTAAGTCGACCAGGAACTGATTTGATGCAGAATATTAGAAATCAAACATGAAAAGGATGGATAAACATACATTTTACTTTTGCTTAAAAGTCCAAGCAAATTGAACTTAAATAGCATTAACAATAACAATACTTCAGAATGAACAAACACTATGAGATCTCCGTGATGGAGAACTGCCAAGTTCATCATCCTGGGAGTGAACAGATCAACCCAATGGCTGAATTTATATGTCTGGCTGCACTACAAACCCAGATTATGGCCAACATTGAAACAATCAAAATACTTAACCATCAAAACCACTGGAGATTTAGTTAGTATTTCTACAGGGCATGTCTGCTTTACCTCCAAGACTGCTGTAGTCATCTGTAAATTGTAGAGACATCCAAGGCCAATACCATATATCTTTCTGGTCTAGTTGATAAATACTGAATGTATTACTTATAATGTATTCTCTAAGGGAAATATCAATCAGAAAAACCACAGTCAGAATAAAGGACTAATAGTATTCATATTAAATTGGATTTGATATGTATGGTTCCATGGTTATTCATTAGGCTCCTTAATCTATTTTTCTTGCCCCTTTGAGGCCACATGTTCCGTCTGAATAATTTTAACATCTGCTTTCAGCAGAGCAAACACTTTCTTGGCTTAACGGAAAATAAATGGAATAATAACAATTTGTAAATGATCGTTTATGGCACTCATACGATCTTCTGTCTAAATCAACAGTCTCCTTGAAAAAAAGAGACCATTTCGCTTAGAAGAAAAAAAGAGACCATTCCTGTCGCGGCTTCTGCGCAGGTGTACTGATTTGCCCTGTTGAGGGCAGAGAAAGTACTGCAGTGCGCAGGCGCCAGGAAAGGTCATGAAGGCCCCACTGCCTGCAGAGAGGCCGCAGCGGAGAATAGGGCCAGGCGTACTGCGGCAGACAAGAGAGAGAGAGACTGCTGCACAGTCGTACAGTGCGTGCCCAGTGACTCCCATAGAGTCAAGTACCAGACGCTCCAGTATAGTGAGTGCCGTGCTCGTGCTGCGTGAAAGAAACCGGGAGCGTGACCGACAGCTACACCCTGACTGTGTTAGTTAATAGCGGCCCAGTCACGTGCGACCTGACATCTCCAGGGGTTATAGTTTTAGAGCTTCTGAACCTCACTACCAAGGACTTGCGCACACCACAAAGCGAAGTCCAGTTCCGGCAGTTCCCCACACTGGACTCAGTACCGTGCTAGACACCTGTAAGCATGGGAAATCTACCTGCTTCCCGTTGAGATGTCACGCGCCACTGTTGTTGGTGCCACCATTGGACTCCCGCCTGCTACAGACTTAGCCGAGGCGTCACGTGCCGCTGCTGACGGTGCCACCGTTGGAGCCCTGAGACGCTGCACATCAGAGCACTACAGTCTGATAAGTTTCACCTCTTTAATTCTGAACTATTGTTCATCCCTGTCCTACCCATACACTCTACCAGTTCTGCCCTATTTCCTACCATCACCCTGCAACCCTCTACTCCCTGCGTGGAGTGCATTTATTGTTAAATAAAACTTTTAACTCTTGATCTGCTGCCTGTCCGTGATGACATCCCACGTATCTGCGAGTATTACACACTACTCAGACAACCCCTTCTCAATCACTAAATTCCCTTCATATAACATAATAACAGCTATACTCACGTCTGGTGCAGGCGCAGCTCCAGTGGTGTTGGCACTGGCTCTCCCAGTGTTCGGGTAACATTATTATGACACGCAAGCCTTGCAGTCAATCAGCATCCACTTCACTGTCACTTCTTTAAGATGACATCTGGTAGAGGCGAGAGCTTTCTGCTGCTCTCTGACTTCCTCCAGATGTCAGTTTTGTCACTAAGAGTTTTGAGTGAAGTGGCCGCTGATCATAACAATGTCACGCGAACCCTGGGAGAGCAGGTGCTGACACTGCTGGAACTTCGTTGGCCTTGCAAGTGAGTAATTATAGGGTTAATTAATTTACATGGGGAAATATAGTGGTTGAGAAGAGGATGTCTGAATAGTGGACAACCCCTTTATATGTATGGCAAGATTAAGGCAGAAACCTGAAAAGAATAAGGGCTCATTCTAATGAGCGCATTTTCAGTGTGTGTTCTATTCTTGAGCGCAATGGACCGCATTTAGACCAAACGTAGCTACAGTGCTAATGCACATGAGCGATTTTCTATGCACACCAATTATTTTATTTTTCAGACCAGAATAGCACATGCAATAGAAGTCAATTCCTGTACCTGTCCATGATACAGCTGGCAGAACCTGGCCTAAGGAGTTAGCCCCTTCACTTCATTAGATCACTTGGAATTACTCATTTATCATCCTAGGATGTCTGAGATGGGACAATTCATATTTTAATGATCCAAGACAACCATGAATGAGGACTTTTAACCTGATAAGTACCCATGACCACAAGGGATTGGACTAATATTACTATCTTAACGGATTTTGGACTATTTTGTAACCTTTAATTTAAGTAATCTAATGTTTAGATGTACTGTAATAAAGCAAAGGATAATTAAACAAAAATTTGGACTTGTAGAAAAAGGTATGCATTTAGTTATTCAAATAACAACGTCCATCCCAAAAAGGAAGCACCTTCAACAGGCCAATGTTTTTATATGGCATGTATGGGTGTAATATTTAAGAATTAAAACAAGTGTGGAAAAAATGTTTTTATTTTAATCACGCACACATTTTAAAGTAGACAGTTGCATTAAAATTTCTGGAATGTTGGAAATGTCATTTTGTATTTCTAAAATATATAAATACATAAGTTTAATGTTTTGCATACCTGTTTTACTAGTCCAATTTAACAACTGTATTTACCACAACAATACCTATCAGTAAATGTAGCATTCTTGGTTATAGCTTTTTGTCAGGAGGGTGTACAATTGTGTTTAGCCCTTTATTGCACACAATTTGAAAGTATCAGTTTTAAAAATGTTTGATGCTGTAGTCAGTAAGGTCTGTGTACGTATATAAACATTGCTATGCATTTATAATTTTCATTTATTTTCTCCACAAGGCAGCATTTTAAAATTATGCCCAGTTTTACTAAGGAATGTGCATGGAGCAAATAGCTGTAAATTTTGGTGAAAATGGCTACAAATATGTCACATAACAGACTAGGGCATTATATTGGACTAAAGTGAGTAAAGGGTATGCCACACTAAGCGAGATCGCTACTGCGTCACCATTTATGAAGCAGTATCGATCTCGTTAGCGACAGCTGTGTGTGACATGTAGCAGCGATGTGGCCCCTGCTGAGATGTCGTTGATCGCTTATAAACGTTCTGAGCTGTTTTTTGGTCGTTGGCTTCCTGCTGGTGAGCCTGAATCGCTGAGTGTGACACCCTTTATGAACGACTTCACCAGCGTCGCAGGTGGGACTAGGTTTTCCCAACGACCGCAGAGGTCGTTATACAGATCGCTGATGAGTTGTGTTTGGAATCTAACAGCTAAGTCGCTAACGAGATCGCTACTGCGTCATAAATGGTCTCGCTTAGTGTGGCATACCCTTAAAAAAAAAGTGCAAATACAGTCATCATTGAAAGTTTATAAACCCTTCAGAATTTCCATATTTCTGCATGAATTTGACCTAAAACTATTTCAGATAAATTGAACAAGTCCTAAAAGTAATTAAAGACAACCAAATAAAAAATGAACTAAAAACAGTATTCTTCATCATTTTTATTGAGGAAAATGATCTAATAAGACATTTATGTGAATGATAAATGTATGTGACCCTTTAGGATTAATAGATAATTTGAAGGTGAAATTAGAGTATGATGATTTCAATCAATGGGTTAACAATTAGGTGTAATGTAAACTATAAACAACTAAAGCCCTGGTCTCACATAGCGATACACCAGCGATTCCGACAACGATCAGGATCGCTGGTGTATTGCT
The DNA here is from genome assembly GCA_033576555.1 of Oophaga sylvatica. NCBI lineage: Eukaryota > Metazoa > Chordata > Amphibia > Anura > Dendrobatidae > Oophaga > Oophaga sylvatica. The sequence continues at coordinate 168,189,074 of JARQOD010000003.1, forward strand.
ACATTATCGCTACTGAGCTGCCAAACAGGCAGCTCAGGCAGCAATCAGTACAAGCCACACTGCGGGTAACATCGCTTAGTTACCCGCAGTGTACCTTGGATACCAGCGCCCTGATGCAGGGAGCTGGTAACCAAGGTACACATCGGGTTTCCAGGCGCTGTGCGGTGCCTGGAAACCCGCTGTGTACCTTGGTTACCAGCTCCCTGCATTAGGGCACTGGTATCCAAGGTACACAGCGGGTTTCTAGGCACAACCCCGTGCCTGGAAACCCGCTGTGTACCTTGGTTACCAGCGGATCGCTGGTCTACCGCCTGTCACACGCAGCGATGCGTGCCTGCCAGAGGGAGACCAGCGATCAAAAAATGTCCAGGACATTCAGCGATGATCAGCGATACCCAGCAGGGGGGCTGATAGTCGCTGAATGTCACACACAGCGATATCGCTGGTGAGCTCGCTGCTGCGTCACAAAACTAGTGACTCAGCAGCGATCTCGCTAGCGAGATCGCTGTGTGAGATGGGGGCTGAAAGGTCTCTCTCACATTACCTAATGTTAATGTTCACAAGTCCATTATCTGGTGGACACTGGGAAACAATGGTGTACATGGCAGGAATTCAAGAAGAAAGCCATTGCTTCTCAAAAACAATATTGCTGTTCGTCTACTGTTTCCTAAAGATTAACTGGTCAAGCCAGAAGGCAATTGCATCAATGTTTTGTAAATGGAAGATATGAAAGTATAGCATTTTTGTTTAAATGAGAAATGTTATGTTTGTAGAAAGATAAGCACTGCATTACAGCATAAAAACCTCATACTATCTATGAAAAGCAAAGGTGGTAGTATCTTATTTCAGGATTCTATTGATACATATGAACCAGGATGACTAGCCTTTATTGATGAAACAATGAATTTTGAATTTTATCAACAAAATTGTAAAAGGAAAATGTCAGATCATCTTACCATGAGTTGAATCTCAAGAGAATGTGGTCACTGCAGAAAGACAATGACCTAAAGCACACATTATTCAACAAACGGCTATAAACTATCAAGTGATGGTCTAAAGCAGGGTTCCCCAACTACAGTCCTCAAGGCCCACCAATAGGTCATGTTTTCAGGATTTCCTCTGTTTTGCACAGGTGATGCAATTATCACTTGGGCAATACTAAGGAAATCCTGAAAACATGACCTGTTGGTGGGCCTTGAGGACTGGAGTTGGGGAACCCTGGTCTAAAGCCTGCCTTACTAAAGTGAAGGTAAAGTACTTTCATTCACACCAGAAATGTCCATGTTTAATGTAGAATAACATGAGATTTGTCATGTGACCAGAAGTGCAAAAAAAGAGAATAAGAAAAGAGAAAAATGAGGGTAAAGGAATGAGTTGAGGAGGCATTGTGGGGGGATGGGTGATACACACATGATGTAAATGGTCTAAGGTATCATTAAGACTAGCTGTCAGATACATGTCAAGGTAAGAAACTTAGAAACAGGAAAGGGTTTCTTCAAGTTGTTTTAATTGAAGTGTGACTATTCTTGCTGAGAATCTTTGGGCGTTTGATAAATATAAAGCTTATTCTTGGGGAATCTTGTAGCCAAGTACTTATGATATAAAGGTCTGGACCATTGATCAGTACGGTGGTGACTAAAAGATTGCTAACCCTTCAGAATTTTTTATATTTTTACAAAAATATGACCTACAAGTATATTAGACTTTCAGACAAGTTTTTAAAGTAAAAGACAATCAAATCAAACAAATGAGTTAAACATATTAGACTTTGTGATTTTTTTTTTCTTCAAATTTTTTTTATTAATTTTCAAACAATTTTATAGAAGGAAGAGAAGAATGGGGAGACAAGAGGTAAAACACGGGCAGGGTATCGTAATAGTACAAATAGAGAATTCAAAATATTTACAAAGATATTTAAAGATATTTAAAGAATAACCAATTATGCCCATTGGTATACAGTTAGGTCCATAAATATTTGGACAGAGACAACATTTATCTAATTTTGGTTCTAGAAATTACCACAATGAATTTGAAACAAAACAAATCAGATGCAGTTGAAGTTCAGACTTTCAGCTTTCATTTGAGGGTATCCACATTAAAATTGGATGAAGGGTTTAGGAGTTTCAGCTCCTTAACATGTGCCACCCTGTTTTTAAAGGGACCAAAAGTAATTGGACAAATGACTCCAAGGCTATTTCATGGACAGGTGTGGGCAATCCCTTTGTTATGTCATTCTCAATTAAGCAGATGAAAGGGCCGGAGTTGATTTGAGGTGTGGTGTTTGCATTTGGAAGGTTTTGCTGTGAAGGAAACATGCGGTCACAGGAGCTCTCCATGCAGGTGAAACAAGCCATCCTTAAGCTGCAAGAACAGGAAAAAAACCATCCAAGAAATTGCTACAACATTAGAAGTGGCAAAATCTACAATTTGGTACATCCTGAGAAAGAAAGAAAGCACTGGTGAACTCATCAATCCAAAAAGACCTGGGAGCCCACGGAAGACAACAGTGGTGGATGATCGCCGCATTCTTTCTTTGGTGAAGAAGAACCCGTTCACAACATCAACTGAAGTCCAGAACACTCTCAGTGAAGTAGGTGTATCTGTCTCTAAGTCAACAGTAAAGAGAAGACTCCATGAAAGTAAATACAAAGGGTTCACATCTAGATGCAAACCATTCATCAATTCCAAAAATAGACAGGCCAGAGTTAAATTTGCTGAAAAACACCTCCAGAAGCCATCTCAGTTCTGGAAAAGTATTCTATGGACAGATGAGACAAAGATCAACCTGTACCAGAATGATGGGAAGCCAAAAGTTTGGAGAAGAAAGGGAACGGCACATGATCCAAGGCACACCACATCCTCTGTAAAACATGGTGGAGGCAACGTGATGGCATGGCCATGCATGGCTTTCAATGGCACTGGGTCACTTGTGTTTATTGATGACATAACAGCAGACAAGAGTAGCCGGATGAATTCTGAAGTGTACCGGGATATACTTTCAGCCCAGATTCAGCCAAATGCTGCAAACTTGATTGGACGGCGCTTCATAGTACAGATGGATAATGACCCCAAGCATACAGCCAAAGCTACACAGGAGTTCATGAGTGCAAAAAAGTGGAACATTCTTCAATGGCCAAGTCAATCACCAGATCTTAACCCAATTGAGCATGCATTTCACTTGCTCAAATCCAGACTTAAGAGGGAAAGACCCACAAACAAGCAAGACCTGAAGGCTGCGGCTGTAAAGGCCTGGCAAAGCATTAAGAAGGAGGAAACCCAGCGTTTGGTGATGTCCATGGGTTCCAGACTTAAGGCAGTGATTGCCTCCAAAGGATTCGCCACAAAATTTTGAAAATAAAAATATTTTGTTTGGGTTATGTTTATTTGTCCAATTACTTTTGACCTCCTAAAATGTGGAGTGTTTGTAAAGAAATGTGTACAATTCCTACATTTTCTAACACATATTTTTGTTCAACCCTTCAAATTAAACGTTACAATCTGCACTTGAATTCTGTTGTAGAGGTTTCATTTCAAATCCAATGTGGTGGCATGCAGAGCCCAACTCGCGAAAATTGTGTCACTGTCCAAATATTTCTGGCCCTGACTGTATGTGATGTTACAGGATGAGTAAATAAATCTCAAGATCTATTATAAATCTAAAACAGCTAAAGAGCCCAGTAGCCAAGTACTCTATAATGCAAGATGTTTTGCATTCCACAAATCCCATTTTATATGGTATTTTTGCAGGAAGTTATTGTTCATAGCAAACCTTTTTTCAATGAAACTGTGGAGTTGAATTGTATTAATAATATCTAAGAATTTTGGTGTTTGGGTTTTTTTCCACCACAGTGCAATTTAATTTTTAATCACCAGGAAGACATGAATAATTATTTGTTTAATTGAAGGATCAACACCCTCAAGTCCTATCGAGAAGAGCGCCATTTGTGGCGTAACTATGAGTTTGATATGTGTAAGAGAATTGATATGTAATATAGCGTCTTTCCAGAGTTTCTTTATTTTTGGACATGTCCAGAAGATATGATATAAGTTAGCGGGTGATCCGCATCCTCTCCAACAAAGAGGGGAGGTATCTCCATTTATGTGTGAAAGTCGTATCGGTGTGAGATACCACCTCGTAATCAGTTTATAAAAGGACTCATGGAGGGGAATGGAAATATTTGACGCATAGGTGTGCTTGATGGCATTTTCCCACGTTTCAATTGAAAAAGATGTATTTAGATCAGATTCCCATCTTTTTAGGTAGTGTAAGCTTTTCAGGGGATATAGCTCTGAGATCGCCGTCCGGGTAGACGAAGTGGCACAGAAACAGTTCATTCAGACAGCAGTTCTGGTGAAAACTGGCCGCAACCAGCTTTATTAAAGTCCACAGCAAACAGATAAAAACAAATCATAAACATAAGACCTGGGCTTGTCCAGCCACTAATTACACTTAGATAGATTTCCCTATCTATCCGGGTCCCGACTCTAACAGCCAGGGCCAAAACAACACATATGTTCAGCATTTACCAGCATGGAGGTTCACAGAGTCTCCTCCTTGTGTCTGAAGGCACCTTCAACGTCCAGACTTGAGAGAGCTCCCCTCCTATTCAGCAGCTATCTGCATGGATTCTCACAGAGACTACTCCTGTGTCCGGGGTACATCGAGCACCCAGACTGAGATAGCTCAAACTCCTGGAGACACCTTCTGTGCCTGGACCCCTCCTGTGTCCAGACTAAGCGAGCTCTCTGACTGTGTTTGCAGACACCTACTTCTGGTCTCCTAATTAACACCTGAGTAGTTTCAGGCCTGAGCTGCAAGTGTGTAATGAATGTAAGGTGTAGTGACCTTTCTCTACCACTAGGTTTACAAAGCCATACATTTCCTTTATACCAGTCAGCAAAGTACCTAGGTGAAATGTACACCCCATTCATCACACATACCCTCACTGTCTCACATATCCCCCCCCTCTTCTCCAGACCGGAGGGCTGGTCATCCAGACCGGAGGGCTGGTTAACAATCCAAAAGAGACAGTGAACTCTGGACCAGTCATGGCCCTCATCAGCTTCATCTTCAGTATTTTAATTTGTATCTTCACCTGAACCATAGCCAACATGAGCTTTCTCTTCATCTGAAGCATCCGTACTACCCTGTACCCTCCCAGGCCTATGCTCTCTGCGGGCCTCGGGTCTCCTGCATGGTTTCATCTTGACCTTAGTGCCGGACTCAGTTTCGGTATAGTGCCTCCTCAGAGAAGTACGACCAGGCACGTCAGAACACCTCTGCTGATTCTTCTTCTTAAATATCGGTTGACTCATAAAGTCTATTTCACAGACCTTAAGCTCCTCTGCTATGGTCTCTGACCATTTTAAGCTACACTGTTCAAATGATTGGGACTGTAGAAGGAGCAGAACGTTTTTCTTTTGCAGTACACATAATTCATCCGCTAAGTCTCCAGCTGAATTGTAATGTTCTACCGTGACAACAGCATTCTTATATAGAGCCTTAGACTTATTGAGCAGCATTTGCTCTTGTAACGAAGAGATTCCCTGTATTCTTCCTTTTACTTCATTGACTTTCTCACGAAGATGCTCATGGCTTTCATCACACTCATCACAGTTTGGAGTTTTTTCTGAGAAGTAATCAATTCATCTGGTACCTGTTGGACGTCCTTTATGTCTTCGGCCCCTTCTTCAGGCTCTTCTGGTAGAACATGCTCAGAAGCCCTACCGTCAGTCTTACATTCTACCTCTTCAGGCACATCATTATGATGGTATGAAAACCCCAGCTTTTCTATGCTCCTGAATGCATCATGTATATTGCTTTGTTAATGGTATGAAAACCCCAGCTTTTCTATGCTCCTGAATGCATCATGTATATTGCTTTGTTAATGGTATGATTTGCTCACCCATCTTCCTGTGCACATAATTGTACTCCATACTTCTTATCTTCACCACACATCTGAGTGGTCTGTGTAACACCTACCCCCTTTTATGACCTTTCCTTAACTCTGTGCATTTGGCCTGAGCAGTCCCAGCCCACTTCCCAATCACACCTGATTGCCCTTAGCTGCATTATTTATTCAGTGCAATGGGTCTGCTCCAGACGTAGTCTGCTCCACATATTTCAAATCCCATATTTCAAATTACAGATTTCTAATTACACTACTGTGAATTAGACTAGAATTTGACTGGAATTTGGCTGCAAGGTAACATAATTTAAAACCACTATGTTTCATTTTCTTATCACTTTCACCCCCATCCTCCTTTCTTTCTTCCTATCCCCTGTAATCCCCCCACCTAGTAAGGAATTAGTCATTTCCCCCTCCATTCTCCCCAGCCATCTCACCTTTCCCACAGAACTGTTCCTCCACATACAATCCTTTTCACCAAGACACACACGGCCACACCATGGCTTATCCTGCTCTCACCTTCTAACGCTCTGTCTGCTACTCCTCATCGCTGGCGATGTATCCCCAAATCCTGGCCCTCCTCATCACATCCCCACACTCATTTCTAACACCCTGCCACGATCTTCCACACGTTTTTGCAACCCTGTCAACCTCATACCTATCCATCCACACCCCCCTCCCCCAGTCCCCCTACCCGGAGCACTATGGAACGCACGCTCCGTCTGCAATAAACTGTCATTTGTCCACGACCTCTTTATCACCAACAAACTCTCCTTCCTTGCCATCACTGAAACCTGGCTCACCCCCTCTGACACAGCCTCTCCAGCTGCGCTCTCCTATGGCGGATTTCATCTTTCTCACACCCCTCGCCCCAGCAACAAACGTGGTGGAGGAGTTGGCTTACTCCTGTCTGATACCTGCTCCTTTACCCCTATTCAAATTCCACCCTCCGCTGCTATTCCCTCGTTCGAAGTGCACTCCGTCCGCATCTATTCCCCCTCCAACCTCCAACTGGCTGTCATTTACCGCCCCCCGGAACTAGCCATCTCCACCTTTCTCGACCACTTCACCACCTGGCTACTCCATTTCCTCTCTGCTGACATCCCCACCATCATCATGGGCGATTTCAACATCCCCATTGACACTTCCACCCCGGCTACCTCTAAACTTCTTTCGCTCACAGCTTCCCTTGGCCTCACTCAATGGTCCTCTGTGGCCACTCACAAAGGCGGTCACACGCTGGACCTTATCTTCACCCGTCTCTGTTCCCTCACTAATCTCACTAACTCCCCACTCCCCCTGTCTGACCACAACCTACTGACATTCTCTTCCCTCTCCTCTGTTAGTACGCATCCCCCACTCCACAAACTCACCCACCCTCGCAGAAATCTCAAACACCTCAATTTACAATCGCTCTCTGAGTCCCTCCTCCCTCTCACAGACATAGCCTCACTTAATGACACAGATGCTGCTGCCACATTTTATAACACCACAATAAAAACCACACTTGATTCGGCCGCCCCCCTCATGCAGAGCAAAACTCGTACAATCAACAGGCAGCCCTGGCTGACCGGCCTGACCAAAGAACTGAGACGGGCTTCCAGGGTTACCGAGCGGAGATGGAAGAGAACCCACTCCATCGAGCACTTCAACGCATACAAGCAGTCCCTTGCCAGCTTCAAGTCCACGCTCTCTGCCGCAAAACAAACTTACTTTGCATCTCTCATATCCTCCCTGTCTCACAACCCTAAACAGCTCTTCAACACTTTCAATTCTCTACTCCATCCCACAGCACCTCCTCCCTCTCCTCTCATTTCTGCCGAAGACTTTGCCTCCTTCTTTAAGCAAAAGATTGATACTATCAGAGAAGGCTTTGGCCCGCAGCCCCCAATGCCCCTCTTAGCCACTCAGCCCTGTTCTTCCAAAACCAGCTTCACCACCATGACAGAAGATCAGCTCTCCACTCTCCTGTCAAGATCACACCTCACCACTTGCGCGCTTGACCCACTCCCGTCCCACCTCATCCCTAACCTTGCCACAGTCTTCATCCCTACTCTCACACACCTCTTCAACCTTTCACTTACAAATGGTGTCTTTCCTTCATCCTTCAAACATGCCTCAATCACCCCGATCCTCAAAAAGCCCTCCCTCGACCCATCCTCAGCGTCTAGCTATCGCCCGATATCTCTTCTCCCCTTCGCCTCAAAACTACTGGAACAGCATGTATATCTTGAACTGTCCTCCCACCTTTCCTCCTGCTCCCTCTTTGACCGGTTACAATCAGGCTTTCGACCGCATCACTCAACTGAAACTGCCCTAACTAAAGTCACCAACGACCTACTAACCGCCAAGAGCAAGCGACACTACTCTGTCCTCCTTCTCCTGGACCTGTCTTCTGCCTTTGACACCGTAGACCATTCCCTCCTCCTACAGATTCTCTCATCTCTTGGCATCACAGACTTGGCCCTATCCTGGATCTCATCATACCTAACAGACCGAACTTTTAGTGTCTCCCTCTCACACACCACCTCCTCACCTCGCCCCCTGTCTGTCGGTGTTCCCCAAGGCTCAGTCCTAGGACCCCTACTCTTCTCCATCTACACCTTCGGCCTGGGACATCTCATAGAATCCCATGGCTTGCAGTATCACCTCTACGCCGATGACACGCAGATCTACCTATCTGGACCTGACCTCACCTCCCTACTGACCAAAATCCCACAGTGTCTGTCTGCTATCTCAGCCTTCTTTTCTGCTCGCTTTCTCAAACTGAACATGGACAAAACAGAATTCATCATCTTTCCCCCACCTCATTCTACCCCTCCACCAGGCCTATCCATCAATGTCAATGGCTGCTCGCTTTCCCCAGTCCCACATGCTCGGTGCCTTGGGGTGATCATCGACTCTGCCCTCTCTTTAAAACCACATATCCAAGCCCTCGCCACCTCCTGCCGCCTCAAACTCAAAAATATTTCCCGGATCCGCTCATTCCTCAACCATGAAACCACAAAAACACTAGTGCACGCCCTTATCATCTCCCGCCTCGACTACTGCAACCTCCTACTGTCTGGCCTCCCCTCTAGCACTCTGGCACCACTCCAGTCCATCCTACACTCTGCTGCACGACTAATCCACCTGTCTTCCCGCTATTCCCCAGCCTCCCCACTATGCCAGGCCCTTCACTGGCTTCCTATTGCCCAGAGGCTCCAGTTCAAAACCTTAACCATGACATACAAAGCCATCCACAACCTTTCTCCTCCATACATCTGTGACATGGTCTCCCGCTACCTACCTACACGCAACCTTCGATCCTCTCAAGATCTCCTTCTCGACTCCCCCCTCATCTCTTCTTCCCACAACCGCATACAAGACTTCTCCCGGGCTTCCCCCATACTCTGGAACTCCCTGCCGCAAAACATCAGACTTTCACCAACAACGGAGACCTTCAAGAAAAACCTGAAGACTCACCTGTTCCGACAAGCCTACAACCTGCAATGATCCTCAGTCTACTGAACCATCGCACGACCAGCTCTACCATCTCCTAGTGTATTCTCACCCATCCCTGTAGATTGTGAGCCCTCGTGGGCAGGGTCCTCTCTCCTTCTGTACTTGTGTGTCCCTTGTCTAGCACATGTTTATTGTATCTGTCTATATTTTTCCCTTTTCATATGTAAAGCGCCATGGAATAAATGGCGCTATATAAATGTATAATAATAATAATAATAATATCCAATATCTCCATTTATTTCAACTTTCAAATTCTCCTTGATAGCTGCATCTGTATACTCAGAACCCGCCTGGCTCTTCTCTTCCACCACGCTCTGCATCCCATCCGGGCTCCCGTGTATCTGCAGCAGCAACGGACCGACACATCGCTTCTCCCATTCGTTGGGACGTGGCTCAGATGCAGACTCCATGAAAGTGCGCCTGAGCTCACCAATGCCAGCCCGAACTTTGCGAGTTGCCGCTACTGATCCGGACAGTACAACATCCACGCCACTGTCTCTGGCTGAAACAGATTCCTGGGCAGAGTCAGCCCCCATATCTTCAGTCTTGTTCCTCACAGCTTCACTTGAGACCTCAGCTTCTGATGAGGCATCTGGCTTGGTGACCACCACTTCCATGGCTTTTTCCACCTCTGCAGCATTACCTTCAGAGTCCTGGGCATGATGCAGCTCCATACCATACATTGATAACTTCTCATCTTCAACAGCATCCACTTGTGCTGTGTTCAGTTTCAGAGTCCTGCCTTTAAAGCTCAGCTCTCCTCCTTTCACCCTAGTGTTCGCCAGGGAACCGGCCAACTGTAAAACATCTTCAGATGCCATCTTCTGTCCGGCTGCAAGGTCAGCATCAGCCTTCCTCTCAGGACTCTCAACCTCCTCTGCTACCATGCCTTCCTCATTTGCACTGGTTGCTTGATTGTCAACAGATGATTCACTATCACTACCACTATCCCTGTCTGACCCCTTTTTCTCAGCCACATCCGGCTCACTTTCAGGGTTATACAATTCATTCTCATTCACATCCTGATCTGGAACCTTAGTTAACATGTCATCCACAACATTAACTTCACCATCTGGTCCCTCAAGTATGTGACTATGTGACAACTCCAGCACTATACTTCTATATAGCTCAGGTACTAGGAGCTGGCTCACAACCTCTCCCTGGACTTCAGTGTCCCTATACAACAGGTGAGTGTTTATGGCAACATGAGGAAACCTCTCCTCAGAGCCAGGCTCTTGGGAAACCTCATTTAGAACAATTATATTTTCCTGTGCCGTTTTAAGAGTGGGGTCTCGCCATTGTTCACTCTCAAAATTGTCACAGGACACAGGTAAGTCAGGGACACTCGGTTCCCGAGAACCACCATCCTCGTCTCCCACCATCACCTGCAAAGGAATTTCATCTCTATCACAGTCATCATTATTATCAATATCATTATCATGATTATGATCAGTATCATCATCACTATCATGATCATCATCATTATCATTATCAGCATCAGCATCATTATCATGGTCATCATCATTATCATGATCATCATCATCATTATCATCATCATCATCATCATTATCACATAAGTTTAACGGCCCACTAGCATTGTGTTCCGCCCCTCGGGACTGCGCACCCTCAGTAGGAGCTTCATCACACTGTCCATCAGAAACATTTTTCCCCCAGAGATCCTTAGACCGGGGAAAGTCATTACCCAATATGACGGGGTGCACCAGGTTTTTCACTACCCCACTTCACATGAAACCTCCCCGCGTTTGGGGATCAAGTCCACGGCAGTCTCTGGGTAGACTTTGGTGTCTCCATGGACGCACACCACACTCAGGTGTTTATCAGGGATAAAGTCCCTATCAATCAGGCTGTCCCATACGGAAGTCACTGGACTCTCTGAGTCCAAGAGGGCCTGTGCTGGGCAGTCATTTACAACCACCGGGGACCCCTGTGGTCCAGTCTCTTCGGCTGAGGTGGACACACACACAGGCTCTGCGCAGGGAGAGAGGGATCCGCCAACATCACAATATATAGGCTCCCCCTCTATTGGACAGTTGGCTGCAATTTCACGACATCTCCAACACTGTCCATCACACTCTCCCACCCACACGACCCCAACAGCTGGAACGCTCTTACCGGGAGAGTTTGGCGTCCAGGAACTCCGAAGTGACGACCTCTCAGACGGCTGGTCACGGAGGCAGTCCTTGGTGGCGAAGGCCCTCTCCATCAGGCTGACCAGACGATTGGCGTCCTGGTGGTCTCCTTGTCCGACCTCTGGCTGTACCTCAGGAGGACGTGCTTGGGTGTAGCGGTCCACTATCACCTTTTCAACTCCATGATAAGGTTTGCTGACTGCAGACTCCCAACTGCATTTCCAGTCATGAACTCCCCTGGCACGGGCTGTCACCGTAACACCCAGCCGGGTAAGAATCTCCGCTTTCAGCTTGGCATAGTCTTGGCTGTCCTGCTCGCTCAGGTCAGCATAGGCCCTTTGGGGTTCTCCAATCAGATAGGGTGCGACCATCATGGCCCATTCAGATAGGGGAAGATTCTCCTTCTCTGCCAGTCCCTCAAACCTAGTGAGATATACCTCCACATCATCATGAGGTGTCATCTTTTTCAGGGACCGTCTTACCGCCTTCTTTACAGCGGACAATGCAGGTGACTTTGCAACACCACTTTGGGACGATGCGCCGCAAGTCCCCTGCAGTGCTGCAACCTGCTCAAAAAACAACCGGTCATTCTCCTGCTGCTGCTGCAGGAATTGCTGCTGGGCCCGCTGCATGCGCTGCTGGTGCTGCAGGCGCTGCTGCTCCATGCTCTGCTGCATGCTTCGCTGGGCCTGGACCAGGTACTCAACGAGCTCCTCCATACTGCCGGACTTATCTGTCTCAACCACGGCAGTCTTATGTTGCACATTAACTTGCGCCATTTGTTCAAACAGCGCCTCCATGCTGTCATCCATGCTGTCAGACTTCTCTGTCTCAACAACGGCAGTCTTCACTCAAGACATACAGACTCCACAGTCTTTTCCACAGAAAATTCAGCTTTGCTGTGCAGACACTTTTTTTTTTCTCTGCAAACTCTATTAGGGCCACTGTCTCTTTAAGACTGCTCCAACAGACGTTTCTCCTTTGCTGCTGCACACTCCACAGTCTTTTCCACAACAAGTTCAGCTTTGCTGTGCAGACACACTTTTTTTTTTTTTTTTTCTTTTGCAAACTCTATTAGGGCTACTGTCTCTTTAAGACTGCTCCAATCAGACGTTTTTGCTGACACACTTTTTTTTTTTCTCTGCTGCTGCTTCAACAGACTTCACCTTTATTGCTGTCTCTCGCCACTGTGCTGCACACACATTCCAGCACCAATTGTATCAGCCACTGTGCTGCCCCAGCATTCTCCGCCAATTGTAAGCTTTTCAGGGGATATAGCTCTGAGATCGCCGTCCGGGTAGACGAAGTGGCACAGAAACAGTTCATTCAGACAGCAGTTCTGGTGAAAACTGGCCGCAACCAGCTTTATTAAAGTCCACAGCAAACAGATAAAAACAAATCATAAACATAAGACCTGGGCTTGTCCAGCCACTAATTACACTTAGATAGATTTCCCTATCTATCCGGGTCCCGACTCTAACAGCCAGGGCCAAAACAACACATATGTTCAGCATTTACCAGCATGGAGGTTCACAGAGTCTCCTCCTTGTGTCTGAAGGCACCTTCAACGTCCAGACTTGAGATAGCTCCCCTCCTATTCAGCAGCTATCCGCATGGATTCTCACAGAGACTACTCCTGTGTCCGGGGTACATCGAGCACCCAGACTGAGATAGCTCAAACTCCTGGAGACACCTTCTGTGCCTGGACCCCTCCTGTGTCCAGACTAAGCGAGCTCTCTGACTGTGTTTGCAGACACCTACTTCTGGTCTCCTAATTAACACCTGAGTAGTTTCAGGCCTGAGCTGCAAGTGTGTAATGAATGTAAGGTGTAGTGACCTTTCTCTACCACTAGGTTTACAAAGCCATACATTTCCTTTATACCAGTCAGCAAAGTACCTAGGTGAAATGTAACCCCATTCATCACACATACCCTCACTGTCTCACAGTAGATATTTTTAGTTTCATTAGTGTCTTTATTGAAGTGGCTATAGATGTATTTAAGGCTCCATCTGTTTTTATGCTAGGTATCTTTTAATAAGGAAGAGACTATGTCTAAGTTTAGGGGTCTACTTGATAATAATTTTTGGATATTTTCTTTTAAGATTAAATAAAATATAAATTAGGAGGAAGGCAAATTATAAGTACGTTTGATTTCACTGTATGAATAGAATGATTCACCATTGTAAATGTTGCCTACAGTGTTTATTCCAACTTCTGACCAAATAGATGGAATTGGAATTTGTAAATTATAGCTATTAAAGAGATGGGACAATTCTTAATCTGGCTTAGTCTCGAACTTCCCCTCACCGGCCTAGTCAGCGACTTCCATGCTGACAGAACCGCTTGAAAAATGGGTTGATGATGCTCCCTTTGGATTGGTCCTAATAAATATTTAAAAAAGGAGTCTTGTAGAGGTGTGTTATTACTTTTGGGCTATTTCCAGGTCGAGCCAGGCTACTTGGGAATTATCACAAAACCAGTTTTGGCTATGCTTGATCATAGAAGCCTGGTAGTAGGCCAGGACATTTGGCAAGGCTATGCCTCCCTTGCTTTTCATTTTGTATAGTACATCATTAGCTACCCTCGCCTTTTTGTTATTCCAGGTAAAGGATTTTATTAGATTTTGAATCTTTGTTAAGAAGGAAGAATGAATCACCAGTGGCAAAGTTCGAAATAAGTATAGAACTTTAGGCAAAATAATGGATTTCACCACCATGATCTTACCTAGTAGGGACAAGTTTAAAGTTTAAAGCGGGCAAAATCTTTGGATATAGTTTTAATCAGTTTGTCTATATTCGAAGGAATTAATGAGTGGAATTTATTTGTTAGTGTGATTCCTAAATACGTTATCTCTTTGTCTTCCCATAGATAGTCAGTTTGCTGTTTAATTTTTTGGGCCAAGTCTTGGTTTAAGCAAAAATGCAGGATTTTAGATTTCTGGGGGTTAATGTTAAAAAAGAAATTTTCGAGAAAGAGTCCAAATCTATTTTTAGGGCAGTTATTGATTTTACGGGGTCTTTAATTGTCAAAAAAAATATCATCAGCGAATAAGGTAATTTTATGTTGGCGGTGTGAAGTATTAAAGCCTGTGATCAAATTATTCAATCTAACCTTTTCAGCCAATGGCTCCATTGCTAGGGCAAAGAGCAAAGGTGACAGAGGGCACCCCTGTCTTGTACCATTGGTTATGGGGAACAATTTAGAGAGATGATTATTAGTATAAACTTTAGCATTTGGGTCTGAGTATAGTGCAAAAATAGAAGATATAAATTTATAATTAAATCCGAATTTAAATAGTGTTGCTTTTAGGTAATTCCAATTAATTCTATCAAAGGCCTTTTCCGCATCTAATGTTACAAAAAGTGAAGGGATATTCTGGGATTTTACTATGTTTAATACATTTAATATCCTTCTTGTGCCATCAGAGGCCTGCCTTCAAGTAATAAATCCAATTTGATCATTTTTAATGAGTGAGGGAAGAAGATTTTTCATTCGATCAGCTAAGATTTTGGAGTAGATTTTGATATCCCCATTGATTAAGGATATAGGCCTATAGTTTTGGACCATGTCTGATTCCCCCTTATCTTTGGGAATCATAATTATATTGGCTTGTAGCATTTCTCTGGGGAAGGATCCAGTTGAGGAAGCGTGATCATACAACAATTTTAATTGGTGAGATAATGTTAGAGAAAGTATTGAAATAGTCATTTGTGAATCCATCTGGCCCCGGGGATTTTTGAGATTTGAGTTTGATGATGACATTTGTAATTTCTTCTATTGTGAACGGCTGATTCAAGAGTACCAAATCAGGGGGCTCTAACTGTGGGAGCTTAAGGTCAGATAGGAAGGAATTTATGGATTCTGAATCTGGAGTAGGGGTTGAAGGGTCCTGTTTTAGATTATAGAGTTTATAGAAAAAGTCTGCAAAGACATTTGCAATTTCTGCAGGGTGTTTTTTTATAACCCCAGAGGGTGTTTTAATTTTAAAAATCTTTTTCCTTATGCGATCTTGTTTCAATCTATCCATCATATGTTTGGTTGGTTTGTTGATTGCTGAATAATAGTTAAATTTTGAGGTTCTTATTACGGCGTCATACTCTGCAAGAATGGCTGCCTTGAGTTTCTGCCTTAAAACTAGAATCTCACGGTGGGTTTCTGAGGAGGGGGTTGTTAAGTTTTTCTGTAAATCTTCTTTTATTTTTAATTGAGACTGTAAGGAGGTAATCAATTCCCTGTTTTTCTTTTTAAGCATAGATGAAAGTTGGATCATGCATCCCCTCAAAACCGCCTTATGGGCGCACCATAGTACAAATGGGTCTATATCCTCTGATGAGTTTTCTTCAAAATAATTGACTATTGTCTTCTCTATGATTTCCTTATATTCTGGAATTTTAAAGAGGGTTGGATTCAATTTCCATAAAAAAGTATTATTGAGGGGGGGTCCGAGCATAAATTCACCTATAATTGGGGAGTGGTCTGAAAAGGATTTATCTAATATATAAATTTTTGTAAATTTGGATAACGAAAATATATCGGTCAGAAACAAGTCAATTCTCGAGAATGATTTATGGACAGTAGAGTAAAACGTAAATTCCCTAGAAGACTCATTAAGACAGCGGAATACGTCGAACAATTCATTTTTATTGATCCATCTATTAAGGGACTGTGCCTGTCGACGTGCCAAGGAGGAGGAGTCCAAGAGAGCATCTGGCACCACATTAAAGTCCCCTGCCATTATTAGATCTCCTCACCTCATTGACCTTTTTTATTAATTTGTTGAAAAAGCGGATTTGTCTCCTATTTGGTGCATAGACACTGACAATTGTGCATACCTTAGCATTTAAATTGGCTATGAGGATGTGGAAACTACCTAGAGGGTCTATCACTTCATTTATCAATTGGAATGGGACACTATTGTTAACTAAGGTGATAACCCCAGCCCTCTTGTTTTTTCGCAGTGACTTGAAGATATGGGGATAGTTCTTATTTTGAAATATTGGATGATTATCTCTTGCAAATCTTACTTCCTGCAAACAAGTGATATCAGCCTGGTAATTTTTAATTTCCTTCCAGGTGATAAATCATTTGTATGGGCTATTTAGACCTTTAACATTATATGACAGAACTTTTTAATTTCATATGGACTACTCTTGGCTCTCCTGATCACACAATAGCAACTAAAGATGAGAGTAAAAAAAAGTAAACTTATCACTAAAAATAAAAAATGAAACAGAACAAATACAAATTAGTGAATTCCCCTGGAGGATATCACCTATAGTGATGTCTCTCCTACCTTGGGGGCAAAGAAAATGGGCATGACCCGTGACACACCAATCTTTTAATTAGACTGTTCTAACTGTTAAACAAAGTGATAACCACTATAACTTAGGAATCAGATTGAAGCGAGGTCATCAGAAATTTAAAGCTCAGCCATTTTCTTTATTTCTGTGGGACCTCTGAAAAGAAGAAATAAAATGCATCCCTTCTTCAGGAGTATATAATGGGGTAGTCTTACCCCTGTGCCACACCAGAATTTTGGTGGGAAATCCCCATCTGTATAATACTCCTATAGATCTTAATTTTGTGGTCACCTCTCGAAAATCCCTCCTAGCTTCCATCGTCGTTTTGGAAAGGTCAGCAAAAATTTTTAAGTTTGTATACGGGTCCGGGAAAGTACCTCTCTCTCTGATATAATTCAGTATTTGTTGTTTTGTGTCAAAAAAGTGCATGTGTAGTATAATGTCTCTTGGTTTGTCTGGACTGATATTCCTTGGTCTAGGGAGCCTATGGATCCTGTCGATAGTGAGGTCTAGATCCGACAATTTTGGGATAGCTTTCCTAAATACGTTTTCAACGTAACTAGACAGATCAGTCTGCACTATGTTTTCAGAGACCCCCCTTATCTTTAAATTATTGCGTCTGTTCCTATCCTCTAAATCTGTGAGTTTGACCCTCAGAGAGTGAATTTCTTGTTTAAGGACAGAGTTTTCCTCCAAAAGGGAGTTGTTTTTTGTTTCAACCTCTGAGATTCTTTCTTCATTAACTTCAAATCTCTAAAGGGTATGCCACACTAAACAATATCGCTAACGGGATCGCTAAAAAACGTCACTATTTAGCGATCCCGTTAGCGATATTGTTCAGTGCGGCAGCTTCCAGCGACGAGCTTCCTGCTGTGATCTCGCTCGTCGCTGGAATCGTTCCGGACCCTATTTCATCGCTGGCGCTCCCGCTGGGTAAGTATCTTATCGCTGTGTGGCACCTTTTCTTAGCGATTTAGCGGTACTTTTGTACCGCTAAAGTCGTTAAGAAGATCGCTAACGGCGATAGCGTCGTTAACTATATCGCTAAATGTGGCCGCATTTAGCGATATAGAAACGATCCCGCTAGCGATCTCATTAGTATGCAACGCTAACGAGATCGCTAGCGGGATTGTTTAGTGTGGCAGTACCTTAAGAGAAAGAACCCTGTATCTCCTGGAGTGTTTTGTTTTGTGCCTCAAAACCCATCCCGATGGAATCATTAAAAGATTTGCATAGTCTGGCCATAAAGCCTTCTGTTACTTGTTTATCTGAGGAAATGAAATCCTCATAGCTTATCTTAGGGACTGGAGCAACTGGTGGACTGGTAAGCTCTGATCGTATTTTTTTAGGGAATTGTTTATTTGGACTCATGTTAGGGGAAAACTCATCTGATAAGCTATCTGAATCAGCATTTAAGGAGTTTTTATCAGGGGCTCTGCTGTCAGAACCTTTCCTTTTAGTAGTGTTTGAAAGGTCCATATTTTCTGGTATGTTGCTTTCCACTGTAGAAATATGTGGCTTGATATTATCATTTCCTCTATTAGTAGTACTTTGATGGTAAGATTTTGACACTATATGATTCAAATCATTTCCATTTTTGAAGTTTTATTAAAAATGGGTATCGAGGAAAATTTGGTCGGTTTGATAATCGGGTCTTCTCTCTCAGGGAGTGACTGAGACCCTGGAGGACTTAGTAAGTTTGAAAAATCCTCATTTGGGTTCGTAGTTGATTGTCTTGGGATTTCTTTCACTTTTGAATTTTTGGTCTTACTGGAGTGGTGTTCTCCTGTTTTATTATTGGTTTTGGATCTAGCACCTCCTGTTTCCATAATATATCTCAATATGGCGTTTTTAAGCTTATGAAAGTCAGATCTGCAAATTATATCAAGAAGCCTTACTTAACAAAGATGTACTCTTATTTACAGGTATTCCAATAAATACCAAGTGAATACCAAATCTCTTATCTTCCAGAGATTAACCCTGAGAGCATTAAACTAGAATTATTTTATCACAACTGTTATATAAAATGAGCTTAGTATGATTCACCAGCTCACCATGCAAGGGCACTTTAAATTACTTTAACCCCTATATCTTTATAGTGATAGCACACTCGAACCCTGCAAAAGAAAACAATTATCCATACACAACCTCCAAACCTTGTTTGTATATTGCTACGTTAATGTCTCTGTTGCTCCTTCAGAATATTATGTCCTGTGTTGAATTATCCAGATTCCAGGGTCTTTTTATGTCTTAATAGCTTCCCTGCTATGAATACACCAGTCCTCTTTAAGTCACAGCAAACTAGCAGAGTACAGTTTCTCCAAATACAAGAGTAAAATAGAGATATTGCCCAGTTTATTCCTTTAAGGACCTGCTTTTATATTGCAGAGATCCAATAGTCACGTTCTATTATATTGGTCGCCATATAACACCAGTTTCCTTTTCACCAACCTGATGCTTCGTGTATCCTGTCAAGTATCCTCTGATGCTGTGTCTCTGGATGAAGGAGGGGAAAGATGACGTCAGCGCTGATAAAGGCTTTTTCAGCCCCTTGATTATACGCAGCAGCACCTTCTCCCTCTGTCTCACTCAGCTCTTCACCGCTTCAATGGTTACTGCTGCAGTGACGGAGGCACTCCATTATTAACTCACCAAATCTCGGTGCACCGACCTGTCACTTCTCTGACGCTTTCAGGCAGTCACCGGCGCTTAGGCTTAAGCGGGGGCGGGAAAATAATGGCGCCCGCTCTGTGACAAGGTGGATTCAGTCACACAGCTGATCACTATGGCACCTCCCACCTCAGCTTCCCTCAGCTCTCCTCACAGTTGCGTCTTTACTCACAGCAGCCGGCGAGCCCGTTCTTCGTCACTACAATATAGGCAGGGTACTGGCGATAACCGTGGACATTTTAATCAACCCAGAAGTCCGCATTCACTTCAAGGTACACACTTCGACAGCGTGCAGTTTGTCATAAGTGAGAAAATCACCTCAGGCAGCTGCACCATTCCCTCAGAGGGACATATCTCGAGTATTGCTGAACCGAATTTCATGTTTTTGGTATCAAAATGATCCCATTACTAAGGGAAATAAAATTACCAATAAAACTAAGAGAAAAAATGACTTTTTGCTGGGTTATGAGTCGCTTCA
This sequence comes from Oophaga sylvatica, assembly GCA_033576555.1. NCBI lineage: Eukaryota > Metazoa > Chordata > Amphibia > Anura > Dendrobatidae > Oophaga > Oophaga sylvatica. The sequence goes on from JARQOD010000003.1 coordinate 168,209,086, forward strand.
ATGAGTGAAGTCACAGGAGCTGAGCACTCACACGACTGCCATCTGCAGCGCCCGAAGCCACGCCCCAGACTTTGTGATGTTTAAATGAGGAAAAATGATCCTTATATCACTTGTTTTTGAGTGGAAAAAGTATGTTAACTTTTAGGATTAATAGATAATTTACAGGTAAAATTTGAGTCTAGTGTTTTCAATCAATCATATGTGAGTAGGCGACCCATTTTATTTGAAGAAAAAGGATCTACTAAAAACTTCACTGAAGGAGAGAAAAAACGCAGCCAAACTTGCAATATCAAGTCCAGACACAAAGGCACAAACAGGATGCAGCAGGTTCCCCATGATAAAGGCAAATGCAGCACTGGTGCAAAATACTAAAAAATACTAACTGACCAAAAATCTGTGGGGGGCTGCCTAGTATTCTAATTGCACACAGGCTTGCATAGGGTGTCATTCACATGATTACATGAGATGCAACTCTATCCGTATAACAGCCTATTACTAGAGATGAGCGAACTTATTCGGAAAATGTTTGCCAATCTCAAATTCGGTACTAACATTCGACATTGAGATTTGTGTACGGATTTCCAAGCATTTTTTCTCAAAATTGTAAAAAGTCGGCCTAAGCTCGGGAAATCATCAAGTTTCCATTAATGATTTTGTTAGTACTTTGGCTAGGATAGTGATGCTGAATTATGAGCAGGGGGTATGTGTTTGATGAGGCGAGGGGGTAGGGAGAGGTCAGAGTAGCTGCGGACTGTACTTTTTTTTAAATTCACTTAATGTGTGGAGACTCTGGAAGCCAATCTGGCAGCCACAAGGACTTATGTCATTACCTGACGAAGTTACATGTCCCTCTCCATATGAAAAGTGGATATGTTGTTTTGGTGGCACCATTTTGTCAGTGTAACAGCACAGAGAGGCTGCTCCTGCTGCTGCGGCAAGTTGTCAGATAGTTTAGATAGATAGGGCCTTGTGTGAAATCAACCTTCCAGCATCTAAATCGTTTGTGCTAATAGTGTCGGCCAGCAAGGTTTCCATATTTCAAAATCTAAATCCTTTCTGCTAAAATTGTGGGAGATATAACAGGCCACATTTCAGAATCTAAATTTGTGCTAATAGTGTGGGCCAAACACCAGGTCACATTTAAGAATCTAAATCCTTTCTTCTAATAGTGTGGGCCATAAACCAGGCCACATTTCAGAATCTAAATTATTTGTTCTAATAGTGTGAGCCAGACACCAGGCCACATTTTAGAATCTAAATCCTTTCCACTAAATGTGTAGGCCATACACCAGTCCACATTTCAGAATCTAAATCCTTTCTGCTAATAATGTGGGCCATACACCAGGCCACATATCAGTATCAAAATAGCTTGTGCTAATAGTGTGGTCCAGCCAGGAGTCCACATTTCAGAATCTAAATCCTTTCTGCTAACAGCATGGGCCAAATTTCAGAATCAAAATCATATGTGCTAATAGTGTGGGCCAGACACCAGGCCACATTTCAGAATTTAAATAATTTGTGCTAATAGTGTGGGCCTTACACCAGTCCACATTTCAGAATCTAAATCGTTTGTGCTAATAGTGTGGGTCAGACACCAGGAAAACATTCCAGAATCTAAATCTTTTCTGCTAATAGTGTGGGCGATACAGCAGGCCACATTTCAGAATCTAAATCCTTTCTGCTAATAGCGTGGGCCATACACCAGGCCACATTTCAGTATTGAAATAGTTTGTGCTAATAGTATGGTCCAGCCAGGAGTCCACATTTCAGAATCTAAATCCTTTCTGCTAACAGCATGGGCCATACACCAGGCCAAATTTCAGAATCAAAACCATTTGTGCTAATAGTGTGGGTCAGACACCAGGCCACATTTCATAATCTAAATCATTTGTGCTAATAGTGTGGGCCAGACATCAGGCCACATTTCAGAATCTAAATCCTTTCTGATAATAGTGTGAGCCATACACCAGGCCACATTTCAGAATCTAAATTGTTTGCTCTAATAGTGTGAGCCATACACCAGGCCACATTTCAGAATCTAAATTGTTTGCTCTAATAGTGCGGGACAGACACCAGGCCACATTTTAGAATCTAAATCCTTTCTGCTAATTGTGTAGGCCTTACACCAGTCCACATTCCAGAATCTAAATCTTTTCTGCTAATAGTGTGGGCCATACACCATGCCACATTTCAGAATCTAAATTGCTTGTTCTAATAGTGTGGGCTAGACACCAGGCCACATTTCAGAACCTAAATTGTTTGTTCTAATAGTGTGGGTCAGACACCAGGCCACATTTCAGAATCTAAATCCTTTCTGCTAATAGTGTAGGCCTTACATCAGGCCACATTTCAGTATTAAATGTTTGTGCTAATAGATGGTCCACCAGGAGTCCACATTTCAGAATCTAAATCCTTTTGCTAATAGCATGGGCCATACACCAGGCCAATTTCAGAATCAAAACCATTTGTGCTAATTGTGTGGGTCGACACCAGGCCACATTTCAAATCTAATCATTTGTGCTAATAGTGTGGGCCATGACATCAGGCCACATTTCAGAATCTAAATCCTTTCTGATATAGTGTGGCCATACACCAGGCCACATTTCAGAATCTAAATTGTTTGTCTAATAGTGTGAGCCATACACCAGGCCACATTTCAGAATCTAAATCTTTTGCTTAATAGTGCGGGACAGACACCAGGCACTTTTAGAATCTAAATCCTTTCGCTAATAGGTGGCCATACAACAGGCCACATTTCATATTGAATTTTGTGCTAATAGATGTCCAGCAGATCCCATTTCTGATCTAAATCTTTTGTAACGTGGGCCAACACCAGGCCAAATTTCAGAATCAAAACCTTTGTGCTAATAGGTGGGTCAGACACCAGGCCACATTTCATAATCTAAATTTTGTGCTAATAGTGTGGGCCAACATCAGGCCACATTTCAAATCAAATCCTTTCTGATAATAGTGTGGCCATACACCAGGCCACATTTCAGAATCTAAATTGTTTGCTTTAATAGTATGTGACCATCACCAGGCCACATTTCAAATCTAAATTTTCTGCTAAATGTGGGACAGACACCAGCCACATTTTAGAATCTAAATCCTTTTGCTAATTGTGTGGCCTACACCAGTCCACATTCAGAATCTAAATCTTTCTTGCTAATAGTGTGGGCCATACACCATGCCACAATTTCAGAATCTAAATTGTTTGTTCTAATAGTGTGGGCTAGACACCAGGCCACATTTCAGAATCCTAAATCGTTTGTTCTAATAGTGTGGGTCAACACCAGCCACATTTCAGAATCTAAATCCTTTCTGCTAATAGTGTAGGCCATTACACAGGCCACATTTCAGTATGAAATAGTTTGTGCTAATAGTATGGTCCAGCCAGGAGTCCACATTTCAGAATCTAAATCCTTTCTGCTAACAGCATGGGCCATACACCAGGCCAATTTCAGAATCTAAAAATTTGTGCTAATAGTGTGGGCTACACCAGGCCACATTTCATAATCTAAATCATTTGTGCTAATATGTGGGCAGACACAGGCCACATTCAGAATCTAAATCCTTTCTGATAATAGTGTGGCCATACACCAGGCCACATTTCAGTATCTGAAATAGTTTGCTGCTAATAGTTGGCCTACACCAGGCCACATTTCAGAATCTAAATTTTTGCTAATAGTGCGGCAGACACCAGCCACATTTTAGAATCAAATCCATTTTGCTAATTGTGTAGGCCTACACCAGTCCACATTCAGAATCTAAATCTTTTCTGTAATAGTGTGGGCATACACCAGGCCACATTTCAGAATCTAAATTGCTTGTTCTAATAGTGTGGGCTAGACACCAGGCCACATTTCAGAACCTAAATTGTTTGTTCTAATAGTGTGGGTCAGACACCAGGCCACATTTCAGAATCTAAATCCTTTCTGCTAATAGCGTAGGCCTTATATCAGTCCACATTTCAGAATCTAAATCGTTTGTGCTAATAGTGTGTGCCAGACAACAGGAAAACATTCCAGACTCTAAATCTTTTCTGCTAATAGTGTGGGCCAGACACCAGGCCACACTTTAGAATCTAAATCCTTTCTGCTAATAGGATGGGCCATACACCAGGACACATTTCAGAATCTAAATTGTTTGTGCTAATAGTGTGAGCCAAACACCAGTCCACATTTCAGAATCAAAATCCTTTCTGCTAATAGTGTGGGCCATATGCCAGGCCACATTTCAGAATCTAAATTGTTTGTGTTAATAGTATGTGCCAGCCAGGAGTCCACATTTCAAAATCTAAATCCTTTCTGCTATAATTGTGGGAGATATACCAGGCCACATTTCAGAATCTAAATCATTTGTGCTAATAGTGTGAGCCAGACACCAGGTCACATTTCAGAATCTAAATCCTTTCTTCTAGCAGTGTGGGCCAGACACAAGGCCACATTTTAGAAACTAAATCTTTTCTGCAAATAGTGCAAGCCATACACCAGGCCACATTTCAGAATCAAAATTGTTTGTGCAATAGTGTGGCCAGACACCAGGAAATCATTTGAGAATCTAAATCTTTTGCTAATAGTGTGGGCCAGACACCAGGTCACATTTCAGAATCTAAATCCTTTCTTCTAGCAGTGTGGTCCAGACACAAGGCCACATTTTAGAAACTAAATTATTTGTTCTAATAGTGTGAGCCAGACACCAGGCCACATTTTAGAATCTAAATCCTTTCTACTAAATGTGTAGGCCATACACCAGTCCACATTTCAGAATCTAAATCCTTTCTGCTAATAATGTGGGCCATACACCAGGCCACATATCAGTATCAAAATAGCTTGTGCTAATAGTGTGGTCCAGCCAGGAGTCCACATTTCAGAATCTAAATCCTTTCTGCTAACAGCATGGGCCATACACCAGGCCAAATTTCAGAATCAAAATCATATGTGCTAATAGTGTGGGCCAGACACCAGGCCACATTTCAGAATTTAAATAATTTGTGCTAATAGTGTGGGCCTTACACCAGTCCACATTTCAGAATCTAAATCGTTTGTGCTAATAGTGTGGGTCAGACACCAGGAAAACATTCCAGAATCTAAATCTTTTCTGCTAATAGCTTTGGCCATACACCAGGCCACATTTCAGTATTGAAATAGTTTGTGCTAATAGTATGGTCCAGCCAGGAGTCCACATTTCAGAATCTAAATCCTTTCTGCTAACAGCATGGGCCATACACCAGACCAAATTTCAGAATCAAAACCATTTGTGCTAATAGTGTGGGCCAGACATCAGGCCACATTTCAGAATCTAAATCCTTTCTGATAATAGTGTGAGCCATACACCAGGCCACATTTCAGAATCTAAATTGTTTGCTCTAATAGTGTGAGCCATACACCAGGCCACATTTCAGAATCTAAATTGTTTGCTCTAATAGTGTGGGACAGACACCAGGCCACATTTTAGAATCTAAATCCTTTCTGCTAATTGTGTAGGCCTTACACCAGTCCACATTCCAGAATCTAAATCTTTTCTGCTAATAGTGTGGGCCATACACCATGCCACATTTCAGAATCTAAATTGCTTGTTCTAATAGTGTTGGCTAGACACCAGGCCACATTTCAGAACCTAAATTGTTTGTTCTAATAGTGTGGGTCAGACACCAGGCCACATTTCAGAATCTAAAGGGTATGCCACACTAAACAACATCGCTAACGGGATCGCTAAAAAACGTCACTATTTAGCGATCCCGTTAGCGATGTTGTTGTGTGCGGCATCTGCCAGCGACGAGCTTCCTGCTGTGATCTCGCTCGTCGCTGGAATCGTTCCGGACCCTATTTTATCGTCGGCGCTCCCGCTGGGTAAGTATTATCGCTAAGTGTGGCACCTTATTTAGCGATTTAGCGGTACTTTTGTACCGCTAAAGTCGTTAAGGAGATCGCTAACCGCGATAGCGTCCTAACGACATCGCTAAATAAAGCCGCTACTAGCGATATTAAAACGATCCCGCTAGCGATCGCAATTAGTATGCGTCTTTATCGTGATCGCTAGCGGGATAGTTTAGTGTGGCAGTACCTTAAATCCTTTCTGCTAATAGTGTAGGCCTTACATCAGTCCACATTTCAGAATCTAAATCGTTTGTGCTAATAGTGTGTGCCAGACAACAGGAAAACATTCCAGACTCTAAATCTTTTCTGCTAATAGTGTGGGCCAGACACCAGGCCACACTTTAGAATCTAAATCCTTTCTGCTAATAGGATGGGCCATACACTAGGACACATTTCAGAATCTAAATTGTTTGTGCTAATAGTGTGGGCCAAACACCAGTCCACATTTCAGAATCAAAATCCTTTCTGCTAAAATTGTGGGAGATATACCAGGCCACATTTCAGAATCTAAATCATTTGTGCTAATAGTGTGGGCCAGACACCAGGTCACATTTCAGAATCTAAATCCTTTCTTCTAGCAGTGTGGGCCAGACACAAGGCCACATTTTAGAAACTAAATCTTTTCTGCAAATAGTGTAAGCCATACACCAGGCCACATTTCAGAATCGAAATTGTTTGTGCAAATAGTGTGGGCCAGACACCAGGAAATCATTTGAGAATCTAAATCTTTTCTGCTAATTGTGTGGGCTATACACCAGGCCACATTTCAGAATCAAAATCGTTTGTGCAAATAGTGTGGGCCGGACACCAGGCCACATTTCAGAATCTAATTTTTTTTCTGCTAATAGTGTGGGCCGTACACCAGCCCACATTTCAGAATCTAAATAGTTTGTGCTAATAGTGTGATTCAGCCAGAAGTCTATATTTCAGAATCTAAATCTTTTCTGCTAATAGCGTGGGCCATACACCAGGCGACATTTCAGAATCAAAATCATTTGTGCTAATAGTATGGGCCATACACCAGGTGACATTTCTGAATCTAAATTGTTTGTGCTAATATTGTGGACCAGTCACCAGGTCACATTTCAGAACCTAAATCCTTTCTTCTAACAGTGTGGGCCATACACCAGGCCACATTTCAGAATCTAAATTGTTTGTGCTAATAGTGTGGGCCAAACACAAGTCACATTTCAGAATCTAAATCCTTTCTGCTAAATCTAAATCGTGTGTGCTAATAGTGTGGTCCAGCCAGGTGTCCTTTCTGCTAAAATTGTGGGAGATATAACAGGCCACATTTCAGAATCTAAATTTGTGCTAATAGTGTGGGCCAAACACCAGGTCACATTTAAGAATCTAAATCCTTTCTTCTAATAGTGTGGGCCATAAACCAGGCCACATTTCAGAATCTAAATTATTTGTTCTAATAGTGTGAGCCAGACACCAGGCCACATTTTAGAATCTAAATCCTTTCTACTAAATGTGTAGGCCATACACCAGTCCACATTTCAGAATCTAAATCCTTTCTGCTAATAGCGTGGGCTATACACCAGGCCACATTTCAGAATCAAAATAGTTTGTGCTAATAGTGTGGTCCAGCCAGGAGTCCACATTTCAGAATCTAAATCCTTTCTGCTAATAGCATGGGCCATACACCAGTCCAAATTTCAGAAACTAAATCATTTGTGCTAGTAGTATGGGCCAGACACAATGTTAGGGTCTGCGGAACGCACCTAATAGATATTGTAGAGAGGTGCATTCGCAGCCCGGGGTCCACCGTGCAGGCGAAGCCTGCTGCTAGTAAGATGGCGAAAGTAGCGAACTCTGTTATCCCGCAGAGTCGCTAAACTAAACGCCGTAGTGCGCTGTGGCAGTTAGTGCTAACTCTGTTATTCCCCAGAGCCTCTAACGGGAATGCCACAGCGCTATATGGCGATAAGTACGAACTCACTTAACTTCAGTGAGCCGCAAAGTAAAACGCTAGGGCGCTGAACCAGCGTTACAAAGCGAACCCTGTTGCGTCACAGAGCCGCTGAAAAAAGACTGTGTCTTGTTAGACTCACAGGGATACATAGATAACTGCTGTGCGGATAGCAGTCCGTGATCATGCAGACAGCAACGCAATCAAGCAATCTCCTCACCGGAGAAGCCGGTATTCTAGGGGCTTATTTCAGCCAAGCCTGTTATGATTTGGTAGCTGAGGAGAGCAAGCAAAAAAGGAAATACACCAGAGAGGTTGGAATCTATGGGATTGCAGTACCCTGACTAACCACCACAACTTAAGGCAGCCGTGGAGCGTACCTACGTTGGTCCTAGACGCCTCGTCACAGCCTAAGAAGCTAACTACACCTAAAGACAGAAAGCGGAAAACTATCTGCCCCGGAGCAGATCCCCAAAGAACATAGAAAGCCCCCAAACATGTAATGGCGGTTAGACAACAAGAAATACAGAAACAGATAGAAAATAGTATGAGCAAACGCTGGGGCCCAAACTTCCTAAATAGAAAAGGATAGGAAGGACACTTACTGCAACCCCAAAAAACCCTGAAAAGTACCAACTCTACTAATTACAAAAACACCTGAGATCACACGACCTCTACCACCTAAATTAGTTCTCTGGTGTAACAAAAACTAAACAGCAGCCACTGAAAAAACTGGAAAAGGCAAATGAACAAACAACAGTGGCTGAACTAAACTGAGAGGAGCACAAGTCCCCGGAGGGGACCCGGCAGACCCCCACAGAAGTGCAGGACAAAATGCAAAAAGCAAGCACAAAAAACAAAAAGAAGAAAATGTCTTATCTGTTAGCAGAAGATGCTGGCACGAAACAGCAGGCTACAAAGTGAACAGGAATCAAAGATGAGACCAGAACAATTGATCACCGGCAACCCTGATGGGAGGGAACCTCCCTTATATAAGACCAGTCAGTAACACCTGATCGCCAATCTTCACAATCTTCATTGGATAGTTCAGTACTGTTTGTAACCACCAGAGGGAGCTTCTGCTCAGAATTCATTTCTAGCACATTCACAACACAAGCCCTAACCGTGTGCACCCAAATCTCCTCACCGGAGAAGCCGGTATTCTAGGAGCTTATTTCAGCCGAGCCCTAACCACATGCGTACATGATCACACTGGCGCAAAGCACATAATGCAATTGATACTAGCGCATGGCGGCCCAGCCATGCCACCCTTTTATAGTAACAGCTACAGGACATGCCAGAAAAAGGACCAATGAGAAACTGTTCCAAAACACATGAAGTTTCAGGACCTTCCTGGCGGACTAATAGGAGCTGCTGCAGTACCTGAACATGTGACCCCTGATCTCCAATGAGAGATCTTACCCTGGGCATGCTCAGAAGGGGAAACGCAGGACTTCGTCCTAAAGACGTCTGCTCCAGCACTGGCTATAATAGAAGATCCAGAAGGGGCAGCAGCAAGTCTCTGCACAGTATTAGAATGGGCAAGATGCTGGGACCGTCGTCTCTGCTGAGCAGGTTCCACTGCCGACGGAGATGGATGGGAGACCGCAGCGGGACTGGTTCGAGACTCCCCTTGTGCAGCAGCGGGAACTCGAACCCTAACACACAAGGCCACATTTCAGAATCGAAATCATTTGTGCAAATAGTGTGGGCCAGACATCAGGCCACATTTCAGAACCTAAATCCTTTCTGATAAGTGTGAACCATACACCAGGCCACATTCAGAATCTAAATTGTTTGTGCTAATAGTGTGGGCCATACACCAGGCCACATTTCAGAATCTAAATAGTTTTTTGATTTATTAGTGTGGGCCATACACCAGGCGACATTTCTGAATCTAAATCCTTTCTGCTAATAGTGTTGAGCAGACACCAGGCCACATTTCAGAATCTGAATCCTTTTAGAAACACTATCTCAGTAAATAAATGCTGATTGTTCATTTAGTTATATATCAAAAAACTGACCGGCACATCCAAACTTAGATTCAGTGTGAACAGGTGCTAAACCTAGAGTCACCAACTCATATACATACAAGAAGAAAAGGTAGCACACTGTAGCGCTATAGCTTGCAAACACGAAATATGAAAAATATGAAAAATGAATTACATCATTACCTTAGAAATATGAAAAATTGAGAAGTCTTAGCGCATAAGATGGCCAAATTATGTGAGCCTGATAGCCACGTCAAGGCTCTTCTCGTATATCAGGTCCCTAACTAATGCCTATCCTCGCTTTAGAAAAGTCTGTCTGCATGGGAACCTATGAATCCTCTTTTCAGACTAAAATCTACATCTCTGTGGAGGGGTGATGAACCTGCTGTAATTAAAAGGCCTGTGACCACCAGGTGGAGTGCTCAGGCAGAAGGTAAATGAATACATATCAAAAAACTGACCGGCACATCCAAACTTAGATTCAGTGTGAACAGGTGCTAAACCTAGAGTCACCAACTCATATACATACAAGAAGAAAAGGTAGCACACTGTAGCGCTATAGCTTGCAAACACGAAATATGAAAAATATGAAAAATGAATTACATCATTACCTTAGAAATATGAAAAATTGAGAAGTCTTAGCGCATAAGATGGCCAAATTATGTGAGCCTGATAGCCACGTCAAGACTCTTCTCGTATATCAGGTCCCTAACTAATGCCTATCCTCGCTTTAGAAAAGTCTGTCTGCATGGGAACCTATGAATCCTCTTTTCAGACTAAAATCTACATCTCTGTGGAGGGGTGATGAACCTGCTGTAATTAAAAGGCCTGTGACCACCAGGTGGAGTGCTCAGGCAGAAGGTAAATGAATACATATCAAAAAACTGACCGGCACATCCAAACTTAGATTCAGTGTGAACAGGTGCTAAACCTAGAGTCACCAACTCATATACATACAAGAAGAAAAGGTAGCACACTGTAGCGCTATAGCTTGCAAACACGAAATATGAAAAATATGAAAAATGAATTACATCATTACCTTAGAAATATGAAAAATTGAGAAGTCTTAGCGCATAAGATGGCCAAATTATGTGAGCCTGATAGCCACGTCAAGGCTCTTCTCGTATATCAGGTCCCTAATAATGCCTATCCTCGCTTTAGAAAAGTCTGTCTGCATGGGAACCTATGAATCCTCTTTTCAGACTAAAATCTACATCTCTGTGGAGGGGTGATGAACCTGCTGTAATTAAGCTCAGGTGATCTTCACAAGGTGAATTTCACATTCATAACCTCACGGAATAATTATTTAGTTGAAAGGGCTAACAGACAGACTCAAACAATCATTATACATACAGAAGACCTATGACTGCGCTATAGCTCCCAATATGAAATATGAAAATTAATCATTCATATTAAGAAATGAGAATCATTCATAATTTCAAATTTTGTTGTAGCAACGTCAAGGCTACATTCTACTTTTTCTTGTCTGTTTAAGAGTCCTGTTGCCTGCATGAATCTATTGATCCTCTTTTGATAATATAATTCCTTGGCTTGAGCAACTCAGGTGGTCACAGCTAATTACAGCAGGTTCATCACCCCTCCACAGAGATGTAGATTTTAGTCTGAAAAGAGGATTCATAGGTTCCCATGCAGACAGACTTTTCTAAAGCGAGGATAGGCATTAGTTAGGGACCTGATATACGAGAAGAGCCTTGACGTGGCTATCATGCTCACATAATTTGGCCATTTTATGCGCTAAGACTTCTCAATTTTTCATATTTCTAAGGTAATGATGTAATTCATTTTTCATATTTTTCAATTTCGTGTTTGCAAGCTATAGCGCTACAGTGTGCTACCTTTTCTTCTTGTATGTATATGAGTTGGTGACTCTAGGTTTAGCACCTGTTCACACTGAATCTAAGTTTGGATGTGCCGGTCAGTTTTTTGATATGTATTATTTACCTTCTGCCTGAGCACTCCACCTGGTGGTCACAGGCCTTTTAATTACAGCAGGTTCATCACCCCTCCACAGAGATGTAGATTTTAGTCTGAAAAGAGGATTCATAGGTTCCCATGCAGACAGACTTTTCTAAAGCGAGGATAGGCATTAGTTAGGGACCTGATATACGAGAAGAGCCTTGACGTGGCTATCAGGCTCACATAATTTGGCCATCTTATGCGCTAAGACTTCTCAATTTTTCATATTTCTAAGGTAATGATGTAATTCATTTTTCATATTTTTCATATTTCGTGTTTGCAAGCTATAGCGCTACAGTGTGCTACCTTTTCTTCTTGTATGTATATGAGTTGGTGACTCTAGGTTTAGCACCTGTTCACACTGAATCTAAGTTTGGATGTGCCGGTCAGTTTTTTGATATGTATTCATTTACCTTCTGCCTGAGCACTCCACCTGGTGGTCACAGGCCTTTTAATTACAGCAGGTTCATCACCCCTCCACAGAGATGTAGATTTTAGTCTGAAAAGAGGATTCATAGGTTCCCATGCAGACAGACTTTTCTAAAGCGAGGATAGGCATTAGTTAGGGACCTTATATACGAGAAGAGCCTTGACGTGGCTATCAGGCTCACATAATTTGGCCATCTTATGCGCTAAGACTTCTCAATTTTTCATATTTCTAAGGTAATGATGTAATTCATTTTTCATATTTTTCATATTTCGTGTTTGCAAGCTATAGCGCTACAGTGTGCTACCTTTTCTTCTTGTATGTATATGAGTTGGTGACTCAAAGGGTTTAGCACCTGTTCACACTGAATCTAAGTTTGGATGTGCCGGTCAGTTTTTTGATATGTATTCATTTACCTTCTGCCTGAGCACTCCACCTGGTGACCACAGGCCTTTTAATTACAGCAGGTTCATCACCCCTCCACAGAGATGTAGATTTTAGTCTGAAAAGAGGATTCATAGGTTCCCATGCAGACAGACTTTTCTAAAGCGAGGATAGGCATTAGTTAGGGACCTGATATACGAGAAGAGCCTTGACGTGGCTATCAGGCTCACATAATTTGGCCATCTTATGCGCTAAGACTTCTCAATTTTTCATATTTCTAAGGTAATGATGTAATTCATTTTTCATATTTTTCATATTTCGTGTTTGCAAGCTATAGCGCTACAGTGTGCTACCTTTTCTTCTTGTATGTATATGAGTTGGTGACTCTAGGTTTAGCACCTGTTCACACTGAATCTAAGTTTGGATGTGCCGGTCAGTTTTTTGATATGTATTCATTTACCTTCTGCCTGAGCACTCCACCTGGTGGTCACAGGCCTTTTAATTACAGAAGGTTCATCACCCCTCCACAGAGATGTAGATTTTAGTCTGAAAAGAGGATTCATAGGTTCCCATGCAGACAGACTTTTCTAAAGCGAGGATAGGCATTAGTTAGGGACCTGATATACGAGAAGAGCCTTGACGTGGCTATCAGGCTCACATAATTTGGCCATCTTATGCGCTAAGACTTCTCAATTTTTCATATTTCTAAGGTAATGATGTAATTCATTTTTCATATTTTTCATATTTCGTGTTTGCAAGCTATAGCGCTACAGTGTGCTACCTTTTCTTCTTGTATGTATATGAGTTGGTGACTCTAGGTTTAGCACCTGTTCACACTGAATCTAAGTTTGGATGTGCCGGTCAGTTTTTTGATATGTATACATTTATCCTTCTGCCTGAGCACTCCACCTGGTGGTCACAGGCCTTTTAATTACAGCAGGTTCATCACCCCTCCACAGAGATGTAGATTTTAGTCTGAAAAGAGGATTCATAGGTTCCCATGCAGACAGACTTTTCTAAAGCGAGGATAGGCATTAGTTAGGGACCTGATATACGAGAAGAGCCTTGACGTGGCTATCAGGCTCACATAATTTGGCCATCTTATGCGCTAAGACTTCTCAATTTTTCATATTTCTAAGGTAATGATGTAATTCATTTTTCATATTTTTCATATTTCGTGTTTGCAAGCTATAGCGCTACAGTGTGCTACCTTTTCTTCTTGTATGTATATGAGTTGGTGACTCTAGGTTTAGCACCTGTTCACACTGAATCTAAGTTTGGATGTGCCGGTCAGTTTTTTGATATGTATTCATTTACCTTCTGCCTGAGCACTCCACCTGGTGGTCACAGGCCTTTTAATTACAGCAGGTTCATCACCCCTCCACAGAGATGTAGATTTTAGTCTGAAAAGAGGATTCATAGGTTCCCATGCAGACAGACTTTTCTAAAGCGAGGATAGGCATTAGTTAGGGACCTGATATACGAGAAGAGCCTTGACGTGGCTATCAGGCTCACATAATTTGGCCATCTTATGCGCTAAGACTTCTCAATTTTTCATATTTCTAAGGTAATGATGTAATTCATTTTTCATATTTTTCATATTTCGTGTTTGCAAGCTATAGCGCTACAGTGTGCTACCTTTTCTTCTTGTATGTATATGAGTTGGTGACTCTAGGTTTAGCACCTGTTCACACTGAATCTAAGTTTGGATGTGCCGGTCAGTTTTTTGATATGTATACATTTACCTTCTGCCTGAGCACTCCACCTGGTGGTCACAGGCCTTTTAATTACAGCAGGTTCATCACCCCTCCACAGAGATGTAGATTTTAGTCTGAAAAGAGGATTCATAGGTTCCCATGCAGACAGACTTTTCTAAAGCGAGGATAGGCATTAGTTAGGGACCTGATATACGAGAAGAGCCTTGACGTGGCTATCAGGCTCACATAATTTGGCCATCTTATGCGCTAAGACTTCTCAATTTTTCATATTTCTAAGGTAATGATGTAATTCATTTTTCATATTTTTCATATTTCGTGTTTGCAAGCTATAGCGCTACAGTGTGCTACCTTTTCTTCTTGTATGTATATGAGTTGGTGACTCTAGGTTTAGCACCTGTTCACACTGAATCTAAGTTTGGATGTGTCGGTCAGTTTTTTGATATGTATTCATTTACCTTCTGCCTGAGCACTCCACCTGGTGGTCACAGGCCTTTTAATTACAGCAGGTTCATCACCCCTCCACAGAGATGTAGATTTTAGTCTGAAAAGAGGATTCATAGGTTCCCATGCAGAAAGACTTTTCTAAAGCGAGGATAGGCATTAGTTAGGGACCTGATATACGAGAAGAGCCTTGACGTGGCTATCAGGCTCACATAATTTGGCCATCTTATGCGCTAAGACTTCTCAATTTTTCATATTTCTAAGGTAATGATGTAATTCATTTTTCATATTTTTCATATTTCGTGTTTGCAAGCTATAGCGCTACAGTGTGCTACCTTTTCTTCTTGATTGTTCATTTAGTGACAGGTGACTGACAGGTATGAGCCTAGGGTTGTGAAACAGCTGGTAAAAAGAGGGGAAGGGTATATCCAACATGAGTGGAAAAAGTGAGGTCATAGTGGAAGAGGGCATATGTTTGGTGTTCAAGGTGTACGTGGGTTAGGTGGTTATGTTACTGAAAGCTATTATGAACAAACATGGTCTCATCCTATCCAAAGGCAACTGACAATATCTGTTACTGGACGGGCTACTGGACTCCCTTTCTTTGGCAGCATAACCGTGGTGCATCAATTTACCTTTCCTCCTTTTCCTCCATCTTAACATCACACACAGTGCAATCCTCAGAGGTGCCAGCCCAATTACCCTTGCTTCCCCTGTGTCACAACTTTCCAACTGTCCAACTGACTGTAGGGAACCACAGATGAGCAAGTCTGCAGAGCTGTTCACACATTCTTTTCCATGGGCATCAGAGGTCTGTTCCAGAGATTCACAGATTCAAGACGAGGAAAGCATCTGCACCCATGGCCAAAAGTTTTTTAGCTGGATCTGGAACCAGACAAAGTAGGATACGAGCAGAATTTAGACCATCATCACGAGACATTAACCCCCATGGGTGGAGGTGATCCTGATGAGACTCAGATACCTAAGGTGAGCGCGGACTGTACTATGCTTTCAGGGCAAGGAGAGGAGGAAAGTGGCTCTCAGGGTGAGGAGTGGGAGAACAGAGAAAAATGACAATGAGGTTGAAGATCCCACTTGGTGTGAACCTAGATGCACACAGATGAGTAGCTCAGCAGAGGAGGTGGAGGTGGAAGATGAGGAGGTTGCGTTGCAGCTTGCAGCACAGAGATGGAGTGATGCAACCATGACAAGCACAGCATGCTCATCCTTCTCTGCAGGACTGCAGTTCACAAGGGCAGCAAGGGTGACCTACCCTGAGCCTTTTTTGAGACCCCAAAAGATGACCCAATTCGCGTTATAAGCCAACTTTGCAAAACATGACTCAGTAGAGGCAAAAAAAGCAATCATTTGACTACTACATGCATGAACTGGCACATATTCGATCAACATGCATTAGTTTGGGAATCTCACTGCGCTAAAATGTGGACTAGCGGGCCTCACCAACTACTGGCCAGCACATCAACCTCATCTGCTGCTTCTTCCTCCTCTGTCACTGTGGCATGTGTTCTTGCATGAGTCTCCAGCCTCAGAACCTCCACTTGTTTACCCCCTAAAGTCTGGGTGAGTGAGTGCCCATCAGCTGTTACAGAAGTGGAGTTGCCGGCTGTTTTTATTTCACCGAGCACACTACATCTTTTTCAATTCACAATAAAATCTCCTCCTGCACCTCACTCACAGTCCAGCAGTTTGCCATGTTCACCCTACTCTACCCTCATTCAGCACAGCATCCAGCCCTTGGTCCCGGAGTTATGGTCACCTAAAAGAATGTTTCCTCCAACACATGCCAAAACTGAGAGATTTAACTCTACCTTCTCCAATCTGTTGGTCATGAAAATGATGCCCTTCCGCCTGGTAGATACAGTTTCCGAAAACCGATGGCCGTCGCAGTCCTCCAGTACTAGTTGCCAAGTCGCCATTAGTTCTCTAAGAAAGCTATGCCTGCACTACACCAGCATGTCGCAGACAATATCACCTGTTCCTTGAAAAAATCTATGTCTGCCAGGATGCCTCTCACTGACTGGGCACTGTGAGACTGTAGTGGCTGTGGGGGCAAGCGGACAAGGGGCTGCTCCACAAGTCTTTGAATCTTTGAATCCCCAAGGCCTGAGGGGCAAACCTCTGTGTCTAACACTTCCTACATTGCTTCTGCCTCCTTCACCTCCTCTAGGGCCTCCACCTGCACTCACAACTTCTCCCTTAATAAGACATGAGTTCCAACATTGCAGAGAGAATCCTCCACCTCCGTACTGTGCAGTTAGGGCTCACCGCAATCAGGCAGTGCTTAAATTAATATGCCTTGGAGATCGCAGTCACACAGCTCAAGAGTTATGGACAGCTATCCAGGCCGAGTTTGAGCATTGGCTGTCTCCACTGAACATAGAGCCAGGGTAGACTGTGTGCAACAAAGATGCGAAATTGGTGTCGGCCCTATGCCAGGGCAACTTCACACACGTGCCTTGAATGGCTCATGTCCTCAACCCGGTGGTACAGCAGTTTCTCCGCCACTTTCCCAGTCTGGATGCGCTGTTGCAAAAAGCACAGTTACTGTGTGCACACTTCCGGCGTTCGCACACCGCAGGTCATCGACTTGCATTGCTACAGAGGTCTCTCGGCCTACCGGTTAATCGTTTGATAGGCATTGAACCGACACGGTGGAATTCCACTCTGCACATGTTGCAGCGACTGTGGCTGCAGCGATGAGCCCTGGTGCAGTATGTCCTTTTGCATAACCTGGGCCAACGCAATATGGATGTGGTGCACAGATGAATGACCTCTGCACTATTCTGCATAGTTACAAAATGACTACTAAAATGCCATCATCAGCATCACTATTCCAGTCATCTACATGCTGGAGCACATTTTGAATAGTCTGCAGGAGTAGTTGGTCGTCCAAAAGGAAGAGGTGGAATGAGAGGAGGATGCGATATAGAGATGCAATATCTCTAAGTTCCAGACTGTCATCGCACATGTGGGTGCCATGGGAGGGTGGATTACAGCGATTTAGGGGGGTCATGGTACCAGAAAAACTGTTAGTGAAGGTGCAGGAGCTGAGGAACAAATGGAGGTGAACGAGGAGGAAGAGGCGATGGGTGTGTGGTTTTCGGAAGAGGATGGATTAAGCAGTCTTACCTCGCTACTATCACGCCATGGACTTGGACCTCATGGAAGCACCTGAGTGCCTTCTTGCAGCACTATCTGCAAAATGATGCCTGTATTTTTAGGGTTAGAAATTTTGCTGACTACTTGGTTGCCACTCTGTTAGGTTCAAGAGAAGAAAATTTTGCCAGATAAATCTTCCCCTGAACAGGGAGTGCGAATGCTGGAGTATCAAAACACGCTTGTAAAAAATCTTAAGAGTGGTTTTCCCCAAGAGAGCAGTGAGGCACACAGTGTACATCACAGTTATAGACTATCAACCTCAGGAATGTCGAGTGGTCTACGCAAAAACATTAGCAGTAGCAGTGTAAGTGGCAGAAGTCATTTCTATGAGTTTTTTTTACACATTTTTAGACCAGCCCGTGCACCAACAGAACAAAGTACAAGTCTGACACGTTGTGAATGACTGGAGAGGATGGTGCAGGAGTACCTCAAGCTCAATATCAATGCCATCAGGGGGGTTTGGATCCGTTAGTATTCTGGTCGTCAAAAATAGAAGAGGGGCCTGAGCTTGCCTGGAGGTTTTGTCAGGCCCGACAGCCAACGCTGCTTGTGGTTTCCTAAGAGATAAGCGCATCTGGCTGTCCCATGTAGACCGCCTAAATTTCATGAAGATGAACAAGTCATGGATGTCTAATGACTTTTGCACCCTAGTCACAGATTCGACTAGGCAATGGTGTAGTTTTAGTGTGCTGCATTGATCTTGCATTATGGCAGTCTGTGACACCTTTATCGTGGCTTCTGTGACTGCTGTTGCTACTGCTGCTGATGTTACAAACAATTTTGTGAAATGTTCAGCCAACATCAGGACATTCGCCAATCCGTACCAAACTGAGCATGGAAAAGTTCGCTCTTCTCTAGGTGCTATTTAAGCTCAAAAAAATGATTCAACATTTTATTTATTGATTACCCACAGACTATTTTGTGGGCTGGAGAACATTTTGTTGGTATATCACCCTCAAAAAACTTGTTAATGTATTGGTATTATATTGCTCACCAAATCATATTTACATCTTCTTGCGTAAATTTCGTTGCTATAAAAGCCTCAAAAAATTGTTAAAAATGTATTGATATTATAATGCTTACCTATAGACTATTCCGTGGTCTGTAGTACATTTAGTTGTTATATAAGCCTCAATAAACTTGTTCCAAATTGATCAGTATCATATTGCTCACCCATAGGGTATTACATCTTATTGGGTACATTTAGTTGCTATATACAGTGCCTAAAAAGTAGTATTCAACCCCCTGCAGATTTAGCTGGTTGACACATGCGGAATTAACTTGGCATTGTGACATTTGTACTGTAGATCAGCCTGGAAGTGGGAAATGCACTGCAGCAAAAATTTTTGTTTTAATTTTTTTTTTTTTTAAACGTTAAAAGTTAATTCAGAGTGTCATTTATTATTCAACCCATCAAACCACAAGAATTCTGTTTGGTCCCCCTAAAGTATTAAGAAGTAGTTCAGGCACCAAGAATAATGAGCTTCACATGTGTGGATTAATGATCTCTTTTGCCAGCCTTTTCTGACTATTTAAGACCCTCCCCAAACTTGTGAACAGCACTCATACATGGTCAACATGGGAAAGACAAAGGAGCATTCCAAGGCCATCAGAGACAAGATCGTGGAGGGTCACAAGGCTGGCAAGGGGTACAAAACCCTTTCCAAGGAGTTGGCCCTACCTGTCTCTACTGTTGGGAGCATCATCCGTAAGTGGAAGGCTTATGGAACTACTGTTAGCCTTCCATGGCCTGGACAGCCTTTGAAAGTTTCCTCCCGTGCCGAGGCCAGGCTTATCCGAAGAGTCAAGGCTAAGCCAAGGACAACAAGGAAGGAGCTCCGGGAAGATCTCATGGCAGTGGGGACATTGGTTTCAGTCAATACCATAAGTAACGTACTCCACCGCAATGGTCTCCGTTCCAGACGAGCCCGAAAGGTACCTTTACTTTCAAAGCGTCATGTCAAGGCTCGTCTACAGTTTGCTCATGATCACTTGGAGGACTCTGAGACAGACTGGTTCAAGGTTCTATGGTCTGATGAGACCAAGATCGAGATCTTTGGTGCCAACCACACACGTGACGTTTGGAGACTGGATGGCACTGCATACGACCCCAAGAATACCATCCCTACAGTCAAGCATGGTGGTGGCAGCATCATGCTGTGGGGCTGTTTCTCAGCCAAGGGGCCTGGCCATCTGGTCCGCATCCATGGGAGGATGGATAGCACGGCCTACCTGGAGATTTTGGCCAAGAACCTCCGCTCCTCCATCAAGGATCTTAAGATGGGTCGTAATTTCATCTTCCAACAAGACAACGACCCAAAGCACACAGCCAAGAAAACCAAGGCCTGGTTCAAGAGGGAAAAAGTCAAGGTGTTGGAGCGGCCTTTTCAGTCTCCTGACCTTAACCCAATTGAAAACTTGTGGAAGGAGCTCAAGATTAAAGTCCACATGAGACACCCAAAGAACCTAGATAACTTGGAGAAGATCTGCATGTAGGAGTGGGCCAAGATAACTCCACAGACCTGTGCCGGCCTGATCAGGTCTTATAAAAGACGATTATTAGCTGTAATTGCAAACAAGGGTTATTCCACAAAATATTAAACATAGGGGTTGTATAATAATTGACCCACACTTTTATGTTTAAAATTTATTAAAATTCAACTGAGCAACATAACTTTTTGTTTTGTAAGATTTATGCTTCTGTTAATAAATCCTACTCTCGTTTGCAGTTTGAAGGCTCTAACTTATTTGCATCTTATCAAACCAGCTAAATCTGCAGGGGGTTGAATACTACTTGTAGGCACTGTAAACCTCCAAACACTTGTTCCAAATTTATTGGTATCATATTGCTCACCCATAAGGTATTACATCTTCTTGGGTACATTTCGCTGCTGTAAAAGCCTCAAATAACTTGTTCAAAAATGTATCTGTATTATATTGCTCATCCACAGGGTATTACATATTCTTGGGTACATTTTGTTGGTATATAACCCTCAAAAAACTTGTTCAAAAATTTAGGCTGTGTGCACACATTGTAGATATGGTGCGTTTTTGTTGCTTTCTTTATGCGTGGATTTGTGCAAAACCTGATGCCAGCAAAGTGAATGAGAATCCTAACGTGTCATGCATACGTTGAATATTTTTGACTTGCAGATTTGGTGCAGAAAATAATCTGAAACGTGTCAATTCTCTGAGTGTTTTTGCCCTGAATTTTTCACCATTCACCTCACTCAAATCAATCACAAACGCAGACAAAACTTCATCAAAAATGCACCAAAAACCAGCATTTTTGCTACTTTGTTTTTCCAGCCAAGAGATACAGAAATGGTGCAGAACTTTTACTTTAACTTGTGCATATACCCTTATCGGTATTATTTTGCGCACCCATAGACTATTCCATGGTCTGGAGTCCATTTAATTGGTATATAACCCTCAGAAGTGCATAGCCTTTATAAGTCTAGGAGTACCAATACACAGGGCCGCCATCAGGGCATGATTACCCTTACTGGTGTAAGGGGCCCGGGAGCTGGAGGGGCCCGCAGTCAGAATTTTCATAAACCGCAGCGGTGTGTGTGTGGAGGCACTGGAGGGAGCAGGAGTCACTGTGACAGACAGCTGGGAGAGGAAGCCAGTGCTGAGCAACAGAAGGGCGGGACTTTCCAGCATCCAATCCGGGCTGAGCGCGGGCTTACAGTATTCTCCCCGTCACACATTCACCTGTGAGTCATTGAGCAGCAGGAGCAGCGCAGCCCTCAGCCCAGGCTCGGTGAGTGTCTAAGCCTGTGTTGTTTAGGTGTCTGGACAGTGTCCTGCAAGGCTCCAGTCCAGTCCCTACAGCCGACGCCTCCTCAGTGAGCCGGCTACTGTGCTCAGTGACAGCGTCAGTCATACTATCAGCACAGCAGCCGGCTCACCAAGGACGCTGCTATGTCCTGAGTCTGACCCCGTCTGTATCAGCTATAGATCATGAAAAGAGCAGACCTGAGTGCCCCCCCCAGACCTGAGTGCCCCCGCTCCCCCTTCACCTCCTGCAAAGAAACATAAGACTGCTGAGCCCAACCAACCTGCCCCCTGAAAGGACACAGCCCCCCCTCTCAAGATTCCCTTCATTTACTCTCCAAACTTGTCTAAAAATCTTCAGTCTTCAGAATGGAGCTGTGGTGTCCTGTCAGGGGGCAGATGGGGCTCAGAAACCTTCTCCTACTATGTTCTCTGGAGGGGCTGGGGACCAGGACACTGCTCATCAGGATTTATACCTGATGAATAGGCTCACCTTCTAGAGATGTTATGTAACAGAACCACACACACACACATATATATATCACAAACACAGTATATGTAAGGCTATGTGTCCATGTTGCAGAAATGCTCTGTAATTGTAAGGAGCATTTGTGCAACTCCCCGCCGCCGGTATAACGCATGTGAAAATCGCATGCGTTATCCCGCAAAACAAGCATTTTTAGCTTGCAGAATGCTAGCGCTTTTCCAAGCGATTTGAAGCATCGCTTGGAAAAGAGACTGACAGGTTGGTCACACTTGTCACGCATAGTGCGTCACAAGTGTGACCAACTTATTATTATTGATGAATGTTAAAAATAAAAAATAGGGATATACCTACCCTCTGTCAGCCCATGGAGTCCTCCTGGTCCTCTGCGATGTTACGGCAAGTTCCGTTCCCAAGGATGCATTGCGCGAATGACCTCTGATGGTGTAGCAGTCACGAGACCGCTCGCTACGTCATCTGGGGTGATTCTCGCAATGCATCCCTGGGAACGGAAGTTGCTGGCAGCTTCGCTGAGGACCGGGAGGACTCCAGGGGCTGACAGATGGTGAGTATATCAATATTTTTTATTTTCATTCTATTTTTTACAGGAATATGGTACCCAGGACAGAGTCTCCTCTCCTTCAGACCCTGGGTACCAAGCGCACATGAAGCGCTCACTTCACGCATGGTGGGCATAGCCACATGCGTAAAGTGAGCATTTCAATGCAATCCTATGGCGGCGGAATCGCCGCGATTACGCAAAAAGAATGAACATGCTGCGGATTTTACCGCAAAGCGATTATGCTCCGGAAAATTACGCAGCATTCGCACAGCAATTGCATGATCCCATAGGATTGCATGGGATGCATTTTGTTAGCGGTTTTATAAGCGGGAGATTGCTATCGCACGGCAACAGTTAGCATCCGCCAGCCAATCACAGGCCGGCAGCTGATGTCAACAGGCACGTCACCGGCGTGTGACATCACTGTCATACACCAAAAAGAAGGTCCGTGCCTCAGATGCATCAGTGCAGGACACTGTTGGATCTCAGCCAAGTAAGTAGAAACTTTTTTATTTTTTGTAAAGCCGCAGTATGGGGCATATTATACACTATGGGGCTACATTATACTACTATATATGCATTATACTATAGATGCATAATACTATTATGGATGACTATATGGGCAATATGGAGAGACATGGGGGCAGTATGGAAAGATATGAGGCTGAAAAGGTGGATACGTGGGGTCCAGAATGTGGGATTTTATTACTGTAGGGGTTAATTAAAGGATATTATTTTTGAGGATACTGTCTTCAGTGTGGAGGAGGAGAGATTGTGTTACTGTGCAGGCTGACATGATTGCTTTTTTCTTCAACTGGCATAGTATAGAGGTGGGGGAAAAATTGGGGAATGTGCACTAGATAACTGTTATTTTCTGCAGAGACGAGTCCTGGATGGAAGAATTGATGACGGTCTGAACTGGATGAAGAAGAAAGCGAAGATAAAGGACTTCAACTAGAGACGTCACCGGTGAGTCAGTGTGTTACCTGTACACTTACACTATACACTGTATACTATACAGTGGTGGCCAAAAGTATTGGCACCTCTGCAATTCTGTCAGATAATACTCAGTTTCTTCCTGAAAATGTTTGTAAACACAAATTCTTCGGTATTATTATCTTCATTTAGTTTGTCTTCAATGAAAAAACACAAAAAGAATTGACCTAAAGCCAAATTGGATTTAATTCCACACCAAACCTAAAAAATGGGGTGGACAAAAGTATTGGCACTGTTTGAAAAATCATGTGATGCTTCTCTAATTCGTGTAATCACGAGCACCTGTAACTTACCTGTGGCACCTAACAGGTGTTGGCAATAACTAAATCACACGTGCAGCCAGTTAACATGGATTAAAGTTGACTCAACCTCTGTCCTGTGTCCTTGTGTGTACCACATTGAGCATGGAGAAAAGAAAGAAGACCAAAGAACTGTCTGAGGACATGAGAAACCAAATTGTAAGGAAGCATGAGCAATCTCAAGGCTACAAGTCCATCTCCAAAGACCTGAATGTTCCTGTGTCTTCCATGCGCAGTGTCATCAAGAAGTTTAAAGCCCATGGCACTGTGGCTAACCTCCCTAGATGTGGAAGGAAAAGAAAAATTGACGAGAGATTTCAACACAAGATTGTGCGGATGGTGGATAAAGAACCTCGACTAACATCCAAACAAGTTCAAGCTGCCCTGCAGTCCGAGGGTACAACAGTGTCAACCCGTACTATCCGTCGGCATCTGAATGAAAAGGGATTGTATGGTAGGATACCCAGGAAGGCCCCACTTCTTACCCCGAGACATAAAATAACCAGACTGGAGTTTGCCAAAAACGTTTTGGAAGAATGTTCTCTGGTCAGATGAGACAAAAGTCGAGCTTTTTGGGAAAAACCATCAACATAGAGTGTACAGGAAAAAAAGAGAGGCATTCAAAGTAAAGAACACAGTCCCTACAGTGAAACAAGGCGGAGGTTCCCTGATGTTTTGGGGTTGCTTTGCTGCCTCTGGCACTGGACTGCTTGACCGTGTGCATGGCATTATTAAGTGTGAAGACTACCAACAAATTTTGCAGCATAATGTAGGGCCCAGTGTGAGAAAGCTGGGTCTCCCTCAGAGGTCATGGGTCTTCCAGCAGGACAATGACCCAAAACATGTCAGGCTCAGCCTGACATCCAGACACAGCAGAGCTGCTTACTGGTGGAGATTCCCCGGCGGTGACATCATCCGGACTGCTTTACGGCCAGCTGTCGCGAGAGTACAGCTGGCCGAGATTGCTTAGTACCCGGCAGTCACGTGCAGTTATCACGAGAAGCTGCACGTGACCGCCAGGGAGAGGGTAATAAATTCAAAGAAAATCACTGCACACGCAAGTTTGTTCAATTTTGCATCTGGTGAGAATTTATTGTGATGACTTGACGTTTCGGCCAAACCTGGCCTTTATCAAAAATGTCGCTGAAAAACAGATATATATATATAAGTATATGTACACTATATACAAGTGTTATAATCCATAGGTTGTATAAATCTAACTAAAGTATCCTGGGATAATAGTACAAGTAGATAACACCATTGATACCAACAAAAAAGTGTTACTGAAAAAGTGGTAGGCAAAACATGACAATAGATTATCAAGCATATACAAAGGGTATATAAAAGACATCACTAGAGCATCGTACACTTTCAAAATGGAGTAACGAGACACCAGGTAGGTATGTGAGAAATTCATGAAAAAAAGAGACCTATAGGTAGAGGTGAGAAAGGATATGGTTACTACCAATAACACCATAAGCTGAAGCTAATTACTGGATCCAAGAATAAACAGAGTGTTGAAGTATGTACAAAAGGTATATATACAAAGCAAAAATAGAAATAAAAGGTATATACACAAAGCAAAAATAGAAATAAAATGAGCTACCAGTAAGGTCAGGTAATCTTAGTGTGTCCTAGTTTCTGGGGGAGTCAGAGGGTTCAAACGGCTTCTATGGGCTATATGGGAAAAATGAGTACAGGTATACATGGGTGTCAGCCAAATATGATAAAATGCCCATTCATCAGAATATGTCCATATTGAAG
Organism: Oophaga sylvatica; assembly: GCA_033576555.1. Lineage (NCBI taxonomy): Eukaryota > Metazoa > Chordata > Amphibia > Anura > Dendrobatidae > Oophaga > Oophaga sylvatica. The sequence continues at coordinate 168,234,886 of JARQOD010000003.1, forward strand.
AAATGGCCCCCCATTGAGAGTACTTACAGCCGTTGGTGGTGCTAAGTGGAGCACAGACACTGTGACTCAAGCGGAGTCAGAGGTTCAAGCGGCTTATATGGGCTGTATGGGGAAACAAGTACAGGTATATATGACATATTGCTCATTGGTCAGAGTATGACCATGTGGAGAAAATGGCCCCCCCATTGAGAGTACTTACAGCCGTTGGTGGTGTTAAGTGGAGCATGGATACTGTTGTGTCTTGTCGGTGTGTGATCTGCTGTCTGACACGCCGGGTTGATGTAGCCAGCGTCGGAGGACCACGTGACCGGAAGTGACGTCAGCCACATTCCGGTCATGTGACTAGAGGCGTCAGAAGCGCCTTAGTGATGTTTTGTTGTGTAACTAGGGAAGCCAGCGCTTGTGCAATAGAGGTGTGCTTTAGATCTATTGAGAGGGTGCTTTTGAAGTGCCTAAGAGTAGGAGAGAAAGCGCTAGCATTGTGGATTCTTGGTTACATAGGGGAGAAAATTGAGTATGCCCCTGCAGCCTAGTGATACACAGTGTCATAAAAAGATAAATCATATCAACAACGGGAAACTGGTACATCACTGCTGTATAGAATAAAGATGTTAATGCAACACAATGTGTCAGGAGTCAAACCCAGTACCTCTTGTCCACTGGCCAGCAGCTCTACCATCTGAGCTATTCTGCTGGCTGCAAAGTTCCTTGCTGAACCCAGATATCATTGACTGTTCTTCCTGATTGGCTACACCTAGTGCTCTCTTGATTGGGCCTCTGATTGCCAATTACACACCCTATATAAACCTGGCCCTGTGGGTGTGTCATTGCGAGATTATTGAGCTCCAAGCCTTTAGTCAAGCGTTTCCTGCTGATCCATTGCTACAAACACTGCTCTCCTGTGAACCGACCTCGGCCTGCCTTCTGACTACGCTCTCCGCCTGATCCATTGCTACAAACACTGCTCTCCTGTGAACCAACCTCGGCCTGCCTTCTGACTACGCTCTCCGCCTGATCCATTGCTACAAACACTGCTCTCCTGTGTACCGACCTCCGGCTGCCACCTGACTACGTTATCTGCCTGCTCCTCTGTTACCGAACTGCCTTTCCTGTGTACCGACCTCCGGCTGCCAACTGACTACGTTATCCGCCTGATCCATTGCTACAAACACTGCTCTCCTGTGTACCGACCTCCGGCTGCCTTCTGACTACGCTACCTGCCTCTGCTTCCCCTAGTGTTTGCAGTAACATCGGCTCCAACCCAGACGGGATCTTGACAGAATAATCTCGCGCCAAAATGGAGTCCGCTGTGAACACCCTGAGGCGGCAAGTTACGGAGCTTCAAAGTTTTTGTACTGACTCTCAAGGAAAATATGCCAAGTTACAAACTGATTTCACGGCGATACAACAGGAAGTAATTGAGCTACAAAAACAACTTCTGGACGTGCGCAATTCAGGGTCCGAATCAAACGCGCGGCTGCCGCTGCCTGCAAAGTTCAGTGGGGATCGCAAGCAGTACCGAGGATTCCTCAATCAATGCCGCATATACTTCCAGATGCAACCTGCTCCCTTTACCAGTGAGAGGAAGAAAGTTTTTTTCATGATAAATCTCCTGACGGATGAAGCTCTTGCTTGGGCTTCACCTTATGTAAAAAAGGACTATGCCCTCCTTAATGACCTGGAAGCTTTCATCGCAGCTATGAATCAAGTTTTTGATGACCCAAACCGCTGTGCCACAGCAGAAACCAAATTACATAATTTGCGCCAAGGACGTCGCTCTGTTGCGGAATATACATCGGAGTTCCGTTGCTGGGTGGCCGACACCACCTGGAATCCAGCGGCCCAGATAAGTCAATTTCGACGAGGGTTATCAGAACAAGTGAAAGACGAGCTTGCCAGGGTTGAGACCCCTGACCAGTTGGAGGACTTTATTCAACTATGTATCCGGATTGACCAGAGACTTACTGAAAGGAGAAAGGAGAGACTGCGAGCACTTGGGAATAGCCCTGGCTTCTCATTTTCAGCATCGGACCCCCAAGAAAAGACGCAAGGCGTGTCTGAACCGATGCAGATCGACGTCATCCGAAGACCACTCTCTGCACAGGAGAAGGAGAGGCGACGTGCAGAACATCTCTGCCTCTATTGTGGGGACCCTGGACACTATGCCATCAACTGTCCTAACAAAAGGACTATAGCCTTTACCAACAACAGGTCTGCCAGCAATATGGACCTTTCTCAGCAGTCGGATTCCATCTTGCAGACTATCTCATCAGTAACGCCAGAAATAGACAAAATACATACTACATCATCTCATTTTGTAATCCCCATTCAGGTTGTAATGGGCACCCAAAAAATACAATGCTCTGCCCTGTTGGATTCGGGAGCAGGAGGAAATTTTATGGACTTAAAATTTACACGTGATAATAATATTTCCAGTAGGACCAAATCCACACCAATTGAAATGGAAACTGTGGATGGATCACCCTTGTCTTCTGGACCTGTCACGCATGAGACAATCGAACTGGAGATTTGTATCGAACCGGATCATCATGAAGCTGTCAGTTTCCACCTTATTTCATCTCCGAAATTTCCGGTTATTCTAGGGATCACCTGGTTTTCAGTCCATAACCCTTCTATCAACTGGGCATCAAGGACCATCACCTTTCCATCTGACTACTGTAAGAATAATTGTCATAAGGAACCCCCTGTTCTCCAACAAGTCCAAATCTCTGAGATTTCGCATGAGAAGGAAGAGAAACTACCACCTCAATATCAGCAGTTCTCTGATGTCTGCAGTAAGAAGAAAGCAGATCAATTACCTCCTCACCGTCCTTACGACTGTCCCATTGAATTGCTGCCAGGAGCAACCATTCCATTTGGACGGATTTACAATCTTTCCGAACCTGAATTGAAGGTATTAAGAAAGTTCCTGGATGAAAATTTAGAGAAAGGCTTTATTCGACCTTCCACATCTACAGCTGGGGCACCCCTGTTCTTTGTTGAAAAGAAAGACTCCACTCTGCGGCCATGTATTGACTACAGAGAGATGAATAATATCACTGTCAAGAATCGCTACCCGCTACCCTTGATTCCTGAACTATTTGAGAGACTCCGTTCTGCGAAAATCTTTACGAAGCTGGATCTTAGAGGGGCTTACAACCTCATACGGATTCGCCCAGGAGATGAGTGGAAGACCGCCTTCAGAACGAGATATGGACATTTTGAATCTCTGGTTATGACCTTTGGTCTTAGCAATGCCCCAGCCACCTTTCAACATTTTATTAATGATGTATTTCGAGATTTCTTGGACCAATTCGTTGTGGCTTATCTCGATGACATTCTTATATTTTCAGACACCTTGGAAGAGCATCGCAGGCACGTCCAGTTAGTCTTGGAACGACTACAGGAGAACCATCTTTACATTAAACTTGAAAAATGTGAGTTTGAACAAACCAGTATCCAATTTCTGGGATATATCATCTCCCCAGAAGGTCTGAGCATGGATCCCGGCAAAATCAATGCTGTAGTGGACTGGCCTGTTCCAAGAAATTTAAAAGACGTCCAGCGTTTCATAGGATTTGCATATTTTTACCGAAAATTTATAAAGAACTTTTCACGGATCATACTACCAATTACTACACTAACAAAAAAGACCAAATTATTTTTCTGGTCTCCGGAGGCACAGGAGGCTTTTGACAAATTGAAAACTCTTTTTACGTCTGCTCCATTGTTAGTACACCCAAATCCTGAATTGCCATTTACTGTCGAAGTGGACGCCTCGGACTCTGCAGTGGGAGTCATTCTGTCTCAGCGAGTTGGGGACAAAATGCAACTTCACCCATGTGCGTTTCTTTCCCACACCATGTCATCTGCAGAAAAGAACTACGACATCGGTAATAAAGAACTGTTAGCCATTAAAGTTGCCTTCTCTGAATGGAGACATCTTTTGGAAGGTGCCAATCACCCTGTGACTGTCCTCACGGACCACAAGAATCTTGAATTCCTCCGTACAGCAAAAAGATTGTCTGCAAGACAAGCACGATGGGCCTTATTTTTCTCAAGATTCAATTTTATAATTTCTTACCGGCCTGGTTCAAGAAATGGCAAGGCTGACGCCCTGTCCAGGATGTGTTCGGAACCTCAGGAGAGGTCTAGTAATGACGATACAATTCTAGGCCCTAAAAATTTTTTGGGAATATTGCACTCTAGAGGACTATGTAATAGAATTAAAGATGGATATCAAGAGGACTCTTTCCTTAACCATCCTTCGGAAGACGTCGATCTTTCATTCAAAGAGGGGTTTTGGATGCAGAAACACAAAATATATGTACCTGAATCTTCTCGCCTTGAAGTCCTCAAAAGTGTCCATGATTCTAAACTGGCAGGACATCCTGGAGTTGCAAAAACACAAGACTTACTACTTCGTTTCTTTTGGTGGCCTAATTGTAGGAAGGACGTGAGGAAATATGTTTCAACCTGTTTAACATGCGCACGAAACAAGACCCCACGATCGTCTCCTCTAGGACTCTTGCAACCACTTCCAGTTCCATCCAGGCCTTGGGGATCTATTTCCATGGATTTTATTGTGGAACTACCCCCTTTCAAACAGATGACCGTCATCCTTGTCATAGTGGACCGACTCACAAAAATGGCCCACTTTATTCCAACTGAAGGAATTCCTACTGCTGAAAAAACTGCAGAACTGATAATCAAAGAGGTATTCAGGTTACATGGAATTCCTGACAGCGTGGTGTCTGACAGAGGCGTTCAGTTTACGTCAAAATTTTGGAAGAGTTTCTGTACAGCCTTGGGAGTCACGGTGAATCTTTCTACCGCTTTCCATCCTCAGTCCAATGGCCAGACGGAGAGAACGAACCAGACTTTGGAGCAATACCTCCGTTGCTTCATTTCCTATCTTCAGGATGACTGGGTGGACTATTTACCAACAGCAGAGTTTGCCTACAACAACTCCATACATAGCGCTACATCTCAAACCCCATTTTTTGCTAATTATGGAGTACATCCAGTATTTATCCCTAATCTGCCAGTGAACACTCCCATTCCTGCTGTAAATGACAGGCTTGCAAAATTACAGGAATCCCAGAAGGAATTATCAGAGATATTACTCAAGACCCAGGAAGTATATAAGGAAGCAGCAGATAAACATCGGAGAGTGCCCCCTGCTCTTCAGGTTGGAGACAAAGTTTGGCTGTCCACTAAAAACCTTAAGACACATGTGCCATCCTCCAAATTGGGTCAGAAATTCATTGGACCTTTTCAAATTTCTGCAAAAATTAACCAGGTTGCTTTTCGTTTAAAACTTCCCAACAATCTAAAGATTCATCCAGTGTTTCACATATCCCTGCTCAAACCCTTCTGTGAAAACCCGTTTCCAGGAAGAATTCAGCCACCTCCTCCACCAGAAAGGATCCGTGGTGAAGAAGAATACATTGTGGATAAGATTCTGGACTCCCGAAAATTCAGAGGTAAACTGCAGTATCTGGTGCAGTTGAAGGGTTACGGACCAGAGGAAAATTCATGGGAACCAAGGGACAACATCCATGCTCCTAGACTAACAAGAGCCTTTCATCAGAGGTACCCGGATAAGCCAGCTCCTGAGATGTCCAGAGGCCATCCTGGAAGGAGGGGAGTACTGTCAGGAGTCGAACCCAGTACCTCTTATCCACTGGCCAGCAGCTCTACCATCTGAGCTATTCTGCTGGCTGCAAAGTTCCTTGCTGAACCCAGATACCATTGACTGTTCTTCCTGATTGGCTACACCTAGTGCTCTCTTGATTGGGCCTCTGATTGCCAATTACACACCCTATATAAACCTGGCCCTGTGGGTGTGTCATTGCGAGATTATTGAGCTCCAAGCCTTTAGTCAAGCGTTTCCTGCTGATCCATTGCTACAAACACTGCTCTCCTGTGAACCGACCTCGGCCTGCCTTCTGACTACGCTCTCCGCCTGATCCATTGCTACAAACACTGCTCTCCTGTGAACCAACCTCGGCCTGCCTTCTGACTACGCTCTCCGCCTGATCCATTGCTACAAACACTGCTCTCCTGTGTACCGACCTCCGGCTGCCACCTGACTACGTTATCTGCCTGCTCCTCTGTTACCGAACTGCCTTTCCTGTGTACCGACCTCCGGCTGCCACCTGACTACGTTATCCGCCTGATCCATTGCTACAAACACTGCTCTCCTGTGTACCGACCTCCGGCTGCCTTCTGACTACGCTACCTGCCTCTGCTTCCCCTAGTGTTTGCAGTAACATCGGCTCCAACCCAGACGGGATCTTGACACAATGATATTAAGGCAAAATACTGGTAGGAGTCCAAACTGGAAATGGGGGGAAGGGGAAAGGGATAAAGAATGATATTAAAGAATGGAAAAAAAAGAAAGAAAAAAGGATATAAAATATTGGGATGGGGGGGAATGGTGTGAGATAAAGGGAAGGGGATTCTTTTAAATATCTTACCGCCACGAGGAATATGGACGGACAAGAGAGGAGTTTCAGTGAGTCTAGGGGAAGGAAAAATATATCACGTTAGCTAATAGTCAAGACTTATATTAACCAATCGATTTCCCTGTTGACACCTTTGGGATGTAGGGTATCCAAGGTGTAGATCCAGAATGTTTCACGTTGTTTCAGGAGCTGAATATGATTACCACCTCTGACAGGTCTGGGGACTTTCTCAATTATTTGGAACCTGAGTTGTGATAGGTTATGCCTTGCCTCCTTAAAGTGCGCCGGCAGTGGTAGCCAAGTCTTTTCGCACCTGATAGAAGACTTATGGATGGAAATGCGGTCCCTTATGGCTTGAGTGGTTTCACCCACGTATAGTAACCCACACGGGCATTTAATAATATAAACAACAAAATTTGTTTCACAAGTGAAGAAATCTTTTATGGGATAGGATTTGCCTGTATGTGGGTGGACGACTTCATTGCCCTTTATTATGTTGGAACAGCTCATGCAGTTTAAGCATGTGAATGTGCCGGTTCTTTTTGATCCTGTCAGGGTGCGAGTGGTTGTTAGGCTGTTATTTTTCATATCTGCTTTGACCAACTGATCTTTAATGTTCCGGGGTCTCCTCAGGCACATCAAGGGTGGATTATTGAAGGTGGCAATGTTAGGGTAGGCCTTGTTTAGCAGGGGCCAATGTTTATGGATCAGATTGTGTATCCTTTGTATTGAAGGATGATGACCATGGACAAATGGAATTCGTGGTTGTTTGGGTTCGTTATTGGTGTCTTCTGGGCCGGCAAGAGCTCTGGTCATTTCTGAGGCCAGTAGGTTAAGAGGATAGTGCCTGGTCCTAAATTTGTTTGACATATCCTGTAGTCTGGTATCTTTTATGGTGGAATCAGATACGATCCTGGTTACCCTTTTAAACTGTGAACGTGGGAGGCTGTGTTTAATTGACTTGGGATGGCAACTGTCATATCGGAGAAGAGTATTGCAGTCGGTAGGTTTAGTGTAGATGTCAGTGGACAATTTCCTAAGTTGTCTTTGTAGATTCTGGTATCAAGAAAGGTAATGGTTTCTGTACTATGTGAGAGTGTGAATCCAAGTTCATGTCTGACATCGTTGAGTGTGTTGAAAAAGGTTGAGAGGCTGTTAAAATCCCCAGACCAAATGCAAAAGATGTCGTCTATATAGCGATGCCATGTTAGGGCATGTTGTTGAAACAGAGGGTTGGGGTAAACGTGGTCCCTTTCGAAGCGGTCCATGTATAAATTAGCGTACACCGGTGCCACGTTTGAGCCCATGGCAGTCCCGCATATTTGGATGAAATAGTCATTATCAAAACGAAAAAATTTTTCTCTCAACACTAAGTTTAAGAGGTCAAGACAGAGTTCTTGTGAAGGCAAATCGACTCTGGCTTCGCTCAAAGTCAATGAAACCGATTGAATTCCTTTGTCATGTGTAATTGACGTGTATAAACTGTTCACGTCAAGTGTACAGAGGATACTGGTGGGGTCAACTGCTGGAATAGCTTGAATTTTACTCAAAAAATCGCCCGTGTCTAGAATGAAGGATTTTGTGCGATGAGTAAAAGGAGTTAGCATTTTTTCTAAAAAGACTGATAGGGGATTGAGAATCGAGTTAGTAGAGGCGACAATTGGCCGTCCAGGTGGGTTGTGTAAATCTTTGTGAATCTTTGGGAGGATGTATAGTACAGGGGTAACTGGATGTAGATTTGTCAAGAATGTTTTGGTTTTGGCATCAATTGTATTGTGTTGTAAATGTTTATTGAGGATGGTGTCAATTTTCCTGCGTATAGTAGGTGTGGGGTCAGAAGGAACTTTGTTGTATGTAGTAGTATCTGCAAGTTGTCTCCTAATTTCGGCCAGACAGAGAGTCCTGTTCATGATAACAATTGCACCCCCCTTATCGGCGGGTTTTATGATGATATTTTCATTGTTTTGTAGAGATATCAAGGTTTGTTTTTCTATAGGTGTCAAGTTGTTACAGACAGGGAGTAGGCACAACGTTGGTCATGAATTGTTTGTTTAATGTCCCTGTCAATCAGGTTTATGAAGGTCTCAACTGCGTGATTGGTTTTTGGTGGTTGGAAATTACTGGGGTTTCTCAGGCCCAGTTTATCAATGGTGATGGGTGGACTAGTGGTATGACTAGCTGTTGAACCTAAGGAATTAATTGATTGGGGTGGCATATTTTCAAAGTGTACCTTTAATCTTAAGCTACGGTAAAATTGTTGAAGATCTTTCTGTAGGTGAAATGCATCCCATCTAGGTGTTGGGCAAAAAGATAGACCTAGATTGAAGACTTTGAATTCAAGAGGAGAAAGGGAATAATCAGATGTTAATCACTATGTTTGGACTCCTACCTGGGAGCGAAGGGTCATCTGGCGGTGCTGTGTTCCTCCTTCTCGACCGCCTTGTTGGCGTCCGCTTTGGCCTAAAAAAGGTTGTCTGGCCGTGGATGTTCTGCCAGTGTCACTTCCAGAGCCTGGGGAGGAATCGCCCATGGGAGAGGATCCCCCGGATGCTGTGTGGCCTGGTTGGCGGTGAAATCTTGTCTGGAATCTTCTTGGGGCTGGGTCCTCCCATCTATAGACTCTGTTGTTGAGGTAGTCCTCTGTGTCGCATTGGAATTTAGTCCGCTTCCTTTCTTCCAAGGATTTTTGATGAGTTAGCAGGATGGTGTCAACCTTGCTTTTGTGTGCGTTGAATTCCGTGTTATTCAAGGTAGAAGTCAGTTGGGTTTCGATAGTGGTGATTTTTTCCTCAGTCTCTTTTATTGCTTCTTGAAGAACCGGCACATTCCCATGCTTAAACTGCATGAGCTGTTCCAACATAATCAAGGGCAATGAAGTCGTCCACCCACGTACAGGCAAATCCTATCCCATAAAAGATTTCTTCACTTGTGAAACAAATTTTGTTGTTTACATTATTAAATGCCCATGTGGGTTACTATACGTGGGTGAAACCACTCAAGCCATAAGGAACCACATTTCCAGACATAAGTCTACTATCAGGTGCGAAAAGACTTAGCTACCACTGCCGGCGCACTTTAAAGAGGCAAGGCATAACCTATCACAACTCAGGTTCCAAATAATTGAGAAAGTCCCCAGACCCGTCAGAGGTGGTAATCATATTCAGCTCCTGAAACAACGTGAAACATTCTGGATCTACACCTTGGATAACCTACAGTACATCCCAAAGGTCTCAACAGGGAAATCGATTGGTTAATATGAGTCTTGACTATTAGCTAACGTGATATATTTTTCCTTCCCCTAGACTCACTGAAACTCCTCTCTTGTCCGTCCATATTCCTCGTGGCGGTAAGATATTTAAAAGAATCCACAACACAACAGTGTCTGTGCTCCACTTAACACCACCAACGGCTGTAAGTACTCTCAATGGGGGGGCCATTTTCTCCACATGGTCATACTCTGACCAATGAGCAATATGTCATATATACCTGTACTTGTTTCCCCATACAGCCCATATAAGCCGCTTGAACCTCTGACTCCCCTTGAGTCACAGTGTCTGTGCTCCACTTAGCACCACCAACGGCGGTAAGTACTCTCAATGAGGGGCCATTTCTTCAATATGGACATATTCTGATTAATGGGCATTTTATCATATTTGGCTAACACCCATGTATACCTGTACTCATTTTTCCCATATAGCCCATAGAAGCCGTTTGAACCCTCTGACTCCCCCAGAAACTAGGACACACTAAGATTACCTGACCTTACTGGTAGCTCATTTTATTTCTATTTTTGCTTTGTGTATATACACCTTTTATTTCTATTTTTGCTTTGTGTATATAACTTTTATTTCTATTTTTGCTTTGTATATATATACCTTTTGTACATACTTCAACACTCTGTTTATTCTTGGATCCATTAATTAGCTTCAGCTTATGGTGTTATTGGTAGTAACCACATCCTTTCTCACCTCTACCTATAGGTCTCTTTCATGAATTTCTCACATACCTACCTGGTGTCTCGTTACTCCATTTTGAAAGGGTACGATGCTCTAGTGATGTCTTTTGTATACCCTTTGTATATGCTTGTATATGTCTATTGTCATGTTTTGCCTCCCACTTTTTCAGTAACACTTTTTTGTTGGTATCAATGGTGTTATCTACTTGTACTATTATCCCAGGATACTTTAGTTAGATTTATACAACCTATGGATTATAACACTTGTATATAGTGTACATATACTTATATATATATCTGTTTTTCAGCGACATTTTTGATAAAGGCCAGGTTTGGCCGAAACGTCAAGTCGTCGCAATAAATTCTCACCAGATGCAAAATTGAACAAACTTGCGTGTGCAGTGATTTTCTTTGAATTTATGATATTTGGACCATCCGGTTCCTTCTCACTAGCACCGCACACCACGGCCTTGATAGTCGAGTGCTAACCATTCATCTATATCTAGGGAAAGGGTAATGGCGGCCATCCAGGAGTCCAGGACGTGACCACCGGGGATCTTCTGCCAGGTAAGTGCTGAGTCCTGACTCCTGACAGACCCGACCGACACTGATAGTGACTATTTCGGGAAGTTCCTGTGTCACGTACTTCGTTCTGCGACACAGGAACTCCCCATAGACTTTACAGGAAAACTCAGATTCCGGTATCCGATATGCAAAAAATATCGGATCTCAGAATAGGAATTCCGATACAGCGAATATCGGTCGATACCCGATATTTGCGGTATCGGAATGCTCAACACTATTCCTCACATATATTATATATAAGCTGAACTTCATGGAAAAATCTTGAATATATTTACCATGGACCATGAATGTGATTAATTAATTTATTTCAGTGTGCCTTTTATGTACTGTGTTAAACCATAATCTAATAAAGTTTTTTTAATAAAAATTACCCCTCGATCATATCTATTTTTATTTTTTTTAAAAATTTATATATTTTTTTAAATATTGTATATGAATTTCTGTATTTTATTTTAATTATTTTACAATCTATGGATATAACTTTTTTGATTGGCCATGTCATGTTTGGAGAGCCCCTGATGTGCCTAAACAGTGGAAACCCCCAATAAGTGACACCATTTTAGAAATTAGATCCGTCAGGGAACTTATCTAGATGTGTATTGATCACCTTGAAACCCCAGGTGCGTCACAGAAGTTTTTAACATTAAGCCATGAAAATAAAAAAAAAATCAAATTTTTCCACCAAAATTTTTTTTTAGCGCAAAATCTTCTATTTTCACGAGGGTAACAGGAGAAATGGACCTCAAAATATGTTGTGCAATTTCTACTTAGGTCACCGATATCCAATATGTGGTTGAAAACTTCTTTTGAGGTACAGTGCAAAGCTCAGAAGGGAAGGAGCGCCATGTTGCAGTGCAGATTTTAAGGCACTGATTTGAGGGTGCCATATCACATTGGCAGAGCCCCTAAGGTGCCAGTACAGCAGAACCCCCCATAAGTTACCCAAATTTGCAAGGTAAACCTCTCAATGAATTAATGTAGGGGTGCAGTGATCATATTGACACCACAGGTGTGTCACAGAACTTTATACCACTGGGCAGTGAAGAAAAAATTATCACATTTTTACCACCAAAATTGTGTGTTAGCCCCAAATTTTACATTTTCATACTGGGAAATTGGTAAAAAATGCCACCAAAATTTGTCCCACTATTTCTGCTGAATGTAGAAATACATCATATGTGGCTGTACAGTACTGCTTAGCCATACGGAGAGACTCGGGAGTGATGGAGAGCTATAGTGAGTACAGAAAGTATTCAGACCCCTATAAATTCACCATCCAATTGATGGAACTGGAGAGGATCTGCACGGAAGAATGGCCAAGGATCCCCAAATCCAGGAGTGAAAAACTTGTTGCATCATTCCCAAGAAGACTCATGGCTGTACTAGCTCAAAAGGGTGCTTCTACTCAGTACTGAGCAACGGGTCTGAATACTTATGACCATGTGATATTTCAGTTTTTCTTTTTTAATAAATTTGCAAAAATTTCTACATTTCTGTTTTTTTCAGTCAAGATGGGGTGCAGAGTGTACATTAATGAGAAAAAAATGACCTTTTTTTGAATTTACCAAATGGCTGCAAAGAAACAAAGAGTGAAAAATTGAAAGGGGTCTGAATAATTTAGATACCCACTGTATTTTTCTCCTTGAACGCAGATTTTCCTTGTTAGGGTCTGCGGAACGCACCAAATATATGATGTAGAGAGATGCGTTCGCAGCCCGGGGTCCACCGTGCAGGCGGAGCCTGCTGCTAGTAAAATGGCGCAAGAAGCGAACTCTGTTATCCCGCGAGAGTCGCCAAAATAAATGCCGTAACGCGCTGTGGCAATATGTGCGAACTCTGTTATTCCACAGAGCCGCTAGAAGGAGTGCCGCAGCGCTGTATGGCGATGTGTGTGAACTCACTTAACACCACTGAGTCGCAAAATAAACACGCTAGGGCGCTGTCTAGCGTTGAAAGCGAACCCTGTTACGTCACAGAGCCGCTGAGAAAATCTTCTGTGTCCTGTCAGGCACCCAGGTACACAGTTGAGTGCTAAGCGAACATAGAACGTGATCATGCGCTAATGTCCTCGCGGGATTCACCCGCAATCTATGGCGTCTGAACGCCAGGCCCTGAATACGGCAATCAAACTCCTCACCGGTTATACCGGTAATCTAGGGCATCTAGGACACCGAACCTGACCAGCTAGCATACCAAACTCCTCACCGATTAAGTCGGTATTCTAGAGGCTTATTTCAGCCGGGCCCTAACCACACACACGCATGACCACACTGGCGCAAAGCATATAACAGTTTATACTAGCGCATGGCGGCCCAGCCATGCTACCCTTTTATAGTAACAGCTACAGGACCTGCCAGAAACAAGGACCAATGAAACCGTTCCAGAACACCAGTGGTCACAGTACCTTCCTGGCGGACCAATAGGAGCTGCTGCAGTACCTGAGCATATGACCCTCGATCTCCAATGAGAGATCTCACCCTGGGCATGCTCAGAAGGGGAAAACAAGGACTTTGTCCTAAAGACGTCTGCTCGCCGCTAACCAGTACTGGCCACAATAGCAGAGCCTGGAGAGGCAGCAGTAATCCTCTGCACACTGTTAGACTGGGCGAGACGCTAGGACTGACTCTAAGCTGAGCAGGAACCACTGTGGACGGAGATGGATGGGGGACCGCAGCGTGACTGGTTCGAGACTCCCCTTGTGCAGCAGCGAGAACTCAAACCCTAACACTACCCCCCTCCTAGGGCCCCCCCTTCTTTGGGCCTCGCTGCACTCAAAGGCAGCGATGAGCTGCGGAGCGTGAACATGCTCGGCAGGCTCCCAGGACCTATCCTCAGGCCCATAACCCCTCCAATCCACCAAATAAAATTTTTTGCCTCATACCACCTTGCACCCAACAATGGCGTTCACCTCATGATCGTCGGTAGATGAACCCGACGTCCCGGCAGATGACTCGGCAAACTGGGAAATGGCCACTGGTTTCAAGAGGGACACGGGAAAGGTGTCGGTGATACCAAGGCGAGGTGGAAGGGCTAGGCGGTAAACCACCGGGTTCACCTGCTCAAGAACTTTAAAGGGGCCCAAAAAGCGAGGTGCCAACTTAGTGGACTCTACACGTAGCCTGATGTTTCGGGCAGAAAGCCACACTAGGTCACCGGGAGCAAATGTAGGAGCGGGGCGCCGATGGGCATCGGCCGAAGACCTCATCCTCTCTTTGGAGGCCTGAATGGCATCCTGGGTGCGGTCCCAAATGTCCCGTGCCTCCACAGCCCAGACTGCCACCCTGGAATTGGCAGAAGACACGGGCATGGGCACTGGTACCCGCGGATGCTGACCGTAGTTCAGGAGGAATGGGGTCTGTCCGGTGGAGTCAGCCACAGCATTATTTAGAGCGAACTCAGCCCACGGTAGCAAGGATGCCCAGTCATCCTGCCTGGCAGAGACAAAATGTCGCAAGTATGTGACCAAGGTCTGGTTGGCCCTCTCTACCAACCCATTCGTCTCGGGATGGTATGCAGAGGAGAGATTCAACTCAATGCTGAGTAAACAACACAGCTCTCTCCAGAACCGAGACGCAAACTGGGGACCTCAATCACTGACAATTTTGTCTGGCATACCGTGTAGGCGGAAAATATGCCTAATGAATAATGCTGCTAAGGCCTGTGCAGACGGTAACCGTAGTAACGGCACTAAGTGCACCATTTTGGAGAAGTGGTCAGTTATCACCCAGATGATGGTGCAGCTCCGAGACTTGGGTAAGCCCACCACAAAATCCATCCCGACCATCTCCCAAGGCCTGTCTGCCACCGGTAAAGGGAAAAGTAGCCCAGCTGGCCGTTGTCGAGGGGACTTATTCTTGGCGCAGGAGACACACGCCTGAACGTATTCCCTGACGTCACGGACCATATGTGGCCAACAGTATGTCCTTGCCAGCAACTCAGATGTCATTTTTGCCCCAAAATGTCCACCCACCCTGGACGAATGTGCCCAAGAGAGTACCTCCGGTCGCAAATTGGTGGGCACAAAAGTCTTGCCGGAGGCACAGACTCAAGCGAAACCGGGGCCACAGTTCTTAGACTCTGTGGGGACAATCAACCGAGGCTCCTCCTCCACCTCCTCAGAGGACACCACGGAGTGAGAAAAAGCATCGGCCCGAATGTTCTTCTCACCGGAGAGGAAATGGAGAGTGAAATGAAACCGGGAGAAGAACAGGGACCATCTGGCCTGACGAGAATTTAGCCGTTGGGCGGTCTGTAAATAGACCAAATTTTTGTGGTCAGTGAAAACTTGAAAGGGAAAGCGAGCCCCCTCCAGGAGATGTCTCCACTCAGAAAAGGCCAACTTCATGGCTAGCAACTCCCTATCCCCAATGGAATAATTCCTCTCCGCTGGTGTGAAGGTCTTGGAAAAGAAGAAACAAGGATGTTTCCGACCTTGAGCATCCTTTTGAAAAAGGACTGCTCCAGCACCAACGGACGAGGCATCGACCTCCAATAAAAAAGGCTTATCAACCTCGGGGCGATGTAAGATGGGAGCGCTAGCAAAATGGGACTTAATTGAAGTAAAGGCATTGGAGACCTCCTCTGACCACAATTTGGGATTGGTAAAAAAAAAAAGGGGGAAGAAGCCAGCGCCGCACATGGTCAGCATGTAATATATAAAGTGCATATGCACATATTGGATTCTAACTGTATTAAAAATGAGACATTTGGCAAATAATTGATCAATTCTTTGAGCCACCCCGCCACGACAAGGCATTCTCATATGGGGCAGTCCTACTCTACGTTTTTTATATTCGCTGTGCCATTACGGCCTCCTGAATGTATAAAAGCAAGACTGCAAAAAATCAAAACAAAAGTACCTGAAGCATTGCTGTATCACTCCCATGGTGCCAGTAAGGCAAGCGCAGGTGAAAGCTGACCAGGTCCGGAGATGGACATTTCAGATCTGACTTCTGCACTGCCAGACCAGCAACCACAGATGAAGGGTGAAACAGGCCCAGATACAGGTGTAAAATCAAGCAGAGCCCAGGCAGGGCAGGGCTGCTGTGTGTGTACACAGCAGCCTAGGTCAATCACCAAAAAAACACAAATAGAACTGCGTGCATGACCCAGAACGCACGGCAACATGTGGTGGTCAGCCACATACCAATATCAGGTAAAAAAAAAGGGGGAAGAAGCCAGCGCCGCACATGGTCAGCATGTAATATATAAAGTGCATATGCACATATTGGATTCTAACTGTATTAAAAATGAGACATTTGGCAAATAATTGATCAATTCTTTGAGCCACCCCGTCACGACAAGGCATTCTCATATGGGGCAGTCCTATTCTACGTTTTTTATATTCGCTGTGCCATTACGGCCTCCTGAATGTATAAAAGCAAGACTGCAAAAAATCAAAACAAAAGTACCTGAAGCATTGCTGTATCACTCCCATGGTGCCAGTAAGGCAAGCGCAGGTGAAAGTCAACCAGGTCCGGAGATGGACATTTCAGATCTGACTTCTGCACTGCCAGACCAGCAACCACAGATGAAGGGAGAAACAGGCCCAGATACAGGTGTAAAATCAAGCAGAGCCCAGGCAGGGCAGGGCTGCTGTGTGTGTGCACAGCAGCCTAGGTCAATCACCAAAAAAACACAGATAGAACTGCGTGCATGACCCAGAGCGCACGGCAACATGTGGTAGTCAGCCACATACCAATATACCAATATGTGCGGCGCTGGCTTCTCCCCTTTTTTTACTTGATGTTGGTTCGTGGTTGAGCACCACATGTTGCCGTGCGCTCTGGGTCATGCACGCAGTTCTATCTGTGTTTTTTTGGTGATTGACCTCGGCTGCTGTGCACACACACAGCAGCCCTGCCCTGCCTGGGCTCTGCTTGATTTTACACCTGTATCTGGGCCTGTTTCACCCGTCATCTGTGGTTGCTGGTCTGGCAGTGCAGAAGTCAGATCTGAAATGTCCATCTCCGGACCTGGTCGGCTTTCACCTGCGCTTGCCTTACTGGCACCATGGGAGTGATACAGCAATGCTTCAGGTACTTTTGTTTTGATTTTTTGCAGTCTTGCTTTTATACATTCAGGAGGCCGTAATGGCACAGCGAATATAAAAAACGTAGAGTAGGACTGCCCCATATGAGAATGCCTTGTCGTGGCGGGGTGGCTCAAAGAATTGATCAATTATTTGCCAAATGTCTCATTTTTAATACAGTTAGAATCCAATATGGGCATATGCACTTTATATATTGCGTGCTGACCATATGCGGTGCTGGCTTCTCCCCTTTTTTTACTTGAATTTGGGATTGGCTCCCTTCTTGGTGAGGGCTACCAAGGGAGCGATAGTAATTAATGAACCCCATAAAGCGCTGCACCGCTTTAAGAGAATGGGGTTCTTGCCAATCCATCACAGCCTGTAGTTTGGCAGGATCCATAGCCAATCCCTGGGCGGAGATGATATAGCCCAGGAAAGGTAAAGACTCCTGCTCAAACATGCATTTCTCCAACTTTGCATAGAGGGAGTTCGTCGGTAACAGGTCGAAGACTTTGCAGACATCCTTCCGGTGAGAGTCAATATCTGGAGAAAAGATGAGAATATCATCCAGATAGACTACTACAGAGGTGGAAAACATATCCCGGAAGATGTCATTGACAAAGTCTTGGAAAACGGCTGGGGCATTACAGAGTCCGAAGGACATCACCAGGTATTCATAATGCCCATCCCTGGTATTAAAAGCCGTCTTCTGTCATGGTCTGCTGAGTTTCCGGGATTAGGTGGTTTTAGGGTTAACCGGGATGGCCTCACTCTGGGATTCTGGGAGGCTTTTTATAGCCTCATTGTGGGGCCATCTTCTGTCGCTTATACTCTGACCCTTGGCCGAGTGTGTGTGACCCTGTTGTGCTTGTGCCAGTGCTTTGTGCCTGTGCTACGTTCTGTCTGTCTGGTTCTGATTTGGCTGTGTCCCTGTTTCGAGTTTTGCCTGTCCCTTTTGTACTCTGCTGCCCTCTACGTGTATGACCCTTGGCTAGGTTCTGACTCCGCTCTGCCTGCTCCTCTTGTACTTTGTCGCTCTCTACGTGTATGACCCTTGGCTACGTTCTGACTCCGCTCTGCCTGCTCCTCTTGTACTTCGTCGCCCTCTATGTGTATGACCCCTTGGCTACGTCCTGATTATCCGTTCTGTATATGCCCCTTGGTAACTGTGTCCCGTAGTTACCCTTCTAGGAGTTTTCCTTCACCTCATAGCTCTCTGTAGCTTAGGCCACGCCCACTAGCAGTCACGTGCCTGCAGGTCCTTTGGTCTGAAGCATTCTCTATCTGCTACTGCTGACTCTGAGAGACGTGTGGCTGGCTCCGCCCACTAGCAGTCACATGTGGAAGGTCCTGTTACTGAGAAACACACGTCATCCCTGCTGGGGCTCTGCTACAGGTATCTTTGGGCATAGTTTGTTCACTCAGGACACACGCAATGGCTCAGTGAGCAAGTATAGTGCGGCGTCCTTGACATCTTCCATTCGTCCCCCTCACGGATGCGAATCAGGTTATAAGCACCACGTAGATCTAATTTAGTAAATACCCTTGCTCCCCGGAGCCTATCAAAGAGCTCAGAGATCAGGGGCAACGGGTACTTATTCTTAACGGTGATGGCGTTAAGACCTCTGTAATCTATACACGGACATAATTCTCCACTCTTCTTCTGCACGAAGAAGAACCCCGCTCCTGCTGGTGACACCGACTTCCTAATGAACCCTCTTGCCAGATTCTCCTGGATATATTGAGACATAGCCTCCGTCTCAGGAAGAGAGAGGGGATAGACCCTTCCCCGAGGAGGTTCTGCTCCAGGCAAGAGGTCAATAGGACAGTCGTAGGGACGATGGGGCGGCAGAGTCTCCGCAGTCTTTTTAGAGAACACGTCTGCATATGACTGATAGCACTTGGGAAGAGGAGAAAGATCTGCGGGTATCTCTGTAGTGGTAACCTGAATGCACTCCCTGACACATCTGTCCTTACATGACTCACTCCAACCCAGTATCCTACCGGAGGTCCACTCAATATGAGGGGAGTGGGAACGGAGCCAGGGTACTCCCAGTAGGATCTCGTCTATTCCCTCGGGAAGGACGAGAAGGGAAATAATTTCCTGATGGGAAGGAGGTACACACAAAGTAAGAGGGACAGTCTGATGTGTAATTGGCGAAGGCAATGTCAACCCATTCACTACCCGGACAGTGACTGGTTTGTCGAGCGCTACCAGATGTATTGCGTGGCGACGAGCAAAGGTGGATGACATGAAATTCCCCTCTGCTCCTGAGTCCACACAAAGCTCGACTGTAAGTGTGGAAGAATCTACAGTAACTGTCCCTTTAAATGTCATCTTGGAGGAAAATGCCGCTGTCTCTAGTGAACCTCCTCCCAGGGCCACTAGACGCGATCTCTTCCCTGATCGCTGTGGACATTTGTTGGCATAGTGTCCTGTCTGCTGACAAAGGTTACAGACCACAGATACTCGGACGTCTCGAGACTTAGGTCCTGCATGAGGAACCTCTGTGGCCTTTTGGGGTTCGGACGCCAGATCGTGGGATTCGAGAGGTTTGGCAAAGGTGGGATCCAACCGAATCTTCTGCCTACACTGGGCCCGCTCCAACCTCCGCTCGTGAAAACGGATGTCGATGCGGGTAGATATGAAGATAAGCTTCTCCAGTGTGGCGGGAATCTCCCTGGTAGCCAAAGCGTCTTTAACATGGTCAGCCAGTCCTCGCCAGTAGACTGGAATGAGAACTTTATCCGACCAGTCTAGCTCTGAGGCCAGAGTCCGAAACTGGATGGAAAACTGACTGACCAAAGACGAACCCTGTGCCAATGCCAGCAGTTGTAGCGCCGTATTGTGGGTGACCTGAGGTCCTAAAAAGACCTTTTTAAGAGCCTCCAGGAAACAAGGAGCACTCCGCACCACACGATCGTCGCGCTCCCACAGCGGCGTTGCCCACTCCAACGCTCTGCCCGAAGTAGAGACATTACAAAACCCACTTGTGCCCCATCTGTGGGGAAACGTGCAGCCAGAAGCTCGAGCTGTATAGAGCACTGACTCACGAATCCCCGATATTGCTTGCTGTCACCGGCAAACTTGTCAGGAAGCGGGAGGTGGGATAATGTAGGGGCAGAGGTGGCAGAGGACAAACTGGCTGCAGCCACGCTAGCAGCCTGAACAGCGACTGCGGTAACATCCACAGCTGAGGTTGTGCGCTCAAGAGCCGCCAACCTACCCTCGAGCTGCTGGATGTACTGCGGTAGACGCTGGTCATCCGCCATTTTACTAGCCAGACCCTGGCGCTAGTATTATGCTAGGGTCTGCGCAACGCACCAAATATTTGATGTAGGGAGGTGCGTTCGCAGCCCGGGGTCCACTGTGCAGGCGGAGCCTGCTGCTAGTAAAATGGCGCAAGAAGCAAACTCTGTTATCCCGCAGAGTCGCCAAAATAAACGCCGTAGCGCGCTGTGGCAATATGTGCGAACTCTGTTATTCCACAGAGCCGCTAGAAGGAGTGCCGCAGCGCTATATGGCGATGTGTGCGAACTCACTTAACACCACTGAGTCGCAAAATAAACACGCTAGGGCGCTGTCTAGCGTTGAAAGCGAACCCTGTTGCGTCACAGAGCCGCTGAGAAAATCTTCTGTGTCCTGTCAGGCACCCAGGTACACAGTTGAGTGCTAAGCGAACATAGAACGTGATCATGCGCTAATGTCCTCGCGGGATTCACCTGCAATCTATGGCGTCTGAACGCCAGGCCCTGAATACGGCAATCAAACTCCTCACCGGTTATACCGGTAATCTAGGGCATCTAGGACACCGACCCTGACCAGCTAGCATACCAATCTCCTCACCGATTAAGTTGGTATTCTAGGGGCTTATTTCAGCCGGGCCCTAACCACACACACGCATGACCACACTGGCGCAAAGCATATAACAGTTGATACTAGCGCATGGCGGCCCAGCCATGCTACCCTTTTAAAGTAACAGCTACAGGACCTGCCAGAAACAAGGACCAATGAAACCGTTCCAGAACACCAGTGGTCACAGGACCTTCCTGGCGGACCAATAGGAGCTGCTGCAGTACCTGAGCATGTGACCCCCGATCTCCAATGAGAGATCTCACCCTGGGCATGCTCAGAAGGGGAAAACAAGGACTTTGTCCTAAAGACGTCTGCTCGCCGCTAACCAGTACTGGCC
Organism: Oophaga sylvatica; assembly: GCA_033576555.1. Lineage (NCBI taxonomy): Eukaryota > Metazoa > Chordata > Amphibia > Anura > Dendrobatidae > Oophaga > Oophaga sylvatica. The sequence goes on from JARQOD010000003.1 coordinate 168,256,120, forward strand.
ACAATAGCAGAGCCTGGAGAGGCAGCAGTAATCTCTGCACACTGTTAGACTGGGCGAGACGCTGGGACCGACATCTAAGCTGTGCAGGAACCACTGCGGACGGAGATGGATGGGGGACCACAGTGGGACTGGTTCGAGACTCCCCTTGTGCCGCAGCGGGAACTCGAACCCTAACATTCCTAGAATAGTTTGCAGACTCCATATACAGAGCCTCTAAGTGCTAGAAAAGCAGAATCCCTCCTCAAGTGACCCCATTTTGGAAATTATACCCTTTTGGGAATTTATGTACATGTATACAATGTGTGCAGAATTATTAGGCAAATTAGTATTTTGATCACATCATCCTTTTTATACATGTTGTCCTACTCCAAGCTGTATAGGCTTGAAATCCAACTGCTAATTATGTAAATCAGGTGATTTGTATCTCTGTAATGAGGAGGGGTGTGGTCTAATGACATCAACACCCTATATAAGGTGTGCTTAATTATTAGGCAACTTCCTTTCCTTTGGCAAAATAGGTCAGAAGAGAGATTTTTATTGCAAAAACTAGATTTTACATCCCCATTTTTTGAGAGATATGTTTTTTCATTTTGGCAGACAGTCATGTGATGGCTTGTTTTTTTTCAAGTTGACATTTTTAGTGGTACCATTTTCAGACACGAGACATTTTTTGATCGCTTTCTATTCCTATTTTTGTGAGGTTGAATGACCAAAACCCATCAATTCAGGAATTATTTGTTTTAGTTTTTTTTTACCATTCCACGTGTGGTAAAAATTGATACGGCAGCTTTATTCTTCGAGTCAGTACGATTACAGCGATACCACATTTATATTGTTTTGTGTTGGTGTTTTTACACAATAAAAAACATTTTATAGAAAAAACAATTATCTTTGCATCGCTTTATTCTGAGAGCTATAACTTTTTATTTTTTCTGATGAAGGAGCTTTATTGCATCTTGTTTTTTGCAGGACAAGATGGTGTTTCCAGCTGTACCATTTTTATTCAGAATAGTCTTTTTGATCGCGTTTTGTTGCACTTTTTGTTGAGTGGTATGATGATAAAGCAATGTTTTTTGCCTGTTGTATAGAGTGGGTCATTCTGGATGTGGCAATACCAAATATGTGTACTTTTTTTTTTTTTTTCACATAAATGTATTTATTGGAAAAATATTTTTTTCTTTTTGTTCTTTATTTGGGGATTTTTTTAAAAATATTTTTGCACTTAATATTTTTTTTTTTTTTGCAGCCGGGGTCACCATGGAGACCATCAGCCAAATGCGATCGCATCGCGTTGTGCTGATGGATGCACACAGGGAGCCCCCTCCCTGTGCGATCTCCTTGATGTCGCTGTCACTATTGACAGTGGCATCAGAGAGGTTAAAGCACTGATTGTGGGCGTTACTGCAGGGTGTCAGCACTCACACAGAGCTGATACCCGATCACCGCTGCGCTCAGGATGAGGCCACACGATCAATGCACCGTCCATATACTTCTCTTTGCGGGAAAGCATCTCCCTCAGAGCAATATTTGTACGGTGCATGTCGGGAAGGGGTTAAATGATCTTTTGCATACTTCTGACACTGAATTTTATGGTGGGGACACAGGAGAGGTTTTCTTCTGATGAATCTTCCATGAAGGACATACAGTCATGGCCAAAAGTTTTGAGAATGACACAAATATTAATTTTTACAAAGTCTACTGCTTCACTTTTTCTAATGGCAATTTGCATATACTCCAGAATATTATAAAGAGTGATCAGCTTAACAGCAATTACTTGCAAAGTCAATATTTGGCTAGAAAATGAACTTTATCCCCCAAAACACATTTCAACATCATTGCAGCCCTGCCTTAAAAGGACCAGCTAACCTCTTTTCAGTGATTGCTCCATTAACCAGGTGTGGGTGTTGATGAGGACATGGCTGGAGATCAATCTGTCATGATTAAGTAAGAATGACACCACTGGACACTTTAAAAGGAGGCTGGTGCTTGGCATCATTGTTTCTCTTCTGTTAACCATGGTTATCTCTAAAGAAACAGGTGCAGTCATCATTGCAATGCACAAAAATGGCCTAACAGGGAAGAGTATCGCAGCTAGAAAGATTGCACCTCAGTCAACAATCTATCGCATCATCAAGAACTTCAAGGAGAGAGGTTCCATTGTTGCCAAAAAGGCTTCAGGGCGCTCAAGAAAGACCAGCAAGCGCCAGGACCATCTCTTAAAAGTGTTTCAGCTGCGGGATCGGGCTACCAGCAGTGCAGAGCTTGCTCAGGAATGGCAGCAGGCAGGTGTGAGTGCATCTGCACGCACTGTGAGGCGGAGACTCTAGGAGCAAGGCCTGGTCTCAAGGAGGGCAGCAAAGAAGCCACTTCTCTCCAGAAAAAACATCATGGACAGACTGATATTCTGCAAAAGGTACAGGCAGTGGACTGCTGAGGACTGGGGTAAAGTTATTTTCTCTGATGAATACCCTTTTCGATTGTTTGGGACATCAGGAAAACGCCTCATTCGGAGAAGACAAGGTGAGCGCTACCACCAGTCTTGTCTCATGCCAACTGTTAAGCATCCTGAAACCATTCATGTGTGGGGTTGCTTCTCAGCCAAGGGAATCGGTTCTCTCACAGTCTTGCCTAAAAACACAGCCGTGAATAAAGAATGGTACCAGAATGTCCTCCAAGAGCAACTTCTCCCAACCCTCCAAGAGCAGTTTGGCGATCAACAATGCCTTTTCCAGCATGATGGAGCACCTTGCCATAAAGCAAAGGTGATAACTAAATGGCTCAGGAACAAAACATAGAGATTTTGGGTCCATGGCCTGGAAACTCCCCAGATCTTAATCCCATTGAGAACTTATGGTCAATCATCAAGATACGGGTGGACAAACAAAAATCTAAAAATTCTGACAAAATGAAAGCATTGATTGTGCAAGAATGGACTGCTATCAGTCAGGATTTAGTCCAGAAGTTGATTGAGAGCATGCCAGGGAGAATTGCAGAGGTCCTGAAGAAGAAGGGTCAACACTGCAAATATTGACTTGCTGCATTAACTCATTCTAACTGTCAATATAAGCCTTTGTTACTCATATGTTTGCAATTATTATATTTCTGTCTGTGATAAAAACATCTGTCAAACACACATAAAAACCAGAGGGCAGCAGATCATGTGAAAATATAATATTTGTGTCATTCTCAAAACTTTTGGCCATGACTGTATTTGTGCAGGTATCTCTGAACAGTAGAACAATGTACCACAACTGCAGAGTATGCTTAATCTTTCTGAAGGTCTTTTGCAGTCAAGTGGGGGTTCTGATTTACCTCTCTATTAACCTTAAGAGCATCTCTCACTGAAAATTTGTTTGGTCTTCCAGACCTTATCTTGACCTCCACTGTTCCTGTTAACTGCTATTTATTAATTACATTTTGAACTGAGGAAAAGACAACTTGAAAATGCTTTCCTAGCTTCTTATAGCCTTCATTTGCTTTGTGGTCCTCCACCATTTTCATTTTCAGAGTGCTAGGCAGCTGCTTAGGAGTTCCCATGGCTGCTGTTTTTTGGCACAAGGTTAGAGGAGGCTAGATTTTTATAACACTGGGAAATTTGAATCACCTGGCCTTTCCTGAAACCTTGGTCAAAGTTATCTGAGCACACAAATCTCTAAGGGTGCCCAGACTTAGGTATCTGCCCATTTTCCCTTTTTTTGCCTAAAATACAATGGAAATGTGTCATCTTTAACTTTTGGCCTTTTATACATCATTTAATCTTCAACTTGCTTAACTGTTCACAATAACAGTAATTTTGACCTGGAGTCACCAAACTTTTACATGCCACAGTAAGTTCCCAGAAGACTTATTATGAACCCTAAGTGCATAAATAACCTTTACCTCGAAGTTGTGGAGGTGCTTTTGGCATGCTCTCCTGTTTCACTGACCTCCAATGAATAAATACCTGTTCCTCAGTAAAGTCCAATGTGGCAAAGCCAGAGTCCCTTTGGTAGTCAATATAAATGATGATCCATTGCACCTCCAGTGCCTATTTCTAGTTGCCGAGAAGCCAGCAATTCAGTTTGTGACCATCTTCTCTATCTAAATGTGCCAGCAGCGTAGCTACAGGAGGTGGGGCAGAGGGGCCCACCAAAACTTACACTACCTTTAACTATATCGGCATGCGGCTGCAAGAGATACTCTTGGGACACGCAGCTGGCTTCTTTTTGCCTGTATTCAGATGTATTCACATCTCTCAGATAAGAAAATGTTTGGACAATACTGCAGTGCCGGGAAAGGGGTTGAGGACCGCTGATCATCTCCCCGCCCACACGTTCAGTTGTGTGATGAGGTCATCATCACTCTGCTACTGTGATTGCTGTCCCACAGAGGTGGCAATGACACATCTGGGAAGTGAGTACACATTATGGGTCAGTGGGGAAAATTGTGATGGGATGAATGGACCGTATGAGGAAGTGGGGGACAGTATGGAGAGGACAGAGAATGGGGGACAATATGGAAGAGTGCGGTGACCATATGGAAAAGTGGGAGTACAGTATGGAGAAGTGGGGACAATATGGAGAGGTCGGAGCATGGGGGACAATATGGAGGCATGGGGGAACCATCTGGAGAAATGTGGGACAGTATGGAAAGGAGGGAGCATGGGGAAAAATATTGAGGAGTGGGGTTAACATATAGAGAAGTGGGGACACAGTATAGAGAAATGGGGGACAATATGGAGAGAAAAGAGCATGTGGAATAATATGTAGGAATGGGGAACATTATGGAGAGGTCGGAGTATGGGGCGAGACCATATAGAGAAATGGGAAATCAGGGGAATCATATGGAGAAATGGGAGCGTGGGAGGAGGCCCATAAGGAAAAGTGGATGTACAATATGAAGAAGTTGGGGGACAGGATGGAGAGTTGGGAGCATAGGGGACAACATGGAAAAGTAGGGGAACAGGATGGAGAATTAGGAGCGTGTGAGGACCATATGGACAAGTGGGAGTGTGGGGGGATTGTATGGAGAAGTGGAGGCAATGTATGGAGAAGTGGGAACATAGGTGACAATACAGAGAAGTGGGGGAAAATGATGGAAAACTGGGAGCTTGGGGGACAGTATGGAGTAGTGGGGGAACAGTATGGAGAGGCGGGAATGTGTGGGACTGTATAGAGAAATGGTAGCGTGGGGGACTGTATGTAGAAATGGGAGCTTGAGGGGACCGTATGGAGAAACGAGAGAATGGGCTGACCATATGGAGAAGTGGATGTACAATATGAAGAAGTGCGGGGACAGTCTTGAGAGATGGGAATGTAGGGAATAATATGGAGAAGTAGGGAAACAGGAGGGAGCAGTGAGAATGTATGGTACAATGTGGAGAAGTGAGGGAACAGGATGGAGAATTGGGAGCGTGTAGGGACCATATAGAAAAGTGGGAGTGTGGGGTGGCTGTATGGAGAAGTGGGAGCATGGAGGACAATATGGAGAAGTGGGGGAACGGGATCCATAATTGGGAGTGTGGGGGGACAGTATGGAGTAGTGGGATAACAGTATGGAGAAGTAGTGGTAAAGTATGGAGAGGTGAGAAAGTGGGAGACACTATGTAGAAGTGGGGGCTCAGTATGGAGAAGTTGGATTCATGTGCTGATGGTGGATCTGCTAATGGATTCATGTACTGACTAGAGATGAGTGAATATTTAAAATATCGGTTCGGATTATGATCGCCAAACTTTCAATATTCGCCTATTTATTCGTCAAATATTCACCAAACATAGCCGAATGCCATTCAAGTCAAAGGGAGGTAAAAACAAACGCATACACAACACCTTCAAACAGGCCCAAAAGCTGCCAAAACACATCAAATGAGGGGCAGACACCAGGAAAGAGGCCTCAATTCACCTACAGTACAAATTTTAGCATTGCATTTCAGCAATGAGAAATGCATGAGGTATCAGGGTCTGGGCCAGAATTTACAGCTTTTAATTGAATGTCAAATATAGATGAGGTGGGTGAGGAATCGGTGTATGCCTGCTGTGCTGGGAGCCCTGATACCACAAGCAAAAGCTTAAACGGCTTTCTTGCTCAGCCACACTTAGGTGGCACAAATATCAGTTTCAGAGTCTACACATTAACAAAAATTAGTGGCAGATACCAACAAAGTGGCATTCATTTCACCACAGTAGAAATTGTATAATAGGGAACGACACCTCTTACACTACAGCCAACCCAGCAGATGGACAGCCAACCAGGAGCGTTCACATTTCCAAAAATTAGTGGCAGACCCAACCAAAATAGCATCAATTTCACCACAGTAGAAATAGTATAATAGGGACCGACACATCTTCCATTACAGCCAACCCAGCAGATGGACACCCAACCAGGAGTGTACATATTTCCAAAAATGTGGCAGACACTAGTAAAATGGCATCAGTTTTACCATAGTAGAAATAGAATAATAAGGAGTGACATCTCTTCCACTACTAGCCAACCTAGCAGATGGTCCCTCAACCAGGAGTGCTCACATTTCCAAAAATTAGTAGCAGACACCACCAAAGTGGCAGCAATTTCATGGAAGTAGAAATAGTGTAATAGGGACAGACACATCTTCCACTACAGCCAACCAAGCAGATGGACACCAAACTGGGAGTGAACACAATTCCAAAAATTAGTGGAAGACACCAATAAATTGGCATCAATTTCACCACAGTAGAAATAGTATAATAGGGACTGACTCCTCTTACACTACAGCCAACCCAGAAGATGGACACCCAATCAGGAGTGTTCACATTTCAAACAATTAGTGGCAGACCCTACCAAAGTGGCATGAATTTCACCACAGCAGAAATAGTATAATAGGGACTGACACATCTTCCAACACACAGCCAACCCAACAGATGGACATCCAACCAGAAGTGTACACATTTCTAAAAATTAGCGGCAGACACCGATAAAGTGACATCAATTTCACCACAGTAGAAATAGTATATTTGGGACCGACATCTCTTCCACTACAGCAAACCCATCAGATGGACACCCCAGCAGGAGTGTTCACATTTCCAAAAATTAGTGGCAGGCACCAACAAAGTGGAATCAATGTCATGCGAGTAGTAATAGTATAATAGGGACAAAAAAGGAGTGTTCACATTTCCAAAAATTAGTGGCGGACACCAACAAAGTGGTATCAATTTCACCAGAGTAGAAATAGTATAGTAGGGACCGTCACCTAATCCACTACAGCAAACCCAGCATATGGACACCCAACCAGGAGTCTTCAAATTTCAAAAAATGAGGGCCTGACACCATCGAAGTGGCATCAATTTCACGAGAGTATAAATAGTATAATAGGGACTGACACATCTTCCACTACTGCCAACCAAGCAGATGGAGACCAACCATGACTGTTCACTTTTCCACAAATTTGTGTTAACATCTACAGTCATGGCCAAAAGTTTTGAGAATGACACAAATATTAATTTTTACAAAGTCTACAGTACTGCTTCACTTTTTCTAATGGCAATTTGCATATATTCCAGAATGTTATAAAGAGTGATCAGCTTAACAGCAATTACTTGCAAAGTCAATATTTGGCTAGAAAATGAACTTTATCCCCCAAAACACATTTCAACATCATTGCAGCCCTGCCTTAAAAGGAACAGCTAACCTCTTTTCAGTGATTGCTCCATTAACACAGGTGTGGGTGTTGATGAAGACATGGATGGAGATCAATCTGTCATGATTAAGTAAGAATGAGACCACTGGACACTTTAAAAAGAGGCTGGTGCTTGGCATCATTGTTTCTCTTCTGTTAACCATGGTTATCTCTAAAGAAACACGTGCAGTCATCATTGCCATGCACAAAAATGGCCTAACAGGGAAGAGTATCGCAGCTAGAAAGATTGCACCTCAGTCAACAATCTATTGCATCATCAAGAACTTCAAGGAGAGAGGTTCCATTGTTGCCAAAAAGGCTCCAGGGCACCTAAGAAAGACCAGCAAGCGCCAGGACCGTCTCTTAAAAGTGTTTCAGCTGCGGGATCGGGCTACCAGCAGTGCAGAGCTTGCTCAGGAATGGCAGCAGGCAGGTGTGAGTGCATCTGCACGCACTGTGAGGCGGAGACTCTTGGAGCAAGGCCTGGTCTCAAGGAGGGCAGCAAAGAAGCCACTTCTCTCCAGAAAAAACATCATGGACAGACTGATATTCTGCAAAAGGTACAGGCAGTGGACTGCTGAGGACTGGGGTAAAGTTATTTTCTCTGATGAATCCCCTTTTCGATTGTTTGGGACATTAGGAAAACGCCTCATTCGGAGAAGACAAGGTGAGCGCTACCACCAGTCTTGTCTCATGCCAACTGTTAAGCATCCTGAAACCATTCATGTGTGGGGTTGCTTCTCAGCCAAGGGAATCGGCTCTCTCACAGTCTTGCCTAAAAACACAGCCATGAATAAAGAATGGTACCAGAATGTCCTCCAAGAGCAACTTCTCCCAACCCTCCAAGAGCAGTTTGGCGATCAACAATGCCTTTTCCAGCATGATGGAGCACCTTGCCATAAAGCAAAGGTGATAACTAAATGGCTCAGGGAACAAAACAGAGATTTTGGGTCCATGAACTGGAAACTCCCCAGATCTTAATCCCATTGAGAACTTGTGGTCAATCATCAAGAGACGGGTGGACAAACAAAAACCTAAAAATTCTGACAAAATGAAAGCATTGATTGTGCAAGAATGGACTGCTATCAGTCAGGATTTGGTCCAGAAGTTGATTGAGAGCATGCCAGGGAGAATTGCAGAGGTCCTGAAGAAGAAGGGTCAACACTGCAAATATTGACTTGCTGCATTAACTCATTCTAACTGTCAATATAAGCTTTTGTTACTCATATGTTTGCAATTATATGTTTGCAATTATATTTCTGTCTGTGATAAAAACATCTGTCAAACACACATAAAAACCAGAGGGCAGCAGATCATGTGAAAATATAATATTTGTGTCATTCTCAAAACTTTTGGCCATGACTGTACAGCAGCAGCAGGTACAGAAGCCACACTAAAGATATCAGAGTGCAATCACGTCAGATCAATGCAGCACACTAAAAACTTCCACATCACCTAGTCTGTACAATCTGTGAATGGGGTGCAAAAGTCCTTGGAGATCCATGAATTGTTCATCTTGATTAAAGTTAACCAGTCTACACTTTCAGGGGACAGCCGGCTGTGCTTATCTGTCAGGACACCCCCAGCAGTACTGAAGACATGTTCTGAGAGAACGCTGGCTACCGGGCATGATAAAACCTCCAAGGCGTGAGAAGCGAGCTCAGGCCACTCTTCCATTTTTGAAGACCAAAATGTGAAAGGGTCCAAATCCTCCTTGATGGTATTTATATTCAGTTCTAGATACTCCTGCAACATCCTCTCAATTTGTTCACCATGTGTGAGACTTGGACTCTGTTGTGCTGATGCATAAGCTGGTCTAAAAAAAAGTGTCAAAGGACTCACAAAAATTGCTTCTGCCACTTACACTACTGCTGCCGCTAATGTTTTGGCGTTGATGAATCGACGTGTCGGAGGTTGGAAGTCTAGAGCTGCGTTGCACACTGTGTGCTTCACTGCTGTCTTGGGGAAAACCTCTCTTAGGGTACTGTAAAAGCATGTTTCGATACTCCAGCATTTGCAGGTCCCTTTACAGGGCGGGAAGCAGCTGGCAAAATTTTGTCTTATAACGTAGATCTAACAGAGTGGCAAACCAGTAGTCAGCACTATTTCGAATCATAACTATATGGGGATCATGTTGCAGATAGTGCAGCAAGAAGGCACTCATATGTCGGGCTCTTCCATGAAGTCCAAGCTAACCATCTTAGTAGCCATTTTGAAACTATGCAGAGGTCCTTAATCTGTGCCCACTCTGTAAACGTGATATGCGCCACATCCATACTGCGTGTCTCATTAAGGAAGAGGTTGAAGGCACAGGTGGAGGCCCTAGAGGAGGTAGAAAAGGAGGGAGAAGCAGTGGAGGAAGTGTGAAATATAGAGGCTTGGCCTGCAAACCTTGGGTATTGCAAGACTTGTGGAGCAGGACCTTACTCGCCTGCACCCTTAGCCATCACAGTCACCCAGAGCTCAGTCAGTGAGATGTAACGCCCTTGGCCTTGCTTACTCGTCCAAGTGTCTGTGGTGAAACGCACCCTTGCAGACAGATTTAGTCAAGGGATGGGTGATGCTGTCTGCGACATGCTGGTGTAGTGCAGGCATAGCTTTCTTAGAAACTTGGCAACTGGGAAACTGGTATTGGGGTACTTCGACGGCCATCAGCTTTCGGAAACCGTCTGTATTTACCAGGTGGAAAGGGAGCATTTCTGTGGCCAACAGATTGAAGATAGTGCAGTTCAACCTCTTATCTTTGTCAGGTGTAGGAAGAATTAATCTTTTACATAACCACAACAGTGGGACCATGGGTTGGCTGCAGTGCTGAGAGAGCGTGGAGTACGGTGAACCAGAAAAACTGCTGGACCGTGAGGGAGATGCAGGAGGAGATGTTACGTCGGATTGAGAAAGTTGTGGTGTGCTCGTTTTCTCAGATCAGTCAAAAACAGCTGGCATGTCAGTTTCCGTTGCAGCTGAAGGGCTCTCACTCAACCTGACTGGAGCGGATAAAGAACACGAGGTTCTACAGTCAGAGACCTGCATCACAATACTTGGCATGGTAACAGAGGAGGAAGAACCTACAGATGAGATTGATGGGGTGGCTGATGGTTGTTGAGGTCTGTTGGTCCGCATCTTAGCCCAGTGGGTTTCCCAGAGTAATGCATGTTAATTTTGCATGTAAATGTTCATATGTGTAGTAGTCAAATTATTGCACTTTTTCCCTCTACTCAGTTTTTTTTTTTTGCAAAGATGGCAGATGAGATTACGTGAGTTGGCTCATCCTTTGTGGTGTGAAAAAAGGCCCAGGTTGGGCAACCCTTGCGGCCCCTGTGAGCTGCGGATCTGCTGGCCATAGGCACAGTTGTGGCTGAGGATGCATTGCTCGTGGTGGCTGCATCACTACGTATTTAGAACAATATAACCTCCTCGTCTTCCTCCTCCTCCTCCTCCACCTCCTCAGATGACCTACTCAGCTGTGTGCCTCTGTGTTCACACCAACTAGGATCTACCACCTCATCATCCTCTGTGTTATCACATTCCTCGCCCTGAGAGTCACCTACCTCCTCTTCCTGCCCTGACAGCAAAGTACAGTCTGCGTGATCATCAGATATCTGAGTCTCATCAAGATCACCTCCCCCAGGGCTAACGTCTGGTGACAAGGGTCAGGAAGCTGTTCAGACACTAATTCGTCCTGTCATGATCCAAGCTAAAAAAATTTTGGGCATCGGTGCATATGATTACCTCTTCTTGACTCTGTGAAGCTTTTGAGTACGCTTCTGATGCCCATGGCACAGACTGTGTAAACATCTCTTCAGAGTCACCCATCTGTGGTTCCCTTCAGCCAGTTTGGTGGTTGGAGAGTTGTGACGCAGGGGGAAGCAAGGGTAATTGGGGTGCCACCTCTGTGGACTGTACTGGGTGTGATGTTGAGGTGGAGGAAGAGAGGCCACTTGAAACTGCATTTACCATCCACTAGAGCACATGCTCTTTCTGTGCCTCATTACCAAGGCATACCGCTGTGTGTCTGCCAAAGAAAGGTACTGGGGTAGCCCGTCCAATAACAGAAGTTGTCAGTTGTCTTTGTATAGGACGTGACGTTGTTGGTTCACTAGTGCTTTCACAAACATTACCACTTACCCCACGTCCACCCTGAACACCAAGCCTAATCCTCCATCCATCACGACCACGCTTTTTCTCAGTCATGTTGCTCAGATAGTGTGGTAGGAGCACAGCATTAGCAAATAAAAATTGTATTTTTTACTCTGCACCAGCTCTGCAAATAGCTAAAATTCAGCGGCACTAAAAGATAAGATGAAATATGGCGTGCTGAATCGCGTTAGTTACAGAAGAATTAATTGAGTGTGGACGAGGCCTGTATGACAAAAAAATATGCTCCAAACAATTTCAAAGTAAAAGCTACCCTAATGTATGACATTAGTAACAGAAGATTCTTTTGTGTGTGTGGAGGATAAGGCCTGTATAAAATAGATTAGATGCCCCAAATTATTTCAAAATGAGATCTACTCTATTGTATTACATTAGTAACAGAAGAAATTTTTTTGGGTGGATGAGGCCTGTATAATATAGACTAGATGCTTCAAACAATTTCAAAATGAGATCTCCCCTACTGTATGACATTTGTAACCGAAGAAATTTTTGGGGGCCTGTGGATGAGGCCTGTATAACACAGATTAGTTGCTACAAACCTTAACAAATTAGATCTCATCTACTGTATGACATTAGTAACAGAAGAAAGAATTGTTTGAGTGTGAATGAGACCTGTATGACAAAGAAGATATGCTCCAAACAATTTCAAAACGTGATCTCCCTACTGTATGATGTTTGTAACAGAAGAATTTTTTTTTGGTGGATGAGGCCTGTATAAAATAGACTAGATGTTCAAAATAATTTCAAAGTGAGATCTAACCAATTGTATGACATTGGTAACCAAAGAAATTTTGGGGGGACCTGTGGATGAGGCCTGTACAAAATGGACTAGATGCTCCAAACAATTTAAAAATAAGATCTCCCCTACTGTATGATGTTAGTAACAGAAGAAATTTTTTTTGGGTGGTTGAGGCCTTTGTAAAATAGACTAGATGATCCAAACAATTTAAAAGTAAGATCTACCCTACTGTATGACTTTAGTAACAGAAGAATTATTGTATTTGTAGACGAGGCCTATATGAAATAGACTAGATGCTCCAAACAATTTCAAAGTGAGATCTACCCTACTGTATGACGTTAGTAACAGAAGAAAGAATTGTTTAAATGTGGATGAGGGCTGAATGACAAAGAAGATATTCTTCAAACAATTTCAAAATTAGATCTCCCCTACAGTATGATGTTAGCAACAGAAGAATTTTTTTGCAGCCTGTGGATGAGGCCTGTATAAAATAGACTAGACGCTCCAAACAATTTCAAAGTGAAATCTACCCTATTGTATGATGTTAGTAATAGAATAAGTAATTGTTTGAGTGTGGATGAGGACTGTATGACAAAGAAGATATGCTCCAAGCCATTTCAAAATTATATCTTCCCTACTGTATGATGTTAGGAACAGAATCATTTTTTTTGTTGGGTGGATGAGGCCTGTATAAAATAGATTAGATGCTCCAAACAATTTTCAAAGTGAGATCTTCCCTACTGTATGACGTTCGTAACAGAAACATTTTTTGTTTTGGGGAGGATGAGGATTATCTAAAATAGACTAGATGCTCCAAACAATTTCAAAGTGAGATTTACCCTACTGTCTGACATTAGCAACCGAAGAAATTATTTTGGGCCTGTGGATGAGGCCTGTATAACATTGACTTGATTCTACAAACAATTTCAAATTGAGATCTCCCCTACTGTAGAACGTTAGTAACTGAACAAATTTGTTTTTAGTGAGGATGAGGCCTGTCTGTGTAACCTAGAAGATATGCTCAAACAATTTCAAACTCGGATTTAGCCTGCTGTATCATGTTTGTAAAAAAAAATATATTTTTTTTTTGTGCAACAGCTCTGCACATACAATTTCACCACCACAAAATTACAACATGGGATATGGCGGAATGCGTCACGTTTAGCAACAGCTATTGAAATTCATCGCACACTCTAATAGAAAGTTTTGCAAAAAGAAATAACTTTATTCAAAATTCAACAATTTGCCATAATTAATGCCATGAAAAAAATGGATTCAAAGAAACCGAAAACCCAATATTTTGACCCTCCGGGTCAAATCATGGGGTTATTTGGTTCCAGGAGAGTATGTAGGAGGGCAAATTAGAAAGGAAGAGAAACCCTTTGGTGTATTTCCAGGCACTTATGGCAGAAACACTGATCCCAGGATTAGTAGCCGTCTTTTCAACGTAGGGTCTTATATTGGAAGATTGGTCGCCAGTCTTTGAGGCTGTCATGCCAGTGTTTGTCTTTAATTGAGCCATGGATATATAACAGATTTTTTTTTTAATATGCAATTCTACATGAGCTATGCAGACAGTTCAATTTCACCGCCACTAAATGACAAGGTGATATAAGACGTGCTGAATCATGTTAGCAACTGCCAAAAAAAAAATGTTTTTCTGTACAACAGCTCTACACACAGAACAATTTCAGCACCACAAAATTACAACGGAGGATATGGCGGGCTGTATCACGTTTAGCAACAGAAAAATATATTTTTTATCTGGTTGAGGTCTGCAGACAGCTTATTTTCAGCACGACAAAATTACAAAGTGGGATATGGCGGGCTATATCACGTTTAGCAAAAGAAATTTTTTTTTTTAAATGCAGACAATGGAAATTCACCGCCACTATAGCAACTGTAAAAAAAAAAAGTTTTTCATGGGCAACAGCTCAAATCACAGAACAATGAAATCACACCACTAAATGACAAGGTGGGATATGGCATGCGGTTTCACATTTAGTTAGTGAAAACATAAGATTTAAAACGGTCTACTCGTGCATGGAGCACTATAGAAACAGTGCACAACACACTTCTATGAAATGTGTCCTGTTGTCTTTGTCTGTGGACATTAGTAATGGCACAAAAAAAAAACAACAGGAAAGTCGATTTCACAGCCACACAGGACACTAGCTAGTCAAACTATCTGACTAAGAAAGAACCGCCTAGCTAACTAGCTAAAATCTAGCAGCAAACAGTCCCAGCATCAGGAGCAGCCTCTCTGCACTGTTACAGTGTCAAAATGGCACTAAAACAAGATGTTCACTCTTTATTTGGAGAGGGACATGTGATTTCAGCAGCAAATGACACAAGCTGTTGTATCAGGACATTGTGGATGTTTCCTGCACCCTGATTGGCTAGATTCAATGTGCACACATAAAGTTAGAAGAAAAATTTTTTTACAAGCACGCTGCTCCTTCGAGTTTTGCCAACCCCCTACCCTCATCATACACCACCATTATAGTAGCCAAAGTGCTCAAAATACTTTCGTGGCAACGCAAATATTTTCCCGCACTTTTTACCTAATGTTTCTGATTTTTTCCAATTTTATAAAATTTTGCTTGTGTTTCCAATCACGAATCCAAATGTGCCATATTCGTGCCGACTTTTGTTTGAAAAATGATCGCCAAACATAATTCGCTTATCACTAGTACTGACCATGGTTCTTATGTACAAATCCATAACTGGTCACCCGAATTTGGCAGTCACCTTTCTGCCACTGTCATCCTACTGGGGCTGTCACCCTACTGAGTCCACCACTTGCTACCACAATCACTAATTTTGATTCAGAGGTGGGAAAGGTAAGTGCCTTATAGAGCCAAAGGTAATAGGGACTTTTATTGTATATGAGATGCTAATGTGTGGGCAGTATGCAGAAGAGCGAAAGTGTGGTTTTAGTGCTGTCATTATCTACTGACAGTGGTTCTAGCACTGCATTAATTTACCAATAGTGGCTCTGGTATAGCATTCATGTACAGGTGGTTCTCATGCTGCATTCATGTACCAATGGTGGTTATGGTGCTGCACTTATTTACCAACAGTGGATCTGGTGCTTCATTCATGTATTGACGTTGGTTCTTGTGCAGCATTCATGTACTGATGGTAGTTTTAGTGCTACATTCAAGTACTGATGGTGGTTTGGGCACCACACTCATGTGCTGGCAGTGGTTTTGATCTTATACACATGCAGAAATCCATAATGCGCTTCATGACTATTTTAAAACTTAAAAGTCCTCAACATTTAGAGATTTGAGATTATGAGGAGGATTTAGCGAGTTTTTGCTCCAAAAGCTCATTTTAAGTTAGAGTGTGTTCACACTGATTTTTTTAACACAATCTGAGCTCTACAAATCCTTCTCAAATACTTAACACTTGGTTCTGGTGATGTATTAATGAACTGATGATGGTTCTGGTGATGTATTCATGTAAGTGTCCCTTTAATTTTTTCTGCTGCACTTAGGATTGGTTCAGTAAGGAAATGTGGACCTTGAACCAAAAAACGTTGTGCACCCCTGAGTTAAGCTATGCAGTAAAGCAGAGAGACATAGAATCATAGAATGTTAAAGTTGGAAGAGACCTCAAAGGTCATTGTGTCCAACCCCTGCTCAATGCAGGATTCACTAAATCATCTCTGTCCTGCATCTGCTTGAAGACTTTAATTGAAGAAGAACTCAGCACCTATCATCGTAGCCTGTTCCACTCATTGATCACCCTCACTGTCAAAAAGTTTTTTCTAATATCTAATCTGTATCTTTTCCCTTTCAGTTTCATTCCATTGCTTCTTATTTTTCCATGTGCAAATGCAAATTAGGATGATCTCTTTAAACTGTGACATCCCTTCAGATATACATGGTCTCCCTGCACTATCGCTCTCTATTCTGTAGACCGAAGTTCACTTTAAACCTGCAGTATGCAGAACTGATACACTCTACAAGGCGCCAGCGCACGCACAGGATCAGCATGACAGTCTAGGCGCTGTGACATCATTGTGCCTCGTCAGGACTATGACAGCATGTTAGTCTGCGCTGTGGTCTTGTTGGTATCCTGGATTAGGTGAGTATATAATGCTTTTTATTGTAATTAAAACTTGTGGTGTGACTGTGGGGGTATCTTACAGTTTGGCGGTTACTTTGAGGGACCCTGAAACAGTGTAGGGGTCCTTATACATTGTAGGGACTACTGTGGGGGTCATTATACAGTTAGTGGGCTAATGTGGAGAACGTTATAAAGTTGGCGGGCTACTGAGGGGGTCATTATGCTGTTTTGGGGAGCAATCGGGACATCATATTATGTATAGGGAGCTGTGGGGGTATCATACTGTGTATAGCAAAACTGTGGTCCCACCATACTGTGTATAGGGAAACTGTGGGCCCATCATACTGTTCATAGGGAAGCTGTGGAGGCATTATATTGTGTTGAAGGGAGCTATGGACCACCACACTTTATATATGGGAGCTGAGAGGACATCACACTCTGTATAAAGAAGCTGTGGGTCCACTATACTGTTTATAGAGGTGTTATATATTAGGGGACTCAGCATGGGCGTACCCACCGTGGGGCAGGGGGGGGCCGTTGCCCCCCCCTAGGAGCAGGGGCGCGCCGTGCCAAGATGAGGCCATCGCATCAGCCGGCCCTTTAAAAGGTGCTTCTGGGCTGGCTGCGACTCACATACTAGACTGTATGGGCTCTTTCCAGCGGTGTGACATCTTCCCGGGGGCGTGTTCTGCAAAGCCAGGAAGCCAGGAAGAGAAGCCGTGTGCTTGCTGCAGGAGGGAAATCTGAGGTCAGTCAGAGTCCTCAGTGACATAGGAGGATTTATTAATTAATGGGTTGATGTCTCCTTATCTACAGTAATATATACCTGACAGGAGCCTGTACAGTCTATATCTACAGTCTGTAGATATAGACTGTATGGGCTCCTGTCAGGTATATATTACTGTAGATATAGACTGTATGGGCTCCTGTCAGGTATATATTACTGTAGATATAGACTGTATGGGCTCCTGTCAGGTATATATTACTGTAGATATAGACTGTACAGGTTCCTGTCAGGTATATATTACTGTAGATATAGACTGTATGGGCTCCTGTCAGGTATATATTACTGTAGATAGACTGTACGGGCTCCTGTCAGGTAATATATTACTGTAGATAGACTGTACGGGCTCCTGTCAGGTATATATTACTGTAGATATAGACTGTACAGGTTCCTGTCAGGTATATATTACTGTAGATATAGACTGTACAGGCTCCTGTCAGGTATATATTACTGTAGATATAGACTGTACAGGCTCCTGTCAGGTATATATTACTGTAGATATAGACTGTATGGGCTCCTGTCAGATATATATTACTGTAGATATAGACTGTACAGGCTCCTGTCAGGTATATATTACTGTAGATATAGAATGTATGGGCTCCTGTCAGGTATATATTACTGTAGATATAGACTGTACGGGCTCCTGTCAGATATATATTACTGTAGATATAGACTGTACAGGCTCCTGTCAGGTATATATTATTGTAGATATAGACTGTATGGGCTCCTGTCAGGTATATATTACTGTAGATAGACTGTACGGGCTCCTGTCAGGTATATATTACTGTAGATATAGACTGTACAGGTTCCTGTCAGGTATATATTACTGTAGATATAGACTGTACAGGCTCCTGTCAGGTATATATTACTGTAGATATAGACTGTACAGGCTCCTGTCAGGTATATATTACTGTAGATATAGACTGTACAGGCTCCTGTCAGGTATATATTACTGTAGATATAGACTGTATGGGCTCCTGTCAGATATATATTACTGTAGATATAGACTGTACAGGCTCCTGTCAGGTATATATTACTGTAGATATAGAATGTATGGGCTCCTGTCAGGTATATATTACTGTAGATATAGACTGTACGGGCTCCTGTCAGATATATATTACTGTAGATATAGACTGTACAGGCTCCTGTCAGGTATATATTATTGTAGATATAGACTGTATGGGCTCCTGTCAGGTATATATTACTGTAGATAGACTGTACGGGCTCCTGTCAGGTATATATTACTGTAGATATAGACTGTACAGGTTCCTGTCAGGTATATATTACTGTAGATATAGACTGTACAGGCTCCTGTCAGGTATATATTACTGTAGATATAGACTGTACAGGCTCCTGTCAGGTATATATTACTGTAGATATAGACTGTATGGGCTCCTGTCAGATATATATTACTGTAGATATAGACTGTACGGGCTCCTGTCAGGTATATATTATACCCAACCCAACCTGACCAGAACACCAATCACAACAACCTGACAAAAGCCGAAATCAGGAAGATGGTAGACGAAGGCCAGGAGAGGTATGTCAGTGACTGGAAGAACGACATCATCAGCTCCCAGAAACTGACCATGTACCGGAGTCTACAGAGAGACTACAGTCTGGCCCCATACCTGGAGAAACTCCCGGACCCCAGAGACCGCCAGATCCTGAGCCGGTATAGACTCAGTGCCCACAGTCTGGCCATCGAATCCGGCCGACACAGGCAGAGCTACAAGCCCAGGGAGGAAAGACTATGCCAACACTGTGACCAGGAGGCCATAGAGGACGAAACCCACTTCCTGCTACACTGCTCCAAATACTCAGCAGTGAGGGACACTCACTTCAGGAGACTCTCACATCTCTTCCCGGATTTCATCACCATGAAGGAGGAAGAGAAAACATATATCTTGCTGGGGGAAGAAGAGAGAGCAGCGGAGATAGCAGCGCGGTATGTGAGCGAATGTCATAGACTGCGAGAAAGAGAACTATGATAGGCCATGGACTTCTATAGCCTCACCCCGGATCTGCCCTACCCAACATCCCTATGCCATGGACTTCTATAGCCCCCATCCCGGATCTGCGCCCCCATCATCCCTCCCTAAGCCATGGACTTCCACAACCCTACCTAGATCCGTCCCTACCCAACATCCCTATCCCTATTCCCTTTTGTACACTTGCTTTGGCAAAACTAATGTGTATTTAGTCCTGCCAATAAAGCTTCTTTGAATTTGAATTTGAATTTGAATTATATTATTGTAGATATAGACTGTATGGGCTCCTGTCAGGTATATATTTACTGTAGATAGACTGTACGGGCTCCTGTCAGGTATATATTACTGTAGATATAGACTGTACAGGTTCCTGTCAGGTATATATTACTGTAGATATAGACTGTACAGGCTCCTGTCAGGTATATATTACTGTAGATATAGACTGTACAGGCTCCTGTCAGGTATATATTACTGTAGATATAGACTGTATGGGCTCCTGTCAGATATATATTACTGTATAGACTGTACGGGCTCCTGTCAGGTATATATTACTGTAGATATAGACTGTACGGGCTCCTGTCAGGTATATATTACTGTATAGACTGTACAGGCTCCTGTCAGGTATATATTACTATAGATATAGACTGTACGGGCTCCTGTCATATTACTGTAGATTATAGACTGTACAGGCTCCAGTCAGGTTTATATTACAGTAGATATAGACTGTACAGGCTCCTGTCAGGTATATATTACATCTACAATAATATATACCTGACAGGAGCCCATACAGTCTATATCTACAGTAATATATACCTGACAGGAACCTGTACAGTCTATATCTACAGTAATATATACCTGACAGGAGCTCATACAGTCTATATCTACAGTAATATATACCTGACAGGAGCCCATACAGTCTATATCTACAGTAATATATACCTGACAGGAGCCTGTACAGTCTATATCTACAGTAATATATACCTGACAGGAGCCCATACAGTCTATATCTACAGTAATATATACCTGACAGGAGCCTGTACAGTCTATATCTACAGTAATATATACCTGACAGGAGCCTGTACAGTCTATATCTACAATAATATATACCTGACAGGAGCCCATACAGTCTATATCTACAGTAATATATACCTGACAGGAGCCCGTACAGTCTATATCTACAGTAATTATATACCTGACAGGAGCCATACAGTCTATATCTACAGTAATATATACCTGACAGGAGCCCATACAGTCTATATCTACAGTAACATATACCTGACAGGAGCCCATACAGTCTATATCTACAATAATATATACCTGACAGGAGCCCATACAGTCTATATCTACAGTAATATATACTGACAGGAGCCCGTACAGTCTATATCTACAGTAATATATACCTGACAGGAGCCCGTACAGTCTATATCTACAGTAATATATACCTGACAGGAGCCCGTACAGTCTATATCTACAGTAATATATACCTGACAGGAGCCCGTACAGTCTATATCTACAGTAATATATACCTGACAGGAGCCCATACAGTCTATATCTACAGTAATATATACCTGACAGGAGCCCATACAGTCTATATCTACAATAATATATACCTGACAGGAGCCCATACAGTCTATATCTACAGTAATATATACCTGACAGGAACCTGTACAGTCTATATCTACAGTAATATATACCTGACAGGAGCCTGTACAGTCTATATCTACAGTAATATATACCTGACAGGAGCCCATACAGTCTATATCTACAGTAATATATACCTGACAGGAGCCCGTACAGTCTATATCTACTGTAATATATACCTGACAGGAGCCCGTACAGTCTATATCTTCAGTAATATACTGTATATCTGACATACAGAGGCTGGGCTGGGGCTGATGTATATACAGGTGCTGGTCTGGGGCACATTATTAAAAGAAGGAGACAATGATGGGGCATATTACTACAAGAAGGGGACAATGATGGGGCATATTTCAGGGTGGAATCTACTTGCATTCCATGCTTAAATCTATCTATCTAATCATCATCTATCTATTTCTATCTATCTATCTATCTATCTATCTATCAGAAAATTATAGCAGCACAAAGAAAGAGTCCTGGTG
Organism: Oophaga sylvatica; assembly: GCA_033576555.1. Classification (NCBI taxonomy): domain Eukaryota; kingdom Metazoa; phylum Chordata; class Amphibia; order Anura; family Dendrobatidae; genus Oophaga; species Oophaga sylvatica. The sequence goes on from JARQOD010000003.1 coordinate 168,277,616, forward strand.
CAGAGCCCCCCAGGCAAATACCAAACATCAATTATAGAAATCCAGACAAATTGGAGGCAGCACACCGTTTGTAGTGAATAAAAAGCTGTTTAATAAGACCAAAAGGCGATGTTTTGGTCCAAACAACAGAACCTTTCTCAAGGCTTGAGAAAGGTTTGTGTTGTTTGGACCGAAATGTCGCCTTTTGACCTTATTAAATAGCTTTTTTTTTTCACTACAAACTATGTGCTGCCTCCAATTTGTCTGGTTTTCTATCTATCTTTTATCTATCTATCTATCTATCTATCTATCTATCTATCTATCTATCTATCTATCATTCATTTTTTTTCCCCAAAGATCAATCCAATTGCTGTGTTTAGAAAGGGCAGTGTGAATGGCTCAGTGTCAGTGTGTGATAAACACGCATGAGCTTGAAGTCCCCTGCTGAACAGAAGAGAAGACTGCAAAGGTAAGCCTAAAATCAATAAATTGTTTACATAATAGGATTGATCATGGTGGTATTTCTCCTTGTATGTGATATTATTGGTCTTGGTATAAGGAATTATGTTGTGTATGGCGTTCATTTTCGTTTTATTCACATTTTTTGTTCTTATATTTTACAACCTGAACGACCATGGCTTGCCCCCCCTAGTTTTGATCCTGGGTACGCCCATGGGACTCAGGTGGCATTATTAAATGTTAAATGGGCACTTAAGAAGCATTTTTGGGCCACTCAGAGAATTGTGACCATCAAAGGGGAAAAATGTGGGCATTGTTTTCTAGGGCATCTGCACAAGGCATTAATATCTTCAAGGGGGCAAGTTTACAGTCTAGCAGGCACAAAGGAGGTGTTATTACCATGTAAAGGGCGCTGTGGGGGGGCATTATTATGTGGGGCAACCAGCAAGTGCAGTAATAGGTTCAAGACAGCAGCAGCTCAGCATTAAGGAAGCAGTAGGATGATGGGTTTGTGCAGGTTGGGAATATATGAGGACAGTGCAGAAAATGTAAGAAGTCAAATGTAATCTCTGCAGACAAGTCGTGGCTGGAGACGCTGTCATGTCGGTCTGGGCCAACTGGAAAACATGAGAAAAGTAAACAATGTCAGCTGTAATCTATATAACTGTACTGTAATCATGTGCATGTTCTCCAGGACTGGAATCCACCATTGTATGGACACCATATAGTGATATCAGTGTTGGTCCTTATGTAGAGATTTATTTTCTGTAATAGCATGGTCATCTGCTGAGGTTCTCCTATACCCATGATCAGGGTGTGACACCATAGTTGTAATCAGGGTTACCGGTTAGGGGCCGAATCACATGTACACCCCAGATGAACTCCTAGCTACACCTCTGGGATGCGCTGTTGTATTACCCTTGGCGTACACAGAAAAGGGCACCAGTACAAGAGCAATATATGGATCCTTGGCTTACACTGATGATGTGTCTGCCCCTGGTTATTACAATACTAAACAACAACAGTTGAACAGTAAAATCTAAACCTGACTATAGAGGTTAACTTTCACTCCTTACGTTGGCAATGGTTTTATGAATTGGTAGCTGAGGAGGACAGGAGCAAAAAACAGCCAAGGCAGCAGAACACCAGAGAGGTTGGGAACTAATGGGTTGCAGATCCCTAAACTAACCGCACAACTAGAAGCAGCAGTGGGACGTACCTACGGTGACCTAGACGCCTCGGCACATCCGGAGAGCTAGCTACACCTAAAGATAGAAACAGGAAAGCTAACTGCCCCGGAGTAGAGCTCCAAAGGAATAGGTAGCCCCCCACACATATAATGGCGGTTAGACAAGACGAAATACAAAAGCAGGCAGAAAATAGAGTGAGCAAATGCTGGAGCCAAACTCTGCCTAGATAGGACAGGACAGGATAGACTACTATCTGCAACCCAGCAAAACCCTAGAAAAACTTCCAACACTTCTGATTTAAAAAATGCTGAGATCACACGATCTCGCCAACCGCTAAATCAGATCTCTGGTGTAAACAAGCGGCTAACCCGCAGCCACCCAAATAATAATAATAATAATAATAATTTTATTTCTATAGCGCCAACGTATTCCGCAGCACTTTACATTATAGAGGGGACTTGTACAGACAATAGACATTACAGCATAACAATAAATACAGATCAAAGTAGATACCAAGAGGAATGAGGGCCCTGCTCGCAAGCTTACAATCTATGAGGAAAAAGGGGAGACACAAAAGGTGGATGGTAACAATTGCTTTCATTGTTCGGACCAGCCATAGTGTAAGAATCGGGTGTTCATGTAATTCTGCATGAACCAGTTAACAGCCAATGTATGTAACAGTACAAACACAGAGTGCTATTAAATGCATAAAGCGGGTGAGAAAATAATAAGAGATACCTGATTATGGTAGAAAATTTTTTTTTTTTGAATGGGCCAACAGGGATAGTTAGGTTAATGCGTTGAGGCGGTATGCCAGTCTGAAATAGCAGGGACAGAGCAATGGAACAAATAAACAGTGGCTACTGAAAAACAGAGAGTAGCACAGGCCCCTGGAGGGGAACCCGGCTAACCTCCCACAAAAGTGCAGGCAAAAAATGGAAATAGCAAACACGAAAGAAACAAGCAGAAAATATCTTATCTGAAAGTAGCAGATGAAGGCAAGACACCAGCTGACTTCCAAATGAACCAGGAAACAACAATTGATCACCGGCGAGGATCATGGGAAGGTAGCTAACTTATATCAGCCCAGTCCGTCTCTACTGATTGCCAGTCATCGCTCGCAGGTGATGGACTTCTACTATTCAACACTGGTTCAATCCTCTCAGCAACCACCAGAGGGAGCCCCAACTCAGAAGTCATTTCCAACATGCTCACAACACAATAGTCTTGCCTAGCATGCAACATGTCAGAAAATGAGAGGTGCTGTACAACTCTTTAATTCGTTTCCTGACTTTTAGGGTATCACAATTTTTAATACTGTGGTAAAGCCCCCAGACTATTTGATTTGACAATTGATAATCTGAAAGGAGCCATATCACCTATATTTTTTAAAAAATTAATCAATTTAGATTAATTGCTGGTTATTTATGCAAAATTAGAAGTCATGATGTATTTTACTTCTGTCCATAGACATTGAGTAACTACCATAGCTAAGCCACCCTTGTCTCATCTGAGCAGGACAGTGTAATTCCAATCTCAGCTATGAAAGGCTAACATGCGGAATCACTATAAACATAAAAATAAATCTAGTGGTACCAGATAGCACAGTATGAAGGTATAAAAAGCAGTCAAGAAGAATACCATCATTATCTCCTTTATCTCATACTAAGATTAGGAAAGGGAAGAGAGGTGGATCAATCTCTGAGCCCTGTTGTATAGGTGAGATACCAAGTAGCATCAGGAGAGGCTCTATTTTATTTTTTGCTAAAAGGTGTCCTTTAAACAAAGCATGCCCATGCATTTAACTGAATAGTCACATTGATTAAAACATTGGAAACTGTTTCTAGACCATGTGTTACTGTTTTTATTCCAGTAGGTTAACAAAAGGTGAACCCACAATTCAAAAAGTGTCAGAAAGGTAATATATCTATCACTAGCCTAAGCTATTGAATGTGCAAAAAGAAGCATTCATCTACAGAATCCTGTATTATTTTATTTCTTATCACATCATAACCTGGTTCCTGTACTGAACTGAAAGGGAAGCACAATCTTAAGTATGCACATTAAATTATTGTTTTCACACTGGATGAGGAAATTCTAATAATTTGACATCATGTAGTGTAGAAGAAAATGTGCATATCTTCATGTATTGTCTATTAAAGAAGGGAAAAGGATGGTTGGATTAAATAATGTCAATAATTGTGTGCAAAAAAATGCTGCAATCCAAGAATGATTTAGTCTCACAGATTTGGTGATATAGGTTCAAGGGTCTTCATCAGACATTTCTGTAACCTCTATATCACACTACATTTCACTATGGATGTACACAAGCTACATGGCTCCCTAGCCCAATAAGCAGCAAGCTGCAGTGCACTTTGTGTCTGACTCTTGAGTCAGGACTCCTTACTACTTTTTATCATACCCATCATCAACATGTTCATCAATTTGTTGTAAAGTAACTCCTTTGTACAACTCCCAATTTAAAAAAAACGGGATTATGTGTAAAATCTAAAGAAAACAACAATGTAATAATTTGAAAATCTGTTATAGCCACAATTTATTCAGAAAGTTGAACACAATAGAACTTGAAAGTGTAACGGTAGCGGTGGAACCACTGTGCCTTGGTCCGAGGAGAGCCTGGAGGGCGTAACTAGGTGAACATCTGACTCTTCACTACAGCCCCTGATGGTGGGGCTAGACTTGGCTCCAGATAGACACCAGGTGCTACACCACGACGGACCTCAGACACATTTCAGCTGACTCCCAAGAGGCAAGAAGCGAGAGCAGCCCAGAAGGAGAGTACAGCTGGTACAGGCAGGCACGGCAGAAACACAGGAATTGCCGATGCTGGTGAGAATGGCTAGTATACAGGCAAGTGCAGGCTGGTACGACTGGCATACAGGCAGGCATTGGCAGGTGCAGACTGGTACAGCTGATATTTAGGTCAAGACTAACGGATGCAGGCTGGTACAGCTGGTATACAGGTAAGCACAGCAGGTGCAGGCTGGTATACAATTGTACACGACAGGTGCAGGTTGGTATGGCTGGCATACCGGTGAGCGAGGCTGGTGCAGGGCTGGATGGCTTGTACACATGCAGGCACGGGCAGGTGTAGGCTGGCATGGCTGGCATACAGGTTGGAACGACAGGTGCAGGCAAGTATTGCAAACATGGCTGGTATACAGGCAGGCACATGCTGGTATAGACAGGTACAGGTGGGTACTGGAAGACAAACTTAGACCAGGGCACCTGAGAACTAGCAAGCATGCAACAAGCAGAATATACACATTGCTCAGGCACCTCGCAACAGTTGGAGGTTCCTTAAATCAGGGGTGGGGAATCTTTTTTTCTGCCAAGGGCCATTTGGATATTTATACCATCCTTCGGGGCAGTGCAACCTCCGTCCACAAAGTACATCCTGAGTCTGGAACTGGTGTCAGGACTTAATCTTTCATTGCATCCCTTCAGTGTTCAGTAGTGAAAACTGTGTGTGTGTGCTCACAGAGCAAGACAAAATTAATGAGCTGGTGATAATCAAAATGGAAATAAATACAATTTTTTTATTTTTATTATTTTTCCCTAACTAAGGGGGTGATAAAGGGGGGTTTGATTTACTATTACTATTTATAGCGGATTTTTATGGTTTTGGCAGCTGTCACACACTAAAAAATGCTTTTTATTGCAAAAAATAGTTTTCGCATCACCACATTTTGAGAGCTAAAATTTTTCCATGTGTGGTCTTGTTTTTTGTGGGATAAGTTAACGTTTTTGTTGGTACCATTTTTGGGCACATGATGTTTTTTGATCACTTTCTATTCCGATTTTTGGGAGACAGAATGAGCAAAAACCAGCAATTCATGAATTTCTTTTGGGGGGCGATTACACCGTTCCGCATGTGGTAAAATTGATAACGCAGTTTTATTCTTAGGGTCAGTACGATTACAGCGATACCTCATTTATATAATTTTTTTATGTTTTGCCACTTTTATATAATAAAAGCAATTTTATAGAAAAAATAATTGTTTTTGCATCACTTTATTCTGACAGCTATAACTTTTTTATTTTTCACTGATGATGCTGTATGGTGGCAGAACAAGATGACGTTTTCAGCGTGTTATTCCACTTTTTGGCAGCCGCACAGTGGTACGCCTTGCACATGAGGCTCAGAAAGAGCATGTGCTCCAGTAGAGGGCAAGTACTACATGAAGTGGCCTCTCCTCCTCTTCCTTCACCTTAAATCACACACAGTACAATCCTCAGAGGTGGCACCACAATTAACCTTGTTTCTCCCTGCTTCAAAAATTTCCAAACACCCACCTGACTGTGGGGAACCACAGATGGGCCATTCTGAAGAGCTATTTACACATTATATTCCAAGGGCATAAGAGGTCTGCTCCACAGAATCACAGAATCCAGAGGAGAAAAGCATCTGCACCGATGACAAAAAATTTTTGATGTTGGATCCGGGGTCCGAGAAGAATCCAGACGGTCGTCATCAGAAGTTAACCACAAATGGTGGAGATGATCCTGATGAGACTCAGATACCATAGGCTCACGCAGACTGCTGTACTGTGGTGTCAGGGCAGGACGAGGAGGAAGGTGACTCTCAGGGTGAGGAGATGAGAACAGGGAGGATGATGAGGTTGTAGATCCCACTTGGTGTGAACCAAGGGGTACAAAGCTGAGTAGCTCAGCAGAGGATGTGGAGGAGGAAGATAAGGAGGTTACATTGTGGCTTCCCACACAGACACAAAGTAATGCAACCACAACAAGCACTGCATCCTCAGCCCAGACTTTGGACTGTCATCGCACAGCGAGGTGCCATGGGAGGGTGCCTTACAGCAATCAAGGGGGGCTAATGGTACCAGACAAACTGTTAGTGAAGATGCAGGAGCCGAGAAGCAAATTGAGGAGGATGAAGTGATGGACGTGCAACAGTTAGGAGATGAAGAGGATAATGATACTCTGTTGTTCGTGGTTGGTAGAGGAAGCAACCTTGAGTGTTAACCTGCCACCAACACAGCATGGACTTGGACCTCAAGGAAATGCCCGACACATGAGCGCCTTCTTACTGTATTATCTTCAACACAATGACGGTATTCTTAGGGTTAGAAATAGTGCTGACTACTGGGTTGCCATTCAGTTAGATCCACGGTACAAGAGTAAATTTAGCCAGATGCTTCCCCCCTTGAAAGGGATGCTCATATGCTAGAGTATCAAAATACGCTTGTAGACAATCTTAAGGGCTTATACTCACTGGCGCCGAAAACGGATGATATTCAGCCGAAAAAAAATCGGATTCAAATCTGACCAATGTTATTCAATAGGTGAGTTCTCATTTGCGATTTTTTTCTCATCAGAAATTGGTGTGAGAAAAAAATCGCAGCATGCTGCGATTTGATGCGATTTTGGCATGATAATCGGCAATGCAAGTCAATGGGTGCGAGAAATCATCGCACAGCACTCGCACCATGTGAGTTCTGTCCGATTTATAAGCACCAGTCTCCTTTGAAAAGCCGGCAATTCATCCCCGGCTACTGTAAAATCACACTGACAGCTCACAAAACACTAGATACATACACATAGAATACATATATATATATACATGTCATTGTGACACATACATATATATATATTTATAGTTCATACACTTCTACATACTGTAATAGCCGCTAATTCAATTGCCGGCTTTTGTGAAATCACAGAAGCCGATATGAAATGATACATTGTTTACACACAGTTAACCATGTCATTTCATGTATTTTGATATATGGTTTTAACTTACAATTACATAAGTGTATGTGTGCAAAATTTCAGACATGTAGGGGTTAATTAAAGGTGTAAATTCGTTGAAAAAAAAATGCGTGGGCTCCCGCTGTATTTTCTCCACCAGACAGACAAAGCAAGCGAGTGGGGGCAGATAATAATAGCCTAGGGAGGGTACATTTTTTTTGTGCCCCCCCTGGCTACTAACATCTGCCCCAGACACCCCAGAAAGGGCAAATCTCTAATTAGATTAGCCCTTTCTGGCACTTTGCCCGTCTATTCCCATTGCCCTGTAGCGGTGGCGAATGGGTTAATAAGGGGTTAAAACCACCTTGCAATTGAAAGGTGACTTTAAGCCAGGTTAATAACTGAGAGCTGTCAATTAGACAACTATCAATTATTAATCCTATTGAAGTAAATAAAAAAAACACACACACTTTAAGAATAAATAATTTCTGTCTGGTGGAGAAAATACAGCGGGAGCCCACGCATTTTTTTTCAACGAATTTACACCTTTAATTAACCCCTACATGTCTGAAATTTTGCACACATACACTTATGTAATTGTAAGTTAAAACCACATATCAAAATACATGAAATGACATGGTTAACTGCGTGTAAACAATGTATCATTTCATGTCGGCTTCTGTGATTTCACAAAAGCCGGCAATTGAATTAGCGGCTTTTACAGTATGTAGAAGTGTATGAACTATAAATATATGTATATATATAGATATATATATGTCACAATGACATATATATATATCTATATATCTATATATATATGTATTCTATGTGTGTATATGTATTGTTTCTATTCTTTATTAAAGCTGTCAGTGTGATTTTACAGTATAGCCGGGGATGAATTAGCGGCTATTATACTATGTAGAAGTGTATGACCTATATATATATTATATATATAATTATTTGCTTTTTGTGTACATTTTTTTTTTACAATGTGATTTTTACATGACTTTTTACATAGGGATAACTGCTCTATGTAAAACTTCATGTTAAAATCACATTGCATACAGATGGAAAACTGATGGAAAACGCATGGTGCGATTTAAAATCGCATGCAAATCGCATGACATTTTACTAGAATCATACCGTTTTTTCCGTCCAGAAAACGGACCGATTTTTTTCCAGCCAGTGAGTATGAGCCCTAAGAGTGGTTTTCTCCAGGACAGCAGTGAGGCACACAGTGTGTATCCCAGTTGTAGATGTCCCACCCCAGGAACGTCAAGGTGTCATCACCAACACATTAGTAACAGAAGCAGTGTAAGTGGCATAAGCAATTTATATTATTTGGACCAGCCTGTGCACCAGCAGAACAGAGTACAAGTCTGTCACATTGTGAACTACTGGAGACAATGATGCAGGAGTAACTGGAGCTCAATATCAATGCCATTAGGGGGTTTGGAACCTTTTACATTTTGGTCCTCAGAAATGAAAGTGTCCTGCTCGCCTGTCACGCCTTAGAGATTTTTTCATGCCCGGCAGAGAGCGTTATCTCAGAACATGTCTTCATCGCTGCTGGTGGTGTCATGACAGATAAGCGCATCCGGCTGTCCCCTCAAAGTGTATACCGCGTAACTTTCATTAAAATGAACAAGTCATGGATCTCCGATGACTAGTGTTGAGCATTCCGATACCGCAAGTATCGGGTATCGGCCGATATTCGCTGAATCGGAATTCCGATACTTAGTTCCGATATTTTCCATATATCGTATACCGGAATCGGAAGTTCCCATAATTCTTTGAGAGACAATGTGATTTTAGTCAGCCAATGAGGAATCCTAAGAAGTGTGGGCACATCCTGTACTGCTGCGGTCATGTTAACTAATGGCATGGCTGTGATTGGATGCTGAAATGATGTCAGAATGCACTATAAAAGGCGCCGCCGCCATTTTAGCGTCACTGTGCTGTGAACTCAGTTAGGGAAAGAACGCTGCTCTGCTGACTCTGAGGGACAGTTAGAGATTGCGATTTAGTGTACTGTGCTTTAGGCAGGCTAGTTTACCACCGGCTGTGTAAAGCTTCCTTTTGCCTGCAGTGTTGTTTTAACAGCTCTGCAAGGTGTGTGTGAGTGCAGGTGACGCTGCAGTTTGCTCTGCATGCAACGCTGTCTGTAGGCATCTGCACGTGTCACTCACAGACTCTTTTTTTTTTTTCTTCAGTGTATAAAAGGCACCGCCGCCATTTTAGCGTCACTGTGCTGTGAATTCAGTAAGGGACAGAACGCTGCTGTGCTGACTCTGAGGGACAGTTAGAGATTGCGATTTAGTGTACTGTGCTGTAGGCAGGCTAGCACCAACCGCTGTGTAAAGCTTCCTTTTGCCTGCAGTGTTGTTTTAACAGCTCTGCAAGGTGTGTGTGAGTGCAGGTGACGCTGCAGTTTGCTCTGTATGCAACGCTGTCTGTAGGCATCTGCACTTGTCACTCACAGACTCTTTTTTTTTTCTTCAGTGTAATTCTTGCTGCTCCATGTAATTGAAATAATAGTGTGACGCGCTTCCATCCGTATCCAATACATTGGTTGCAAACACTATAGAAGTCCACAATGGAGCCTTTCACAGCAAGTGAACAGTTGTGTTTCAGTGTTCACTGCAGTCTGTGATTTTTTTTTTTTTTTTGAGTGCAGATCACGCTCCAGTTACTTCAACTAATGCTGTGTGTACTCTGCTGAGTGTCTGTCACTGGCTCATCCTTGTAATTTTTCAAAAATTGCTGCTGCTTTATTCTATTTTAAATTTACAAAAATATATTAGTGTGACGCTCTTCCATCAAAATACAATACATTGCTTGCAAACTTAATAGAAGTCCACAAAAAGGCCTTTCACAGCAAGTGAACAGTTGTGTTTCAGTGTTCACTGTAGTCTGAGGTTTCATTTTTTTGTAGGAGTGTAGATCCCGCTCCACTTCAACCACCGCAGCGTGTACTCTGCTGAGTGTCTGTCACTGGCTCATCCTTGTAATTTTTCAAAAATTGCTGCTGCTTTATTCTATTTTAAATTTACAAAAATATATTAGTGTGACGCTCTTCCATCAAAATACAATACATTGCTTGCAAACTTAATAGAAGTCCACAAAAAGGCCTTTCACAGCAAGTGAACAGTTGTGTTTCAGTGTTCACTGTAGTCTGAGGTTTCATTTTTTTGTAGGAGTGTAGATCCCGCTCCACTTCAACCACCGCAGCGTGTACTCTGCTGAGTGTCTGTCACTGGCTCATCCTTGTAATTTTTCAAAAATTGCTGCTGCTTTATTCTATTTTAAATTTACAAAAATATATTAGTGTGACGCTCTTCCATCAAAATACAATACATTGCTTGCAAACTTAATAGAAGTCCACAAAAAGGCCTTTCACAGCAAGTGAACAGTTGTGTTTCAGTGTTCACTGTAGTCTGAGGTTTCATTTTTTTGTAGGAGTGTAGATCCCGCTCCACTTCAACCACCGCAGCGTGTACTCTGCTGAGTGTCTGTCACTGGCTCATCCTTGTAATTTTTCAAAAATTGCTGCTGCTTTATTCTATTTTAAATTTACAAAAATATATTAGTGTGACGCTCTTCCATCAAAATACAATACATTGCTTGCAAACTTAATAGAAGTCCACAAAAAGGCCTTTCACAGCAAGTGAACAGTTGTGTTTCAGTGTTCACTGTAGTCTGAGGTTTCATTTTTTTGTAGGAGTGTAGATCCCGCTCCACTTCAACCACCGCAGCGTGTACTCTGCTGAGTGTCTGTCACTGGCTCATCCTTGTAATTTTTCAAAATTGCTGCTGCTTTATTCTATTTTAAATTTACAAAAATATATTAGTGTGACGCTCTTCCATCAAAATACAATACATTGCTTGCAAACTTAATAGAAGTCCACAAAAAGGCCTTTCACAGCAAGTGAACAGTTGTGTTTCAGTGTTCACTGTAGTCTGAGGTTTCATTTTTTTGTAGGAGTGTAGATCCCGCTCCACTTCAACCACCGCAGCGTGTACTCTGCTGAGTGTCTGTCACTGGCTCATCCTTGTAATTTTTCAAAAATTGCTGCTGCTTTATTCTATTTTAAATTTACAAAAATATATTAGTGTGACGCTCTTCCATCAAAATACAATACATTGCTTGCAAACTTAATAGAAGTCCACAAAAAGGCCTTTCACAGCAAGTGAACAGTTGTGTTTCAGTGTTCACTGTAGTCTGAGGTTTCATTTTTTTGTAGGAGTGTAGATCCCGCTCCACTTCAACCACCGCAGCGTGTACTCTGCTGAGTGTCTGTCACTGGCTCATCCTTGTAATTTTTCAAAAATTGCTGCTGCTTTATTCTATTTTAAATTTACAAAAATATATTAGTGTGACGCTCTTCCATCAAAATACAATACATTGCTTGCAAACTTAATAGAAGTCCACAAAAAGGCCTTTCACAGCAAGTGAACAGTTGTGTTTCAGTGTTCACTGTAGTCTGAGGTTTCATTTTTTTGTAGGAGTGTAGATCCCGCTCCACTTCAACCACCGCAGCGTGTACTCTGCTGAGTGTCTGTCACTGGCTCATCCTTGTAATTTTTCAAAAATTGCTGCTGCTTTATTCTATTTTAAATTTACAAAAATATATTAGTGTGACGCTCTTCCATCAAAATACAATACATTGCTTGCAAACTTAATAGAAGTCCACAAAAAGGCCTTTCACAGCAAGTGAACAGTTGTGTTTCAGTGTTCACTGTAGTCTGAGGTTTCATTTTTTTGTAGGAGTGTAGATCCCGCTCCACTTCAACCACCGCAGCGTGTACTCTGCTGAGTGTCTGTCACTGGCTCATCCTTGTAATTTTTCAAAAATTGCTGCTGCTTTATTCTATTTTAAATTTACAAAAATATATTAGTGTGACGCTCTTCCATCAAAATACAATACATTGCTTGCAAACTTAATAGAAGTCCACAAAAGGCCTTTCACAGCAAGTGAACAGTTGTGTTTCAGTGTTCACTGTAGTATGAGGTTTCATTTTTTTGTAGGAGTGTAGATCCCGCTCCACTTCAACCACCGCAGCGTGTACTCTGCTGAGTGTCTGTCACTGGCTCATCCTTGTAATTTTTCAAAAATTGCTGCTGCTTTATTCTATTTTAAATTTACAAAAATATATTAGTGTGACGCTCTTCCAGAGGACAGCGTTTGTTGGCCATTTGTGAGTCTGCAGCACATGGTTGATTTCATGCTGCACTGCCTGAGAAACGACCGCTGCATCGGCCACATTCTCACCACGTCAGATTATTGGGTGTACACCCTCCTAGACCCTCGCTACTGGGACAACTTACAAAGCCTCATCACACCGTTGAACCGGGACCGTAAAATGTTGGAGGACCAAGACACACTGTTGAAATCCATAATGTTCTCCATTCCAGCCGAGAGCGCTGCTGCTGCTACTGCTTTACAAAGCAGCTCTGTGCGTCGAGGCATTGTAGACACCTCTGCAACAAGAGAGAGCACAAGCAGCGCCTCTGCACAGGGCAAGAGCTGTATGTTACAAATGTGGCGAAGTTTTGTGACAGCGCCACCAAGGTGTACACCATAGTGATGGGAAATCTAGTTAATTTTGGTGATTAGTTCACCATGAACTAGTTCACTGAAAAGATTAGTTCAAAAGATTAGTTCATTTAGTTCAGTTTTTCTCCACCCTATCCTGTGAGGAGCTGATAGGAAATGCATCATGTGACCTCTGAACTAAATGAACTAGATGAACTGCTGAACAAAATGTTCTATTGAGAATGACTCAGGACAGCCTAGTTCAATCTGATGCCTCTGACTGAGCCCAGCAGTGCCACATAATGATTGTGTATGAGGGGGCTGAGAAGCAGTTCAGCATCCACCATTTTAAGAACAGAACAGGGGTCAGTGTTAAAGATTTTAGCAAGACTGATCTTCTAGGCTAGAGGCATGAACTACACACAGAAACACTCTCTCATACACACATATGAGCTGTGTCTGTGTACTGTGTGTGCAATTTCATTTTTTATTGATAATATTATTATTACTGTTATATTTGTATTTGATGTGTGGTATGCTTTGGAGGTGCTGGCTTGCCCTGCTGCCAGTGTATTATCTGAGCGCGTCTTTAGTGCTGCAGGTGGTGTACTAACAGACCGTCGCATGCGACTATCCTCAGACAATGTAGACCGGCTTATTTTTCTGAAAATGAACAAGGCATGGATCTCACCTGAATTTGCCTGTCCGTTTTCAGATTAAATAACTGTTTGCCAACGTTTTCCAAGTCTCCTGTTATGTTCATCTTTCTACCACCTGAACTCTACTCCTGGGCTACAACACTGCCAGTCACAGGGGAATGATCATTTACAAAACAAAATGTTATCCCCAACAAATAGTAGCGCAACGACTCCAGTGCCCACTTTATCGCCAGGCACTCTCTCTCTACAATGCTGTCTCTGTTTTTTGATGGAGTAAGTTTTCGACTCAGGAAACTAATGGGATGCTCCTCCCCGTTAAGCTCCAGTCCTGAGACAACACGGCACCCAGACCTACCTCTGACGCATCAGTCTGGACAATGAATTCTCTTTTGAACTCGGGTGTGCTCAAAACTGGTGACCCACACAGTGCCCCTTTTATTGCCCCTGTTGATGACCCCTTGCTGATTTATTAACCGGCTCCACCAGTTCCATGGGTATTCTCTCAAACTGGACCTCTAAAATTTTTAATGGCACCAAGGGACTTACTAAATGAGGCTGAGGACTGTGTATCTGGCGCATGCGACAAGAGTTACAATACCGTTTAACTTCTTGATAGACCCCCAGCCAGTAAAACCATTGTATAATTCTGTGTAGGGTTTTCTTTTGGCACAAATGTCACCCTAGTACATGCGCATGCGCTAAGTCCATTACCAACCTCCGATATGACTGCGGTAGCAGCAATTGCTAAAAAATTTCAACATGTATTTTATAAACCTGATACAGCAAATCTTGGTTCAGCTCTAATTGTTTAAATACTGTAGCTGCCCCGGGGTGTTGGGGTTCCCCATTGACAACCAGTAAATTTTCACGGGCTAGACTCAACGTAGGGGCCGCGTAGTTGCGCCTTAACAAATTTGTCACCTGTCACATTTAAGTATTACAATTCAGGTCCCGGTGTCAAATCTTCCATCTCCCCAACTAACACTTCGATAGGAGAGGGGTTTTCCTACTCCACCGAAGGCAAAGGTAATACTGCCCACTGCACACATGTGTTATGCATAGTGAGACTGATAGTAGCCAACAAAGTAGCTAACAAAGGCCACTTGTGATCGCCCTATCAGCGTAGGAACAATGCTACTCAAAAGATCTGCCATGATCCTGGACAAAATCTTGATATAATGGTCAATGAGTGAGAATGTACGATAGGATCCAGGCAGATGTGAAGGTTTGTTTGGTTTTAGTAGCAACTTCATGTGTGACATGTTTGAATGGCTGGGCAACCCTCCTGTCTCCAATATATGATTGAAGGTGCGTACCAATGTGGACGGGATATCCTCACTCAATAATTTTAATAATTTGGCTGTAAACCCGTCAGATCCTGGAGCTTTCCCGTATTTAAAGTAACTTATCGCCGCTGTCACTTCCGTCACCTCAATTTGTTTTTTTAAAAGGAGAAGCTGATAGTTGTGATGGATGGTAACCGTATTCCATCTACAAAGGTGTTACCCTCCTCACTATCCGTATGTTCCACCTTATATAAGTCTGAGTAGTATTCTTGTAGAATGGTGTTTATGGTTCGAGGGTCTGTGTTCATGATCCCATGTTTATTCGTTAACGCTGTAATATGTTGATGACGAATGTGATTTCCTTTCGCTAGTCGTGCTAATAGTCTCCCTCATTTGCTACCATAACGATATACATCGGCTCTATAATTGTTATTACTGCTTCTCTCTCGTCGATATACCCATACGTGTAAGTCAACCTTAGCCTGCTTACATCTATTTTTAACCTGTGTTGATGAACTTGTCTTGTTTGCCGTGTACCTATCGCGTAATATCCTGCTAGCCTGCGAGTAGTTTGTCGCCATCTTCTTTTTTAGCGTTGTCTGATAACCTATTAGTTTCCCGCGCATTACTCCCTTCCCTGCTGCCCATAAAAGTTCCGGCCTATCCCTAGTATCTCCATTATCCCTTACATATTAAAAACACCATTGCTTCACATGATGTCGAAACTTCTCATCCATTAACAAATAGGTCGGGAAGCGCCAAGTTTGGTTTGGCCCCATCTGCACCATATCTGGCAGGGTCACTGATACGGGCGCGTGGTCATATATAGCTACGCTGTGCACATCTGACTCTTCCACTCCCCTTAATAGCTCCTGTGCTAGCAATATATAATCTATTCTGGACCAAGAGTCATGTGGCGCCGAATAGAATGAATATTCACTGCCATCTGGGTTCAGGTGTGTCCAAATGTCTACAAAGTTACTCGTGTCTAGCAAGGGTTATTATAAACGGTGTCATGTGATCGCACATTCATTCGCATCGACCTACAGTTCTTCACTGGTTCGATTCACCATATTTAAGTCACCACCGTGGGTGGTTTTAATGCTCTCCTATCGGCCTGATATGCTTGGATACCTGGGATAAATTCAGGAACGTCTCCAAACTCCCTACTCACATGTCAGCGCAGGAACCGTAAGAGGGAACGTGCTTGTTTTGTTGCGCATAGGTGGAGTTTTATACAGTAAATGATTACTGCTGTCTTATTGTTGCGTCCCAAGGGCAGAATAAGTCTGCGTAACGTTACATTTTACAGACACTCATATAATAGACACCGCTACCCTAACCGTGTGTCACGCGGTCTTATGATATGTGTACGATGTCAGTAAACTATTCTTAAAAGAACAACACTCTATACAACATATAGATTAGCAACATCAGCAAGTAAATATAGAATAGATTTACCTGACACGATATCCGTTGAACTCAGGGTTAATCTTGAGGACTTGATACACTGTCACAGGAAAGAGGAGGACCGGTGGTCTAACCTGACCCTAAACTGGGGTCCTAACTAATCCCTCACCTTGGAGGTACTGATAATGGTTCAGAGGTCCAAGTCTCCAGCCTAACCCTGTCTCCTATCAGTCCCTGAACCCTGTAATCAGTCCTAAGAAGGATTCTGATTACCACCAAAGGGATATGGGCTGATCTCTGCTAAATACACAGATTAGACATATAAGACAGACTGGAGAAAACACAGACTTGCATACACACTCAAACACAGAAGGAACATAAATGATCTGGGATATTAAACTCTAAGCAAGGTGAGCTTAAAACAACTAAGGAGCTCTTTAACTTAAGTCTATACAGATACAATCCTATCTGTGGTCTGCATGAAGAATCTCACTGGCAACTCCCAACACAGACAACCAGAGATTTAAAGGAAACCAATCAACAAATAATTAATTGCAGCCGGGAGAAAACTGCACCCAGTCCCAGAACTGAGCACAGACAGAATTAACTCCCTAACTGCCAAACACAAAGAAACAGCAACTCAGCTGTGAGAAGTCAGAATGTGCAGCCGCGACGATCTTCGTGGCGATGCACACATGACAGTACCCCCCCTTCTACGAGGGGCCTCCGGACCCTCAGGGCCAGGTTTGCCCGGGTGAGTTCTGTGGAAGGTCCGCACCAAACGATCTGCGTTAATGTCAGACGCAGGAACCCACGTCCTCTCCTCTGGACCATACCCCTTCCAATGCACCAAGTACTGAAGGGACCGGCGATTCAGACGTGAGTCAATGATCTTTGACACTTGAAACTCCAAGTTACCATTGACCACCACTGGAGGAGGAGGTAGAGGTGATGGTATGACTGGTGCCACGTACCTCTTAAGTAATGACTTGTGGAACACATTATGAATTTTAAACGTAGGAGGGAGGTCCAGACGAAATGCCACAGGATTAATTATGGAACTGATCCTGTACGGCCCGATGAATCTGGGGCCCAGCTTCCAGGAGGGAACTTTAAGTTTTATATTCCTGGTAGACAACCATACCAGATCGTTCACATTAAGATCTGGACCAGAAACTCTCCTCCTATCAGCCATACGTTTATAACGGTTCCCCATAGCACTCAGATTATTCAATACACCTCTCCACACTGAAGCAAGTGACGACGAGAAACGCTCCTCCTCAGGAACCCCAGAAGGGCCCCCCCATTGAATGTACAAAACTGGGGATGAAAACCATATGCCCCAAAAAACGGGGACTTACCAGTGGACTCGCTCCGCCTGTTGTTAAGAGCGAACTCTGCCAGAGGCAAGAAAGAAGACCAGTCCTCCTGGTTCTCTGAGACAAAACACCGAAGATAAGTCTCTAGGCTTTGATACAGACGCTCTGTCTGACCATTGGTCTGCGGATGAAAAGCCGAGGAAAATGACAATTGCATCCCCCGACGTAAACAAAATGCCCTCCAAAACTTGGACACAAACTGAGACCCCCTATCTGACACCACATCAGAAGGCAACCCATGAAGTCTCACAATCTCCCCAATGAACACCTGCGCCAGAGTTTTAGCATTAGGGAGGGCAGGAAGAGCAATGAAATGTGCCATCTTACTGAACCTGTCAACAACCACCAGTATGACAGTCTTCCCTGACGACTGAGGAAGGTCCGTGATGAAGTCCATAGACAAATGAGTCCATGGACGCTCCGGAAGTTTCAAGGGTAAGAGGGTCCCAGACGGACGGGTATGAGGGGTCTTAGAGCGAGCACAAACCCAACAGGACGCGACAAAAGTTAAAACATCTTTATTAACGTTAGGCCACCAAAACCGGCGAGAAAGGAGATCTAAAGTAGCCTTACTCCCTGGATGTCCTGCTAAAGCAGAATTATGATGTGCCTCAATAACCTTTTGTCTCAACTGATTTGGGACAAACAGTCTCCCTGGAGGTCCTGCAGGGGCGTCCCCCTGAGCCTCTAACACCTCCTCCTCAAGCTCAGAACATACAGCCGACACTACCACCCCCTCCCGAAGGATGGGAATCGGGTCATCCATTTTCCCGGCCCCTGGGAAACTGCGAGACAAGGCATCCGCCTTAACATTCTTAGATCCAGGGCGATAAGTGACAACAAAATTAAACCTGGTAAAAAACAACGACCATCGAGCTTGTCTGGAATTCAGACGCTTAGCAGATTCCAAATACAGCAGGTTCTTGTGATCAGTAATGACGGTGACCGGGTGGACTGCCCCCTCCAAAAAGTGACGCCATTCTTCAAAAGCCAACTTAATGGCCAAAAGTTCCCTATTGCCGATATCATAATTCCTTTCGGCGGACGACAATTTTTTAGAAAAGAAAGCGCACGGATGCCATTTACCAGGGGACGGACCCTGGGACAATATTGCACCCACCCCTACGTCAGACGCGTCCACCTCCACAACGAACGGCTGTGATGCATCTGGTTGGATGAGAACGGGTGCCGAAGCAAAACATTTTTTCAAAGAGGAAAAAGCTTGGCAAGCTTTGTCCGACCATTTAGAAAAATCCGTCCCTTTTCTTGTCATGTCAGTGAGAGGTTTGACAACAGATGAGAAATTACAAATAAATTTCCGGTAGTAGTTAGCAAACCCCAGAAAAAGCTGCAGAGCCTTAAGATCCTCTGGCTGATCCCATTCAAGCACTGCTCTCACCTTTTCAGGGTCCATACGGAAACCGGAGGCTGACACCAAGAAACCCAAAAACTGAAGTTCATGTACGGCGAATACACACTTTTCCAGTTTGGCGTATAGTTTATTGTCTCGCAAGATCTGCAACACCTGTCTCACATGCTCCTGGTGAGACACAAGATCTGGTGAGTAAATTAAAATGTCATCCAAATATACGACCACAAACAGCCCCACCAGATGACGAAAAATGTCATTAACAAAATGTTGGAATACTGCTGGTGCAGTAGTCAGACCAAAAGGCATGACAAGGTTCTCATAATGTCCCTCCGGCGTGTTAAACGCCGTTTTCCACTCATCCCCCTCTTTTATCCTAATCAGATTATACGCCCCCCTGAGATCCAATTTAGAGAACCATTTGGCGCCAACAATTTGATTGAAGAGATCAGGAATCAGAGGGAGTGGATACGGATCTCGAACAGTAATCCGATTAAGTTCGCGGAAATCCAAGCAAGGGCGTAGGCCTCCATCTTTTTTCTTCACAAAGAAGAACCCCGCGGCCACTGGGGAAGATGAAGGTCTAATATGCCCTTTGGCCAGACTTTCCGAAATATAATCTTTCATAGCCTGCCTCTCAGGACCAGAAAGGTTATATAACCTAGCTTTAGGTAACTTAGCATCAGGAAGTAAATTAATAGAGCAGTCATACACGCGATGAGGAGGCAACTCCTGACACCCCTCCTCAGAGAACACATCCCCAAAGTCCTCCAAAAAAGGAGGCAAAGTACTAGGCACGACCGCACTGATGACTGTGTTCATGCAGTTACTTTTGCAAAACTCCCCCCATTGGCTTATATCTCTGGACTGCCAATTAATCACAGGGTTATGTTTAACCAACCAAGGAAGTCCCAACACAATAGGAGTAGGTAGACCCTCCAACACATAACAAGATAATAGTTCCCTATGTATTGCCCCTACCCGAAGGTCAATGTTATGAACCTCATGAACAAAGCTACCTTGGCCGAGAGGCCTGGCGTCAATGGAGAATATAGGGATCGGTTTGACCAATACACTCAGATGCATACCTTGAGCCTGAGCAAACTGAGCGTCAACCAGATTAGCCCCGGACCCACTATCAAGAAGAACAGAAAATCTCTCCACTCTCGTACCAACCACCACCTCCACTGGTACAAGGAACTGAGAAGAACTAGCGGACGAAATACATACTCCCAGGTTGTCGTCCACCACACAACCTGGGATTAACAGTTTTCCGGCGACTTTTTGCTCAACAAGGCACGGGATGGACATCCCCCAACAAAATGTCCCTCTTTCCCGCAGAAGAAACACCTTCTAGTCCTGCGGCGTACCGCCAATCCCCTCCTACGAAATGATGTCCCTCCCAACTGCATAGGCTCCTCCGAACAGACAAGGGGAACCTCAACATAAGGGACTTTAGTAGTAGGTGGAGTAACAACAGGGAGCGGAGTTACCTCGCACCTCTCCCGGAGCCGTCTATCAGTACGGATAGCTAGGGCCATAGCAGCCTCCAGTGATGGAGGAGAATCATACTGAGCCAAAACGTCCTTTAATTTGTCAGAAAGCCCATGACAAAACTGGCTCCTAAGAGCTGGGTCATTCCACTGAGTATCTGTGGCCCATCTACGGAACTCAGAAGCAAATTCCTCCGCCGGACGATCTCCCTGCTGTATCTTACGTAATTTTGTCTCAGCAAGAGAGACCCGATCTGGGTCATCATATACCAAACCCAGGGCAGTAAAAAATCGATCTACTGACTGTAGAGCCGGGGATCCCGGAGGAAGGAGAAGGCCCAGGATTGAGGGTCCCCTTGTAGGAGCGAGATAACAATTCCCACTCTCTGCTCTTCACTCCCTGATGATCGAGGCCGAAGCCGAAAATACAATTTACATGCTTCCCTGAAGGTAAAAAATTTGTCTCGCCCACCAGTAAACCTGTCCGGGAGAGCTACTTTAGGTTCAAATCTGGTTTGCTCCGAGGGAGACAAAACTTTGGACTTAATGTCCGTCAGCTCCATGGATAATCCCTGCAACTGCAGAGCCAGCTGGGCTACTGGATCCATGGCAACTGGGAATAATTTTATGGGCCAGTGAAAATGTCACGCGGTCTTATGATATGTGTACGATGTCAGTAAACTATTCTTAAAAGAACAACACTCTATACAACATATAGATTAGCAACATAGCAAGTAAATATAGAATAGATTTACCTGACACGATATCCGTTGAACTCAGGGTTAATCTTGAGGACTTGATACACTGTCACAGGAAAGAGGAGGACCGGGGGTCTAACCTGACCCTAAACTGGGGTCCTAACTAATCCCTCACCTTGGAGGTACTGATAATGGTTCAGAGGTCAAGTCTCCAGCCTAACCCTGTCTCCTATCAGTCCCTGAACCCTGTAATCAGTCCTAAGAAGGATTCTGATTACCACCAAAGGGATATGGGCTGATCTCTGCTAAATACACAGATTAGACATATAAGACAGACTGGAGAAAACACAGACTTGCATACACACTCAAACACAGAAGGAACATAAATGATCTGGGATATTAAACTCTAAGCAAGGTGAGCTTAAAACAACTAAGGAGCTCTTTAACTTAAGTCTATACAGATACAATCCTATCTGTGGTCTGCATGAAGAATCTCACTGGCAACTCCCAACACAGACAACCAGAGATTTAAAGGAAACCAATCAACAAATAATTAATTGCAGCCGGGAGAAAACTGCACCCAGTCCCAGAACTGAGCACAGACAGAATTAACTCCCTAACTGCCAAACACAAAGAAACAGCAACTCAGCTGTGAGAAGTCAGAATGTGCAACCGCGACGATCTTCGTGGCGATGCACACATGACACCGTGACACAAGGAAGGTATTGTTGTCGGATAAAGCCGCCATTTTAGCGTCACTGTGCTGTTAATTCAGTTTGGGACAGAACGCTGCTCTGCTGACTCTGAGGGACAGTTAGAGATTGCGATTTTGTGTACTGTGCTTTAGGCAGGCTACTTTACCAACCGCTGTGTACATCTTCCTTTTGCCTTGCAGTGTTTTTTTCACAGCTCTGCAAGGTGTGTGTGTGAGTGCAGGTGACGCGCTGCAGTTTGCTCGGCATACAACGCTGTATGTAGGCATCTGCACATGTCACTCTCACACTCTTTTTTTTTTTTTTTCTTTAGTGTAATTCTTGCTGCTCCATTCAATTGAAATTATAGTGTGACGTGCTTCCATCCGTATCCAATACATTGGTTGAAAACACTGTAGAAGGACACAAAAAGCCCTTTCACAGCTAAGAGTTGTGTTCACTGTAGTCTGAGATTTTAATTTATTCAATTTTGATCACGCTCAAGTTACTTCTTCAAGCAATGCTGCTTGTACTCTGCTGAGCGTGTCTTACTGCCTCATCCTTGTCATTTTTCTCGAATTGGTGTACATGTACATCAAAGTAGTCTTCATTTTGATCGAAATCCAAGCAGGTACCCGGACACTCTATGGCTGCTTTTGTACGGTGGACTGGCTCCAACATTCAATAAGACTTAAGATGCAATCGGGCACCTTGTCAAGGCCCAATCCTCTTCTCCCTCTGATATAATAATAATAATAATAATCTTTATTTATATAGCGCCAACATATTCCGCAGCGCTTTACACTTTAACAGTTTCAAAACACAAGTCATAGGTAACAACGTTAACAATACAATAATTAAAGCAAAATAAGCCGACCCTGCTCGTGAGAGCTTACAATCTACAATGAGGTGGGGGAGATACAAAGTACAGGTGTGTATATATAATGGTGCATTTCCAATGATGGTCCAGCCATCTTGAGGGAGTGAGGCATGGATGGAGGTAGTGAATGGGCTCCACATACACACTTAAACATAGAACGACTTTGGTTATTGAATGTGATAGGCCACTCTGAACAAATGTGTTTTGAGGGAGCGCCTGAAACCAGGCAAATTGTGGATAGTCCTAATTTCTTGTGGTAGAGCATTCCAGAGGATTTGCGCAGCGCGGGAGAAGTCTTGGAGTCGGGAGTGGGAGGTACGGATTACTGCAGAGGTTAGTCGAAAGTCATTTGCAGAGCGCAGCAGTCGGTTAGGCCGATAGATAGAAATGAGGGAGGAGATGTAGGGGGGTGCTGCACTGTGGAGAGCTTTGTGGGTGAGAACCAGTACTTTGAATTGGATCCTATAATGAATGGGCAGCCAGTGTAAGGACTGGCGAAGAGCGGACGCGTCCGAGTACCGATTAGCCAGATGGATGACCCTGGCTGCTGCATTAAGGATGGACTGGAGAGGGGATAGTCGAGTAATGGGGAGGCCAAGTAATAGAGCATTGCAGTAGTCCAGGCGGGAGTGGATCAATGCTACAGTGAGGGTTTTTGTTGTTTCCATGGTGAGAAAAGGGCGGATTCTAGAGATGTTCTTTAGGTGTAGACGGCAAATATCTAACAAACAGGTCATGCTGGAGAGACTTGCACCTACTGCCACTCAGGGTCTTCAGCTCCTTTGTGAGAAACTAATGTTTGGCCAGCCAGTATATCAAATAAAGTTCATGAGAAATGGGAACTGTGGTTGGCTTCACTTTTGGTACTGGGTGCTAATACCAAACCATGGTGTGCCATTCAATGGATATTCCTGGCTGGTTGGAGACAAGCTCATTCCCACAGAAAAGTACCAGAAAGCTAAGGAGATGGTGGCCTCTCTCAACATGAAGGAGTTTGCTCGTTGTCTAGGAGACCGACCACCCCTGCTGTGTACCTTGTCAACGTTGTGTTAAAGCTTGCAAGGATTAAGAGGTTACAGTGGTAAGTCTGGTTTTTACTAAAGATCCTGCTGTGTATTATAGTTTTTATGTTTAAAAAAAAATTTTATCTTAGGAATGTTAAATAAATTTTTCTTTTTTTTTTTAAATACAATGTATCTTATGAATGTTAAATATTTTATTATTTTTTGATCAAATAAAATGTATCTTATGAATGTTAAATAACCATTTTTTTTTTTTTTTTTTTCAGGTATTTGATCTACCGTAGCTAGTTGCTGATCGTTGACTCTACACCCCTCTCCCAGAATGTTACTCGGGTTATGGGGAGAAAATCACCGCTATTCCAGACTGATTTCATGTTAATGTGTCTGGCTCTTACACAGCACACAGCACTTGATGTTAGTTTATCTTTTTCCTAAATTATTTGTTACACTGCCCTTCTCACATTTAATTTGCACTTTTTTTTTAAGCACAAGTTTTTTTACACTTCCTTGTTCTGTAAGTAGGCTTAATGGTTAAATGTTTTATACTAGATGTAAATATGTAACATGTAAATTTTATATTAAGATTTTGCAAATTATTAGGTACACACCATCAGGCTCTTTCGTCCCCTCTCCCTTAGAGTAGCGGTAATATATCGGACCCCAGGCTCGCCCACACAGTTCCTTGACCACTTCTCTGCCTGGCTGCCGCACTTTCATGTCCTCAGAAGTACGAACCCTTATCCTTGGAGACTTCAACATCCCCATTAACAGCCCTACTTCCACACTCAAAACACATTTGTTCAGAGCGGCCTATCACATTCACTAATCAAAGTCATTCTACGTGTAACTGTATGTGTGTGTAGCCCATTCACTATCTCCATCCATCCCTCACTCCCTGAAAATGGCTGGACCATCATTGTAAATAAACCATTGTATATAAACAACTGTACTTTGTAGCTCCCCCTCCTCATTGTAGATTGTAAGGTCTCACGAGCAGGGGCGGCTTATATTGCTTTAATTATTGTATTGTTAACGTTGTCACTTATGACTTGTGTTATGAAACTGTTAAACTGTACAGCGCTGCGGAATCTGTTGGCGCTATATAAATAAAGATTATTATTATAGAGGCCCACTCAGTAGTGGTGAAGTGAACGGCGCAAATTGTGAGTTGATTGCAACTGATGCAGCTGATACTCCATTACTGCTGGCTGCTGCTCACACAACCGCTCCAACATATGTAACGTGGAATTCCACCTGGTGGGTACGTCACATATGATGCGATGTTCAGGAAGGCAAAATCTGCGTTGCAGAGCTGCAATGCGCGATCTGGCCATGGTGGAACGTCGCAAGTTAGCGCACTGTAGGCGGACCTTGTGCAGCAGTGCATCAAGATCCGGATAGTCCCTCAAAAAACTCTGGACGACCAAGTTTAGCACATGTGCCAGACATGGTATGTGAGTGACGTTGCCTAGGCCCAGACCTGCCACCAGATTTCGGCCATTGTCACACACTACCAAGCCTGGCTGGAGATTCGCTGGCAAAATACACATGTCGCTCTCTTGCTTTATGGCATTCCAGAGCTCCAGCGCTGTGTGGCTTTGATTCCCATGGAAATTAATTTCAGGACGGCCTGTTGACGTTTGGCCACGTCTGTGCTCATATCGGTCAACAGGCTCGCTGTCTGGGTGTTATGTTTGACACCAATCTCTCCTTCACCTCCCATATACAATCTGTTGCCCGCTATTGCCACCTACACCTAAAGAACATCTCTCCCGAATCCAAGACTTCTCCCGCGCTGCGCCAATACTGTGGAATGCTGTACCCCAAGAAATTAGAACTATCCACAATTTGCATGTTTTGGGGCGCTCACTCTAAACACATTTCTTCATAGCGGCCTATCACATTCACTAATCAAAGTCATTCTATGTGTAAGTGTGTGTGTGTAGCCCATTCACTATCTCCATCCATCCCTCACTCCCTCAAAATGGCTGGGCCATCATTCTAAATACACCATTGTATATAAACACCTGTACTTTGTATCTCCCCCACATATTTGTAAATTGTAAGCTCTCACGAGCATGTGCGGATTATATTGCTTTCATTATTGTATTGGTAACGTTGTTACTTATGACTTGTGTTCTGAAACTGTTAAACTGTAAAGCGCTGCGTAATCTGTTGGCGCTATATAACTAAAGATTCTTATTAAGCGTTCACGGGTCCATGTGGAGGTAGACCGTGACGGCTCCTGCAACGATGTTTCTGAGGAAATGGAGAAGGAGGAGTCAATGTGTACAGACTTGATTCCCGCAATCCTTGTAGTTGCCTGAACACGTACAGCGCCACTCGCAAGATCTGTACCCGGCTCCACAACATTGACCCAATGGGCAGTAAGGGAAAGGTATCGTCCCTGGCCATGGGTACTGGTCCACGCAGCGGTGGTCAGGTGGACATTGCTACTGACGGAGTTTAGTAGCGCATGTTTAATTTTAACCTCAACAACATGCTTTTGCAGACCAGGGACGGCTTGCCTGCTGAAATAAAATCAGCTTGGCACATTGTATTGTGGGACTGCCAATGCCATTAAGTTCCGTAAACTGTCAGTCTCCACCAGCCTGAATGACAGCATTTCAAGGGACAGGAGTTTTGCAATGCCAGCATTCAGAGCCTGTGCTCGTGGATGGTTTGCCGAGATTGGGCCTACACCCGATACGCCACAACCTGACACCCACAGATAAACAAGCCATAAAATCTCTGAAAGATAACCCCAACATTATTATTAAACCAGCAGATAAGGGGGGTGCTATCGTTATTATGAATAAGACCCAATCTATTGCCGAAATTCATAGACAACTGTCAGTTAACCTAACCTACAGACAACTCAATTGTGACCCTACATTTTACATCTGTCAAAAAATTGATCGTATCCTGACAAAACATCTTTAATTGATCACCATAGACTGTAAGACTATGACATTCCTTAATATTCAATACCCCATCACCCCTGTTTTCTACACACTCCCAAAAATCAACAAACAAACTACATTATCCACCCGCATACCCTAGAGGGATAATTCTCCGTGTTCTACAGTATCACCCAAATGTTTAACATGTTGCCTAATTCCTATGTATATATATTCTTCACCCTATGTATTTATTGTATATATTGTATATATTATACATTGTCATTGACTGTAAATTTTTCTATCTCTTCCAGCGACTATTTGATAAAGGCCACTGCGTTGCCCAAAACGTCAGTCAGTAGTCTCATAGCTATTTTCTTTTTTCACATCAAGTGTGCAATAAAAATTTCAAATTTAACCATGACATATGCAGTTAAACTTGTGCAGTGATTCTCTATAGACTGTACATCTTCAGTGTGTCTTTGTAACTCAACTACGTGTTTTCTCCGCACATGTTTACACATATTTGTGGTATTGAGGTTACTGTCACTTTACCTCTTTTTACTTTTTGATTACACAGCTTGCATTTGACATAGCAAATATCATCTGCAAGTGTCTGAAAAAAGGACCACGCAGTGCAAGTCCTGGGAGCGTCCGTTTAGACTTTTGGAAGAGAAATCCAAACAGGTGCCAAAATGGAGGCTACAGGCAACAGAGTATGCAGCCTAACTCTCCCTCCTGTTTGTACCGTTGGGGCAATCGCTTCCTCAGAGCTGCTACCACCACCTTCCTGTTCCTCACGCCATGTTGGGTCTTGGACCTCATCATCTCCACTAACCTCTTCCAACACCTGCTGCTGTTGGGTGGTCTGGCCACCACCATGCTCAACAGAAACTGGCACCTGAGTCTCATCATCATCAGATGCGTTCTGCGGTGTGCTGACCATCGGCACTGTCTCACCCGCCTCTTCAGATTCAGAGAGACACAGCTGTTGCGCATCACTGCATACTCCCTCTTCTTCACATTCCAGAATGCTGCTTGGCTGTGCCCCTGTTTGCAAACCAACAGATTCTGAGAACAGAAGCAGAGACTCAGCTGGCTCCTGTACAGAACTCTCTGACTGACTGGGCAATTTGGCAGGCGGTGAAGAGACAGATGGTTGATCAACAGTGCTGTGTTCCTGAGAGGAGGTGGAAGCAATTGAAGTCGATGCATTGGACCCTGGGCTCCAACACCGCCAGTTGTTGCCTGTAAGTGCTGTTAGCACAGTCAACACTTGCTCCTGTGTTACTGGGGTTGAGTAATGGCAGCTGTTCCCCTGCTGTGTGTACGACAAAAAGTCATGCTGCCTCCACCCTGTCCTCCTCTCATCCCTGGGCTCCAACACCGCCAGTTGTTGCTCGGAAGTAATTGGCACGGGTACTGACTCATGCCCACCCTGGTTACAGCACCACAGCTGTTTCCTGGCAGTGTCAACGTAAATTAGCCTCAAATAAGTTGTCCTGTCATGTTACATTCCGGTTATCCGACTCTATGGTGCCTGCAGTTTAGGTGATTCCTATGTGTGCTGTGGGATATGTAAATAAAGGCTCTTTCCGTTGTGAAAATAGGACAAGCACCCACTGTAGGACTGTGTGATTTGGTAACTGCAGACGGCTTGCGGCCTGTCAACTTACATTTTCATGGGTGCCTTATGGTACCCGTCCGAGTTCCAGTACCGTCAGCTGGTTCTCCACAGTGCCTTTGGCCTAGGTGCCTCCATCTCGGTATCCGAGTTCCTGCAATGTCTGCTTGTCCTTGGTAGTGCTTTGGAGCACAGGTACCTCCTGCTTAGTAACCGTGTCCCAGTAACGTCAGCTGGTCCTCGGTTGTACCATTGGCTCTTTTCCTTCTGCTGCCCCTCCGGGTTCCAGCACAGTCAGCTGGTCCTCGTTACTTGCATTGGCTCTTGTACCTTCTGCTACCCGTCCGGGTTCCAGTGCCGTCAACTGGTTCTCCGCAGTGCCTTTGGCCTAGGTGCCTCCATCTCGGTATCCGAGTTCCTGCAATGTCTGCTTGTCCTTGGTAGTGCTTTGGAGCACAGGTACCTCCTGCTTAGTAACCGTGTCCCAGTAACGTCAGCTGGTCCTCGGTTGTGCCATTGGCTCTTTTCCTTCTGCTGCCCCTCCGGGTTCCAGCACAGTCAGCTGGTCCTCGTTACTTGCATTGGCTCTTGTACCTTCTGCTACCCGTCCGGGTTCCAGTGCCGTCAACTGGTTCTCCGCAGTGCCTTTGGCCTAGGTGCCTCCATCTCGGTATCCGAGTTCCTGCAATGTCTGCTTGTCCTTGGTAGTGCTTTGGAGCACAGGTACCTCCTGCTTAGTAACCGTGTCCCAGTAACGTCAGCTGGTCCTCGGTTGTGCCATTGGCTCTTTTCCTTCTGCTGCCCCTCCGGGTTCCAGCACAGTCAGCTGGTCCTCGTTACTTGCATTGGCTCTTGTACCTTCTGCTACCCGTCCGGGTTCCAGTACCGTCAACTGGTTCTCCGCAGTGCCTTTGGCCTAGGTGCCTCCATCTCAGTATCCGAGTTCCAGCAACGTCTGCTGGTCCTTGGTAGTGCTTTGGAGCACAGGTACCTCCTGCTTAGTAACCGTGTCCCAGTAACATCAGCTGGTACAAGGTTGTGCTACAAATACAAGATACAGAACAAGAGACACAAGAACAATAAGCAGAAGATCTAAAGGCAGAAGAACATGAAGTATAAGACCAAAATGAAGAGCAAAATATATGCTCTAAATTATAAGCAGAAGAAGACTAAGCAGTGTATGGGGGTGAGTCCGTTCCTCCTCGTGGTGCCCCTGGTAAATGCCTGATGCTGCAGGCTAAACTGAACACGGACAAATACTGTTGTAATTTAAATCTTTTGTGGCAGCAAGAACGGAACGATGAAAAAATCATACTTTTACAGATTACAAGTACAGGAATCTATGTCACAAATAAGAATATGATGAAGAAGATGAAGGACTATAATATGAAGAAGAATAATAGTTTAAAAAGAACAATATGAGTAATGTTAACAAAAACATGAAAAGCAAGAAGTTTTAGAAGAAGATAAAGAAGGTGAAAATGAAGAATAATTTGATGACAAAGATGATGCTGCTGAAGATTATGAAGGAGAAAGTGTGTCAAAAGTTAAAAAGGTGAAGAGCATGGAAGTTGTGAAACATACATATTTGCCAAAATAGAAAAAAGGTTAACAACATTGTCAATTTCTTCGTCAATCCGAACGTATTTCCTAAAAAAAAAAAATTAATGCTATTCCATTGGATTGGGTTAAACATCTATGCCTTTAATGTCTCCTCAACCTCCCCCAATACATTCTACATTACTCTTTGTTGTTTTCCTTCATGTACAATTAACCTACAAGGCAAGAATGGGGTTTTTTTAATTTCGATATTTTGTTCCCATAGACTTACATTGGACTTCCGGTATCGGTATCGGGTATCGCCGATATTTTTTGGGTATCGGCGATACCATTCCGATTCCGATACTTTTGGATATCGGAAAGTATCGCTCAACTCTACCGATGACTGTTGCACCAAAGTCGCAGATTGGACAGATATGCCGATTGTGTCGTTTTTAGTGTCATGCATTGATCTCACGTTATTGCCATCTTTGTGGTGTCTTTTGGGTCTGCTGTTGCTACTGCTACTAATGTTACAAACAATTTTCTGAAATGTGGAGACTCAAAGTTGGGTCTCCATCTGGTGGGCTGTCTGTGATGGCAGGTGTGTCAGAAGCCTATTATAATATTTCTACTTTGTAGACATTGATGCCACTTTAGTGGTGTGTGACAATTAATTTTTGAAATGTGGAGACTCCAAGTTCGATCTCCAGCTGGTGGGTTGCCCATGTAAATAGGTCTCCCCTACAGGCAGGCCTGCACCTACTTTCAGTCAACTACCTGTGTTACTTTCCTTACATTTTTCTACCAATATTACTGTATGAAACTGATGTTTGTGCCATCTGAGTGTTTTTGGAATAAAAAAAAAAAATTGGAGGTGTTGCATGAGGTGTGAGTAGTGATGAGCGAGTATGCTCGTTGCTCGGGTCTCCTCGAGCATGCTCGGTTGATCTTCGAGTATTTTCGCGTGCTCGGATATTTAGTTTTTGTCGACGCAGCTGAATGATTTGCGGCTTCTAGACAGCCTGAATACATGTGGGGGTTGCCTATTTGTTAGGAATTCACACATGTATTCAACCTGTCTAGAAGCCGCAAATCGTGCAGCTGTGTCGACAAATACTAAATCTCCCAGCATGCCAAAATACTCGGAGATCACCCGAGCAATGATACTACTCGCCCATCACTAGGTGTGAGGTCTCCCAGCTAAGAAGGCTTACACTACTCCCTTAACCACCAGGTCCTCATTTAAACTTCAATTCCAAGCTGTAAATGCTGGACCAGAGCCGGATATATCATGCATGGCCCATGGCTTACTACTTTTGTGCCATTATAACAGGTTCTACTGTGAGTCAATTGATCAGTCAAAAACCTGTGTTACTATTCTTACATTTTTATATCAATATCATCTTATCTATCATTTTTCTAGTCTATAAAACTGATGTTTGTGCCATCTGAGTGTGGCTGGTGTGGTAAAGCGGCTCACTTGGCTGGACACATAGGTAGAAATGGATCACTGTTTATTTAAGAATGTGCTTGGTTTATTAAAGGCAGCATAAACCAAGCTGGAAAAAAAAAAACGGCCCTTAGGGCAAAACAGCAAATCAAAATAAAACAAAACACAGACCTTCTCCTAGCGGGAATTCGCCCGCTCATGGTTAGCAACGTCCACGGTTCAGGTACTTTAACCAACAACACAGGCACAAACACTTTCCTGGAGTGCTTCCTCTCCAGGCACACTGAACTCTGCTGTCTTTGGAAGCCAGCTACTCAAGCCCCAGACCATGTGACTCCTCCATTCATGTGACTGATCATATGACTGTGACATCACACAGGTCCTGTCAGCAAACGTTGGTGCCGACTCTTCAGGTGGAGATAAGGTGGACATCCTCCCACCCACTCTATGGATGTCCACATAAAAAACAGCCCATTATGCAACTTAGCTTAAATCTTACAGCACAAGTGTGCTGGAGTAAAATACTCTGGGTTTTATATCACTGAAGCCATTAGGCGTAGTGAAACATATTTTCCCTCCAGCACTTTACCAGTGACTTTGTCACATATTCCTCCTCTGACCAAAGCTGGGTGTTTTGGCACCTTCACTGGCTAAACAGGGGACTCTGGACAGGACATCTACATTCCCATGCAAATTCCCTGGCCTGTGCTCCAGATAAAAAGTAAAGTCCTGGAGCGCCAGAAACCACCTAGTTACCCGAGAATTCTTCTCCTTCCGTTCCCTCATCCATCTTAGGGGCACATGATCAGACACTAGCCTGAACTTTCTGCCTAACAGGTAGTATCTCAGAGGGTCGATTGCCCACTTGATGTCCAAGCACTCTTTCTTCACAAGGCTTAGTTCTTCTTACAGGAAGAGAGTTTCCTACTCTTGTATAAGACTGGATGTTCATCCCCATCTATTTCCTGGGACAAAATAGCTCCCAAAATGACCTCGGAGGCATCTGTCTGGAGGACGAAATTCTTAGTGACGTCTGCTGCGACTAAGTCCACCTGTCAGGTGCAGAGAAGGCCATCTTCTTTTTGGCACTTGGACACGGAAGAATTTGCCAAGCACCATTTTGTTACGTCCAGGGTGACCCTAGCCTCTAAAAAAGCTCATAGATCCGGGGATCGGATTTGCGTCGAACTTGGACACCTTGTTGAGCTTCCTGTAATCGTTACTGAAGCACCACTCTCCATCCGACTTTGGCACAAGGACAATAGGGTTGGACCAGCCGCTCTTAGAATCCTCAACGACGCCCAGGCTCAACATTCTCTTCACCTCCTTGGCGATAACCTTGTGGCAAGGTTCAGGAATCCGATACGGCCTTTGGTTCATCCTCACATGCAGTCCAGTCAGGATTTCAACTTTGGCACAGGGACAATAGGGTTGGACCAGCTGCTCTTTGACTCCTTGATGACACCCAGGCTCAACATTCTCTTCACCTTCTTGGAGATAACCTTGTGACAAGGTTCAGGAATCCGATACGGCCTTTTGTTCATCCTCACATGCGATTCAGTCAGGATTTCATGCTCCACAACCTGAATACATCCTGGTTAGAGATGAGCGACTTTCCCTTTTTTCGGGTCGAGTCGGGTTTCATGAAACCCGACTTTTGCAAAAGTTGGGTTGAGCGAAATCAGCCGACTATCGGGAAAAGTCGGTGGTTCGACCGAAACACGAAACCCAATGCAAGTCAATGGAGAATGGGGAAGCAAAGTCGGTAGGGAGTGGAGGACAGTAAACACACCTACAGTGCCCATTTTCAGAGCCGGCGGGCGGCTCAGCCAAAGAGCGGTGCCGGCGCGGCTTTGAGCGGCGCGGGATTCAAATCCCCCGCCAAAGCCACGCCGGCACCGCTCATTGGCTGAGCCGCCCGCCGGCTCAGCCAATGAGCGGCGCGGGATTCAAATCCCCGCCGTGCGGCACCGCTCATTGGCAGAGCCGGCGGGCGGCTCAGCCAATGAGTGGCGCGGGATTCAAATCCCCCGCCTTTGGCTGAGCGGTGCCTCCCGGCTTTGCTGTGAGTGTGTGCGAGGTTGTGTGTGTGTGTGTGTATGCAGGCATCGTCCGATGGGACTATAAGTCCCAACCGGCTATGCCTGCTACACTGTCATTGAGTGACACATTAGCCAATGATGGGACAGTAGTAGTCCCATCATCCGGCTAATGTGTTGAATGTAAAAAAAACATACATTACATACACAACATACAGAACATACAACATATAACACATAACATACATATAACATACAACACATAACATGCAGAACATACATATAACATAACATACAGAACATACATATAACACATAACATACAGAACATACATATAACATACAACACATAACATACATATAACACATAACATACAGTACATACATATAACATACAACACATAACATACATATAACACATAACACACAGTACATACATATAACATACAACACGTAACATACATATAACATACAACACATAACATACAGAACATAAATATAACATACAACACATAACATACAGAACATACATACAACACATAACATACAGAACATACACATAACATACAACACATAACAGAGTACATACTCACCAATCACCTATTGGGTGATGTCAGCGCTCTACACCGCCCCTGCGATGCACTGACAGCGGAGGTAATCCTCCGCTGTGTGTATCGCTCAGACGCCGGGAGAGAATGATGTCACTTCCGTTCAATCTCTCACTGGCAATGCTGAGTGAGAAAATTCCCACGCAGCATTGCCATAAAGTGAGAGAATGAACTCAGTGATGCACTGCAGGAGCATCACTGGGAGGCCCTAGAGAGCAGTGGCATCACCTGATGTCACTGTTCTATAGGGTAGACCGTAGTGGGACATTCGTTATTAATTGGACTGCGTTGGACAGGGAGTATACGTGTTGTGAATGGGTTTGAGATGAGTTCTGAGCAGAGGCTCCCTCTGGTAGTTACAAGCGGTACTAGTGAAGATTGTGAGGACTGGGAATCAGGTGTTACTGATTGGTCTTATATAAGGGAGTCATTTTCCCATCAGGGTTGCCGGTGATCAATTGTTCTGGTCTGAATCCTTCTTTCCAGTTTCCCTTGTAGCCTGCTGTGTCGTGTCTGCATCTCCTGCTATCAGATAAGACAATTTCTTATTTTGTGTTGTTGCTATATTTTTGCATTTTGTCCTGCACTTCTTTGGGGGTCTTCAGGGTCCCCTCCGGGGGCTTCTGCCCTCTCAGTTTAGTTCAGCCACTGAGTTTTGTTCTTTTGCTTTTTCCAGTTTTTTCAGTGGCTGCTGTTTTGATTTTCTTACACCAGAGAACTAATTTAGGTGGTAGAGGTCGTGTGATCTCAGGTGATTTTGAAATTAGTAGAGTTGGTGTTTTTCAGGGTTTTCTGGGATTGCAGTAAGTACCCTTTCTGTCCTTTTCTATTTAGATAGTTTGGGCCCCAGCGTTTGCTCATACTATTTTCTTTCTGTGTCGGTATTTCCTCTTGTCTAACCGCCATTACATGTTTGGGGGCTTTCTATTATCTTTGGGGTTCTGCTCCGGGGCAGATAGCTTTCCTATTTCTATCTTTAGGTGTAGTTAGTTTCTCAGGCTGTGACGAGGCGTCTAGGACCAACGTAGGAACGCTCCACGGCTGCCTCTAGTTGCGGTGGTTAGTCAGGGTACTGCAATCTCATAGATTCCAACTGCTCTGGTGTATTGCCTTTTTTACCTGCACTCCTCAGCTACCGAAACATAACAGTATCACCGGCCCAAAGATTGTATGGTACTCACAGAAGGGAAAAAATATTTTGAAGGAAGAAAAGTTGTCAGAGATATTTTTCTGTTTGTTGCAATTTTTTTTTTTTTTTTTTTCCCTCTGTATCTCTGGGTGCTGGGGAGGATCTTTTCTCCCAATGGAGTTTGCACAGTTGTCTGGCCGTGTGGATCAGCTTGCCACTGAGGTTCGGAGTATTGCTATCTATCTTGCTGGGTTGCCTGTTGTGGAACCTAGGATCCCCATGCCAGATTTGTTTTTAGGGGATCGAGTTAAGTTTCAGAATTTCAAAAATAATTGTAAATTGTTTCTTGCCTTAAAATCTAAGTCCTCAGGAAACGCAGCGCAGCAGGTTCAAATTATCATCTCTCTCCTGCGCGGCGATCCTCAGGATTGGGCTTTTTCCCTGACACCTGGGGATCCTGTTTTGAGTGATGTTGATGCATTTTTTCAGGCTTTGGGGTTATTGTACGATGAGCCTAATGTCACTGATCAAGCTGAAAAAGCCTTGTTGGCATTAAATCAGGGGCTTGATGACGCTGAGTTATACTGTCAGAGATTCCGTAGGTGGGCAGTCCTGACAAGTGGAATGACGACGCTTTGGCGGCCCTTTTCCGGAAGGGTTTGTCGGATAATGTAAAGGATGTTATGGTGGGATTCCCTGTCCCCTCTGGTCTCAATGATTCTATGTCATTAGCGATTCAAATTGACAGACGTTTGCGTGAGCGGAGAAGTATGCGTGGAGTGGTGTTGCCTTGTGAGCCAGCTGCTGAGCCCATGCAGTGTGATGGAGTGGTGTCTGGGGCACAGCGTCATGAGTTTCGAAAGCGCAATAGGTTATGTTTCTACTGTGGTGATGCCTCTCATGCTATTTCAGTCTGCCCTAAGCGGGGAAGACATTTTGCACGCTCAGTTGTCTTGGGTAGTGTTCAGACTAAGTTTTTATTAACTGTCACTCTGATATGCTCTCTGTCCTCATTTTCTGCTCAGGCTTTCATTGATTCTGGAGCAGCTATTAACCTGATGGATTATGATTTTGCTAAACGTTGTGGATTTCCATTGATACCCCTACAGAAGTCTATTCCTTTACTGGGGATCGATTCTACCCCTTTGGCTGAGAATAAACCCCAGTTTTCTACTCAGGTGATAATGAGGGTTGAACCTGATCACCAGGAGTGCTGCAAATTTTTGGTTCTATATAATCTGCATGACATTATAGTGCTGGGTTTCCCTTGGTTACAGTCTCATAATCCTGTTTTGGATTGGAAATCTGTGTCTGTAACCAGTTGGGGCTGCCAATGTGTTAATACCAACACTCCTGTTTTTTCTACCTCCCCCCAGGCTGAGGATGTTCCTGACTTTTTGTTTGATTTTTCTGATGTGTTTAGCAAAAGTAAATCTGCATCCTTGCCTCCCCATAGGAGCTATGACTGCGCTATTGAATTAGTGCCGGGTAGTAAATTCCCTAAAGGTCACCTTTTTAACTTGTCTGTACCTGAACATGACGCTATGCGGTCTTATATCAAGGAATCATTGGAGAAGGGTCATATCAGACCATCCTCTTCACCCTTAGGTGCCGGTTTTTTCTTTGTGGCCAAAAAAGATGGTTCATTAAGGCCGTGTATTGATTATCGTCTCTTGAACAATATTACTGTGAAATATCAATACCCGTTACCCTTGATTTCTGATCTGTTTTCCAGGGTGAAAAACGCTACTTGGTTTACCAAGCTTGACCTCAGGGGGGCGTATAACCTTATTCGCATTAAGCACGGGGATGAATGGAAGACGGCATTTAACACCCCTGAAGGGCATTTTGAGTACCTTGTGATGCCCTTTGGGCTCACTAATGCTCCTTCCGTCTTCCAGTCCTTCATGAATGACATTTTCAGGGATTTTGTGGACAAGTTTCTGATTGTTTATTTGGATGATATCTTGATTTTTTCTAATGACTGGGACTCTCATGTGAAACATGTTCGAACTGTATTCCAGATTTTGAGAGAGAATGCTCTGTATGTGAAGGGATCAAAGTGTCTTTTTGGCGTACAGAAGATCTCATTTCTGGGATTCATTTTGTCCCCATCTGTTATTGAAATGGACCCGGTCAAGGTTCAGGCCATCTGTGATTGGGTCCAACCTACTTCATTAAAGGCTCTTCAGAGATTTTTGGGTTTTGCCAATTTTTATCGTAAATTTATTGGTAATTTCTCGGTTATTGTTAAACCATTAACTGATTTGACCAGAAAGGGTTCTGATGTGGTGAATTGGCCTCCTGAGGCAGTTTCTGCGTTTCAGGAACTTAAGCAGAGATTCACTTCTGCTCCTGTTCTACGGCAGCCTGATGTTTCTCTGCCATTTCAGGTGGAGGTTGATGCCTCTGAAATTGGGGCAGGTGCCGTTTTGTCCCAAAAAGATCCAGAGACCTCTAAAAGTAACCCTTGTGCCTTTTTCTCTCGAAAATTTTCTCCTACTGAACGTAATTATGACGTGGGTAATCGGGAGTTATTGGCCATGAAGTGGGCTTTTGAAGAGTGGAGACATTGGCTGGAGGGAGCCAAACATCAGGTGGTGGTCCTTACGGACCATAAGAATCTGGTCTATCTGGAATCTGCCAAGCGACTCAATCCTAGACAGGCTAGGTGGGCCTTGTTTTTCACACGTTTTAATTTTGTGGTTTCCTTTCTTCCTGGCACTAAGAATGTTAAGGCGGATGCCCTCTCGAGGAGTTTCCTTGCGGACTCTCCTGAGCTATCTGATCCCTCTGTTATTTTGAAGGAGGGTGTAGTTCTTTCCACCATCTCGCCCAATTTGAGACTTGCTCTGGAGGGGTGTCAGGAGGATAGGCCCGAGCGCTGCCCTGTTGGAAAATTGTTTGTCCCGGACCAATGGAAAAAGAGTGTGATGTCTGAGATTCATTGTTCCGCATTGGCTGGGCATCCCGGAATTTTTGGTACCAGAGACTTGGTTAGTCGGTCCTTTTGGTGGCCTACCTTGTCTCGCGATGTTAGGGAATTTGTGCAGTCCTGCGGGACTTGCTCTCGCTCCAAGCCTTGCTCTCGCTCTAGTGGTTTGTTGATGCCATTGCCTGTGCCCAAGAGACCATGGACCCATATCTCTATGGATTTCATTTCCGATCTTCCTGTTTCTCAGAGAATGACCACCATCTGGGTAATTTGTGATAGGTTTTCCAAAATGATACATCTTGTGCCATTACCTAAGTTGCCTTCCTCCTCTGAATTGGTGCCGTTGTTCCTTCAGCACGTGGTTCGTTTACACGGCATTCCTGAGAACATTGTGTCTGACAGAGGAGTCCAGTTTGTTTCCAGATTTTGGAGGACTTTTTGTTCTAAACTGGGTGTTCAATTGTCTTTCTCCTCGGCATTTCATCCTCAGACCAATGGTCAAACTGAGAGAACAAACCAGACATTGGAGACTTATCTAAGATGCTTTGTGTCTGCTGATCAGGATGACTGGGTCTCTTTTTTGCCTTTGGCTGAGTTTGCTCTTAATAATAGGGCTAGCTCTGCCACTTTGATGTCTCCGTTTTTCTGTAATTCTGGGTTTCACCCTCGATTTTCTTCAGGACAGACGGAGGCTTCTGTCTGTCCAGGTGTTGACTCTGTTGTTGAGCGTATGCAGCAGATTTGGGACCAGGTAGTGGAGAGGTTGTCCCTCTCTCAGGAGAAGGCCCAGCGGTTTGCTAACCGGCATAGGACTGATGGTCCTCGGTTTAAAGTGGGGGACTTGGTCTGGTTGTCCTCAAAGAATATTCCTATGAGAGTAGCATCTCCTAAATTTAAGCCTAGGTTCATTGGACCTTATAAGATCATGGAGATTATTAATCCTGTTTCTTTTCGTTTGCTTCTTCCAGGGACATTTAAGATCCATAACGTGTTCCACAAGTCCTTGTTGAAGAGGTTTGTTGAGCCAGTGGTTCCTGCTGCTGTGCCTCCTGACCCTGTTTTGGTTGAGGGCAATCTGGAGTATGTGGTTGAGAAAATATTGGATTCTCGTTTTTCTAGACGAAGATTCCAGTATTTGGTTAAATGGAGAGGTTATGGTCAGGAAGACAATTCTTGGGTGTTTGCTTCGGACATCCATGCTAGGAGACTTATCCGTGCGTATCATAGAACTCATCCTGACCGACCTGGTTGCTCAAATGAGGGTTCGGTGACCCCTCCTCAAGGGGGGGGTACTGTTGTGAATGGGTTTGAGATGAGTTCTGAGCAGAGGCTCCCTCTGGTGGTTACAAGCGGTACTAGTGAGGATTGTGAGGACTGGGAATCAGGTGTTACTGATTGGTCTTATATAAGGGAGTCATTTTCCCATCAGGGTTGCCGGTGATCAATTGTTCTGGTCTGAATCCTTCTTTCCAGTTTCCCTTGTAGCCTGCTGTGTCGTGTCTGCATCTCCTGCTATCAGATAAGACAATTTCTTATTTTGTGTTGTTGCTATATTTTTGCATTTTGTCCTGCACTTCTTTGGGGGTCATCAGGGTCCCCTCCGGGGGCTTCTGCCCTCTCAGTTTAGTTCAGCCACTGAGTTTTGTTCTTTTGCTTTTTCCAGTTTTTTCAGTGGCTGCTGTTTTGATTTTCTTACACCAGAGAACTA
This sequence comes from Oophaga sylvatica, assembly GCA_033576555.1. Lineage (NCBI taxonomy): Eukaryota > Metazoa > Chordata > Amphibia > Anura > Dendrobatidae > Oophaga > Oophaga sylvatica. The sequence goes on from JARQOD010000003.1 coordinate 168,317,336, forward strand.
ATTTAGGTGGTAGAGGTCGTGTGATCTCAGGTGATTTTGAAATTAGTAGAGTTGGTGTTTTTCAGGGTTTTCTGGGATTGCAGTAAGTACCCTTTCTGTCCTTTTCTATTTAGATAGTTTGGGCCCCAGCGTTTGCTCATACTATTTTCTTTCTCTGTCGGTATTTCCTCTTGTCTAACCGCCATTACATGTTTGGGGGCTTTCTATTATCTTTGGGGTTCTGCTCCGGGGCAGATAGCTTTCCTATTTCTATCTTTAGGTGTAGTTAGTTTCTCAGGCTGTGACGAGGCGTCTAGGACCAACGTAGGAACGCTCCACGGCTGCCTCTAGTTGCGGTGGTTAGTCAGGGTACTGCAATCTCATAGATTCCAACTGCTCTGGTGTATTGCCTTTTTTACCTGCACTCCTCAGCTACCGAAACATAACATATACGGTTGTTTTATTTTTTTACGTTTTATTACAGGAGATCGAGGGCGTCGCTTGGATCTGAGCGTATAATAAAGATATGAAAACCGAGTTGTGTTTTATTTCATTAAAATACTTTATTCTTATGCGTGTGTTGTTTTTTTAACCCTTTAATAATATAAGATTAATAATAAATAGACGTCTTATTGACGCCTCTCTATTATTAACCGGGCTTAATGTCACCTTACAATAGCAAGGTGATATTAACCCCTTATTACCCCATATCCCACCGCTACAGTGGAGTGGAAAGAGAGGGGCTAAGTGCCGGAATTGGTGCATCATACAGATGCGCCAATTTTGGGGCGGCTGGGTGCTGGTATTTTTAGCCAGGGGGGTGCGCCAATATCCATGGCCCCTTCTTAGGCTATGAATATCAGCCCTCAGCTGTCTGCGTAGCCTTTCTGGCTATAAATTACTGGAGGACCCCACGTCATTTTTTTTTGGGGTCCCCCTATTTTAATAGCCAGTAAAGGCTAGCTGTGGGCTGATATTCATAGCCTGGGAAGGTCCATGGGTATTAACCCCTTCCCAGGCTAGAAATATTGGCCCGAGCCGTCGGCTTTCCCCCTCTGGCGCAGTAAATTGCGTGGGAGCCCACGCCATTTTTTTTCCCATTTTTTTTAATTAACGCTATTGTGTGAAGATTTTGTTGTGTGTGTGTGTGTGTGTGTGTGTGCGCGTGGGTCTTTATGTACCATTCTATCTATTATCTATGTAATATCTATCTATTATCTATCTATCTTCTATGTATCTGTCTATATATTATCTATCTATCTATCTGTCATCTATCTATTATCTATCTATCTATTATCTATCTATCATCTATTTATTATCTATCTATCTATCAATTATCTATCTATCTATTATCTATTTATCTATTATCTAGCTATCTGTCTATCTATCTACCTACTATCTATCTGTCTATGGCTGGTGTCACACACACCGTATAAAAATCGGACCGTATTATACGGCCGTAATACGCAGAAAAGTCCCCTGAACATTGATCCGTATGTCATCCGTGTGCAATGCGAGGATGCGATTTCATCGCATCAAAATATCCGTGTGTCATCCGTATGGCATCCGTACGGCGAGATTTTCTCGCCGGCTTGCAAAACCGACATATAATGGATCCAAATGACAGTTTTAAAATCACAAAAGAAAAAATAGATATATACACATAGAATACATATATATATACATGTCATTGTGACACATATATAGGGTACATACACATTTGCGAGAAAAAAAAACGGTCCATTTTCTGGATGGAAAAAACGGTCCGATTCTATGCAATTGGCATGCAATTGTCATGCGATTTGTATGCGAATTTTAATCGCACCATCCGTTTTCCATCCGTATGCAATGCGATTTTAACATAAGGTTTTACATAGAGCAGTTCTCACTATGCAAAAATTCATATTAAAATAACATTGTAAAAAAAATGTACACATTTTAAAAGCAAATAATCCTATATATATATATATATATATATATATATATATATATTTCATTCACTTCTACATAGCAGAATAGCCGCTAATTCAATAATTCAATTGCCGGTTTCTGTAAAATCATTACAGAATCCCACATGAAATGACACATGGTTTACATACAGTAAACCATTTCATTTCATGTAGTTTGATATATGGTTTTAATTAACAATTACATGAGTGCATGTGTGCAAAATTTCATACATGTACGTGTTAATTAAGGGTACATACCCATTTTTGAGAAAAAAAACGGTCCATTTTCTGGATGGAAAAATGGTCCGATTCTATGCAATTGGCATGCGATTGTCATGTGATTTGTATGCGATTTTTAATCGCACCATCCGTTTTCCATCCGTATGCAATATGATTTTAATAAGAGGTTTTACATAGAGCAGTTCTCTCTATGTAAAAATTCATGTTAAAATAACATTGTAAATAGTATATAGTTCTTACACTTCTACATAGCAGAAACGCCGCTAATTCAATTGCCGGCTTCTGTAAAATCATTACAGAATCTGACATGAAATGACACATGGTTTACATACAGTAAACCATTTCATTTCATGTAGTTTGATGCACCTTTTCTGGCACTTAGCCCGTCTATTCCCATTGCCCTGTAGCAGTGGCTACTGGGTTAATAATGGGTTAAGGCCACCTTGCTATTGGAAGGTGACATTAAGCCGGATTAATAATGGAGAGTTGTCAATTAGACAACTCTCCATTATTAATCCTATAGTATTAAATGGTTAAAAAAACACACACACATTAATTAAAAATGATTTTAATGAAATAAATACACATAGTTTTTGACCATATTTTATTTTACTGGTAATGCTTCCGAATCCCTTGTTCTCCTGTAATAAAAATATCACAATAAAGCAACCATATTCTTACCACTCCGGCGTTCAGTCAGGTCCCACGCTGCAATCCATCTGAAAGGGTTAACAGGTTTACAGCAAGGACCGCTGCTAATGCTGGCAGCCAGGCTGTAAACCCCCAAATGAATGAGTTAATCTCCCGGCTCACAGGAGATGAGCTGATTAGTGTGGGAAGCTTAATTGATTGTTTCCCACGCTAATCAGTTCACTTCAGGTCAGCCGGGGACTCCGCACAGCATCAGTGATGTCAGAGGGAGTCCACGGCTAACCTGAAGTGAACTGATTAGCGTGGGAAAAAATCAATTAAGCTTCCCAGCTAATCAGCTCATCTCCTGCCAGATGAGCTCATTTATTCGGGGGTTTACAGCTGAGCTGCCAGCATTAGCTGCGGTCACGGCTGTAAATCTGTTAACCCTTTCAGATGGATTGCAGCGTGGGTCCTGACTGAACGCCTGAGAAGTAAGAATATGGTTTCTTTATTATGTTATTTTTTATTACAGGAGAACAAGGGATTCGGAAGGATTACCAGGAAAATAAAAAATGGTCAAAAACTATGTGTATTTATTTCATTAAAATCATTTTTAATTAATGAGTGTGTTTTTTTAAGCCTTTAATTACTATAGGATTAATAATGCATAGTTGTCTAATTGACAACTCTACATTATTAACCTGGCTTATTGTCACCTTTCAATAGCAAGGTGGCATTAACCCATTAGCCACCGCTACAGGGCAATGGGAATAGACGGGCTAAGTGCCAGAAAAGGCGCATCTAATAATAGATGTGCCTTTTCTGGGGTGGCTGGGGGCAGATGTTAGTAGCCAGGGGGGGCACAAAAAAATGCACCCTCCCTAGGCTATTATCTGCCCTCACTCACTGGCTTTCACTGTCTGGTGGCGAAAATACCGCGGGAGCCCACGCATTTTTTTTCAACGAATTTACACATTTAATTCACATCTACATGTATGAAATGTTGCACACATGCACTCATGTAATTGTTAATTAAAACCATATATCAAACTACATGAAATGAAATGGTTTACTGTATGTAAACCATGTGTCATTTCATGTCGGATTCTGCAATGATTTCACAGAAGCCGGCAATTGAATTAGCGGCTATTCTGCTATGTAGAAGTGCAAGAACTATATATATGTATATATATATATATATATATATATATATACATATATATATATGTATATATATATATACACAGTACAGACCAAAAGTTTGGACACATCTTCTCATTCAAAGATTCTTCTGTATTTTCATGACTATGAAAATTGTAGAATGACACTGAAGGCATCAAAACTATGAAGTAACACATGTGGAATTATACATTACACTTTACAAAAAAGTGTGAAACAACTGAAAATATGTCTTATATTCTAGGTTCTTCAAAGTAGCCACCTTTTGCTTTGATTACTGCTTTGCAAGCAGAAAAGGTGAACGGATGGACTCTACATGCCTAGTTCCCATGGAGGAGGTGGTGTGATGGTGTGGGGGTGCTTTGCTGGTGACACTGTTGGGGATTTATTCAAAATTGAAGCGGTGATTGGGTTCAGGTCTGGTGACTGTGGAGGCCAGGTCATCTGGCATAGCACCCCATCACTCTCCTTCTTGGTCAGATAGCCCTTACACAGCCTGGAGGTGTGTTTGGGGTCATTGTCCTGTTGAAAAATAAATGATGATCCAGCTAAACGCAAACCGGATGGAATAGCATGCTGCTGCAAGATGCTGTGGTAGCCATGCTGGTTCAGTATGCTTTCAATTTTGAATAAATCCCCAACAGTGTCACCAGCAAAGCACTCCCACACCATCACACCACCTCCTCCATGCTTCACTGTGGGAACCAGGCATGTAGAGTCCATACGTTCACCTTTTCTGCGTGCAAAGCAGTAATCAAAGCAAAAGGTGGCTACTTTGAAGAACCTAGAATATAAGACATATTTTCAGTTGTTTCACACTTTTTTTTGTAAAGTGTAATGTATAATTCCACATGTGTTAATTCATAGTTTTGATGCCTTCAGTGTGATTCTACAATTTTCATAGTCATGAAAATTCAGAAAAATCTTTGAATGAGAAGGTGTGTCCAAACTTTTGGTCTGTACTGTCTATATAGGATTATTTGCTTTTTAAAATGATGTGTACAGTTTTTTTTTACAATGTTATTTTAACATGAATTTTTACATAGAGAGAACGGCTCTATGTAAAACCTCATGTTAAAATCGCATTGCATACGGATGGAAAATGGATGTAAAACGGATGGTGCGATTAAAAATCGCATACAAATCGCATGCCAATTGCATAGAATCGGACCGTTTTTTCCATCCAGAAAACTGACTTTTTTTTTCTCGCAAATAGGTATGTACCCTATATATGTGTCACAATGACATGTATATATATACATATGTATTCTATGTGTATATATCTGTTCTTTATTTTGTGATTTTAAAACTGTCATTTGGATCCATTATATGTCGGTTTTGCAAGCCGGCGAGAAAATCTCGTCGTACGGATGCCATACGGAAGCCACACGGATATTTTGATGCGAGGAAATCGCATCCTCGCATTGCACACGGATGACATACGGATCACTGTTCAGGGGACTTTTCTGCGTATTACGGCTGTATAATACGGTCCGATTTTTATAAGGTGTGTGTGACTCCGGCCATAGACAGATAGATAGATAGACAGATAGCTAGATAATAGATAGATAGATAATAGATAGATAATAGATGGATAGATAGAAGACAGACAGATAGATAGAAGATAGATAGATAATAGATAGGTAGATAATAGATAGATAATAGATAGATAGATGACAGATAGATAGACAGATAATACATAGACAGATAGATATTACATAGATAATAGATAGATAGAATGGTACATAAATAGTTAAAGACCTACACGCACACATACACAAAATCTTCACTCAATAGTGTTAATTAAAAATAATGGGAAAAAATGGCGTGGTCTCCCATGCAATTTACTGCGCCAGAGAGGGAAAGCCGACGGCTCGGGCCAATATTACTAGCCTGGGAAGGGGTTAATACCCATTGACCTTCCCAGGCTGTGAATCAGCCCACAGCTAGCCTTTGCTGGCTATTAAAATAGGGGGACCCCAAAAAAATGACGTGGGGTCCCCCAATAATTTATAGCCAGAAAGGCTACGCAGACAGCTGCGGGCTGATATTCATAGCCTAGGAAGGGGCCATGGATATTGGCGCACCCTCCTGGCTAAAAATACCAGCACCCAGCCGCCCCAGAATTGGCCCATCTGTACGATGCGGCAATTCCGGCACTTAGCCCCTCTCTTCCCACTCCACTGTAGCGGTGGAATATGGGGTAATAAGGGGTTAATATCACCTAGCTATTGTAAGGTGATATTAAGCCCGGTTAATAACAGAGAGGCGTCAATAAGACGCCTATCCATTATTAATCTTATATTAATAAAGGGTTAAAAAAAACAACACACGCATAATAAAGTATTTTAATGAAATAAAACACAACACAGTTTTCATATCTTTATTATACGCTCAGATCCAAGCGACGCCCTCGATCTCCTGTAATAAAACGTAAAAAAATAAAACAACCGTGTACTCCCTGTCCGACGCAGTCCAATTAATAACGAATGTCCCAGACGGTCTCCCCTATAGAACAGTGACATCAGGTGATGCCACTGCTCTGTAGGGCCTCTCAGTGATGCACTGACAGGAGACAATGGCTCCTGCAGTACATCACTGAGTTCATTCTCTCACTTTATGGCAATGCTGCGTGGGAATTTTCTCACCCAGCATTTCCAGTGAGAGAATGAACGGAAGTGGCGTCATTTTCTCCCGGGGTCTGAGCGATACACACAGCGGAGGATTACCTCAGTGCATCGCAGGGGCGGTGTAAAGCGCTGACATCACCCGATGTCAGCGTTCTATACCGGAGATCGTCGTGGGACACTCGTTATTATCTGGACTATGGCGGACAGGTGATGTATAGGTTGCTTTATTATTTTTTTTATTACAGGAGACGATGGCATTGGGGAATAGGTGATTCACCGCGCGTTCAGAAGGGGGCGGAGCTTTGTACTGATTTTACAATGGGGGAGGCGCCGTTTTGCAGTTCGCCTCAGGCAGCAGAGAGGCTAGGTTCACCCCTGGTAACAGAATGTATTTTTATGCAACTGTCACGCTCAGATCAGGAGAACAGATGACCAGTCAGAGGATTGCGATGCGATCCTCTGGCGAGCAACTCTACAGACTGATAGAATCAATGACACTAATGCAGAGGGGTGGATGGGATTATGGTGGGGGAAGGGGTGAGTATTCATTTGCCATTTACATAGCCTTGACTTGCCAGCGCAAGACTATAAACACAACGGGACCAGGTAGAGAAATAAAAGTTATATATCCTGAAAGGGCTGCACAAGCCCCATTTCAGAATACTATTGGATACTACACCAAAATCATCTCATAGATTCCCTTTAAGCAGGAAAACAACAGAAATACTGCAGTGGTACAGGGCTTTTGCGGTTTTCAACTCTAACTTGACAGCTGCATGTGAATGCAGTCTTAATGATTTAGCTAATTGGTGTATTATCCCAAACCACTTGTTACCAGTTGTATTGGCCAAGTAATTGTGCATTTATAGACAATTTTCTGCCAGTTTGGTATGGGAAAGCAGTAAGACATCACCTCTGCAGCCAAATTGCACAACTGCACTCGCTGTTATTAGCGGCAGCAGGCATAGGATGATGGGAGTAGTACTCTCTCATCAGCCGACCTCTATGACTGGAGGTAAACTTTTTACCACCGGTCACAGCTGCTGGCCTATGCTGTTATCTGACAGTGTGGGAACAGCAGCTTTCTGATGGCGGTAATGATCTTACTGCCGATCAGAGGCAATGTTTGCTGCACTGTGATGCAGATGAGAGCATGGCAAACTGATGTTCTGGCCGCCTCATTCATCTGAATAGGGTCCAGGTTTGGGTAATGTTCTGGTATCCGAACCAGGGGCGGACACATTCATACCACCAAAGCAGGTGCAATTAAGCATTTTTAGGAGATCTTGAGCTGCAAAGGGCCCATGTATTGTACTTGCACAGGGGCCCTTTTCTGACTTTGTCCGCCAGTGATCCGAACCAATCTTTTTTTTAACTGTTTGGCTGAACCAGCCAGACCCGAACATTCAGGGGTCTGTTGTGAATGGACTTGAAATGAGTTCTGAGCAGAGGCTCCCTCTGGTGGTTACAAGCGGTACTGGACTGTCCAGTGAAGATTGTGAGGAGTGGGAATCAGGTGTTACTGACTGGTCTTATATAAGGGAGTCGCCTTCCCATCAGGGTTGCCGGTGATCAATTGTTCTGGTCTCAATCCTTGAGTCCTGTTTCCTTTGTAGCCTGCTGTGTCTTGTCTGCATCTCCTGCTAACAGATAAGACATTTTCTTCTTTTTGTTTTTGTGCTTGATTTTTGCATTTTGTCCTGCACTTCTGTGGGGGCCTTCAGGGTCCCCTCCGGGGCTTTTGCCCTCTCAGTTTAGTTCGGCCACTGATGTTTGTACTTTTGCTTTTTCCAGTTTTTTCAGTGGCTGCTGTTTTGATTTTGTTACACCAGAGAACTAATTTAGGTGGTAGAGGTCGTGTGATCTCAGGTGATTTTGAAATTAGTAGAGTTGGTGCTTTTCAGGGTTTTTTGGGATTGCAGTAAGTGCTCTTCCTATCCTTTTCTATTTAGGTAGTTTGGGCCCCAACGTTTGCTCATACTATTTTCTGTCTGTGTCAGTATTTCTTCTTGTCTAACCGCCATTACATGTTTGGGGGCTTTCTATGTTCTTTGGGGATCTGCTCCGGGCAGATAGCTTTCCTCTTTCTATCTTTAGGTGTAGTTAGTTTCTCAGGCTGTGACGAGGCATCTAGGACCAACGTAGGAACGCTCCACGGCTGCCTCTAGTTGTGGTGGTGTAATGTATGTAGTACAGTTCATATAGCGTCTTGTGCTTGGGTGCGATGAAAATACATGAGACACAGGTTTGATATAGAAAGTCTTGTATTACTTCATACAAGTTGGCAAAAATAGTCACACAGTTTGCAGACACAGAAGCAGGAGACACAGCAGGCCAGAGTAATCTAAGCTCAGCAATCACTCTCCACAACAGGTTCAGGATCTTCTTCTCTGTTACCGTAAGTCCATGCAAATGTGGGTCTTTCAAAGAGCAGGGTTCAGAGTCCACAAGTGCTTCAGAGTTCCTCAGTAGGAATAGCTGGAGTACAAGGTCCAAGGCTTTAGGAGTCAGGTCACAGGTTCACTGCAGGCTAGATTCTGAAGCACTGATTGCTCAGCTGTGGCTGCTTAAGAAGCAAAAGGAGAGAATCAGGGCGGGAACATGCAAGCTGGAAACTCCATTTTGACTGAGGGCAAGATAGCTGCAGCAAGACAGAAAGTAAAATGGCTGACGAATAAACTGAGTTTCAGGAACATGTACACAGAACCTTACATTACTCCCCCCTTAGGGACAACCTCCGGATGACCTCAGGCCAGGCTTGTGTGGGTACCTCTGATGAAACTGACGGAGCAAGCGAGGAGCATTAACGTTATTGACTGGTTCCCATCAGTTGTCCTCCACTGGGTAGCCCTGCCATTTAATCAGATATTGTAACTGATTTCTATACAACCTGGAATCTAAAATCCTTTCCACCACAAATTCTTCCTGACCATCGACTAGCACTGGGTCAGGGCAAGGAGAAGAACGTCCAGGAAACGTATTGGGTGTCGCAGCCTTTAGTAGGGATACATGAAAGACAGGGTGAATTCTCATAGTTCTGGGCAGTTGAAGACGACAAGCAACGGCACTTATAATTTTACTGATTTTATAGGGTCCAATGTACTTATGTCCCAACTTAGATGATGGAATCCTTAACTTAAGATTTCTGGTTGACAGCCAGACCAAGTCTCCTACCTTGAAAGCTGGTGCAGGTTTACGAAATTTATCTGCTGCTTTCTTGTACCTTTCCTGAGCCGATTCCAGATTCTCCTTTAGAAGATCCATATTCTTCTGTAAAGACGTGATTCTTTCAGCCACTGCTGGTAAAGGCGTTTCTATGGGAAATCGTGGTAGAATGTTAGGATGATAACCTAGATTAGAGTAAAAAGGAGACTGCTTAGTGGAGCACTCTGAGAGTTGTTATACGAGAACTCAGCTAATGGAAGTAGATCCACCCAATCATCCTGTAGGTGGCAGATAAAGCAGCGGAGATACTGCTCCAGGGTTTGATTGGTTCGTTCGGTCTGTCCATTAGTCTGGGGATGAAAAGCAGAAGAAAGGTTTACTTTAATGTCCAATGCTGCACAGAAATTTTGCCAAAACCTAGAAGTGAATTGCACCCCTCGATCCGAAATAACCTCATCCGGTACTCCATGTAAGCGAAACACATCTTTAATCATCAAATCTGATGTCTGTTTTGCAGTGGGTAAGCCGACACAAGGGATAAAATGAGCTGCCTTTGTTAGACGGTCAACCACCACTAGAATGGTGTTCTTCCCTTGAGAGGTTGGTAACTCCACAATGAAGTCCATAGAAATGGATCCCCACGGGCGGGACGGGGTGGGAAGAGGCTGTAACAGACCAGTTGGTGAGGAGCGAGGTGTTTTGCATCTTGCACAGACTTCACATGAAGTGACATAGTTTAAAACATCCTTCCTGCAAGTGGGCCACCAAAAGAAACGAGAGAGAAATTCCTGTGTCTTTAGAATTCCTCTATGCCCAGCTATCTTGGAATCGTGAATGAGTTGCAATACTCTCAATCTGACTGTTTCAGGAATATACAGGCGTTGTCCCTGAATCCACACACCATTCTTAAAGACAAGACTTACGTCCCTTGGGGGTTGTGCCAAAAAGGAATCCGCATGGTATGCTTCCTTGATGTCCTTAAGTAGGTCTTGATTATGAATTACTCCTAGGAATCTAGAGTCAGGAAGAATAGTCTTAGGAGGAGTAATTGGACGTGTCTCTGCTGAGTAAATCCTAGAGAGTGCATCAGCCTTTCCATTGCGCGATCCTGGTCTATAAGAAATGATAAAATTAAATTGGTTTAAGAAAAGATTCCAGCGAGCCTGGCGAGGAGTCAGGCACTTAGCCGACCTGATAAACTCAAGGTTACGATGGTCTGTCAGGACGACTATTTGCTGTGCAGCTCCCTGAAGAAGGTGTCTCCATTCTTTGAAGGCGGCAATAATGGCCAACAACTCTCTATTGCCCACATCGTAGTTCCTCTCAGCCGAAGACAACTGCTGGGAAAAGAAGGCACAGGGATGCAAGACATTCTTCTCACCTGTTCTCTGAGAGAGTATAGCTCCAACGGCACAGTCTGAAGCATCCACCTCTATTATGAAGGCAAGCTCGGGGTTGGGATGTACTAGGATAGGTGCAGTGGTAAATTTATCTTTTAGATGGGAAAATGCTTCCTGGGCTTGGGGAGTCCAGGAGAACCTAGACTCTTTCCGGGTAAGTTGGGTGATAGGTGACACTACCTCAGAGAAATTTCTAATGAAACGTCTATAGAAGTTGGCAAACCCGATGAAGCGCTGTACCTCCTTCACATTTCTAGGACTTGGCCAATCCTTGATGGCTTGGGTTTTGCTTCCATCCATACTAATTCCTTGTGTAGACAGTACATACCCCAGAAATTGAATTTCGGTCCTATGGAATTCACACTTTTCAAGTTTGATGTAAAGATGATTTTGTCTTAGACGTTCCAAGACCATTCTCACATGTCCATGATGTTCCTCTGTGTGTTAGAAAATAAATCATCCAAATAAATTACCACGAATGTATCTAGGAGATCCCTGAAGATGTCATTCACCAAGTGTTGGAAAGTGGCTGGGGCGGTACTCAGACCAAAAGGCATAACTAGATATTCAAAGTGTCCATAGCGTGACCTGAATGCAGTCTTCCATTCATCCCCAGGTCTAATACGGACTAAGTTATAGGCCCCACGAAGATCTAGTTTAGAGAAAATTTTGGCATGTCGCACTCTCTCCAATAACTCAGGGATTAAAGGCAATGGATAACGGTTTCTAATAGTAACCTTATTGAGTTCCCTATAGTCTACGCAGGGTCTCAGAGATCCATCTTTCTTCTTTACAAAGAAGATGGGTGCACCTGCAGGAGATGAAGAGGGGCGTATGAAGCCCTTGGCTAGATTTTCGTCTATGTAATCCTTTAAAGCCTTTAGCTCGGGCCCCGCCAGGGGGTAGATCTTACCAAAAGGTATCTCTGCTCCAGGCAATAATTCAATTGGACAATCATATGGACGGTGAGGAGGAAGCTGGTCAGCGTTCTTCTTGTCACATAAATCCACATAGTCCTGGTATACAGCTGGTAGTTCAGGGACTGACATGGTTCCTTTAGGAACAGAGCAAGCTGAAACTTTTGGACTCATCTGTTTCTCTGGAAAGTGTAATTCCTTGGTCTCCCAGTTAATGGTAGGATTCTGAGCCTGCAGCCATGGTAGCCCTAGAATAATGGGAAAGTGGGGAGAAGAGATAAGCATAAAGGACAGTTTCTCTTGATGATCTTTACCCATAAGAACCCTCAAAGGCTCTGTTTCCTGATCCACTGGTCCAGAGGTCAGCAGGGAGCCATCCACAGTTTCCATCTGTACTGGAGTAGCCTTCTTCACTGAACGTATCCCCTGTTTCAGAGCAAAGGAGACATCCATAAAATTTCCACTTGCCCCTGAGTCGATCATAGCAGAGCTAGACACCCAAGCTGAGTCAACCCAGAGTTTGATGGAAAGAAAGCAATGAGAATTGTTTTTCTTACAACTCAGCTGGGACACCGCTGAGGAAACTTGAAAAATGGCAGCGTTTACACAGTCAACGTCCTCAGAGGTAACGGAGTTTAAGTCCGAGAAATCAAGATCTGTTGCTGCAGATCTCTCTGGAGCCTGAGGCTCGGACCTGACAGATCCCCTCTCGCAACACTCACAATGAATGAGTGCTGCAGTAGTCTTACGAGAACGGCTGGGGCAGTTTATAATGAAGTGCCCTGACTTAACACAATAGAAACATAGATTCTCCTTAAAACGATGTTCCTTGCGTGCATCACTAACCCGTCGTTGTAAAGAGTCTACCTGCATGGGTTCAGGTTCAGGTTCCCGTGTAATCCTACTCAAAGGTTCCTTAGCTGGAGAGGAAGGTAGGAAAGGTTAGTGCGATTGCTTTCGAACCATCTCTCTTGCCTGCGTTCAGTCAGACGAGTATCAATACGGATGCAGTAGTTAATAAAGTCACCTAACGCAGTGGGAGGGTCGGCACGAGCAAGTTCATCCTTAATCAGTGGAGATAACCCCTTTCGAAAAATAGATTTTTTGGCGGAACTGTCCCAGGTGGTATCAAGGGCCCATCTCCTGAAATCCAAGGCATATTCAGCTACCGAGTGCTTACCTTGGCGCAAAGCTAACATGGCTGCTTCAGCTGTTGCACCTCGATTGGGGTCATCAAACACCTGCCCCATGGCTGAAATGAAAGCATCAAGATGATCCAAACATTCATCCTCAGTCTCAATCAGAGGGTTTGCCCACATCAAAGCCTTGTTGGTAAGCAACATAATTATAGTAAGCACCTTAGATCGTTCAGTGGGAAATTGTGAAGCATGTGCAGAAAAAAAAAGATTGCATTGATTAATAAACCCCCTGAATTTCTCACGTTCACCGCCAAAACGAAAAGGGGGCAACTTGGGAATCCCAGAACTCGGGGCTACGGCAGGAGCCTGGACTCGCCCTTCTAGAACCTCAATCCTGGCTCGCAAATCCTGGGCAGTCTGTCCAAACACTTGCAAATTGTGATTAGTGAGGTCCTGTAGGCTTGAAAAACGGGTCTTTATATTCTGCAAATCTGCAAGGATATTATCAGTCACTCCGCAAAGTTCCTTTAGGCGGGCCTCCATTTTCCAGATCTTTTAAGACAGGAGTACTGGAAGAAGAGGAGAGGAGAAAAAAAAAACAATAGTGTTTACCTGTGGTAACACTGCAGAGAGAAAAAAAAAATTAAGGGAACTGCTCACCTGGAATGGTTGTGAGAAGTCACAACCACTATCATCACAGAAAGTTCACCCGGACATCTGATATCCACAGTTACAGCAGACAAAAAAGAGAAAAGAAAAAAAAAAAAAACAATAGTGTTTACCTGTGGTAACACTGCAGAAAAAAAAAAAAAACTTAAGGGAATTGCTCACCTGAAATGGTTGTGAGAAGTCACAACCACTGTCATCACAGAAAGTACAACCGGACATCCAATATCCACAGTTACAGCAGACACAGCCTTTCCAGACCCAGCAGACACTAACGTTTTGGCTTCAGAATCTTGTAATGTATGTAGTACAGTTCATATAGCGTCTTGTGCTTGGGTGCGATGAAAATACATGAGACACAGGTTTGATATAGAAAGTCTTGTATTACTTCATACAAGTTGGCAAAAATAGTCACACAGTTTGCAGACACAGAAGCAGGAGACACAGCAGGCCAGAGTAATCTAAGCTCAGCAATCACTCTCCACAACAGGTTCAGGATCTTCTTCTCTGTTACCGTAAGTCCATGCAAACGTGGGTCTTTCAAAGAGCAGGGTTCAGAGTCCACAAGTGCTTCAGAGTTCCTCAGTAGGAATAGCTGGAGTACAAGGTCCAAGGCTTTAGGAGTCAGGTCACAGGTTCACTGCAGGCTAGATTCTGAAGCACTGATTGCTCAGCTGTGGCTGCTTAAGAAGCAAAAGGAGAGAATCAGGGCGGGAACATGCAAGCTGGAAACTCCATTTTGACTGAGGGCAAGATAGCTGCAGCAAGACAGAAAGTAAAATGGCTGACGAATAAACTGAGTTTCAGGAACATGTACACAGAACCTTACAGGTGGTTAGTCAGGGTACTGCAATCTCATAGATTCCAACTTCTCTGGTGTATTGCCTTTTTTACCTGCACTCTTCAGCTACCGAAACATAACAGTATCACTGGCCTAAAAATTGAAAATTGTATGGTACTCACAGAAGGGAAAAAATATTGTGAAAGAAAAAAGGTTGTCAGAGTTGTCAGAGATATTTTTCTGTTTGTTGCATTTTTTTCCTCTGTATCTCTGGGTGCTGGGGAGGATTTTTTTTTCTCTCAATGGAGTTTGCACAGTTTTCTGGCCGTGTGGATCAGCTTGCCACTGAGGTTCGGAGTATTGCTGCCTATCTTGCTAGGTTGCCTGTTGTGGAACCTAGGATTCCCATGCCAGATTTGTTTTTAGGGGATCGAGCTAAGTTTCAGAATTTCAAAAATAATTGTAAATTGTTTTTTGCCTTAAAATCTAAGTCCTCAGGGAACGCAGCGCAGCAGGTTCAAATTGTCATCTCTCTCTTGCGCGGCGATCCTCAGGATTGGGCTTTTTCCCTGACACCTGGGGATCCTGTTTTGAGTGATGTTGATGCATTTTTTCAGGCTTTGGGGTTATTGTACGATGAGCCTAATGTCACTGATCAAGCTGAAAAAGACTTGTTGGCATTAAATCAGGGGCTTGATGACGCTGAGTTATACTGTCAGAGATTCCGTAGGTGGGCAGTCCTGACCAAGTGGAATGATGACGCTTTGGCAGCCCTTTTTCGGAAGGGTCTGTCAGATAATGTAAAGGATGTTATGGTGGGATTCTCTGTCCCCTCTGGTCTCAATGATTCTATGTCATTAGCGATTCAAATTGACAGACGTTTGCGTGAGCGGAGAAGTATGCGTGGAATAGTGTTGCCTTGTGAACCTGCTTCTGAACCATGCAGTGTGATAGAGTGGTGTCTGGGGCACAGCATCATGACTTTCGAAAGCGCAATGGGTTATGTTTCTACTGTGGTGATGCCTCTCATGCTATTTCAGTCTGCCCTAAGCGGGGAAGACGTTTATTAACTGTCACTCTGATATGCTCTCTGTCCTCATTTTCTGCTCAGGCTTTCGTTGATTCTGGAGCAGCTATTAACCTGATGGATTATGATTTTGCTAAACATTGTGGGTTTCCCTTGATACCCCTACAGAAGTCTATTCCCCTACTGGGGATCGATTCTACCCCTTTGGCTGAGAATAAACCTCAGTTCTCTACTCAGGTGATAATGAGGGTTGAACCTGATCATCAGGAGTGCTGTAAATTTTTGGTTCTGTATAATCTGCATGATATTATCGTACTGGGCTTCCCTTGGTTGCAGTCTCATAATCCTGTTTTGGATTGGAAATCTGTGTCTGTAACCAGTTGGGGCTGCCAATGTGTTAATACCAACACTCCTGTTTTTTCTGCCTCCCCCAGGCTCAGGATGTTCCTGACTTTTTGTTTGATTTTTCTGATGTGTTTAGCGAAAGTAAATCTGCATCCTTGCCTCCCCATAGGAGCTATGACTGCGCTATTGAATTAGTGCCTGGTAGTAAATTCCCTAAAGGTCGCCTTTTTAACTTGTCTGTACCTGAACATGATGCTATGCGGTCTTATATCAAGGAATCATTGGAGAAGGGTCATATCAGACCATCCTCTTCACCCTTAGGTGCCGGTTTTTTCTTTGTGGCCAAAAAGGATGGTTCTTTAAGGCCGTGTATTGATTATCGTCTTTTGAACAATATTACTGTAAAATATCAATACCCGTTACCTTTGATTTCTGACCTGTTTTCCAGGGTGAAAAACGCTACTTGGTTTACCAAGCTTGACCTCAGGGGGCATATAACCTTATTCGCATTAAGCACGGGGATGAATGGAAGACGGCATTCAATACCCCGGAGGGGCATTTTGAGTACCTTGTGATGCCCTTTGGGCTCACTAATGCTCCTTCTGTCTTCCAGTCCTTCATGAATGACATTTTCAGGGATTTTGTGGATAAATTTCTGATTGTTTATTTGGATGATATCTTGATTTTTTCTAATGACTGGGACTCTCATGTGAAACATGTTCGGACTGTGTTCCAGATTTTGAGAGAGAATGCTCTGTATGTGAAGGGATCAAAGTGTCTTTTTGGCGTACAGAGGATCTCATTTCTGGGATTCATTTTGTCCCCATCTGTTATTGAAATGGACCCGGTCAAGGTTCAGGCCATCTGTGATTGGGTCCAACCTACTTCATTAAAGGCTCTTCAAAGATTTTTGGGTTTTGCCAATTTTTATCGTAAATTTATTGGTAATTTCTCGGTTATTGTTAAACCATTGACTGATTTGACCAGAAAGGGTTCTGATGTGGTGAATTGGCCTCCTGAGGCAGTCTCTGCATTTCAGGAACTTAAGCAGAGATTCACTTCTGCTCCTGTTCTACGGCAGCCTGATGTTTCTCTGCCATTTCAGGTGGAGGTTGATGCCTCTGAAATTGGGGCAGGTGCCGTTTTGTCCCAAAAAGATCCAGAGACCTCTAAAAGTAACCCTTGTGCCTTTTTCTCTCGAAAATTTTCTCCTACTGAACGTAATTATGACGTGGGTAATCGGGAGTTACTGGCCATGAAGTGGGCTTTTGAAGAGTGGAGACATTGGTTGGAGGGAGCCAAACATCAGGTGGTGGTCCTTACGGACCATAAGAATCTGGTTTATCTGGAATCTGCCAAGCGACTCAATCCTAGACAGGCCAGGTGGGCCTTGTTTTTCACACGTTTTAATTTTGTGGTTTCATTTCTTCCTGGCACTAAGAATGTTAAGGAGGATGCCCTCTCGAGGAGTTTCCTTGCGGACTCTCCTGAGTTATCTGATCCTTCTGTTATTTTGAAAGAGGGTGTAGTTCTTTCCGCCATCTTGCCCAATTTGAGACTTGCTCTGGAGGGGTGTCAGGAGGATAGGCCTGAGCGCTGCCCTGTTGGAAAATTGTTTGTCCCGGACCAGTGGAAAAAGAGTGTGATGTCTGAGATTCATTGTTCCGCGTTGGCTGGGCATCCCGGAATTTTTGGTACCAGAGACTTGGTTAGTCGGTCCTTTTGGTGGCCTACCTTGTCTCGTGATGTCAGGGAATTTGTGCAGTCCTGCGGGACTTGCTCTCGCTCCAAGCCTTGCTCTCGCTCTAGTGGTTTGTTGATGCCATTGCCTGTGCCCAAGAGACCATGGACCCATATCTCTATGGATTTCATTTCCGACCTCCCTGTTTCTCAGAGAATGACCGTCATCTGGGTGATTTGTGATAGGTTTTCCAAGATGATACATCTTGTGCCATTACCTAAGTTGCCTTCCTCCTCTGAATTGGTGCCTTTGTTCCTTCAGCACGTGGTTCGTTTACACGGCATTCCTGAGAACATTGTGTCTGACAGAGGAGTCCAGTTTGTTTCCAGATTTTGGAGGACCTTTTGTTCTAAACTTGGTGTTCAATTGTCTTTCTCCTCGGCGTTTCATCCTCAGACCAATGGTCAAACTGAGAGAACAAACCAGACATTGGAGACTTATCTAAGATGCTTTGTGTCTGCTGATCAGGATGACTGGGTCTCTTTTTTGCCTTTGGCTGAGTTTGCTCTTAATAATAGGGCTAGCTCTGCCACTTTTTCTGTAATTCTGGGTTTCACCCTCGATTTTCTTCAGGACAGACGGAGGCTTCTGTCTGTCCAGGTGTTGACTCTGTTGTGGAGCGTATGCAACAGATTTGGGACCAGGTAGTGGAGAGGTTGTCCCTCTCTCAGGAGAGGGCCCAGCGGTTTGCTAACCGGCATAGGACTGTTGGTCCTCGGTTTAAAGTAGGGGACTTGGTCTGGTTGTCCTCAAAAAATATTCCTATGAGAGTGGCATCTCCTAAATTTAAGCCTAGGTTCATTGGACCTTATAAGATCATGGAGATTCTTAATCCTGTTTCTTTTCGTTTGCTTCTTCCAGGGAAATTTAAGATCCATAACGTGTTCCACAAGTCCTTGTTGAAGAGGTTTGTTGAGCCAGTGGTTCCTACTGCTTTGCCTCCTGACCCTGTTCTGGTTGAGGGCAATATGGAGTTTGTGGTTGAGAAAATATTGAATTCTCGTTTTTCTAGACGGAAACTCCAGTATTTGGTTAAGTGGAGAGGTTATGGTCAGGAAGACAATTCTTGGGTGTTTGCTTCGGACATCCATGCTAGGAGACTCATCCGTGCGTATCATAGAACTCATCCTGACCGACCTGGTTGCCCAAGTGAGGGTTCGGTGACCCCTCCTCAATGGGGGGGTACTGTTGTGAATGGACTTGAAATGAGTTCTGAGCAGAGGCTCCCTCTGGTGGTTACAAGCGGTACTGGACTGTCCAGTGAAGATTGTGAGGAGTGGGAATCAGGTGTTACTGACTGGTCTTATATAAGGGAGTCGCCTTCCCATCAGGGTTGCCGGTGATCAATTGTTCTGGTCTCAATCCTTGAGTCCTGTTTCCTTTGTAGCCTGCTGTGTCTTGTCTGCATCTCCTGCTAACAGATAAGACATTTTCTTCTTTTTGTTTTTGTGCTTGATTTTTGCATTTTGCCCTGCACTTCTGTGGGGGCCTTCAGGGTCCCCTCCGGGGGCTTTTGCCCTCTCAGTTTAGTTCGGCCACTGATGTTTGTATTTTTGCTTTTTGCAGTTTTTGTCAGTGGCTGCTTTTTTGATTTTGTTACACCAGAGAACTAATTTAGGTGGTAGAGGTCGTGTGATCTCAGGTGATTTTGAAATTAGTAGAGTTTGGTGCTTTTCAGGGTTTTTTGGGATTGCAGTAAGTGCTCTTCCTATCCTTTTCTATTTAGGTAGTTTGGGCCCCAACGTTTGCTCATACTATTTTCTGTCTGTGTCAGTATTTCTTCTTGTCTAACCGCCATTACATGTTTGGGGGCTTTCTATGTTCTTTGGGGATCTGCTCCGGGGCAGATAGCTTTCCTCTTTCTATCTTTAGGTGTAGTTAGTTTCTCAGGCTGTGACGAGGCGTCTAGGACCAACGTAGGAACGCTCCACGGCTGCCTCTAGTTGTGGTGGTTAGTCAGGGTACTGCAATCTCATAGATTCCAACTTCTCTGGTGTATTGCCTTTTTTACCTGCACTCTTCAGCTACCGAAACATAACAGGGGTCCACCCATCACTACTCATGTGGAGGATGGTTGTGAGATGCGCTAGGTCTGTTAGAATTTTATGAGTTCACAACTAGATAGATGACAGATAGATAGACAGATAATACATAGACAGATAGATATTACATAGATAATAGATAGATAGAATGGTACATAAATAGTTAAAGACCCACACGCACACATACACAAAATCTTCACTCAATAGTGTTAATTAAAAAAAAATGGGAAAAAAATGGCATGGGCTCCCATGCAATTTACTGCGCCATAGGGGAAAGCCGACGGCTCGGGCCAATATTACTAGCCTGGGAAGGGGTTAATACCCATGGACCTTCCCAGGCTATGAATATCAGCCCACAGCTAGCCTTTACTGGCTATTAAAATAGGGGACCCCAAAAAAAATGACGTGGGGTCCCCCAATAATTTATAGCCAGAAAGGCTACGCAGACAGCTGCGGGCTGATATTCATAGCCTAGGAAGGGGCCATGGATATTGGCGCACCCTCCTGGCTAAAAATACCAGCACCCAGCCGCCCCAGAATTGGTGCATCTGTACGATGCGCCAATTCCGGCACTTAGCCCCTCTCTTCCCACTCCACTGTAGCGGTGGAATATGGGGTAATAAGCGGTTAATATCACCTAGCTATTGTAAGGTGATATTAAGCCCGGTTAATAACAGAGAGGCGTCAATAAGACGCCTATCCATTATTAATCTTATATTAATAAAGGGTTAAAAAAAACAACACATGCATAATAAAGTATTTTAATGAAATAAAACACAACACAGTTTTCATATCTTTATTATACGCTCAGATCCAAGTGACGCCCTCGATCTCCTGTAATAAAACGTAAAAAAATAAAACAACCATGTACACCCTGTCCGACGCAGTCCAATTAATAACGAATGTCCCACGACGGTTTCCCCTATAGAACAGTGACATCAGGTGATGCCACTGCTCTGTAGGGCCTCTCAGTGATGCACTGACAGGAGACAATGGCTCCTGCAGTACATCACTGAGTTCATTCTCTCACTTTATGGCAATGCTGCATGGGAATTTTCTCACCCAGAATTTCCAGTGAGAGAATGAACGGAAGTGGCGTCATTCTCTCCCGGGGTCTGAGCGATACACACAGCGGAGGATTACCTCCGCTGTCAGTGCATCGCAGGGGCGGTGTAGAGCGCTGACATCACCCGATGTCAGCGTTCTATACCGGAGATCGTCGTGGGACACTCGTTATTATCTGGACTATGGCGGACAGGTGATGTATAGGTTGCTTTATTATTTTATTTTTATTACAGGAGACGATGGCATTGGGGAATAGGTGATTGGTGAGTATGTACTCTATGTTATGTGTATGTTATGTGTTGTATGTTATGTGTATGTACTCTATGTTATGTGTATGTCTGTATGTTATGTGTTATATGTATGTCTGTATGTTATGTGTTGTTGTTATATGTATGTTCTGTATGTTATGTGTTGTATGTTATATGTATGTTACGTGTTGTATGTTATATGTATGTACTGTATGTTGTGTTATATGTTTATGTTACGTGTTGTATGTTAAATGTAATGTACTGTATGTTATGTGTTATATGTATGTCTGTATGTTTGTGTTTATGTATGTTCTGTATGTTGCGTTATATGTATGTTCTGTATGTTGGTTATATTTTAATGTATGTTCTGTATGTTATGTGTTGTGTTATATGTAATGTGTTGTATGTTATATGTATGTACTGTATGTTATGTGTTATATGTATGCTCTGTATGTTATGTGTTATATTTATGTTCTGTATGTTGTGTTGTATGTTATATGTATGCTACGTGTTGTATGTTATATGTATGTTACGCGTTGTATGTTATATGTATGTACTGTATGCTATGTGTCATATGTATGTTATGTGTTGTATGTTATATGTATGTTATGTATTGTATGTTATATGTATGCTCTGTATGTTATGTGTTATATGTATGTTCTGTATGTTATGTGTTGTATGTTATATGTATGTTATGTGTTGTATGTTATATGTATGTTACGTGTTGTATGTTATATGTATGTACTGTATGGTATGTGTTATATGTATGTTATGTGTTGTATGTTATATTTATGTACTGTATGTTATGTGTTATATGTATGTTACGTGTTGTATGTTATATGTATGTTCTGTATGTTATTCGTTATATGTATGTTATGTGTTGTATATTATATGTATGTTCTGTATGTTATGTGTTACATGTATGTTCTGTATGTTATGTGTTGTATGTCATATGTATGTTCTGTGTTATATGTATGTTATGTGTTATATGTTGTATGTTCTGTATGTTGTGTATGTAATTTATGTTTTTTTTTACATTCAACACATTAGCCAGATGATGGGACTACTACTGTCCCATCATTGGCTAATGTGTCACTCACTGACAGTGTAGCAGGCATAGCCGGATGGGACTTGTAGTCCCATCGGACGATGCCTGCATATACACACACACAAAGCCAGGCGGCACCGTTCAGCCAATGGCGGGGGATTTGAATCCCACGCCGCTCACTGGCTGAGCCGCCCGCCGGCTCTGCCAATGAGCAGCGCCACTTTGGCAGGGGATTTGAATCCAGTGCCGCTCATTGGCCTCGCGGCACCGCTGCACACGTCATATCGTTGCCCACAGTGTACGTTCTTGCTCATTGTTGAAAAAAACCTGACTTTGGGGCTCGGGTCGCCGAACGCTCGGCTGACTGCACGCTGTGGTCGGGTTTCGCTCGGCGAAACCCAACTTTGGCAAAAGTCGGCGTTTTTTTAAATTGACCGACCTGTTTCGCTCAACCCTAATCCTGGTACCTCTGAAATCCGGTCTTGCCTCCGCTGAAGCAGCTCACGGCACTGTTGTTTCTGGGATGGCGACAGTGTCTCTGCCACTGTGACATCCTCGACCTTGGTCTTCGGATGGGCCGCTAGGCACATTGCTTCTACCGTATCCCTGTCTCGTCATGGTTTCAGCAGCTCAATGTGGTACATTTGGTATGGTTTTCTCACTGATGAAAATTTACACCAAGGTCTTGGCGTTAGGTAAAGCCAGTAGTGCAATTAAATGTGACATTTTACTGAATCTGTCCACCTCCACCAAAATAACAGTATTACCTGCCAACACACGTAGATCAGTGATAAAATCGACTGATAAATGAGTCCAAGGTCTACTGGGAATCGCCAATGGTTAGATAGACTAGGGAGACAAGTATGAGAGGTTTTAGAATGCGCACAGACACTGTAGGCGGCTACATACTCCAAGACATCCTGATGCTCCCCTGACCACCAAAAACGCAGAGTAAGAAGATCTGTGGTGGCTTTATTACAAGAATGTCCTGTCAACATCAAATCATAATGTTCACTAAGAACTTTCAGACAGAGATTCGCAGGTACAAACAGTTTTCCTAACGGATAGACAGAAGGGGCATCGCCCTGAACCTCAACAACCTCTTTCTCAAGATTGGAGCATATAGACACAATAACCAACCCTTTTTGTAGTTTAGGAACTGTTTCACAATTATCTCCACCCCCCAGGAAACCAACGATGTTCTTGTTCCCTGGACTATATGTAACAAAAAAAGTTAAACCTGGTGAAGAACAATGCGCATCTTGCCTGTCAAGGCGTTAGACATTTTGCAGACTCTGAATATACAAGATTCTTATGATCCGTGATTATCATAACTGGATGAACTGCCCTCTCCAAAAAATGACGCCACTCTTCAAAGGCTTACTTGATTGCCAAGAGTTCCGTTACCAATGTCATAATTTCTCTCCCCAGATGAGAGTTTTTTAGAAAACTATGTACATGGATGCCATTTACCAGGAGACCACCCTGAAACAATACAGCCTCAGCCCCCACTTCAGACACGTCAACTTCTACAACAAAAGGATGAGTGACGTCAGACTGTATGAGAATCGCTGCAGATGCAAAATACTCCTTCAAGGTATCAAATGCCTTCCTGACCAGATTGGACCACTTGGAAAAGTCTGTCCCTTTCCTAGTCATATCTGTCAGAGGTTTGGCCACTACCAAAAAGTTTTTGATGAAGTTATGGTAGTATATGGCGAAACCCAAAAACCTTTGTATCGCCTTCAAATCCTCAGTACGATCCCAATCCGGTACCATCTGGACTTTCATCGGATCCATGCAAAAGCCGTTGGACGATAAAACATTTCATAGAAAAGGGATCTCCTCAACCGAGAACATACATTTCTCAGGTTTGACAAATAATTTATTGTATTTGAGTATCTGTAAGACCTGCCTGACAGGTACCTGATGTGACTCAAGGGCAGGTGAATAAATTAATGTCATCAAGATAGATTACCCAAATTTACCTACCAGGTGACTACAGATGTCATTTACAAAGTGATGAAAGCATTAGTCAACACAAATGGCATTACCAGGTTCTCATAGTGTCCCTCAGTCGTATTGAAAGCTGTTTTCACTCATTCCCCTCTTTAACACGAATGAGTTAATACACACCCATGATTTCCAGCTTAGAAAACCATTTTGCTCCTACAATCTAATTAAAGAGGTCCAGGATGAGAGGGAGCGGATACAGATCCCACAACGTGATATAACTGAGTTTGCGGAAATCTAGGCAGGGGCGTAACCCCCCATCTTTATTCTTTACTAATAAAACCCCAGCAGCAATGGGGGATGAGGATGGTCTGATATGACCCTTTGCCAAACTTTCCACAATATAGTCCTTCATGGCCTGCCTCTCAGAACTAGTGATATTATATAGTCTGCTCTTTGGCTGCTTGTCCCTAGGGACAAGATTAATGCCACAGTAATAAAGATGATGGGTAGGAAGTTCTTAGCACCCATGCTCCAAAAACACAACCACAAAGTCAGACAGGTATTTAGGCACAGACTGGGTATACACCCTTGCAAGCAGGGTGCACAAGCAGTGTCCTTAAAAATACTCACTCCACTTTACCACCTTCCAAGTCTGCCAATCTACCACTGGGTTATGCAGAGTGAGCCAAGGAAGTCCAAGAACCACAGGAGAGGGCAGACCCTCTAGCACATAACAGTCAATACCTTGTGAGTGCATGGCCCCTACCTGTAGATGTAACCCTCGGATGACTGGAGTAAAATACCCCTGTCTCAAGGGTGCAGAGTCGATGGAGATTATAGGTATATGTCTGGACAGGGAATGTGGTTTGAGGTGCTGGACCTGGACGAATCTAGCATCGATCCAGTTAAACCCCGCCACACTGTCCAGAAAGGCAGAAACAACCACCTTATTTTTGACCAGATGGCAGCAGGCAGAAAAAATTGTGTCCTACCCAAGGGGGAGATATGTACATCTGGGTTGCTAACCTTCCCGCAACTCTGGCTCCTTAGTTTTCCGGCAGCTGTTTACAGTGAGATAGGAATGGTCCTTTCTACCACAGTAAACACATACTCCCCCTTTGCACCGAACAATAGACTGCTTTCCAGAACGAGTTGCCTCACTCAAATGCATAGGTTCCTCACATGACTCAGGGCAGATTTCCCTTTGCTCCAGACCACCCACACATTGGGGTGTTTCTTTATGTCTCTGGCGAAGACTGCAATCCACCTGGATAGACAGAGACATGGCCACCTCAAACAAAACTGGAGTCTCATACAGGGCTAAGGAAGCCTTCACTCTTACTGATAGCCCTTCACAGAACTGACTACGGAGTGCGAGGTCATTCCACTTAGTGTCAATGGACCACCTCTGAAACTCATGTTAATATTCATCTGCTGGCCGGTCTACCTGCTGAAGCGGACGTAGTGTGGACTCAGCTAGGGAGATGCAGTTCGGGCCATCTTACATGTGACCCAGTGCCAGAAAAAATTCCTCCACCGTCTGGAGAGAAAAGGAGTCAGATGGGAGAGAGAATGCCCATGCTTGGGGGCAACCCTGAAGAAGAGAGATTATCCCCACCCATTACTCCTCAGTTCCTGAGGAACAAGGACGTAACCTGAAGTATAGCCTACAAGCCTCCCTGAAAACAACAAACTTGTCACGCCCCCAAAGAACCTGTCAGGCAAATCTTGGGCTCCACTAAGGGTTGCCTGGGAATCTTGGTCCCCAAACCTGATGTGTTAGTGTGGTATAAAATGATAGTGCGTAAACCTGCCACCTTCAAGCTGAGCTGCGGAAGTTGCTCTGTCAGAGCAGTGATAGGATTCATAATGGATCAAAAAATGGTTTTGGTCAGAGCTAATGTCACGACTGTTGTCGGGTGTCCCAGGATGAGGTGCTCCTTCCCTGTCCCTAACTCTAGGGGCGCCCTAGCTCACCCTGATGGTGCCTTAGCTCCTGAATCCCCACCCTCAGTCTGTACCCTTCTCCCACCCAGGGAAGAGGGGAGTAGCAGTGTACTACAATACACCAACCAGACTAACAAAGTAATACAAACAGGGATAAAGGAAAATACCAATCATACAAATACACACACATAAACAACATAGGCAAACACCAGGGAGTGGATGATGGGTGTTAAACCAAAGTAGGAGAAGAATGGGAATTATCACATACTCAAAACCTAGCAACACTCACAGATAAATCCACCAAACGCCTTCTCCAATAACAACCACCAACAGCCATGCAGCATAAGCAATCTCTGACAATGAGTGCTTGCCAGGATCCATTTTATATAGGAGATGGGAGTGGCTAACAGTGCACAGCTGAGAGCCTTAATGCAGGAAAGCTTCCAGGAGCTCTCTACTGAGCAGATTAACTCCTGCACTGTGAAAAGAAATTTACATAATTTAATATGAATGTGAAGTGCTTCTAATCAGTGCAGGAGTAGGAGAAATCAGAGGCTGCTGTCTTCTGGCTCATCTCTGTTGCAGTAAACCTTTGACAAAGCATATGTAAATGGGAAATGAATATTCACCCCTTCCCCCGCCCATAATCCTGCCCACCCCTGTGCACTGATTCAGTCAGACTGCCATATGCCAAAGGAATGCATCACAATCTTTGGACTGGCTGTCTGCTCTTCTGACCTGAGAGTAACAGCTGCATAGAAATACTTGCTGTCATGCTCAGGTCAGGAGAGCAGACGGCCATATAAGCCATATAAGCAGACACTCATAATCCCGCCCACCCCTCTGCACTGGTGTCACTGATTCAGTCAGACTGTTGTATGCCCGAGGCTCTCCTGACACGGGCGTAACAGACAGGGGCGCCGCTATAATGAGGCGACTTGAGCCTCTGTCTCAGGCGGCGGCAGCTTGCGGGCGGCAAAGCAGGAGCGCACACTGTGCTTGATCCGGCCCGTCGGCCCCGCCTTGTGGCTGTCACGCGGTCTTATGATATGTGTACGATGTCAGTAAACTATTCTTAAAAGAACAACACTCTATACAACATATAGATTAGCAACATCAGCATGTAAATATAGAATAGATTTACCTGACACGATATCCGTTGAACTCAGGGTTAATCTTGAGGACTTGATACACTGTCACAGGAAAGAGGAGGACCGGGGGTCTAACCTGACCCTAAACTGGGGTCCTAACTAATCCCTCACCTTGGAGGTACTGATAATGGTTCAGAGGTCCAAGTCTCCAGCCTAACCCTGTCTCCTATCAGTCCCTGAACCCTGTAATCAGTCCTAAGAAGGATACTGATTACCACCAAAGGGATATGGGCTGATCTCTGCTAAATACACAGATTAGACATATAAGACAGACTGGAGAAAACACAGACTTGCATACACACTCAAACACAGAAGGAACATAA
This sequence comes from Oophaga sylvatica, assembly GCA_033576555.1. Taxonomy (NCBI): domain Eukaryota; kingdom Metazoa; phylum Chordata; class Amphibia; order Anura; family Dendrobatidae; genus Oophaga; species Oophaga sylvatica. The sequence goes on from JARQOD010000003.1 coordinate 168,344,907, forward strand.
ATGATCTGGGATATTAAACTCTAAGCAAGGTGAGCTTAAAACAACTAAGGAGCTCTTTAACTTAAGTCTATACAGATACAATCCTATCTGTGGTCTGCATGAAGAATTTCACTGGCAACTCCCAACACAGACAACCAGAGATTTAAAGGAAACCAATCAACAAATAATTAATTGCAGCCGGGAGAAACTGCACCCAGTCCCAGAACTGAGCACAGACAGAATTAACTCCCTAACTGCCAAACACAAAGAAACAGCAACTCAGCTGTGAGAAGTCAGAATGTGCAACCGCGACGATCTTCGTGGCGATGCACACATGACAGTGGCCTTCCATATGCAGCACAGGCGATGTGATCGTCATCACGCCGCCTGCGCGCCGTGATGACGTCACGCCGCCTGTGCCAGGAGAAGACGGAGTCGAGCGCGCTTCTTCAGAGCTGCAGGGGAGATAGGTGAGTACTGGCTTTTTTTTTTTTTTTAACGCCGGGCCCGGCCTATGGGGGATTCTGCTGCTTATGGGGGACTATGCTGGCTATGGGGGAGTCTGCTGCTTATGGGGGATTATTCTGGCTATTGGGGGATTATGCTGGCTATGGGGGGGTATTGATTATCTGGCTATGGGGGGATTATGCTGGCTATGGGGGGATTATGCTGGCTATGGGGGATTATGCTGGCTATTGGGGGATTATGCTGGCTATTGGGGGATTATGCTGGCTATTGGGGGATTATGCTGGCTATGGGGGATTATGCTGGCTATTGGGGGATTATGCTGGGTATGGGGGATTATGCTGGCTATGGGGGATTATGCTGGCTATTGGGGGATTATGCTGGCTATGGGGGGATTATGCTGGCTATGGGGGATTATGCTGGCTATGGGGGGATTATGCTGGCTATGGGGGGATTATGCTGGCTATTGGGGGATTATGCTGGCTATTGGGGGATTCTGCTGCTTATGGGGATTATTCTGGCTATTGGGGGATTATGCTGGCTATGGGGGATTATGCTGGCTATGGGGATTATGCTGGCTATTGGGCGATTATGCTGGCTATGGGGGATTATATTGGCTATGGGGTATTATGCTGGCTATGGGGTATTATGCTGACTATGGGGGATTATGCTGCCTATTGGGGGATTATGCTGCGTATTGGGGACCTATGCTGCGTATTGGGGACCTATGCTGCGTATTGGAGACCTATGCTGCCTATTGAGGACCTATGCTGCGTATTGGGGACCTATGCTGCGTATTGGGGACCTATGCTGCCTATTGAGGACCTATGCTGCGTATTGGGGACCTATGCTGTGTATTGGGGACCTATGCTGCCTATTGGGGACCTATGCTGCCTATTGGGGACCTATGCTGCCTATTGGGGACCTATGCTGTCTATTGAGGACATATGCTGTCTATTGAGGACATATGCTGTCTATTGAGGACATATGCTGCCTATTGGGGACTATGCTGCCTATTGGGAACATATGCTGCCTATTGGGGACATTTACCTGCCTATTGGGGACCAATGCTGCCTATTGGGGACATTTACCTGCCTATTAGGGACTCTCGCACCACACCAGTCTGAGCCTGAGCTAAAAGTGGAGTTGCGCCAATATGTGCACTGATGAGGATGAAATGATATGGATTGGCAAGGCTGCAGTGATGGGCAGTGCAGGCTGTATGTCTCTGTGTGGGCAGTTTTATTGCTGGTATATTGTTTTTGTAGCGCTGTATATATATTGGTATTTTACTAATAGCAATTTGGAATCCCTAGGAAATAATGATATCAAGAAAGAGAAAAATTGCTTCACTTGTGACAAATATGGAACCGAACATTAACCATCTCATTAACCAAAAGCAGGCCCGTAGTTCCCATTGAAATACCAGTAAGTTTGTTGATTTTTAACTTTACTTGTTCTTTAATTTAAGTATTGTATTTGTTCCTGTTTCTTTTTTTTTTTACTTCAAAATAAGAGTGTAGTATATGATGTATACAGGGTCATACACATCGTGTGCGGTATATAGAGTGTATATACACTGCTGTATTATACTTTTCATATACAGGTTATAATGCCTCTTATTCTTTGTATAGAGGTGAGTGTGCCATGTATAATATATGGTATATACAGCGTAGTGTCGCATACACTGCTGTATTATACAATATACAACAGTTCTAATGCTCCAAACCTAATATGCAGGATAATGTACAGTGTATATGATGTAACCTGTATAAGATGTGACATTGGCTTGCCCCCCCCTAGTTTTGATCCTGGGTACTGCTGCTGCTGCGCACGGTGCTGCTTCCTTGATATCCTTGTGACTCCCTCCCCTCATGTCCAGAGTTAGGAGAAGCCAGGTCGGTGACTAGTTATTAATGCAACTACTTAAGTTACTATATGGGACTTGAAAACATGATCTCCCGACAAGGGAAATACACAGGCCTGTGTAGCGCTGCGGTGATTCCGGATGTGTTCAATGAGCACATCCGGATTAACCGTGCGTTCAGAAGGGGGCGGAGCTTTGTACTGATTTTACAATGGGGGGCGCCGTTTTGCAGTTCGCCTCAGGCAGCAGAGAGGCTAGGTTCACCCCTGGTAACAGAATGTATTTTTATGCAACTGTCACGCTCAGATCAGGAGAACAGATGACCAGTCAGAGGATTGCGATGCGATCCTCTGGCGAGCAACTCAACAGACTGATAGAATCAATGACACTAATGCAGAGGGGTGGATGGGATTATGGGTGGATGAAGGGGTGAGTATTCATTTGCCATTTACATAGCCTTGACTTGCCAGCGCAAGACTATAAACACAACGGGACCAGGTAGAGAAATAAGTTATATATCCTGAAAGGGCTGCACAAGCCCCATTTCAGAATACTATTGGATACTACACTAAAATCATCTCATAGATTCCCTTTAAGCAGGAAAACAACAGAAATACTGCAGTGGTACAGGGCTTTTGCGGTTTTCAACTCTAACTTGACAGCTGCATGTGAATGCAGTCTTAATGATTTAGCTAATTGGTGTATTATCCCAAACCACTTGTTATCAGTTGTATTGGCCAAGTAATTGTGCATTTATAGACAATTTTCTGCCAGTTTGGTATGGGAAAGCAGTAAGACATCACCTCTGCAGCCAAATTGCACAACTGCACTCGCTGTTATTAGCGGCAGCAGGCATAGGATGATGGGAGTAGTACTCTCTCATCAGCCGACCTCTATGACTGGAGGTAAACTTTTTACCACCGTCACAGCTGCTGGCCTATGCTGTTATCTGACAGTCTTGGAACAGCAGCTCTCTGATGGCGGTAATGATCTTACTGCCGATCAGAGGCAATGTTTGCTGCACTGTGATGCAGATGAGAGCATGACAAACTGATGTTCTGGCCGCCCCATTCATCTGAATAGGGTCCAGGTTTGGGTAATGATCTGGTATCCGAACCAGGGGCGGACATTCATACCACCAAAGTAGGTGCAATTAAGCATTTTTAGGAGATCTTGGGCTGCAAAGGGCCCATGTATTGTACTTGCACAGGGGCCCTTTTCTGACTTTGTCCACCAGTGATCCGAACCAATCTTTTTTTTAACTGTTTGGCTGAACCAGCCAGACCCGAACATTCAGGGGTCCACCCATCACTACTCATGTGGAGGATGGTTGTGAGATGCGCTAGGTCTGTTAGAATTTTATGAGTTCACAACTTACAGGATACCCTGGAGGTCCCAGATGGTAGATATTGTCGTCATGTTTCTTCACACGATTTTACCTATCTATAGTGATGAAACATGATAGGACCATCCATTGGACCAATATAAAGTTGGAGGGGTTCTGCAGACCTTACAATGAAGTGAGTGAATGTGTTATGTAGCTATGAACATCCCTTCGCTGTGGCGCTGAAAATATATCACCCAGATATCGGACTGATGCAAACCCCAATAGTCATCACTTACCACTGGATCCAAAACGTTTCAGAATCATGCTTTCATAAGAGAAACCGCTATCCTTGGAAGTGTACTGCCCCGCCTCTGCATAAACAGATCCCAGAGCAAATCATGCAGTGTTTACCTGGACACTGCTGGAGGTCCATGCTTCAATGGAGCTTTAATGTTCTTTCTCACTTTCCCAGTTATAATTAATTTTTCTCTTCCCCAGCTACAACTAATCCCATATATTTAATGTGGATGTAATGATTCCATCCCTCAGTATTGAGCTGCCTGTACAGTGATTGAAAGCTCAGTTGTCCAGTATGGTGCAGGGGCGAACTGAGTTTTTATTGACAATCTGAGACTGTGAGGGGCTAACCTTTCATCAGGTGCTCCCAGTTCCTCAGCTATTTAACTGAGCTGGCAGTTTCAGTTAGCTGTCACTAATAGCTTCAGCTGTGTGCCTTAAATTTTTCTTGTTGATGTAGCGCTAACTGACCTTGGACTTCATCTGGATCAGTAAAGGGCAGAGAGCTCCACTCCGACTCAGACGCCAGCAAGGTGGATGTGGGGTACTGGTATGGGCTGGTATCGTCAAAGATGAATTTGTGGGACCTTTTTGGGTTGAGGATTTAGTGAAGCTCAACTCCCAGACCTACAGCCAGTTTCTGGAAGACACCTTCTTCAAGCAGTGGTACAGGAAGAAGTCGGGATCGTTCAAGAAAAACTTGATTTTCATGTAGGACAATGCTCCATCACATGCATCCAAATACTCCACAGCGTGGCTGGCCAGTAAAGGTCTAAAAGAAGAAAATATAATGACATGGCCCCCTTGTTCACCTGATCTGAACCCCATAGAAAACTGTGGTCCCTCATAAAATGTGAGATCTACAGGGAGGGAAAACATTACACCTCTCGGAACAGTGTCTGGGAGGCTGTGGTGGCTTCTGCACGCAATGTTGATCGTAAACAGATCAAGCAACTGACAGAATCTATGGATGGAAGGCTTTTGAGTGTCATCATAAAGAAAGGTGGCTATATTGGTCACTGACTTTTTATTTTTTGTTTTTGAATGTCAGAAATGTTTATTTCTAAATTTTGTGTTGTTATATTGCTTTACCTGGTGAAAATAAACAAGTGAGATGGGTATATATTTGGTTTTCATTAAGTTGCCTAATAATTCTGCACAGTAATAGTTACCTGCACAAACAGATATCCTCCTAAGATAGCCAAATCTAAAAAACCCACTCCAACTTCCAAAAATATTAAGCTTTGATATTTATGAGTCTTTTGGGTTGATTGAAAACATAGTTGTTGTTCAATAATAAAAAGAATCCTCTCAAATACAACTTGCCTAATAATTCTGCACACAGTGTAGCACTCTAGTATGCTGTTTCACTTGTTACTGCCATCTATATGTATGTGTACTTGTAACCTGTGTTTGTTGCACGAGCAATATAGATCCTTTATATTAAAATTGGGCATATTTGTACTTTAATATGCTGTTTTCACTCGTTGCAACTATCTATATGGATGCATACTTGTAACTTGTGTATGTTGCACGAGCAACATAGATCCTATCTTATTTAAAGTGGGCACTGGGCACTCTTGCACTTTAGCACGTTCTCTCACTTTTTATTGATATGGATGTGATAAAATATGTAGATTTTTCTTATTAAAATCGGGCACTATGCACCTTTGTATGTTTTTCTTTTGTGATCTCTTTTTATATGGATGCTTAATATAATTTTTATATTTTGCATTATAGCACTTAGCACTTTTTGCACCACACTTTCTTTGTCATTTAATATGCATGAGTAATTGCACTTGTATTTATTTTTATACACTATCTTCTTCCCTGTGTCAGTGCCATTCCTTAACATGGGTTCACTGTCCCTTCATTATTATAAGGTCCATCGGCTTATTATTGCTCTATTTATACAATAATCATTTTATTATTTCTGGTTTCCCTTCTCATTATTTTTTCTTTAGTTATTAAGCTTTTTTTGCCCCTTTGGAGTTACATCATGTCCCCATTTCAAATATTGTACAGTATAGAGTGTTTTCTGTTCACGTCTATCTTACATTGCATTGCTTGCTGGTATCATTAATGTCACTTTGCGGCCGGTGCGCATGCGCTTTGATGCCTTGGGTGTGTCTCCACTGGCGGCGTCTCACTGTGACGGGCGGGCTGCGGGCTTTTGCCTCCATCCACGTTTTCCACATGGGTTGCAGCTGGGTTTGCCGCGCCTCCCCGCCTACCATGACGCCCTCGGTGACGTCACTGGACCCGGATGCATCGGCGCTTCATGCGCCAATCCACGGCCCTCTTCATGAGTGTAATATGAGAGACGCTTGGCAATTGGCTCCCATATAAAACTACAATTCCCAGCATTCCATTGCCCACTTCCTATCGCAGGTAATCATATGACCAGTGATGGGTACAGTGTGATTGGTTGGTTCAGGTTTTTAAGGAGCATGTTGAGGACATGATGCCACTCCCCCTGACAAAGGCACGCTGCTGAAATGCGCATAGGGGAAGTGGCACTATCGCATGACTTTTTATAATCACTACTTCAATGTATTATGCAATGGTCCCTACCTTTATGGTCCAGCGCTTCATCCAGGGTGCATTGTAGGCACGGTAGCCCTAATTTTTAGAGCTATAGGAATATTCTTAATATAGTAAATGGCTTTCTTTCCTCTGGATGCAATTTTTGTTCATGTTGGGACTTATTTGAGGTTTTTCCTTTGACTACATTGTCTATATATAGGGATTATACTTTGCTCTTGCCTGCCATCTGGTGGTGACACATAGTTTCATTGGCTGACCACCATGCACCTCACTGGCATTTTAACACATTGTCTGTCTCTTTTTTAATCAGTTTCAATAAAGAATTGTATTTTATTTGTTCTTTTTACACTTTCTTTCATATGTTCCCTTGGTCATAGCGTAGAATAATATCCACATGGTACGTCACCCAGCTTTCTACATAGCTTTCTATACAGACTGTTCTTACCTCTGCTCCTAGTATCCACATGGTATGTCTTTCAACTAACCCCTCTTTACCCCAGTGTTATTTATGAGCTTGCTTACCTTGGCTTGATCATATGCATCAGTCCACTCTTAATTGTCTGACCAAGATGAGCAGTCCACGCCTCTCTGCTTCACACCTGATAGCAATTTGTAGCACATATATTGCATAACACAAGTCTGCCAAGACTTTAGTCTGCAGTGTGTATCCTATAAGTGTGAGATATGAATTAATCCAGAATTGAACCAGAAGAGAACTGAAGGTAACTGTAAACAATGCTTCTGTTTGTTTTTACTCTGACCCCTATAATTCTTCCCTTTCTGCTAACCCCCTAATCCCTACACTAAGCAAGGAACTGTTCATCTCTTCCTCAATTCTCCCCATCCATCTCACCTCTTCCTCAAAACGGTTTCTCAACATACAATCCTCTGTCTCCAAACACAGACAGCCCCCTCATGCCCTCTCCTGCTCCCACCTGCTAACACTTTCTCTGCGCCTTCTCACTGCTGGCAATATCTCTCCAAATCCTGGTCCTCCTCACCACATTCCCACAGTCATTTCTACCTCCCATCCACACTTTATCACAACTTTCCATAACCTCTCTAATCTTATACCCATTTGCACAGGTCCCGCTTCCCCAGTCCCACTAACAGGAGCTCTGTGGAACGCTCGCTCTGTCTGCAACAAACTTTCCTACATCCATGATCTTTTTATTACTAACAAACTTTCCTTCCTCGCCATCACCGAAACCTGGCTCACCCCCTTTGACACAGCCTCTCCTGCTGCACTTTCGTATGGTGGATTTCACCTTTCCCAACCCCCCGCCCCAGCAGCAAGCATGGTGGAGGAGTTGGGTTTCTCCTGAGAGATAACTGCTCCTTCACCCACATCCCACCCTCTGTTACCCTCCCTTCCTTTGAGGTGCACTCTGTGCGCATCTACTCCCCCTCCCACCTCCAGCTAGCTGTCATTTACTGCCCCCAGGGCCAGCCACTACCTTATTTGACCACTTCACCACC
>JARQOD010000003.1:168352967-168393266 GCA_033576555.1 Oophaga sylvatica
CAGGGCAATGGGAATAGCGGGCAAAAGTGGCAGAAAGGCTAATCTAATTTTAGATTTGCCTTTTCTGGGGTGTCTGGGGGCAGATGTAGTAGGCAGGGGGGGCACAAAAATTAAATGCCCCCTCCCTGGCCTATTATTATTTGCCCCCACATCGCTTGCTTTGTCTGTCTGGTGGGAGAAAATACAGCGGAAGCCCACGTATTTTTTATCAACGAATTTACACCTTTATTAACCCCTACATGTGTGAAATTTCACACACATACACTCATGTAATTGTAAGTTAAAACCATATATCAAACTACATGAAATGACATGGTTAACTGTATGTAACCATGTGTCATTTCATGTTGGGTGTACAGTTTCACAAAAGCCGGCAATTGTATTAGCGGCTATTACAGTATGTAGAAGTGTATGAACTATAAATATATATGTTATATATATATATATGCCACAATGACATGTATAATATATATATATATATAATGTGTTCTATGTGCATATATCTATTCTTTCTTTTGTGATTTAAATACTATTCATTTGGATCCATTATATGTCCGTTTTACAAGCCTGCGAGAAAATCTCGCAAGTCGGATGTCAATCGGATGTTAAACTACGGTCAGATGCGACTAAATCGCATCTTTCCAGGAAAATCGGATGCCGACGGATGTCTGTTGATTTACATTTTGGTGCGATAATCGACCGACTAAAAAACGGTCAGATTTTTTGTAGTTGTGTGTGACTCCGGCCTAACAACCATAGAGGTCTGCTTCAGACCTCTGGCTGTCGTGCCGACCCATCGGAGACCCACGATCACGTGATGAGGTCACCTTTGGGCGGAATTTCGATGCGCTACCAGTAAGCATGAGTTAAATCACTCTGTCAGAGATTGACAGCGGCATTTAACTAGTTAAGGGCTGCTTTCACATTTGCGTCTGTTTGCACCAGTGTTTCATCCGCAGCAATCATTATGCGTCATGTTTTCCTATCTTTAACATGGTGTACGCAGGGGCATGCGTTTGCATCAGTTCGCATGCGTCTGCGTACGCATACGTTGTTTTTCGTTGTGCAGCGGGTTCCGGCGAATGCAACATGTTGGATTTTTCTGAAGCGGCAAAAATCTAGCAAATATTGCGTAATCATGCGCATGCGGATGAAGTGCGTCAAATAAACGCATTACTGTAACAACCCTGTTGGCATCGCTGCATGGCCTCCCATTCCCCACATATCAACTTGCTCACTGTTCCAGGTCATGCTGTGATTTCTGTCTGCTGCCAGCTTCTGCTTTGCGCCTCTTGTCTTCTATCTGTTCTGTGCATGTTTCCTGACTGTGTACATGGGGGGCGGCACCAGAACTCTCTGGTTCTTATGGAGTCAGTGTGCATCTGTTTAATATGTCCCTAAACAATTATCATTAGCTCCACCCTGTGGATCTTGCTTGCGCAATGTGTTAACTCAATTAGTGAATAGCTACTGAGCTGCCAGGTCTTGCTCTGTGTTCCTCCATCTTTGGAGGCTTCACTCCTAGCTTTGTCTTGTACCTGTTTGTGAGCCCTCCAGGAGGGAGTATATCCTGGTCTCTGTGCTCTTGCTTCTGACCTTATCTTGTACTTGTCCTTGCTGCCCTCCAGGAGGCAGAATATCCTGGTCCCTGTGTCTTTGTCCCTGTACCTTGTCTCATGTCATTTCCTTGTCTGAACTCTGTCCTACCTCTGTCTCTTAAGGTACTGCCACACTAAACAATCCCGCTAGCGATCACGATAACGACGCATACTAATGCGATCGCTAGCGGGATTGTTTCTATATCGCTAAGTGCGGCCACATTTAGCGATATAGTGACGTTTTTTAGCGATCCCGTTAGCGATATTGTTCAGTGTGGCATACCCTTTAGTCTCCTTGTCTGTGGTTTCCTTGCCTGCTGTGTCCTGCCTAGTGTTCTCTCTGAATCTTTCTGCATCTTGTCTGCACTCCTGCGGTTCTGCTCCGTTCCACTCTGCTTTGCTCCTACAGCTGCAGTAATCTCTTGCTGCAGCTCCTCTGCACATATCTTGCGGTTCCACTGTTTCACTCTTACAGCTGCAGAACCTCTTGCTGCAGCTTCTCTACGCATATCTTGCGGTTTTGCTCTGCTTCACTCCTGCCGCTGCAGAACCTCTTGCTGCAGCTCCTCTCCGCATACCTTGCGGTTCCGCTTTGCTTTACTCCTGCCGCTGCAGAACATCTTGTTGCTCTACAGCCCTTTTTCGCAGCCTTGCGGTTCTCCTCCTGTGTGAACAGGTCTCTACCTGTTCTTCCATACACCATTTTTTCCAGTCAGTTCCAGTATCTACACTTGCTGTGTGAACAGGTCTCTACCTGTTTCTCCATACACCATTCCTTCTAGTCAGTTCCAGTATCTACATTTGCTGTGTGAACAGGTCTCTACCTGTTTATCTATACACCATTCCTTCCAGTCAATTCCAGTATCTGCATTTGCTGTGTGAACAGGGCCCGCCAGCAGTGTCTCATCCGTGCCTGCCTGCCCTGTGTCCCAGCCGTGCCTGCCTGCCCTGGGTCCCAGCCGTGCCTGCCTGCCGTGTCCCAGCCGTGCCTGCCCTGTGTCCCAGCCGTGCCTCCCTGCCTGCCGTGTCACAGCCGTGCCTGCCTGCCCTGTGTCCCAGCTGTGCCTGCCTGCCCTGTGTCCCAGCCGTGCATACCTGCCCTGTGTCCCAGCCATGCCTGCCTGCCCTGTGTCCCAGCCGTGCCTGCCTTCCTGTGTCCCAGCTGTGCCTGCCTGCCCTGTGTCCCAGCCGTGCCTGCCTGCCAGTGTCTCAGCCGAGCAGCCACAACCAGACACTACCCTGGAGTGGCAGCTGCCTGCCGCACATGCATGACCTCACCATCAGAGGCTCCAGTGAAGACTGAGGCAGCTGTCCTAGTCACACCCTATCCAGGGTAGTCTGGTTTGTGGTACAGCTATTCTGGAGAAGACGGGACTTTAGCGGGACGTACTGGAGCCAGACACTTCTCATGACAGGAATGTCCCCAGCTGAGCACCTCTACAGTCCAACACAGGTTCGTGCTGTCGTTGCCATGGTAGACCTAAGAGAAAGGCGTGAGACATGTGGGAAAGAACATAGAAGACTATCTTCTCAGTATGAAGCATCCCAATACGGACCTCAACGGCTCAGTAGCCAAACTGTCTTCTGAAGAGTTCTCCCATCGACAGATGTTATTGCCAGAGGGTTTTGTAGCAGATTACGATTGAAACGATCATACAGCTGGGATAAATCCTGCCTGACAAATAGCTGATCAATAACTTGGATTCCTGTCACGGCACAGTAGTCTGGGTAGAGATATCTTTCCTCTGGGAAGCCTCTGTCATATGTGATCACCGCGCACGCAGAGGGCTGGGAGGATTATTTCCTCAGGGAAGACTTTAACAGAAGCTATACAGTCTAGATCACGTGAGGTCATTATTGCCCTCTACTCCTCTTTGGTCAGACCTCATCTGGAATACTGTGTCCAGTTTTGGGCACCACATTTTAAAAAAGACATCAACAAACTGGAGCAAGTTCAGAGAAGAGCCACCAGAATGGTGACTGGTCTGCAAACCATGTCCTATGAGGAACGGTTGCAGGATTTGGGAATGTTTAGCTTGCAAAAAAGAAGACTGAGAGGAGACTTAATAGCTGTCTACAAATATCTCAAGGGCTGTCACATTGTAGAAGGATCATCTTTATTCTCATTTGCACAAGGAAAGACTAGTAGCAATGGGATGAAACTGAATGGGAGGAGACACAGATTAGATATTAGAAAAAACTTTTTGACAGTTAGGGTGATCAATGAGTGGAACAGGCTGCCACGAGAGGTGGTGAGTTCTCCTTCAATGGAAGTCTTCAAACAGAGGCTGGACAGACATCTGTCTGGGATGATTTAGAGAATCCTGCTTTGAGCAGGGGGTTGGACCAGATGGCCCAGGAGGTCCCTTCCAACTCTACTATTCTATGATTCTATGAGTTTCTCCGGCTTCACCGGACAGGCTCGAATGGGGTGACCCATGTCTCTACAATACAGGAACTGGCAAGGGCAAAGCGGTTGACCTGCATGGGTTCAGGTAATACCTCTACAGGAGAGGCGAAGGAACAAGCGGCCTTTGAAAGGACAGAGTCAGGTGGCACGGTCCTCTTTTACATGCCACCACACATGTACAGATGGCAACGGAGATCAGTTCATCGAAGGTAGTTGGTAGGTCTCGACCAGCTAGTTCATCCTTAATGTCTCTGGAAAGCCCCTCCGAGAATGTCGCCACCAAAGCTTCGTTATTCCATCCGAGTTCAGATGCCAGAATGTTGAAGGGCACTGCATATTGTCCCACAGATGAATTGGACTGACGTAAACGAAGAAGAGCAGAAGCTGAAGAGGTGGTTTGCTCAGATTCATCGAATACTTTGTGAAAAGCCTCCAAGAATGCAGGCAAATAGGAGATGATCGGGTCCTCTCTCATCCATAATGGGTTCAACCACGTCAGTGCCTCACCTCCAAGGTGCGACATAAGGAATGCCACCTTTGCTTGGTCCGACCGGAAGTGGTGAGAAGTTCAAAATGTAGCCGGCACTGATTGATGAACCCGCGGCAGAGCTTCAGATTGCTGTCAAATCGTGGCGGAGCTGAGAGTCGGGGGCCTGGACCTCAAACTAAGCAGACAGTCTGAGAAGTTTCCGGAGAAGAAAGGGCTGCTTCAACATGCGGGAACTCTGGAGAGATGTTTAAGGCCTCCAACTTGGTAGTCAGGTACTGCAACTGCATGGACAGCCTCCTGCTCGTCTTTCAGCCGGCAGAGCTCTTGGTACATGGTCTGAACAGGCAAGATCCGGGGCCCAGCGGGGTCCATGGCCTGAGATTAGACTAAGCTCCTGATGAATGCCAAGTTCCACTCCAGGACCAATGGACACACAGCAGCTGGACCCAGTAGGACATTCTGGATGGTGCAGCAGGCAGAGTTCGTATCAGAGTGCAGCAGGCAGAGTGTGTATCAGAGTGCAGCAGGCAGGGTGTGTACCAGAGTGCAGCAGGCAGGGTCTGCATCAGCGTGCAGCAGGAAAGATCAGCAGAGTGCAGCAGGTAGGATCTGCACCAGAGTGCAGCTGGCAGGATCTGCACCAGACAGGATCAGCACCAGAGTGCAGCAGGTAGGATCTGCACCAGAGTGCAGCAGAGACTGGTACGCAACCTTGCACAACATAGACTGCAGTACATGAAGGTTGCTCAGGCACCTCCCCAGTGGGGAGGAAGCAATATATACATAATGCCTCTCAGCCATTGGCTGGGGAGGAAAGAGCAAGTACACGTGCTGGCCCTTTAAGAGGACAGGAGCGCGTGCGCATGCCCTATGGATATGACTGGAAGCTCTGCTGGGACCATTCAGAGCATGGGGAAGGGCAGAAGCGACCACAGCGCGGGTGAGTGAAGTGACACGTCGGAGACCCTGTCAGAGCAGGGATCCGGCGTGGTGCTAACAGAAGATCTTTGTGATTAGCTCTACAAGCACCTGTTTGATTTTAGCACCGCTGTTATGAAGTGATATTCTTCTCCCTCTAGGACTCAGTAGTTACCTCCTTCTGAAGCTAATTAACACACCTTTGCTGAAGATATAAATACATTCAGTTTCTTCGCAGGGTGTTGGTGTTAGTTCAATTTTCCTATGTTTTATTGGAAGTGCTGGCAGTCAGCTGGTGTCTTCTTAGAGCCTCTTGGAGGATTGCTGGCGTGATATCTCAGTGGTCTTCTCAAGCTAAGTGTATCTCCTCATTTGTCCACCCTGTCTTTAGTTGTAGTGGGGGCTGACTAACACCCTGTCTACTCCCTATCCAGGGTCTATCGCTAGGGTCAGGCAGGGATTAGGTTCACACTCTGTGATAGGTGCGGAACCAATTTAGGGACAATTAGGGCAGAGTGTTGTTAGATCTGGCTAGGGGTCTCCACTCCCCCCTTCCCTAGTGTTTGGGCTTCCCCCTCCCTCTCGCCGTTGTTATCACTCAGGCAGTGTGACACTAAAATACTTAACAGATAGGGTTGGAGAATTAAACAAATTGTTAGAATCTATTTTGTTTTGACCATCCGCCATCTTGTGGTTTTCTGGCTGGTGGTCTTTTTCCCCTGGTGCTGGGTTTGCCTTAGGTCAGGTGATCATATCACCCTTTATTACCCAGCACCTGCCTCCAAGTCCTTGCTGGACAACAGTGTTATTTCGCTAGAGTTCTGGCTAGGTGCCTTGATAGCTTTCTGTGTTTGATATTGTGCAGTTCTGGCAGCTCTAGTTATTGCTTTGTTTTTTGGTTTTCCTTTCGTTTCTGAAGCTTCCTCTATTTTCCTACTAGGAGGTTACCTGTTTTTTGTTCCCAGTCCCTAGATCGTTTGGGGATACCCTCCCCCCTACCTTTAGGTCTTCGCTTGAGTTTAGCCTAGGAAATGTTGGTGGGTCTATTCACAAGGAATAGGTCGTCCACCCCATTGTAGGGCTTCAGTCTAGTCCTCAAGCAAACAAATAAAAAGTAGCATGCAACCTACAGGGATCACCAAGAAGAGTTTTTTGACAAGAAAAATATAAACTTTATTAAGTGGTAAGACAACAACACTTCAAAAGTTAAAAACATTTAAAATTGCATGATACAAACAAGACTATACATTGACCCACAATAGGGTCATGTCCTTGCGATACCCCAGATGGATAATAAACTCCCTACATCAAAAGAACATGTAAGTATGTAGAACCAGTATTAAACCAAAAGACATGCAAAGATGAGAAAGAATCCTGCTGTTTAAATAATACAGCCAGGCGTTTATAAGAGGCACTGGTCCATAATAAGAGTAGGTTTTCTAAATAATGCATCTAGACGTTTATACAAGGCACTGCTCCATAATAAGAGTAGGCTTTTGTCATAATAGGATAATCCCTTAAATGAGGAGGCAAGAAAAATCACATATAACTTGAGCCTGTAGATCAGTGGTTCTCAACCTTTCTAATGCCGTGACCCCGCTATTCAGTTCCTCATGTTGCGGTGACCCCCAAACCAAAAAGTAAGTACAGTCCTCCATACAATATTATGGGCACCACATAGTCCTCCATACAGTATTATGGGCCAAATATAATGCTCCATAAAGAATATTGGACCCCAAATAATGCTCCATACAAAATATGGAGCTCTCCTCTGCACTGTGTTGCATTCTGCACTGTTACGGCTCAGGAAAGGGCACTGTGGAAAGACTCCCCATTATCATCATCATTGCCTCCCCATTATCATCATCGCCTCCCCATCAACATTGCCTCCCCATCATCATTATCATTGCCTCCCTATCATCATCTTCATTGTCTGCCCATCATCATTGGCTCCCTATCATCATCATTGCCTGCCCATCATCATTGGCTCCCAATCATCATTGCCTGCCCATCATCATTGGCTCCCCATCATTATCATTGCCTGCCCATCATCATTGGCCCCCTATCATCATCATCATCATTGCCTGCCCATCATCATTGGCTCACCATCATCATCATTGCCTTCCCATCATCATTGGCTCCTCATCATCATCATTGCCTCCCCATCATCATCATCATTGCCTTCCCATCATCATTGGCTCCCCATCATCATTGCCTGCCCATCATCATTGGCTCCCCATCATAATCATTGCCTGCCCATCATCATTGGCCCCCATCATCATCATCATCATTGCCTGCCCATCATCATTGGCTCACCATCATCATCATTGCCTGCCCCATCATCATCATCATTGCGTGCCCATCATCATCATTGGCTCCCCATCATCATCGCCTCCCCATCATTATCATCATCATTGCCTGCCCAGCATCATCATCATCGGCTCCCCATCATCATCGAGGCCTCCCGCCACCACCATCACACATACAGCACCACACACAGACAGCACCGCAGCACTCTCTCACATACACACACGCAGGCAGACACACACACACACACTGATACACACAGACACATACACCTCACATCTCACCTATCCAGCGCCTGCGCTTACTCTCTGCCACAGCCGGCCGGTGAATGATGACGTTATCCAGCGGCGCTGCTGTGACAGGAAGCACGGGCGCCCTGCAGGCGCCCCCTGGAGCCCGGAGCTTCGGAGGCATGCGGAGAGGTAAGTATTGTGCCGTCTGCTCAGGCCGGGTCTTCCCTCTCCCCGCACAGTGGACTCACTGACCCGCCGCTCAGCTCCGGAGGGTCCCGGGCCGCTGCATTGTGCCTCTGCGCTTCTCCCACAGAGGAGAAGGAATTACTGCTGCTGCCACGCCGCCCCCACACACGTGCCGCCTGGGGCGGACCGCCCCTCCGCCCGCCCCCACTCTACGAGCGCTACGCCTGCTATGCCCACACGAGCGCTACGCCCGCCCACGCTACGAGCGCTATGTATTTTCCGATGGCTTTAGGCGACCCCTGTGTTTTGGGTCGCGACCCACAGGTTGAGAACCGCTGCTGTAGATGGAACCTTCACAGAGCAATGCCAAAGTGAAACACCGGTATAATGAAGAATGAGAGGAGTGGAGAAGGCAAGGGCACAGGAATGCCCAATGCGTGTTGGCAGAAACCCTGGCTTCTTCAGGGGCAGTGACCGCAGTGTGTGCAAGCCTATCTTAAATACTTGTAACATCAATGTTGATCTACAAGCAGCTGGAGGCTGTGGGCGTAAGGTAATCAAGATGATGCCGGCATTAGGTACAGACCGGAAGTGGTAAAATTATCTGCGCAGCTGCGCAGAACTAGAGAAGAGGCCAGTAAGACAGGTGTACAAATATGGCCGAAGCAGAATGCATCGCGCATGAGCACGTCAGAGCGTGCACAGTAGCTAGTGGGAATAGTTTGAAGGTAGGGAAGTGCTATCAGCCAGAAAAAAACGCATTGCGCAATCGCCAAACGGCGTGCGCGCAGTGGCTGAAAAAGGGCACTTAGTGCCGGGAAGTTAATTTAAAGTGCTCAAAAACAAAATACAACAGTGCCGCTTCAGTCTAGTCCTAGTACATGGTCAGCTTCTCCCCCTTCTGTCCTAGTCCTGAGTTGCAGATCTGTAACAGTTTGTCCACCCACATATATATACACATATATATATAAAATAAATCCTTTTCTGGTTTCCTTCAATATGAACAGCGTCCAAGAACTTGCTCAACGCTTGCAAGGGTTAACTTTGAAAGTAGCCAGCCTGCAACAGCATGTGAGTAATTACCCTGGAGCATGCTCTGAAGAACCTAAGGTATGATTACCTGAGTTTTTTTCTGGTAAACGGCAGTAATTTTTTACGTTTAAAAATGCATGTTTACTATATTTTCGGCTTAGACCTGGATCCTCAGTAAGTGAATTATAGCGTGTGGGGATTATTATGTCTTTATTGCGAAGTGAACCCCAAATCTGGGCATTTTCATTACATCCTGATGATCCTTGTTTGATGTCAGTAGAAGCATTTTTTACTGCTATGGGGTTGTTATATGATGATCCTGATCGGGTCACATCAGCTGAGGCAGAGCTCAGATGGCTTAAACAGGGTTCTGGTTATGGTGAGAGGTATTGCACCCTATTCAGAAGATGGCCCACAGAGGTCAGGTGGAATGGCCCAGCACTCAAGAGTCAGTTTTTAGCAGGTTTGAGTGAAAGTGTTAAAGATTTGCTCATTGCATATCCTGCAACTGTTACTGTGGAAACTGCTATGCAGTTAGCTATCCGTGTGGATAGAAGATTGAGAAACAGGCAGAATGAAGAGAAGGCTCTTATAATGCTGGACCCAGTCTCTCAGGATAGCCCCGTCGACAGCGAGGAACCGATGCAACTTGGGGCGATGTCCTCTCGTTCCCAAGAGATGGAGAGGAGGTTCTCTGAGGGTTTTGCTTGTATTGTGGTAAGGCTGACCACTTAATTAAGCAATGCGAGGTTCGCATAAGGAAGGAAAGGAAGAATAAAGGTCAGTAGGAGCAATAATCCCGTTTGTATTGCATTTTTACATTCCGCAGGAGTATTTTTTTTGGTAATACCACCTATCGTAGTCATTCCATTGATTTTCAGGTAATGGTGGATTGTGGTTCTGCACTAAATTTGATTGATGAACAATTTCTTGACTAATATAAGTTTTATTGTGAACCATTGTCATCTCCTATTCCTGTTGTGGCGATTGATAACACTACCCTGGAACATGGGTGCATTACTCGAAAGGTCACAGGATTCCCACTAACTGTGAATATGGAGCATCAGGAGTGTATAGATTTGTTTGTACTTGCTAATTTGCCTTTTCCAGTCGTCCTGGTTCTACCCTGGTTAAAAATGCACAATCCTTTGCTGGCCTGGTCGTCTAGTACTATAAGATCCTGGGGTCAGGGGTGTTATGGTAAATGTTTTAATGTTCACATTGCTGCTGTTGTGAAGAGAGAGCTACCTGAAGCCATTCAGGATTTCTGGAAGGTATTTTCGGAAGTTGAGTCGCAAGCTCTACCACCTCATAGAGATTACGATGGCGCTATTGAGTTCGTCCCAGTTGCTACACTCCCTAAGAGTCGTTTATTTAATCTGACAATTCCCAAGAGGGAGGCCTTAAAGGAATACCTACAGACTAGTTTAGCTGCAGGTCATATAAGACCCTCTAAGTCCCCTGTGGCTGTAGGATTTTTTTTTGTCAAAAAGAAGGATGGGGGCCTTAGGCCGTGTCTGGATTTCTGGGAGATTAATAAGGTCACTGTGCGCAATCCTTACCCGTTGCCGCTCCGAATTTGTTTAACCAACTAACCGGAGCTAAGTGGCTCTCTAAGATTGACCTTCGTGGGGCGTATAATTTGCTGAGGGAGAAGGAGGGCGATGAATGGAAGACAGCCTTTAATACCCCGGAAGGTCATTTTGAGTGTCTGGTGATGCCTTTTGGCCTTACTAATGCGCCTGCGTTTTTTCAAAATTTCATTAATGACATTCTGAGGCTGTTGATCAGTAGGAGTGTTATTGTTTATTTGGATATTTGGATCTATTCACCTGATCTGGAATCGCATTGGCAGAGAGTCTGCGAAGTTCTACAGATTTTGAACGAAAACACACTCTTTGCTACATTGGAGAAGTGCGAGTTTGCGGTACAGAAAATGAGTTTTTTGGGGTACTTTGTCTCCAGTGATGGGTTTGAGATGGACACAGTGAAGGTTCAGGCAGTACAGGAGTGGCCTAGGCCTGAATGTTTAAAGTCGGTTCACAGATTTTTAGGGTTTGCTAATTATTATAGAAAATTCATAAAGAATTTTTCTTTTATCGCTAAACCTATAACTGATCTCACCAAGAAGGGTTCTAATACTGTCAAGTGGTCCACTGAGGCTGTTAAGGCTTTTGAGCATCTGAAAGAGAGGTTTAGCTCTGCTCCTGTTTTGATCCAGACAGATGAGACCAAGCCATTTCTGGTAAAGGTTGATGCCTCATCAGTAGGGATGGAGGTAGTTCTGTCCCAGGAGGGAGAGGATGGGGTGCATACCTGTGCTTTCTTTTCTAAAAATTTTCAGAGACTGAGCTCAACTGTGATGTTGGGAACCGAGAGTTGCTGGCTATTAAACTCGCATTTGAGCATTGGTGGCATTTTTTAGAGGGGGCTAGACATCCGATACAGGTTTTTACTGATCATTAGAATCTGATATATCTGGATGCTGCTAAACGTTTGAATGCCCGTCAAGCTAGGTGTCACGCTGTCTCTGCGTACCGGAGGTTAGGGGCCTAAGCTGTCCCTAAGCTGGGGCCCTGACTAATCCCTCTACCTGGAGGTACTGTTAAAGGTACAGAGGTCCAGGCCGCCAGCGTAATCCCTACCTCCTGAGGATCCCTGAACCTCAGTGATCTAGTCCTGAGAAGGACCCCGATCACAACAACAGGGAACGGGATAATATAAGCCCACACACAGTACTAGACGAACGAGACAGTACAAGGGGAAAATCAACAACCACCTTGCATACAAAACTACACACAACAACAGAGGGAACACCAACGGGTAAGGAGATAAATGATAAAGCGAGGAAGGGAAAAAACCACACACAAAGTACGCTTCACTCCAAACTCCAAAATACCACAAGCCGCTCTGTTTGTCTGCCAGGAATGCTTTCACCGACACTTCCCTAGCAGACTGGCAGGTATTTGAAGGAATCCCATTACAGCAACATTAATTGCAGCTGGGCGAGGCTGGCTCGTCCAGCACAGAGAGAGGGAGAATTAACTACCTCACTGCCGAAAAACACCCAGCACCAAAACTCAGCTGTGAGAAGTCAGGCTGTGCAATCGCGACGATCTTCGTAGCGACACACCCGTGACAGTACCCCCCCTTCTACGAGGGGCCTCCGGACCCTCAGGGCCGGGTTTATCTGGGTGAGTAGTGTGGAAGGCCCGAATTAATCGGTCTGCGTTAATATCTGTCGCAGGAACCCACGTCCTCTCCTCAGGACCATACCCCTCCAATGAACCAGGTACTGAAGGGACCGGCGATTCAGACGTGAATCGATGATTCTCGACACCTGAAACTCCAAGTTACCATTGACCACCACAGGAGGAGGAGGTAAAGGTGAAGGTATCACCGGCGCCACATACCTTAAGCAACGATCTGTGGAACACATTGTGAATTTTAAATGTAGGAGGGAGGTCAAGACGGAATGCCACCGGATTAATTATAGAACTGATCTTGTATGGCCCGATGAACCTGGGACCCAGTTTCCAGGAGGGAACCTTAAGTTTTATATTCTTGGTAGACAACCATACCAGATCGTTCACACTTAGGTCCGGACCAGACACTCTCCTCCTATCAGCCATACGTTTGTATCGGTTCCCCATAGTACTCAGATTATTCAGCACTCCTCTCCACACTGAAGCAAGTGACGACGAAAATCGTTCCTCCTCAGGAACCCCAGAAGAGCCCCCCCTATTGAAAGTACAAAACTGGGTGTGAAAACCATATGCCCCAAAAAACGGGGACTTACCAGTGGACTCGCTCCGCCTATTATTAAGAGCAAACTCCGCCAGAGGCAAGAAAGAAGCCCAGTCCTCCTGGTTCTCTGACACAAAACACCGGAGATATGTCTCCAAGCTCTGGTTCAGACGCTCTGTCTGACCATTGGTCTGCAGATGAAAAGCCGATGAAAATGACAACTGCATCCCCCGCCGTGTACAAAATGCCTTCCAGAATTTGGACACAAACTGAGACCCCCGATCCGACACCACATCGGAGGGTACCCCGTGAAGCCTTACAATCTCCCCAATGAACACCTGCGCAAGAGTCTTAGCATTAGGAAGAGCGGAAGAGCGATAAAATGTGCCATCTTGCTGAACCTGTCCACTACAACGAGTATGACTGTTTTACCCGAAGATGGCGGGAGGTCCGTAATGAAGTCCATAGACAGATGAGTCCACGGACGCTCCGGAATCTTCAAAGGTAAAAGGGCTCCAGACGGACGGGTATGTGAGGTCTTAGAGCGCGCACAAACCTCGCAGGACGGACAAAAGTTACCACCTCCCTATGTAAGTTAGGCCACCAAAACCGACGCGAGAGGAGATCCTCAGTTGCTTTATCCCTGGGTGTCCTGCCAAAGCTGAATTATGGTGTGCCTCGATCACCTTTTGTCGCAACTGATTTGGAGCAAACAGTCTCCCTGGAGGTCCTACAGGGGCGTCCCCCTGAGCCTCCAATACCTCCTCCTCAAGCTCAGAGCATACTGCCGACACCACCACCCCCTCCTGAAGGATAGGAACCGGGTCCTCCGTATTCCCAGCCCCAGGGAAACTACGAGATAAGGCATCCGCCTTTACATTTTTTGACCCAGGACGATATGTGACGACAAAATTAAACCTGGTAAAAAACAATGACCACCTAGCTTGTCTGGGATTCAGACGTTTTGCAGACTCCAGATATAGCAGGTTCTTGTGATCGGTGATGACAGTGACCGGATGGACTGCCCCTCCAAAAAATGGCGCCACTCCTCAAAAGCCAACTTAATGGCCAAGAGTTCCCTATTGCCGACATCGTAATTCCTCTCAGCGGACGACAGTTTTTTAGAGAAAAATGCGCACGGATGCCACTTACCAGGGGACGAACCTTGTGACAATACTGCTCCACCCCTACCTCGGAAGCTCTACCTCTACAATGAACGGCTGTGACGCATCAGGTTGAATAAGTATGGGTGCCGAGGCAAAGCATTTTTTCAAGGAGGAGAATGCTTGACAAGCCTTGTCAGACCACCTAGAAAAATCCGTCCCCTTTTTTGTCATGTCTGTGAGAGGTTTAACCATGGACGAGAAATTACGAATAAATTTCCGGTAATAATTAGCAAACCCCAGGAAACGTTGTAGAGCCTTAAGATTCTCTGGCAGATCCCACTCAAGAACTGCCCGTACTTTCCCAGGGTCCATACGAAAACCGGACGCTGAAACCAGAAAGCCTAAAAACTGGAGTTCCTGTACGGCGAAACACACTTTTCCCATTTGGCGTACAGTTTATTATCCCGCAAGATCTGTAACACCTGCCTAACATGCTCCTGATGAGACACAAGATCCGGCGAGTAAATTAAGATATCATCCAGATATATGACCACAAACTGCCCACCAGGTGGCGAAAAATGTCATTTACAAAGTGTTGGAACACCGCCGGGGCATTAGTCAGACCGAATGGCATGACAAGGTTCTCATAATGCCCCTCTGGAGTGTTAAACGCCGTCTTCCACTCATCCCCCTCCTTCATCCTAATCAGATTGTACGCCCCCCTGAGATCCAACTTAGAGAACCACTTGGCGCCCACGATCTGATTGAAGAGATCGGGAATAAGTGGGAGCGGATACGGATCTCGGACCGTAATCTGATTAAGTTCACGGAAACCCAGGCAAGGGCGTAGGCCTCCATCTTTCTTCTTCACAAAGAAGAACCCCGCGGCCACCGGAGAAGATGAAGGTCTAATATGCCCCTTTGCCAGACTTTCAGCAATATAATCCTTCATGGCCTGCCTCTCAGGACCAGATAGGTTATACAACCTAGATTTAGGTAACTTGGCCTCAGGGAGCAGTTTTACAGAACAGTCATACACGCGATGAGGAGGTAGTTCCTGACACCCTTTCTCTGAGAATACATCCTCAAAGTCCGCCAGAAATGGAGGTAAGACCCTAGGAGTGACCGCACCGATGACCGTATTCATGCAGTTTTTATTACAGAATTCACTCCATTGGCTTATCTCTCTGGATTGCCAATCAATAACTGGGTTATGCTTAGTTAACCAAGGAAGGCCCAACACTATAGGAGTGGGAAGACCCTCCAACACGTAACAAGACAACAGTTCTTTATGTATCGCCCCCACTTGAAGTTTTACGTTATGCACAGCTTGCAAAAAACTTCCCTGACCGAGAGGTCTGGCGTCGATCGAGAATATGGGGATGGGTTTAGCCAACACACTCAATGCATACCTTGAACCCGGGCAAACCGAGCGTCCACCAGATTAGCCCCGGCCCCACTATCCAGAAGAACAGATATCCTCTCAGTTCTCGTACCCACCACCACCTCCGCCGGTACGAGAAACTGAGACGAACTTAGGGACGAAATACTTACTCCCAGATTGCCGTCCACCACACAACCTGGGATCAATAGTTTTCCGACGACCCTTTACTCTGCAAAGGACGGGATGGACACCCCCCAATAAAATGTCCCTTTTTCCCACAGAAGAAACAACTTCCTGTTTTGTGGCGCCCGCCGGTCCCCTCCCCCGAAATGATGTCCCTCCTAATTGATAGGCTCCTCTGGACTGACCAGGGGAACCTCCATATAAGGGACCCTTGAGGAAGGTGGAGTCATCACAGGGGGCGGAGTTACCCCGCACCTCTCCCGAAGCCGTCTGTCAATACGAATAGCAAGGGCCATAGCGGCTTCCAGTGACGCGGGAGGTCATACTGTGCCAATACATCCTTTAATTTGTCAGATAAACCTTGACAAAACTGGCTCCTAAGAGCCGGGTCATTCCACTGGGTGTCCGTGGCCCACCTACGGAACTCCGAAAGAATTCCTCCGCCGGACGATCTCCCTGCTGGATCCTACGTAACTTA
The DNA here is from genome assembly GCA_033576555.1 of Oophaga sylvatica. Taxonomy (NCBI): domain Eukaryota; kingdom Metazoa; phylum Chordata; class Amphibia; order Anura; family Dendrobatidae; genus Oophaga; species Oophaga sylvatica. Next base: position 168,369,040 of record JARQOD010000003.1, read on the forward strand.
GATTCAGCAAGGGAGATCCGATCCGGGTCATCATATACAAGACCCAGAGCTGCAAAAAAACTATCCACTGACTGGAGAGCCGGGGAGCCCGGGGAAGGGAGAACGCCCATGATTGTGGGTCCCCTTGTAGGAGCGAGATGACAATTCCCACCCTTTGCTCATCACTCCCCGATGACTGTGGCCGCAGCCGAAAGTACAATTTACATGCCTCCCGGAAAACAAAAAACTTGTCCCGCCCCCAGTGAACCTGTCAGGGAGAGCTACTTTAGGTTCTGGTCCGGCTTGCTCCGAGGGGTACAAAACCTTGGACTTAACTCCGCCAGCTCCATGGACAAACTCTGCAACTGCCGAGCAAGACTGGCTACTGGATCCATGGTAGCTGGAGAGAATCTTTTGTCGGTCGGTGAAAATGTCACGCTGTCTCTGCGTACCGGAGGTTAGGGGCCTAAGCTGTCCCTAAGCTGGGGCCCTGACTAATCCCTCTACCTGGAGGTACTGTTAAAGGTACAGAGGTCCAGGCCGCCAGCGTAATCCCTACCTCCTGAGGATCCCTGAACCTCAGTGATCTAGTCCTGAGAAGGACCCCGATCACAACAACAGGGAACGGGATAATATAAGCCCACACACAGTACTAGACGAACGAGACAGTACAAGGGGAAAATCAACAACCACCTTGCATACAAAACTACACACAACAACAGAGGGAACACCAACGGGTAAGGAGATAAATGATAAAGCGAGGAAGGGAAAAAACCACACACAAAGTACACTTCACTCCAAACTCCAAAATACCACAAGCCGCTCTGTTTGTCTGCCAGGAATGCTTTCACCGACACTTCCCTACAGACTGGCAGGTATTTGAAGGAATCCCATTACTGCACATTAATTGCAGCTGGGCGAGGCTGGTCTCGTCAGCACAGAGAGAGGAGAATTAACTCCCTCACTGCCGAAAAACACCCAGCACCAAAACTCAGCTGTGAGAAGTCAGGCTGTGCAATCGCGACGATCTTCGTAGCGACACACCCGTGACAGTACCCCCCTTCTACGAGGGGCCTCCGGACCCTCAGGGCCAGGTTTATCGGGTGAGTAGTGTGGAAGGCCCGAATTAATCGGTCTGCGTTAATATCCTGATCGCAGGAACCCACGTCCTCTCCTCAGGACCATACCCCCTCCAATGAACCAGGTACTGAAGGGACCGGCGATTCAGACGTGAATCGATGATTCTCGACACCTGAAACTCCAAGTTACCATTGACCACCACAGGAGGAGGAGGTAAAGGTGAAGGTATCACCGGCGCCACATACCTTAAGCAACGATCTGTGGAACACATTGTGAATTTTAAATGTAGGGGGAGGTCAAGACGGAATGCCACCGGATTAATTATAGAACTGATCTGTAGGCCCGATGAACCTGGGACCCAGTTTCCAGGAGGGAACCTTAAGTTTTATATTCTTGGTAGACAACCATACCAGATCGTTCACACTTAGGTCCGGACCAGACACTCTCCTCCTATCAGCCATACGTTTGTATCGGTTCCCCATAGTACTCAGATTATTCAGCACTCCTCTCCACACTGAAGCAAGTGACGACGAAAATCGTTCCTCCTCAGGAACCCCAGAAGAGCCCCCCCTATTGAAAGTACAAAACTGGGTGTGAAAACCATATGCCCCAAAAAACGGGGACTTACCAGTGGACTCGCTCCGCCTATTATTAAGAGCAAACTCCGCCAGAGGCAAGAAAGAAGCCCAGTCCTCCTGGTTCTCTGACACAAAACACCGGAGATATGTCTCCAAGCTCTGGTTCAGACGCTCTGTCTGACCATTGGTCTGCAGATGAAAAGCCGATGAAAATGACAACTGCATCCCCCGCCGTGTACAAAATGCCTTCCAGAATTTGGACACAAACTGAGACCCCCGATCCGACACCACATCGGAGGGTACCCCGTGAAGCCTTACAATCTCCCCAATGAACACCTGCGCAAGATTTCTTAGCATTAGGAAGAGCGGGAAGAGCGATAAAATGTGCCATCTTGCTGAACCTGTCCACTACAACGAGTATGACTGTTTTACCCGAAGATGGCGGGAGGTCCGTAATGAAGTCCATAGACAGATGAGTCCACGGACGCTCCGGAATCTTCAAAGGTAAAAGGGCTCCAGACGGACGGGTATGTGAGGTCTTAGAGCGCGCACAAACCTCGCAGGACGTGACAAAAGTTACCACCTCCCTATGTAAGTTAGGCCACCAAAACCGACGCGAGAGGAGATCCTCAGTTGCTTTAATCCCTGGGTGTCCTGCCAAAGCTGAATTATGGTGTGCCTCGATCACCTTTTGTCGCAACTGATTTGGAGCAAACAGTCTCCCTTGGAGGTCCTACAGGGGCGTCCCCCTGAGCCTCCAATACCTCCTCCTCAAGCTCAGAGCATACTGCCGACACCACCACCCCCTCCTGAAGGATAGGAACCGGGTCCTCCGTATTCCCGCCCCAGGGAAACTACGAGATAAGGCATCCGCCTTTACATTTTTTGACCCAGGACGATATGTGACGACAAAATTAAACCTGGTAAAAAACAATGACCACCTAGCTTGTCTGGGATTCAGACGTTTTGCAGACTCCAGATATAGCAGGTTCTTGTGATCGGTGATGACAGTGACCGGATGGACTGCCCCCTCCAAAAAATGGCGCCACTCCTCAAAAGCCAACTTAATGGCCAAGAGTTCCCTATTGCCGACATCGTAATTCCTCTCAGCGGACGACAGTTTTTTAGAGAAAAATGCGCACGGATGCCACTTACCAGGGGACGAACCTTGTGACAATACTGCTCCTACCCCTACCTCGGAAGCATCTACCTCTACAATGAACGGCTGTGACGCATCAGGTTGAATAAGTATGGGTGCCGAGGCAAAGCATTTTTTCAAGGAGGAGAATGCTTGACAAGCCTTGTCAGACCACCTAGAAAAATCCGTCCCCTTTTTTGTCATGTCTGTGAGAGGTTTAACCATGGACGAGAAATTACGAATAAATTTCCGGTAATAATTAGCAAACCCCAGGAAACGTTGTAGAGCCTTAAGATTCTCTGGCAGATCCCACTCAAGAACTGCCCGTACTTTCCCAGGGTCCATACGAAAACCGGACGCTGAAACCAGAAAGCCTAAAAACTGGAGTTCCTGTACGGCGAATACACACTTTTCCCATTTGGCGTACAGTTTATTATCCCGCAAGATCTGTAACACCTGCCTAACATGCTCCTGATGAGACACAAGATCCGGCGAGTAAATTAAGATATCATCCAGATATATGACCACAAACTGCCCCCCCAGGTGGCGAAAAATGTCATTTACAAAGTGTTGGAACACCGCCGGGGCATTAGTCAGACCGAATGGCATGACAAGGTTCTCATAATGCCCCTCTGGAGTGTTAAACGCCGTCTTCCACTCATCCCCCTCCTTCATCCTAATCAGATTGTACGCCCCCCTGAGATCCAACTTAGAGAACCACTTGGCGCCCACGATCTGATTGAAGAGATCGGGAATAAGTGGGAGCGGATACGGATCTCGGACCGTAATCGATTAAGTTCACGGAAACCCAGGCAAGGGCGTAGGCCTCCATCTTTCTTCTTCACAAAGAAGAACCCCGCGGCCACCGGAGAAGATGAAGGTCTAATATGCCCCTTTGCCAGACTTTCAGCAATATAATCCTTCATGGCCTGCCTCTCAGGACCAGATAGGTTATACAACCTAGATTTAGGTAACTTGGCCTCAGGGAGCAGTTTTACAGAACAGTCATACACGCGATGAGGAGGTAGTTCCTGACACCCTTTCTCTGAGAATACATCCTCAAAGTCCGCCAGAAATGGAGGTAAGACCCTAGGAGTGACCGCACCGACAACCGTATTCATGCAGTTTTTATTACAGAATTCACTCCATTGGCTTATCTCTCTGGATTGCCAATCAATAACTGGGTTATGCTTAGTTAACCAAGGAAGGCCCAACACTATAGGAGTGGGAAGACCCTCCAACACGTAACAAGACAACAGTTCTTTATGTATCGCCCCCACTTGAAGTTTTACGTTATGCACAGCTTGCAAAAAACTTCCCTGACCGAGAGGTCTGGCGTCGATCGAGAATATGGGGATGGGTTTAGCCAACACACTCAACTGCATACCTTGAACCCGGGCAAACCGAGCGTCCACCAGATTAGCCCCGGCCCCACTATCCAGAAGAACAGATATTCTCTCAGTTCTCGTACCCACCACCACCTCCGCCGGTACGAGAAACTAAGACGAACTTAGGGACGAAATACTTACTCCCAGATTGCCGTCCACCACACAACCTGGGATCAATAGTTTTCCGACGACCCTTTACTCTGCAAAGGACGGGATGGACACCCCCAATAAAATGTCCCTTTTTCCCACAGAAGAAACAACTTCCTGTTTTGTGGCGCCCCGCCGGTCCCCTCCCCCGAAATGATGTCCCTCCTAATTGATAGGCTCCTCTGGACTGACCAGGGGAACCTCCATATAAGGGACCCTTGAGGAAGGTGGAGTCATCACAGGGGGCGGAGTTACCCCGCACCTCTCCCGAAGCCGTCTGTCAATACGAATAGCAAGGGCCATAGCGGCTTCCAGTGACGCGGGAGAGTCATACTGTGCCAATACATCCTTTAATTTGTCAGATAAACCTTGACAAAACTGGCTCCTAAGAGCCGGGTTATTCCACTGGGTGTCCGTGGCCCACCTACGGAACTCCGAAAAGAATTCCTCCGCCGGACGATCTCCCTGCTGGATCCTACGTAACTTAGATTCAGCAAGGGAGATCCGATCCAGGTCATCATATACAAGACCCAGAGCTGCAAAAAAACTATCCACTGACTGGAGAGCCGGGGAGCCCAGGGAAGGGAGAACGCCCATGATTGTGGATCCCCTTGTAGGAGCGAGATGACAATTCCCACCCTTTGCTCATCACTCCCCGATGACTGTGGCCGCAGCCGAAAGTACAATTTACATGCCTCCCGAAAAACAAAAAACTTGTCCCGCCCTCCAGTGAACCTGTCAGGGAGAGCTACTTTAGGTTCTGGTCCGGCTTGCTCCGAGGGGTACAAAACCTTGGACTTAACATCCGCCAGCTCCATGGACAAACTCTGCAACTGCCGAGCAAGACTGGCTACTGGATCCATGGTAGCTGGAGAGAATCTTTTGTCGGTCGGTGAAAATGTCACGCTGTCTCTGCGTACCGGAGGTTAGGGGCCTAAGCTGTCCCTAAGCTGGGGCCCTGACTAATCCCTCTACCTGGAGGTACTGTTAAAGGTACAGAGGTCCAGGCCGCCAGCGTAATCCCTACCTCCTGAGGATCCCTGAACCTCAGTGATCTAGTCCTGAGAAGGACCCCGATCACAACAACAGGGAACGGGATAATATAACCCCACACACAGTACTAGACGAACGAGACAGTACAAGGGGAAAATCAACAACCACCTTGCATACAAAACTACATCACAACAACAGAGGGAACACCAACGGGTAAGGAGATAAATGATAAAGCGAGGAAGGGAAAAAACACACACACAAAGTGCGCTTCACTCCAAACTCCAAAATACCACAAGCCGCTCTGTTTGTCTGCCAGGAATGCTTTCACCGACACTTCCCTAGCAGACTGGCAGGTATTTGAAGGAATCCCATTACAGCAACATTAATTGCAGCTGGGCGAGGCTGGTCTCGTCCAGCACAGAGAGAGGGAGAATTAACTCCCCCACTGCCGAAAAACACCCAGCACCAGAAACTCAGCTGTGAGAAGTCAGGCTGTGCAATCGCGACGATCTTCGTAGCGACACACCCGTGACACTAGGTGGGCACTGCTTTTTGCTCGGTTCCATTTCTTCGTAACATATATCCTGGGACAAAGAAAGTGGATGCTTTGTCTCGTAGTTTCTCTCCAGCAGTTTATACTGAGAAGGGGGGAATGTATTTTGCAGAGAAGGGTAGTGGTGGAATCATTGGGTTCTGAGTTGGAGAATAGCATCCTAGAGGCCCAGAAAGTTGCACCAACAAACACTACGTATGGTAAACTATTTGTGCCTAGAGCCTTGAGGAGAGCTTTGTTTGCTGAATGTCATGAGTCTTGGTTGGCGGGTCATCCAGGTATTTCGGAAACTAGAAAGTTAATCGGTCGAAGTTTCTGGTGGCCCGGGTGGCAAAGAGAAATCATCAAGTGGGTGCGTCAGTGTACTGTGTGCGCTAGGTCGAAGGCCTCACATGCCCTGGCTGCAGGGTTGCTGTGCCCTTTGGAGGTTCCTAGTTCGCCATGGACGCATCTTGATATGGATTTTATCATCGATCTGCCGATCTCTGAGGGTTTTTCTGTCATCTGGGTTGTTGTGGACCGGTTTAGTAAGATGTGTCATCTGCTCCCGTTCAATAAATTACCCTGCGCCAAGACTCTAGCTAAGGCGTTTGTGAAAGACATTGACAGGCTCCATGGTGTTCCCATGGACATTGTTTCCGATAGAGGACCACAGTTTGTGGCTCGCTTTTGGCGTGCTTTTTGTGACAGATTAAAGGTTCATTTGTCATTTTCATCAGGTTATCATCCGGAGTCAAATGGACAGACCGAAAGGAAGAACCAGAACGTCGAGCAGTTTTTGAGATGTTTTGTAGCAGACAGAAGATGTGGTCGGAATATCTACCACTAGCTGAGTTTTCTCTTAATAAACATACGTCTTCCTCGGCTGGGTGTTTTACTTTTTTTTGCTGTACAGGGAGGCATCCATCTTTCGGTCCATTTTCAAAGATTGGGGCGGCGGTGCCTGAGGAGGAGAGTTTTTATTGGAAATTTGGAAAGGATTTGGACCAGTGTACGCCATAGTCTGAAAGAGGTAAATAGGAGGTCAAATAAATATTTTGGCAAGAAAAGGGAGGCGTTGTTTGCAATTGGGAACATGGTCTGGTTGTCCTCTAGGAATCTGCATTTGAAAAACTGGGGCCTAAGTTTGTAGGACCCTTCAAAGTGATTCAGGTTGTCAACTCAGCAGGGGTGAGATTAGACATCCCCTAGTCCTGGAGAATTCAGTTTTTCATGTATCTTTACTGAAGAAAGTTGACACGTCAGAAAAGGAGGCGATGCCGACTGTTCCTCCAGTTGATGAGGACAGTGAGTTTGAGATTTCACGCATTTTAGATTCCAGGTGGCACAGAGGAAGGTTGCAGTATCTCGTGTCCTGGAAGGGTTTCGGTCTCGAGGATAATTCCTGGGTGAAAGCTGGACGTCTCGGCCTCAAGGCTGATTAAGGCTTTTCACAGGAGATTTCCGAATAAGGTTTGGCCAAGAGGATCGTAAAAGGGGAGGTACTGTTAGAATCGATTTCGTTTTGACCATCCGCCATTTTGTAGTGGTTTTCTGGCTGCTGGTCTTTTTCCCCTGGTTCTGGGTTTATCTTAGGTCAGTTGATTGTATCACCCTTTATTACCCAGCACCTGCCTCCCAGTCCTTGCTGGACAACAGTGTTAATCTGCTAAAGTTCTGGCTAGGTGCTTTGATAGCTTTCTGTGTTTGATATTGTGCAGTTCTGGGATCTCTAGTTCTACCTGCTTTGTTTTTTGGTTTCCTTTCATTTCTGCAGCTTCCTCTATTTTCCTACTAGGAGGTTACCTGTTTTTTGTTCCAAGTCCCTAAATCTTTCAGGGATACCCTCCCCCTACCTTTAGGTCTTCGTTTGAGTTTAGCCTAGGAAACGTCGGTGGGTCTATTCACAAGGAATAGGTCGCCCATCCTATCGTAGGGCTTTAGTCTAGCTTCTCCCCCTTCTGTCCTAGTCCTGAGTTGCAGATCCGGAACACAAATACACACCAGAACATGGAGAACTAAACTAATAGACAACAGGGGTTGGAGAATTAAACTACGAAATAACTTAGGTTGGAGAACTAAATTAGAACAAACCAGGGGATGGAGAACTAAAGCACTAGACACCAAGTCTTGAACTCCCCAGGGCTTGCGGGACAAACCTCTGTATCTAACATTTCCTCCAGTGCTTCTGCCTCCTACTCCTGCGCCCTCAACCTCTGCCTTAATGAGACATACTTTCCAACACTGCAGAATGAATCTCCCTCACCTACGCACTGCACAGCCAGTGCTCACGGCAATCGGGCAGTGTTTAAATTAATATGCCTTGGAGATAACAGTCATACAGATCGAGTTGTGGACAGCTATCCATACCAAGTTTGCGCAATGGCTATCTCCACTCAACCTGGAGACAGGGAAGGCTGTGTGCGATAACGGTGCAAACCTGTTGCCAGCCCTTCGTCGGGGTAACCTCACACTCGTGCCTTGCATGGCTCGCATCCTCAACCTGATGGCACAGCAATTCCTCCGCCACTGTCCCAGCCTGGATGTGCTGATGCAGAAACCACTGCCGTTGTGTGCTCACTTCCACCATTTCACTTAAGTTGGTATAGAGATCTTTCGGCCTACCAGTTACCTGATTGATTTGCAATGTGACTTCACCGTGGAATTCAACTCTGCACATGTTGCAGCGACTGTGGCAGCAGCGCTGAGACCTGGTGCAATATGACATTTTGCATAGCTTAGCACAACTGTTATGTTTCGGTAACTGAGGAGAAATAGCAAAAAATAGCAAAAGCGGTAATACACCAGAGAGGCTGCAACCTATTGGATTGCAGTAACCTGAACTAACCACACAACTAGAGGTAGCCGTGGAGCGTTCCTACGGTGATCCTAGACGCCTCGTCACAGCCTGAGAGATAACTACACCTAAGGCAGAAAGGTGAAAGCTATCTGCCCTGGAGCAGATCCTCAAAGAAAATAGGAAGCCCCCAAACATGTAATGGCGGTTAGACAAGAAGGCACGGACACAGACAGAAAATAGAATGAGCAAACGCTGGGGCCCAATCTGTCTAGACAGAAAAGTACAGGAAAGAATTCTGACTGCAATCCAACAAAAACCCTAACAAAAATACCAACACTTCTGATTGCCAAAAAACCTGAGATCACACGATCTCATCCACCTAAATCAGATCTCTGGTGTAACAAAACGCTATTCAGCAAATAAAAAGTAACAAAGGAGCTAAGCAAAAGTGCAGACACAAACGGAGCACAATTGCAGCGCCAGACCCCCAAAAGGGGACAGGCTGCAGTCCACTGCAAGCAGCAAACCAGCAGATAAAATCAAACAGAGGAAAAATAAACAGCAAACACTTATATGAAGGAGAGCAGGAAACTAGCAGTGTTTCAAGCAAGACCAGAAAGAACAATTGATAACCGGCAAGGCTGTTGGGAACTCAGGCAACTTATATCCTACCATTCAGCGCCAGCTGAAGGCCATTCAGTAATCAGTTCATTACCCTCAGCAACCACCGGAGGGAGCCCCAGCTCAGAAGCTGCCTCCAGCATATTCACAACAGTACCCCCCCCTTGAGTAGGGGTCACCGAACCCTCACCTGCGCAACCAGGCCGATCAGGATGGGCTCGATGATAGGCACGGATAAGTCTCCCAGCATGAATGTCCGAAGCAAACACCCAAGAATTGTCCTCCAGACCATAACCTCTCCACTTAACCAAATATTGGAGTTTCCGTCTAGCAAAACGAGAATCCAATATCTTCTCAACCACATACTCCAAATTGCCCTCAACCAAAACAGGGTCGGGAGGCGCAGCCATAGGAACCACTGGTTCTACAAACCTCTTCAATAAGGACTTGTGGAACAAGTTATGGATCTTAAATGTCCCTGGAAGAAGCAAACGGAAGGAAACAGGATTAATAATTTCCATGATCTGATAAGGTCCAATGAACCTTGGCTTAAATTTTGGAGATGCAACCTTCATAGGGATATTCCTTGAGGACAACCAAACCAAGTCCCCCATCAGTCCTATGCCGGTTGGCAAGCCGCTGGGCCTTCTCCTGAGAGACAAACTCTCCACTACCTGGTCCCAAATCTGCTGCATACGCTGCACAATAGAGTCAACCCCCGGACAGACAGAAGCCTCCGCCTGTCCTGAAGAAAATCGAGGGTGAAACCCAAAATTGCAGAAAAATGGAGACATCAAAGTGGCAGAGCTAGCTAGCCCTACTATTAAGAGCAAACTCAGCCAAAGGCAAAAAAGAGACCCAGTCATCTTGATCAGCAGACACAAAACATCTCAAATAAGTCTCCAAGGTCTGGTTTGTTCTCTCGGTTTGTCCATTGGTCTGAGGATGAAAAGCCGAGGAGAAAGACAATTGAACACCAAGTTTAGAACAAAAAGTCCTCCAAAATCTGGAAACAAACTGGACTCCTCTGTCAGACACAATGTTCTCAGGAATGCCGTGTAACCGAACCAAGTGCTGAAGGAACAAAGGCACCAATTCAGAGGAGGAAGGCAACTTAGGTAATGGCACAAGATGTATCATTTTGGAAAACCTATCATCAACAAACCACTAGAGCAAGAGCAAGGCTTGGAGCGAGAGCAAGTCCCGCAGGACTGCACAAATTCCCTGACGTCACGAGACAAAGTAGGCCACCAAAAGGACCGACTAACCAAGTCTCTGGTACCAAAAATTCCGGGATGACCGGCCAAAGCGGAACAATGAATCTCAGACATCACACTCTTTTTCCACCTGTCTGGGACAAACAATTTCCCAATGGGGCAGCGCTCGAGTTTATCCTCCTGACACCCTTCCAGAGCCAGTCTCAAATTGGGCAAGATGGCGGAAAGAACTACACCCTCTTTCAAAATAACAGTAGGATCAGACAACTCAGGAGAGTCCGCAAGGAAACTCCTCGAGAGGGCATCCGCCTTAACATTCTTAGTGCCAGGAAGAAAGGAAACCACAAAATTAAAACGTGTGAAAAACAAGGCCCACCTGGCCTGTCTAGGATTAAGTCGCTTGGCTGATTCCAGATAAACCAGATTCTTATGGTCCGTGAGGACCACCACCTGATGTTTGGCTCCCTCCAGCCAATGTCTCCACTCTTCAAAAGCCCACTTCATGGCCAATAACTCCCAATTACCCACGTCATAATTACGTTCAGTTGGAGAAAATTTTTGAGAGAAAAAGGCACAAGGGTTACTTTTAGAGGTCTCTGGATCTCTTTGGGACAAAACGGCACCTGCCCCAATTTCAGAGGCATCAACCTCCACCTGAAATGGCAGAGAAACATCAGGCTGCCGTAGAACAGGAGCAGAAGTGAATCTCTGCTTAAGTTCCTGAAACGCAGAGACTGCCTCAGGAGGCCAATTCACCACATCAGAACCCCTTTTTGGTCAAATCAGTCAATGGTTTAACAATAACAGAGAAATTACCAATAAATTTACGATAAAAATTGGTAAAACCCAAGAATCTTTGAAGAGCCTTTAATGAAGTAGGTTGGACCCAATCACAGATGGCCTGAACCTTGACCAGGTCCATTTCAATAACAGATGGGGACAAAATGAATCCCAGAAATGAGATCCTCTGTACGCCAAAAAGACACTTTGATCCCTTCACATACAGAGCATTCTCTCTCAAAATCTGGAACACAGTCCGAACATGTTTCACATGAGAGTCCCAGTCATTGGAAAAAATCAAGATATCATCCAAATAAACAATCAGAAATGTATCCACAAAATCCCTGAAAATGTCATTCATGAAGGACTGGAAGACAGAAGAAGCATTAGTGAGCCCAAAGGGCATCACTAGGTACTCAAAATGCCCCTCTGGGGTATTAAATGCCGTCTTCCATTCATCACCTTACTTAATGCGAATAAGGTTATATGCCCCCGAGGTCAAGCTTGGTAAACCAAGTAGCACTTTTCACCCTGGAAAACAGGTCAGAAATCAAGGGTAACGGATATTGATATTTCACAGTGTATAATTCAATACACGGCCTTAATGAACCATCCTTTTTGGCCACAAAGAAAAAACCGGCACCCAAGGGTGAAGAGGATGGTCTGACCCTTCTCCAATGACTCCTTGATATAAGACCGCATAGCGTCATGTTCAGCTACAGACAAGTTAAAAAGGCGACCTTTAGGGAATTTACTACCAGGCACTAATTCAATAGCGCAGTCATAGCTCCTATGGGGGAGCAAGGATGCAGATTTACTTTCGCTAAACACATCAGAAAAATCAGTCAAAAAGTCAGGAACATCCTGAGCCTGGGGGGAGGCAGAAAAAACAGGAGTGTTGGTATTAACACATTGGCAGCCCCAACTGGTTACAGACACAGATTTCCAATCCAAAACAGGATTATGAGACTGTAACCAAGGGAAACCCAGTACGATAATGTCATGCAGATTATACAGCACCAAAAATTTGCAACTCTCCTGATGATCAGGTTCAACCCTCATTATCACCTGAGTAGAGAACTGAGGTTTATTCTCAGCCAAAGGGGTAGAATCGATCCCCAGTAGGGGAATAGACTTCCGCAGGGGTATCAAGGGAAACCCACAACGTTTAGCAAAATCAAAATCCATCAGGTTAATAGCTGCTCCCGAATCAACGAAATCCTGAGCAGAAAATGTGGACAGGGAGCAAATCAGGATAACAGTCAACAAAAATTTAGTCTGAACACTACCCAAGACAACTGAGCGTGCAAAACGTCTTCCCCGCTTAGGGCAGACTGAAATAGCATGAGAGGCATCACCACAGTAGAAACATAACCCATTGCGTTTTCGAAACTCATGACGCTGTGCCCCAGAAGCCACTCTATCACACTGCATGAGTTCAGAAGCTGGTTCACAAGGCAACACTATTCCACGCATACCTCTACGCTCACGCAAACGTCTGTCAATTTGAATCGCTAATGACATAGAATCATTGAGACCAGAGGGGACAGGGAATCCCACCATAACATCCTTTACATTCTCTGACAGACCCTTCCGAAAAAAGGCGGCCAAAGCATCGTCATTCCATTTGGTCAGGACTGCCCACCTACGGAATCTCTGACAGTACAACTCAGCGTCCTCAAGCCCCTGATTTAATGCCAACAAGGCTTTTTCAGCTTGATCAGTGACATTAGGCTCATCGTACAATACCCCAGAGCCTGAAAAAATGCATCAACATTACTCAAAACAGGATCCCCAGGTGTCAGGGAAAAAGCCCAATCCTGACGATCGCCGCGCAGGAGAGAGATGACAATTTGAACCTGCTGTGCTGCGTTCCCTGAGGACTTAGATTTCAAGGCAAAAAACAACTTACAGTTATTTTTGAAATTCAGAAATTTAGCTCGATCCCCTAAAAACAAATCTGGCATGGGAATCCTAGGTTCCACAACAGGCAACCTCGCAAGATAGGTAGCAATACTCCGAACCTCAGTGGCAAGCTGATCCACACGGCCAGACAACTGTGCAAACTCCATTGAGAGAAAAAAAAAAATCCTCCTCAGCACCCAGAGATACAGAGGGAAAAAAATGCAACAAACAGAAAAAAAAAAATAAATCTCTGACAACTCTGACAACTTTTTTCTTTCCACAATATTTTTCCCTTCTGTGAGTACCATATAATTTTCAGTTTGGGCCGGTGATACTGTTATGATTTGGTAGCTGAGGAGAGCAGGCAAAAAAGGAAATACACCAGAGAGGTTGGAATCTATGGGATTGCAGTACCCTGACTAACCACCACAACTAAAGGCAGCCGTGGAGCGTACCTACGTTGGTCCTAGACGCCTCGTCACAGCCTGAGAAGCTAACTACACCTAAAGACAGAAAGAGGAAAACTATCTGCCCCGGAGCAGATCCCCAAAGAACATAGAAAGCCCCCAAACATGTAATGGCGGTTAGACAAGAGGAAATACAGACACAGACAGAAAATAGTATGAGCAAACGTTGGGGCCCAAACTTCCTAAATAGAAAAGGATAGGAAGGACACTTACTGCAATCCCAAAAAACCCTGAAAAGTACCAACTCTACTAATTACATAAACACCTGAGATCACACGACCTCTACCACCTAAATTAGTTCTCTGGTGTAACAAAAACTAAACAGCAGCCACTGAAAAAACTGGAAAAGGCAAATGAACAAACAACAGTGGCCGAACTAAACTGAGAGGAGCACAAGCCCCCGGAGGGGACCTGCAGACCCCCACAGAAGTGCAGGACAAAATGCAAAAAGCAAGCACCAAAAACTAAAAGAAGAAAATGTCTTATCTGTTAGCAGAAGATGCAGGCACGAAACATCAAGCTACAAAGTGAACAGGAATCAAAGATGAGACCAGAACAATTGATCACCGGCAACCCTGATGGGAGGGAACCTCCCTTATATAAGACCAGTCAGTAACACCTGATCGCCAATCTTCACAATCTTCATTGGATAGTTCAGTACTGTTTGTAACCACCAGAGGGAGCTTCTGCTCAGAATTCATTTCTAGCACATTCACAACAGATCTTATTCAGGAGGCGATAATCAATACACGGCCTCAATGAACCATCCTTTTTGGCCACAAAGAAAAAAACGGCGCCCAAGGGTGAAGAGGATGGTCTGATATGACCCTCCTCCAATGACTCCTTGATATAAGATCGCATAGCATCGTGTTCAGGTACAGATAAATTAAAAAGGCGACCTTTAGGAAATTTACCACCAGGCACTAATTCAATAGCGCAATCATAGCTCCTGTGAGGGGGCAAGGATGCAGATTTACTTTCACTAAACACATCAGAAAAATCAGTCAAAAAGTCAGGAACATCCTGAGACTGGGGAGAGGCAGAAAAAAACAGGAGTGTCAGTATTAACACATTGGCAGCCCCAACTGGTCACAGACAGATTTCCAATCCAAAACAGGATTATGAGACTGTAACCAAGGGAAACCTAGTACAATAATGTCATGCAGATTATGCAGCACCAGAAATTTGCAACTCTCCTGATGATCTGGTTCAACCCTCATTATCACCTAAGTAGAAAACTGGGGTTTATTCTCTGCCAAAGGGGTAGAATCAATGCCCAGTAGGGGAATAGACTTCCGCAGGGGTATCATGGGAAACCTACAACGTTTGGCAAAGTCAAAATCCATCAGGTTAATAGCTGCTCCTGAATCAACAAAAGCCTGAGCAGAAAATGTGGACAGGTAGCAAATCAGGGTAACAGTCAACAGAAATTTAGTCTGAACACTACCCAAGACAACAGAGCGTGCAAAACGTCTTCCCCGCTTAGGGCAGACAGAAATAGCATGGGAAGCGTCACCACAGTAGAAACATAACCCATTGCGCTTACGAAACTCATGACGCTGAGCCCCAGAAGTCACTCCATCACACTGCATGGGCTCAGGAGCTGGCTAACAAGGCACCACTATCTCATGCATACCTCTGCGCTCACGCAAACGTCTGTCAATTTGAATAGCCAAAGACATAGAATCATTGAGACCAGAGGGAACAGGGAATCCCACCATAACGTCCTTTACTTTCTCTGGCAGACCCTTTCGAAAAAGGGCTGCCAAAGCATCATCATTCCATTTGGTCAGGACTGCCCACTTCCGAAATTTCTAACAGTACAACTCAGCGTCTTCAAGACCCTGATTTAATGCAAACAAGATCTTTTCAGCTTGATCAGTGACATTAGGTTCATCGTACAATAACCCCAGAGCCTGAAAAAATACATCAATATCATTCAAAACAGGATCCCCAGGTGTCAGGGAAAAAGCCCAATCCTGAGGGTCACCGCGCAGCAGGGAGATGACAATTTGAACTTGCTGTGCCGCGTTCCCTGAGGACTTAGGCTTTAAGGCAAAAAACAACTTACAGTTATTTTTGAAATTCAGAAATTTAGATTGATCCCCCAAAAACAAATCTGGCATGGGGATCCTAGGTTCCACAACCGGCAACCTAGCAAGATAGGTAGCAATACTCCGAACCTCAGTGGCAAGCTGATCCACACGGCCAGACAACTGTGCAAACTCCATTGAGAGAAAAAAAAAATTTCCTCCTCAGCACCCAGAGAAAAGAGGGGAAAAAAATGCAACACAGAGTTTCCTTATTACTATTTTCCCCTTCTGTGAGTACCATACAATTTTCAGTTTTTGGGCCGGTTATACTGTTATGTTTCGGTAACTGAGGAGAAATAGCAAAAAATAGCAAAAGCGGTAATACACCAGAGAGGCTGGAACCTATTGGATTGCAGTAACCTGAACTAACCACCCAACTAGAGGTAGCCGTGGAGCGTTCCTACGGTGATCTTAGACACCTCGTCACAGCCTGAGAGATAACTACACCTAAGGCAGAAAGATGAAAGCTATCTGCCCCGGAGCAGATCCCCAAAGAAAATAGGAAGCCCCCAAACATGTAATGGCGGTTAGACAAGAAGAAGGCACGGACACAGACAGAAAATAGAATGAGCAAACGCTGGGGCACAATCTGTCTAGACAGAAAAGTACAGGAAAGAATTCTGACTGCAATCCAAAAAAAACCCTAACAAAAATACCAACACTTCTGATTGCCAAAAAACCTGAGATCACACAATCTCATCCACCTAAATCAGATCTCTGGTGTAACAAAACGCTATTCAGCAAATAAAAAGTAACAAAGGAGCTAAGCAAAAGTGCAGACACAAACGGAGCACAATTGCAGCACCAGACCCCCAAAAGGGGACAGGCTGCAGTCCACTGCAAGCAGCAAACCAGCAGAGAAAATCAAACAGAGGAAAAAAAAACAGCAAACACTTATCTGAAGGAGAGCAGGAAACTAGCAGTGTTTCAAGCAAGACCAGAAGGAACAATTGATAACCGGCAAGGCTGCTGGGAACTCAGGCAACTTATATCCTACCATTCAGCGCCAGCTGAAGGCCATTCAGTAATCAGTTCATTACCCTCAGCAACCACCGGAGGGAGCCCCAGCTCAGAAGCCGCCTCCAGCATATTTACAACACATAACGCAGTAAGGACGAGGTGCAATTCACACTGCGGACTGAACACAGAAGAAAGACCTCTGCATCCTTCTGGACGTTTTCAAAATGGCTTCTAAGATGGTTAGCACTGATGATGCAGTAATATGCATCACTATTACTGTCATGTACATGCTGAAGCACACTTTGAATAGTCTGCAGAGGAGGTGGTGGTGGTCCCAAGGGAAGAGGAGGAATCAGAGGAGGATGCGGAAGGCTTAACAATATCTCTAAGTACCAGTCTGTGGTTGCCAGGAGGGGATGGAGGAAGCAAGCTTGAATGTTATCCTGCCACCTACACACTATGGAATTGTACCTCATGAAAGACATCGACCCATGTGAGCCTTTTTGCAGCACTATCTGCAACATTATTGTTGCCCGTATTGTTAGAATTCAAAAGAGTGCTGACTACTGGGTTGCCAGTCTGTTCGATCCACTAAACAAAAGTAAATTTTGCTAGTTGCTTCCCCCCTGGAAAGGGACATGTCCATACTGCAGTATCAAAACATACTTGAAGACAATTTTGACAGTGGTTTTCCCCAAGACATCAGTGAGACACCCATTGTGCATCACACTGATAGACTTCCAACCTGGTGAACGTTGAGTCATCAAAGCAAAAACATTAGAAGCCTTGCAGTGCTGGAGTCAAAGGTTCCAACCTCACCAAGGACAGGATCTGCAAAGAGTTTGTATGTTCTCTCCATGTTTGTGTTTCCTCCCAGTACTCATTTTTCTTCCCCCACTCCAAAGACATACTGATACGAAATACAGATTGTGAGTCCCAATGGGGACAGTGCCATTAATGTCTGTAAAGGGATGTGGCGCTATATAAGTGTTTAAAAAAATAAATAAAAATAAATTGATGCCATTTTTTGTGGTATCTGCCCATAAAATTTGGGGAAATATTTGGTCTCCAAGTTGGGTCTCCTTCATTTGTGTTGCCTGAATTTAGCACAGCTCTCAGAGCATCAGGCCTATACCTGTCACTCATCCACCAGTTACTGATCAAACTTTAAGCATGAAATACTGCTCCAAGACCTGTCCAATGCTTAAAATGTGGCATGGTTTAAGGAAAACGCTATTAGCACAAAAGATTTATATTGTGAAATGTGGACTCCTGGCTGCAGCACAATACCAGAACAAAACGATAATAGGGCAGCACGTGTAGTGTTGTTGTGCAGATGAAGGGAACTCCAGAAGGCCACACAGAGATGCTGGATGGTAGGTTTAAACAGCCATACTTTATTTTCCGTTCCTCTCCCCTGCCCCCTTACCCAGGACTTCACCCTCCTGCCTTGTCTCCTCCTCCCCATTACATCATCGTTACTAGGCAGTAACTGAAACAAGGATAACAGCAAACCAATCACAGATATAGTAACAACATCACATCTCTCCTCTTCTCACCAAACAAAACAACATTATAACTGGATAACGGTCCAAAAGTTCACATTAGTACGAAGGGTTTTTTTTTTTTTCTTTTTACTGCAGAACATAGTCCAAGAGGTGGGCTGGCGGTCTACGATTTGCCCTTGCTGGATATCGGTGAGACATCACAGTCCCAGATGAACTTTCTGAGTCCCCTGAGGTATCCTCCCTTGGAACTGCTGAGCTCTGGGGATCCGGCAGGACGTCATCGCTATCTGCCTCGTCTGTTTCTGGGACATAGTAACAAAGTTTTTTAAAATGGGACACGTTCCTAGTGACCTGGCGACCGTGATCTTGAGCAGTAACCATGGTGCCTTTGACTTGTGTGACCTGAAAGGGTTCAGGATAGTATTGTGATGCAAACTTGTCTCTAGGTCTTAGCCTTTTTACCAGGACCCAATCTCCCACCAATACTTCCGGTGGCTTGCAACGATGACTGCTCTTATCTGCATACCTCTTCATCTTCTGTTTGGATATGGCATCCTTAGTAGCAATTGGGGTTTGAACAGGGCTCTGCGGAACGCTCGGGAGTTTGACACGCATAGGCCTGTTGAACAGCGCAGTGGCAGGTGGTATCCCAGTAGTAGAATGGGGTGTAGCTCTGTACTGTTTAAGAAATCTGTGTAACTCTTGCTGTAAATCCTTGTGCTCCATGGTAGCGATCCTCAAAGTTTTGTTGATTGATTGCATGAACCGTTCCACTTCACCATTGGCCTGAGGCCAGTAAGGAGTTATTTTCCTGTGAGTGAAACCAAGATAGGTTGCGAATTATCGAAAGTCTGTGCTATTAAAGGTGGTCCATTGTCGGACTTCACTGTTTCCGGTATGCCATATGCCGAGAAGATCTTGTCTAATTTTGGTATAACAGCCCTGGCAGAGGTTGTCGAAACATGTTCAATGACTGGGAACCTCGAATAGTCATCCATGACAACCAGCAGATAGGAGTGATCCGGTAAAACACAGAAATCAACACTAACAGCAGACCACGGGCCCTCTGGCAGGGGTGTCATTTGTAAGGGTGCGCGTCTATGGTCAATTGTAGTTGCTTGGCAAGGTATGCAATTTTCAATGAGTGCCTCTACTTTTTTGTCTAGTCCTGGAAACCAGACTTTCTCTCTCAGTAATTGCTTTGTTTTCACCACCCCTTGATGAGCCTCGTGGGCCAGATCCAGTACTCTGCTTTGAAGTTTCTGGGGTATCACCAGCCGATTGTTACGCAACAGTAGATTTGAATCAGACACGGAGAGATCATGTCGTGCATTAAAGAAGGCTGTCAAGTAGGTTGTTTGATCCGGTGTTTGGAGGCGGGCTTCAGCAAGAAAATTGCTCCAATTTTTAGATCGAACAGTCTCTATAACTAACTGAAGTTGGTGATCGGAATCCGTTTGTTGTATTTCCTCCATAGTCATAGCTTTTGGCACAGAATGTGCAACAATAAAATTGATATGTTCCTCTGCAAGGATAGTTGCTGGGATGTCGTCCTTGGTAGTTTGTGGTGTTGGGTGTCTCGAAAAGTAGTCAGCCGGATTACCAGCTCCTGCCTCGTATCTCAACCGAAACTGGTAGTTCTGTAGGTGGAGCAACCAGCGTTCAAGTCGTGGGGGAGGCTTTGAAGAATGTTTGTTGAAAAGCAGAATGAGTGGTTTGTGGTCACTTATCACTGTGAATTTATGTCCCATAAGGTACAGATGAAAATGAAGGCATCCCCACACAACCGCAAGAGCTTCCTTTAAGTTTGTGAATAGCGTTGTTCTGTCTCTGTTAAGGCTTTGCTTGCATAGGAAATGGTAGAAACGTTGCCTTCTTTGGACACTTGTGTGAGAATTGCACCCAGGCCCACCGGACTAGCGTCCACGATCAGCTCTGTGGACTTTAGAGGGTCAAAATAGGCCATGAAGGTGTCGCCAGTCAGACCGGACTTCATGGAGTCGAATGCTGCTTGGTGTTCAGTAGTCCATGTCCAAGGAGTGTCTTTTTTCGTGAGTAGTCGCAGGGGTTCGGAGATCGTGGCCAGATCAGGCATAAATCGCCCACAGTACGTGACTAGTCCTAGAAAACTGCGAACCTCTGACACATTTTGAGGTTGGCTAGCTGACTTTATGGCAGAAACTTTCTGAGGATCTGCTGAAACTCCTTGCTCCGAAAAGATATATCCAAAGAAGCTTAATGACTTTTGGTTAAACTCACACTTTGACGGATTGACAGTTAGATTACAGGCTTGCAGTCTCTGAAACACTTGCTCTAAGTGACTGTCATGCTCCTCTTGGGTTGTACCATATATAAGAATGTCATCACTGACGTTTAGAACTCCTGCTATTCCAGATAGAACCTGACTGATAACGTTCTGAAATATTTCTGCCGCAGATGAGATACCAAAGTTCAACCTCTTGAATCGTCGTAAGCCCACATGGGTACTAAAAGTTGTAATGTACCTGGAATCTGGATGCAACTCAAGTTGATGATAACCTGATTTTAAATCAATTTTAGAAAATACTTTTGCACCATTCAGGTCTGTGATGTCATCAATAGTGGGCGTGATGTGCCTTTCTCTTTGAATAGCCAAATTGGCATGCCGCATATCCACACATAGCCGGATTTTACCAGGCTGCTTTGGTTTTGGTGCAACAACAATGGGCGATACCCAAGGAGTCGGGCCTTCAACTCGTTCAACAACATCAGACGCTTCCAGATCCTGCAGTTCTTGCTCCACAAGTTTGCGGACATGAAATGGGATGCGCCTGTGAAGTTGAACAGACGGCTGTATTGACTGGTCAATATGCAATTTTATCTGAACGTCTTTTAGCTTACCGAGACCTTTAAAGAGATTGGGGTATCTCTGCATGATGTGTTGGGCCGAAGGACCTGTGACGCTATTGACCAGGTTGACCAGACCCAGAGATATAGCACTCCTGCAGCTGAGAAGCATGTCTGCGGAGCACTCTACTACATATACAGTGTCGGTGATGGACTTCCCGTCAGCTGCAAGTTCTGACTGAAATTTGCCACACAGGGGTAGTGCAGATGCTGAACCATAAGGAAAAATCTTTAGGCTAGTGCTTTGTAGAGCAGGTCTGTTCGGGAGTCGGCTATAGACTGCACGGCTGATGACGTTTACTGATGCCCCCGTGTCTACTAGGGCTTCCACCGGACTACCATTTATCAGGATAAGTCGCCTTGGACTGGTAAGTGCGTGCAGTGTTTGAGATCCCTCTGCAGTCACTGAGAATAGATAAGTACTGTGAGGCTCGTCAGTGAGCTGCAGCGTTTGGATTTTCTGTGACCTGGGTTGTACTGTGGAATGAGGGGATTGTGGTTTGGATCTACACCTTTTGCAAAATGGTTTTGTTTTCCACAATTATGGCAGGTCCCCCTTTTGCTGGGCAGACATTCTGGTGAGGATACGACCCTCCGCAGTTGTAGCAAGTTGCCCCCTGCATACGAGGCACAGGCGGTCTCTGTGTCAGCTTTGCTATACAAGATGGTGCTTCCGCCTCGCACTCAATGTTCTCTATGAGTTTAGCTTGTTTTTCGGCGGTATCATTTACACGTGCTGTTTCAAGCAGTTTTGCTAAAGTCATGGTGGGATCTCAGTGCTTGTCTCCGTAACTTAGAGGAGATGCAGCCTTGTAAAATCTGCATTTGGATCTTTGTCGACATCTGCAAATTCACAGTAAGCTGCAAGGTGCCGTAGTCGGACATGATATTCATCAATGCTTTCTGTTGCTGACTGCTTTAATTGTCTAAACTTGAAGATTTCAAATGCTGCATTTCTGTGTGGGGAGAAATACTTGCTTAATGCTGCCTTACTGAGCTCATAGTCTTTGTCTTCTCCTGTATTAGGCAGAGTAGTGAAGATATCATAGACTTGTTCCCCTGCATAATGTAATAGCATGGCTTTCTTCCTGGTATCATCTGATATGTTCATGGCTTGTAGGAATATATCAAAACGCTTCAGCCATTTCTCCCAACATGCTGCTAGGTTAGCTGGCGACTGATGCACATCAAAAGCAGGGAAGGCAGGTAAACAGGCCATTGTTGTAGAGCTGAAATACCTTTAGCTGATGATGAACGCTTCCTCGTCGCCAGTTGTAGTGTTGTTGTGCAGATGAAGGGAACTCCAGAAGGCCACACAGAGATGCTGGATGGTAGGTTTCAACAGCCATACTTTATTTTCCGTTCCTCTCCCCTGCCCCCTTACCCAGGACTTCCCCCTCCGGCCTTGTCTCCTCCTCCCCATTACATCATCGTTACTAGGCAGAAACTGAAACAAGGATAACAGCAAACCAATCACAGATATAGTAACAACATCACAGCACGGTGGCTCAGTGGCTAGCACTGCAGCCTTGCAGCCCTGGTCCTGAGATCAAATCCCACCAAGGACATCTTCAAGGAATTTGTATATTTTCCCCATTTTTTGTGTAGGGCTACTCTGGGCACTCCCGTTTCCTCTCACACTCCAAAGACATACTGATAGGGAATTTAGATTGTGAGACCCATTGGGGACAGTGAGGATAATGTATGTAAAGTGCGGAGGAATAAGATAGCACTAAATATGGAAAGTATAATAAATACCAGCCTAAAATAAATAAAAGATAAAATATGGCATGCTTTGTGTAGCACGGTAGTAAAAGAAAAATTTAGAATTGCTACTTTGAACGAGCCTTGGATACAGAAGAATCTGAGCATAAAAGAATGACAACCTCAGATGTGGCCCAATTTTTGGAGCACGGTAGTAACAGAACAAATTTATATGGGTGCTTCTCACAAAATTAGAATGAAAACCCAAAAGTCATAATCTCAGTAAATTAGAATACTTTATAAAACCAGCTTGAAAAATGATTTTAAAATCCAAAATGTTGACCCACTGAAATGTATGTTCAGTAAATGCACTCAATGCTTAGTCAGGGCTCATTTTGCATCAATTTGGCGTGGCATGGAGGTGATCAGCCTGTGGCACTGCTAAGGTGTTATGGAAGCCCAGGTTGCTTTGATAGCAGCCTTCAGCTCATCTGCATTGTTGGTCTGGTGTCTCTCATCCTCCTCCTGACATTACCCTATAGATTATCTATGGGGTTAAGGTCAGGTGAGTTTGCTGGCAAATCAAGCACAGTGATGCAGTTGTTTTTAAACCAGGTATTGGTACTTTTGGCAGTGTGGACAGGTGCCAAGTCCTGCTGGAGAATGAAATTCCCATCTCCAAAAAGCTTGTCGGCAGAGGGAAGCATGAAGTGTTCTAAAATTTCCTGGTAGACAGCAGCGCTGACTTTGATCTTGATGAAACACAGTGGACCTACACCAGCAGATGACGGCTCCCCAAATTATCACTAATTGTAGAAACTTCACACTAGACCTCAAACAGCTTGGATTATGTGCCTCTCCACTCTTCCTCCAGACTCTGGGATCTTGATTTCCAAATGAAATGCTAAATTTACTTTCATCTGAAAACAACATCTTGGACCACTGAGCAACATTTCAGTTATTTTTGTCCTTGGCACAGGTAAGATGCTTCTGGCGTTGTCTATTGGTTATGAGTGGCTTGACACAAGGAATGCGACACTTGTAGCCCATGTCATGGATACGTCTGTGTGTGGTGGCTCTTGAAGAATTGACTCCAGCAGCAGTCCACTCCTTGTGAATCTCCCCCAAATTTTTGAATGGCCTTTTCTTAACAATCCTTTCAAGGCTGCGGTTATCCCGGTTGTTGTGCACCTTTTTCTATCAAACTTTTTCCTTCCACTCAACTTTCTATTAATATGTTTGGATACAGAATTCTGTGAACAGCCAGCTTCTTTAGAAATGACCTTTTGTGGCTTACCCTCCTTGTGGAGTGTATCAATGACTGCCATCTGTCAAGTCAGCAGTCTTGCCCATGATTGTGGACCCTTCTGAAACAGAATAAGAGACCTTTTTAAATGCTTAGGAAGCGTTTGCAGGTGTTTTTTGTTAATTATTCCAATTTACTGAGATAA
>JARQOD010000003.1:168393366-168414689 GCA_033576555.1 Oophaga sylvatica
TTACAATATTTGCCGATTTATTTGGTGAATATTCGCCGAATATCATTGGAGCCAATGGAAGACAAAAACAAATGCATAAACAACACATTCAAATGGGCCCAAAAGCTGCCAAAACACATCAAATTAGGGGCAGACACCAGGAAAGAGGCCTCAATTGACCCATAGTATAAATGTTAAAATGGCACGGCAGCCATCAGCCATGCATGAAGTATCAGGGTGTGAGCCAGCATTTACAGCTTTACATTGAACTTCAAATTAAGACAAGGTATGTGAGGCATCTGTGTGGGCCTGCTGTGCTGAGAGCCATGATACCACATGCAACAGCTCAACCTGCTTTTATGCTCAGCCACACTCAGGTAGCACAAGTATCAAGTTTTTTTTATAGACTACTGTTGTCAGAAAAATGCAAGGATAGTAACATGGGTAGTTGACTCAAAGGAAGTGGAGCCCTACTGGTTTTGGAGGCCTACTGCTACAGGCAACACACATGAAGGAGACCCAACCAGGAGTCTCCAGATTTTCAAATATTAGTGGCAGACACCACCAAAGTGGCATTAATTTCACCAAAGTAGAAATAGTATATTAGAGGCCGACAAGTCTTCCACTACAGCCAACCCAGCAGATGAAGACCCAGTCAGGAGTCTTCAAATTTAAAATAATTGGGGGCAGACACCAACAAAGTGGCATCAATTTCACCACAGTAAAAATAGTATAATAGGGACCGTCACTTCTTCCACTACAGCCAACCCAGCCAGGAGTGTTCACATTTCCACAAATTAGTGTTAACTTCTGCAGCAGCAAAAGCGACACAGAAGCCCCATTAAAGATATCACAGGCTGAAATAAGCAAGATCAATAAAGCACACAAAAACTACAACATCGATTAGTGTGTACAGTCATTCGATTGGGGTGCAAAAAGTCCTTGGAGATCCATGACTTGTTCATCTTGATGAAAGTTAGCCGGTCTACATTTTCAGGGGACAGCCGACTGCACTTATCCGTCAGGACACCACCAGCAGCGCTGGCTGCAGGGCATGATAAAACCTCCCAAGGTGCGAGGCGAGCTCAGGCCACTCATCCATTTTTGAAGACCAAATGTTAAAAGGTCCAAACCCTCCCTGATGGTATTGATATTGGGTTCTAGATACTCGTGCATCATCCTCCAGTTCTTCAGACGTGCAGTAGCTGGTCTAAAAAATGTTGCTTCTGCCACTTACACTACTGCTGCGGCTAATGTTTTGGCGTTGACGAATTGACGTGATGGAGGTTGGAAGTCTAAAGCTGTGATTCACACTGTCTCACTGCTGTCTTGGGGAAAATCGCTCTTAAGTTTGTGTAAAAGCATGCTTCGATACTTCAGCATTTACAGGTCGCTTTCCAGGGCAGGAAGCATCTGGCAAAATGTACTCTTATCACGTGGATCTAACAGATTGGCAACCCAGTAGTCAGCACTAATTTGAATCATAACTATACGGGGATCATGTTGCAGATAGTGCAGCAAGAAGGCACTCATATATTGGACTCTCCCATGAGGTCGAAGTCCAATCTGTGTGTTGGTGCTGGGTAACACTGATGCTTGTTTCCTCCTTTCCCTCCCGCCAACTACGAACAACAGAGGGGGATGAATATCCTCTTCATCTCCTGACAGTTGCTCGCCCATCACAAGTTCCTCCTACATTTGTTTCTTGGCTCTTGCACCTTCACTAACAGTTTGTCTGGTATCACCAGCCCCCCTCGATCACAGTAATCCACCTCCCTTGGCACACGCCTGTGTGACGACAGTCTTGACCCTTGAAAATATGTTATCCCTTCCGCATATTCCTGCTTCCTGTTCTCCCTCTGGAACCACCACCTCATCTTGCAGGCTATTCAAAGTCTGCTCCAGCATGTAGATGACCGGAATAGTGATGCTGATGATGGCATCATCAGCGCTAACCATCTTAGTAGCCATTTTTAAACTATGCAGAAGGGTGCAGAGGTCCGTAATCTGTGTCCACTCTGTAAACATGATATGCGCCATGTCCAAACTGCATTGGCCCAGGTTATACGACATGACATACTGCGCCAGGGCTTGTTGTTGCCACAGTCGCTGCAACATGTGCAGAGTGTATTGACACATCGCATATCAACCTATTAACTGGCATGGACAAAGGCCTCTGTATCGATGCAAGTCGATGACCTGAGGAGTGCGAACAGCGGAAATGTGCACACAGCTTCTGCGCTTTCGGCAGCAGCTCACATAGACCTAAATAGTGGCGGAGAAATCGACGGCCATCACCTTTCAGAAACCATCTGTATCCACCAGGTGGAAAGGCATCATTTCCGTGGCAAACAGATTGGAGATGGTGGGGTTCAACGTCTTAGCTTTGTCATGTGTAGGAGGAAACAAACTTTTATGTGACCATGATTTTGAGACCGAGGGTTGGCTGCAGTGCTGAGAGGACAGAGTACAATGAACCGGACAAACTGCTGGACCGTGAGTGAGGGCCGGCGGAGATTTATGGTGGATTGATAAAGTTGTGGTGTGCTCTTTCTCAGAGAGCAGTCAAATTACAGCAGGCATGTCTGCTTCCGTTACAGCTGATGGGCTCTCACTCAGTCTGACTGGAGCGGGTAAAGAACTGGAGGTTCTGCTGTCGGATGCCTGCTTGACAATACTTGGCATAATAACAGAGGAGGAGGAAGAAGCAGCAGATGTGGTTGATGGGGCGGCTGATCATTGTTGAGGTCTGCTGGTCCACATTTTATTGCAGTGGGATTGCCAGAATAACCCATGTTGATTGTGCATGTGAAGGTTCAAGCATGTAGTAGTCAAATTATTTCACTTTTTCCCACTACTCAATTTTTTTTTGCAAAGTTGGCAGATAACATGAGTTGGCTCATCCTTTGTGGTATCAAAATAAGCCCAGGCTAGGCAACCTTTGCCGCCCCTGTGAACTGCAGACCCGCAAATGCTGCTTGCCACAGCCACAGTTGTGGCTGAGGATGCAGGGCTTGTTGTGGTTGCATCACTCTGTGTCTGTGCCGTACAGCGCAATGTAACCTCGTCTTCCTCCTCCACCTCAGATGATCTACTCTGCATCATGCCTCTGGGTTCACACCAAGTGGGATCTACAACCTCATCATCATCCTCTGTGTTATCCCATTCCTCTCCCTGAGAGTCACCCTCCTCCTCTTCCTGCCCTGACAGCAGAGTACAGTCCGTGTGAGCCTCAGATATGAGTCTCATCAGGATCACCCCCCCTGGGGTTAACATCTGGTGATGAGGGTCAGAATGCTGCTCGGACCCTACTTCGTCTGGCCTCGGATCCAAGCTAAAAAACTTTTGGGCTTCAGTGCAGATGATTTCTTCCTCTTGACTCTGAATCTTTTGAGTACACTCCTGATGCCATGGGCAGAATGTGTGAACATCTCTGCAGACTCACCCATCTGTGGTTCCCTATAGTCAGTTGGGCAGTTGGAGAGTTGTGACGCAGGGAGAAGCAAGGATAATTGGGATGCCACCTCTGTGGACTGTACTGTGTGTGATGTTGAGGTGGAGGAAGAGGAGGAGGGGCCACTTGAAGCTGCGCTTGCCATCCACTCGAGCACATGCTCTTTCTGGCCCTCATCAACAAAGCGTATGGCTGTGCGGCTGCCAAAGAAAGGGAGTGGCATAGCTATGCAGTAACAGAAGTTGTCAGTTGTGTTTGGATAGGACGTTATGTGTTGTCTCATTTTTCCCAATTTTAAAAAAGTTTGCTCGTGTTTCCAATCACGAATCTGAATGTGTCTTATTTGTGCCAGATTTGTTTTTGGTGATCGTTTTTTGAATATATTCGCTCATCTCTAGTTCAAAACCCCCTATGGAGGTCTTTAGCATATTGGGACTTCTACTGGCCTCCATTGAGGCAGTGTCTGTCTTATTTAGGAAAATACAGTAGTGTGGTAGATAACACTTTTGTATCCACCTGAAAAAAACGATACTTCTGGAAAGGGGGTTAAATGGAGTCCAAAGTGCCCCGTTGAATTAATGGGTTTGCCAGGAATTTATCGAAAGTATGTGGTTCAACCAGAAAGTGGCTTTTATCTTAAGTCTTTTCCAGCCTGCTGAATAGTAGCTTTGTATGTTTAAAAAAATGGATGCATTACATTATATAGGCCCTTATTTATTAAAGCAATTCCGTTAAACTCTTTGATTAGTTGGAAAAAATGCTGTGACTTTGAGCATTTTCATGCTAGTTTTCACCACCTCTGCCAAAATGGGTAGAGCTGGAACAGGATGTGGGTGCTGCAGGGTGTGACAATGCACACTTGTCTGTTCATGGCAAGCTGTGACGTATCTTATGCCACAAATCATACTCCAGTCTCTGGATGCACGGCACTTTTCAAACACACCTGAATAACAGGCATCTGACTCTTTATGAATCAGGCACTGGTCAATGTGAATACGGTTGTTGGAAACTGGCTAATGAGTTTATTTAGTTATAACTCGATCCTTCTAGACGAGAATGGGACCTCAGGGACCCATGTTCTTGGCAGCAACAGGCGTTTCTTTTTCTTTCATTTCCGTTTAGTTTCCGACTATGTTAGGGTATGTGCACAGCCGAATTTTCCCAGGCAAAGCTGATTCAGTAAATCCCCGCTATCTTTCACTCTATACTGTGAAACATAGAAAATCAGCAGCTTATTACACTCAGAAGCGACATGAAGAATGAGCATTCATTTCTTTCAACTGCTTCAGAGTTTTCGAACCCTCAAGTGGTTAAAAGAAGTGACTAAGGCCTCTTTCACACATCCATTTTTTGCCGTCCGGCGAGATCCGGCTTGTTTTGCATAAAACGGATCCGTTTTTTTTTTCTAATTGAGTTGCATTAGTGCCGGATCGCGCCACGTGTGCTTGCGTTTTGTCCGGTTTTTGCCGGATCCGTCTAAAATTTTGTTTCCGGCTGCCGGACACAACGCATGTTGTAACGTTTTTTGTGTCCGGCGAAAAAAACGGACAGCAGCGGATGCGGCGCAACCGGCTCTGGGGTACAATGCAAGTCAATGGGAGAATCCGGCCACCGGATCAGTCTTTAGCCTCATCCGGCCACCGCATTCCGTTTTGTCAGCTCTGAGCATGCCAAGTCTCTCTCCCCCTCCACCCTCTCTCTCTTTCTCTCCTTCTAGACATGCGCACAGTGCATTTTCCGGGTTCAAAAGTTCAGGACGGATCTGGCTAAAAATCGGATCCGTTCCATCAGTTTTCCCACAATCTCCACTGGATCCGTCTTTTTATATATTAGACGGATTCTGACGGACGCCGAAAAACGGATGTGTGGAAGTAGCCTAAGATAGAACATGTATATACCATTGTCATTTTGACATTGATGTATTTTATGTTTATCTTATGGGCCCAATTTCCGGGCATCTGAAAAAGTTGCCATTTACACATATCATTATTTGCTGGTTTTAACCACTTCACAAAATATTTATTTACTCGCTTATATAGCGCTATTAATTTCACAGCACTTTACAGGCATTATCAGTACTGTCAAAAAAGCAAAAGTTCAAATCACCCCCTTTTTGCCCTATTAAAAATAAAACAAAAAAACCTTATGCACATATTTGGTATCGCTGCATTCATATAAAGTCCAATCTAACAAAATATAAAATAAATTAATCCGATTGGTAAACGGCGTAACGAGAAAAAAATTGAAACACCGCAACATTGCGATAAGAGGCGATAAAAATATTGTGTCTGCCCCAAAATGGTATCAGTAAAAATGTCCACTCGGGGCAGAAAAAATAAGTCTTCACACAGCCCCATATCCTGAAAACTGAAAATGCTATAGGTCTAGCAAAATGGCGACGCAAGCAATTTTTTTCATTTTTCAAATTTCTGAACTTTTTTCACCACATAAATTAATTGAAAAACTGTATATATTTTGTATCTGCATAATCAAACTGACCTGAAGAATCATATTGCCAGGTAAATTTTACCATATAGAGAACATCGTAAATACAGAAAACAAAACAATTGTGGGATTGCAGTTTTTTACAATTTCAATGCACTTGAATTTTTTTTTCTTGCTATCCAGTTAATCATCACATGATAAAATGAATGATATCTTTCAAAAGTACAACTCATCCTGCAAAAAATAAGCCTTCCTGTGGTTATATGGATGGAAAAATAAATAAAATATAGTTCTTGGAAGAAGGGGACGAAAAACCAAAAATGGAAATTTGCTGCGACTTGAAAGGGTTAAAAGAAGGCATTATTTTTTCTAATCCTTGGCAAACCCTTTATTATTTCTTTTTATAAATTGCGATTTATATATTACATATGTATCTCTCCTTATTCTATAGCTCCAAACCTCTTTGTCTTAAATTTATGCAGTGCTTTTGAACTGGAGGAAGCATTTATCGTTCTTCTTTGCATAGTAGACCATTCTTAGGAGGAAATATAAGGCATTAGGAAAATACGGTACTCATTTTTGACTAAACAATTGGATTTTCTTTATGCACACAGAATAATTTCCTGGTTTGTTCTATAATGTTTTATGGATTTCCTAAAGATGCACATGGGATTAGTTGGCAAAGCAGGTGGTTTATGTGAAATGTAAGCATTGTAGTATGTATTGGTTAAAATCACCCAAGCCTGTGTGTTTATATTGGATAGACACCAAAAAGAGCTGAATTCTGGAAAGCTTCAAAAATATGGAATCGCCTTTATAAACACACGTGCTTAAAAACAAAACAAATTATACTGTAACTACATTTATCAAATTGACCACATACAGCATAATCTCTAGGTGCTACACCACATCATGTGAACACCATGTGCACGCGCATCATTCGAGGGACGTGATGGTACCCGCCCCAAAGACGACACTGTTGGACGCGATGATGTGATGGTACACGCACCACATATGACAGAAATGTAGTTCCCACACCCCCACTCCAGGTCTGCTACTCCCAACAGTTTCTGACAGACCGAATGTTAATGATTCTTCCCAACCAGTTACCTGACCCTACAGCCAATCAGTGACCTCCGCAGCCAGTCACTGGTGGTCGTGATGTTATCACTTCCCATGATTTCCCTGAGGCTGCTACTGTTGAAATATTTATAGAGCAATATACTTTCTTGTATGGTTTGTTACTGAGCAGATCTATGTCTGCTATGACACTCCAGATGTAGCATAACCCTAGAACCTGGCAAGGCAGCTATATGATACATGTGTTTTTTTTCCTGAAAAAGAAGTAACTCTACTTCAAAACGCATTGAAAATAAACCATGGTCTTACTTTACTACAGTGGGATATATGTCTTAATCTTGTCGGCAACGCGGAAATTATCCACTAACTCCTTTTTACCTCCTGATCTTTTTTTTTTATAAAAGAAATTTTACAAACGAGTAAATGAATTGATAGCTAATATACACAGTAATCTACACTTAGTGAGTTATTTTCCTTTTTTAAAAAAACTCTGTGGCAATATTTGCAATTCCCACCGTGTTCAGGAAAAGCTACAGTGGATAGACTAAATCCATAAGGGGAAGTTCTGAGGAAGCTATTTTATTAGACTCTCAAAATAAGCCATAAAATTTCTCTTTGGCTCTGGTACAATAATGAGGAAACGAGCCAGCACTCTCCTGGTCTGTCAGCTCCAAGAATCATCCCTACATAGATTTTTCCAGGAATCAACAACAATTACTTATCAATTACTTGAGGGGACTGATTTAACCCTGTTGGCAGTAAAAGGCTTCTTGACGTTCAGCTGAGCACACCTATTCAATACTTTAAAAATAAATGTGTGTTAAGACAAAAAATAGGCCATATGCTCACCTCCTCTTGTATCCTTTCTAATGTAACATGCTATATATTCCATAATTCAATTGCAATCTATTACATCCATATGTAAACTTGCGCCTCTTACCTATGCCTTTGTCTCTAGGTACAAAAACCAAGAATATCCACAAGGAAGGACAAAGTATATAATCCAAAATATTTTATTGTATGCAATAATAAAAACAATGGCAATGGAAAAATACCCAACACACAGTGCCTGTATATTACCGGCCCTATAACAAAAATTACTGTAAATACAATAAATCTTATAATATTTTGATCAAATAGGCAGGCATAAAAGGTAAAGAATTAATATCTTCCAATAAAATCAATGTATACACTGTGTTCCAAATTATTATGCAAATAATATTTTCTCAGATTTTCCCAAATTACCTATATGAATTGCAGTCATTGTAATTTTCCAGTCAAATAACTATTAGAGTACAATTGAAAGGTTTTTGTACAAACTGCCTATGATAACAGTATATTTATTAAAAAATAAAACACTCAAACTGCACTCAAAATGCATGTTCCAAATTATTATGCACAGCAGAGTTTTCTACCTTTTCATTTTAATAAAGAAGAAAAAAAATGGTCATTTTTGAAATAAGCATTAGCAGGTTATTACAATCTGAAATCAAACAGTTTTCAACTCAAAACTTTATTCTAGGTGATGTTACATTTGCACATAGGACCCCTTGTTCGAAAGGAGCTTCTGAACTCTCTCGTCCATTGAATTTGTCAGGTTTTGGATGGTTTCTGCTTCAATTGTTTTGCATGAGGACAGAATACCCTCCCAGAGCTGTTGCTTAGATGTGAACTGCCTCCCGCCATCATAGACACTCCTTTTGATGAGGCTCCAGAGGTTCTCAATGGGGTTGAGGTCAGGGGAGCATGGGGGCCACACCATAAGTTTGTCCCCTTTTATGCCCATAGCAGCCAGAGATGCAGATGTGTTATGTGCAGCATGAGACGGTGCATTATCATGCATTAAAATGATCTTGCTGCGGAATGCACGGTTCTTCTTCTTGAACCATGGCAGGAAGTGCTGTTTGAGAAACTCAACATACACTATGGAGTTCATCTTTACCCCTTCAGGGATCCTAAAGGGGCCGACAATCTCCCCATGATTCCAGCCCAAAACATTACTCCACCTCCTCCTTGTTGGCGCCGTAGCCGTGTTTGCATGGGGTGTACATCAACCAGCCATCCTCCACTCCATCCTTCTGGTCCATCGAACGTTGCATGGCACTCATCGGTGAACAAAACAGTTTTGAAGTCAGTCTTCATGTATTGTTTGGCCCACTGGAGCTGTTTCTGCTTGTGTGCAGTGGATAGAGGAGGTCGACAGGATGGCTTACGCACAGCTGCAAACCTCTGAAGGACCCTGCATCTTGTTGTTCGGGGGACGTTGGAGGCACCGGCAGCTTCAAAAACTTGTCTGCTGCTATGACAAGGCTTTTTTGCCGCTGCTCTTTTAACCTGATGTAATTGCCTGTAGGAAAGAGTCCTCAATTTTCCCTTATCAGCACGCACACGTGTGTACTGTGAATCAGCTACATACTTCTTGATTGTGCGATGATCACGATGAAGTGTCTTGGCAATGTTGATTGTAGTCATGCCTTGACCTAAACACTCCACAATTTGTTGCTTCTCAGCAGCCGACACATCCTTTTTCTTTCCCATTTTGGCAGAAAATGTAGGCTGCTTAATAATGTGGGACAGCCTTCTTAAGTAGTCTTGCCTTTCATTGGACACACCTGCCAAACTAATTAGCACAGGTGTCTGCAATTGCTTACAGTGATATAAAGAGCCCTGACACACATCACCATCAATGAGTTTAACTGACAAACAAAAAAATTCTTACCTTATCACTCCTAAACAATTTTTGCATAATTTGGAACACAGTGTAATAGTCCCAATTAGTATGTAGCTAAAGAGATTCCTAAAAGTATAAAATAGATCATCCCATTAAAGCATGTGTGAACACCAACATATAAAAAGTGCAAAAATTCACCATAGAACAGTGTACAAAATATATACCAATTATTGAAAAAAAGGAGGAGGAGTCACCATAATATGTGACTTCATAAAAAGGTGCACGTACTATGTGCAAATAATATTTATATATAATTATAAAAAACACAACCTTGTCAATGTGCATAAATAGCCATAGCTACAAAGTGCCAAGGATATGATGAAAATCACAAAAAGATAAAGAGCCACCCTACTAAAAAATAGATAAAAGGCAGCAAAGTGACAAATAAGCAAAAAATGAATGGGATATAATATATTTATATGAAACCCGAAGATGGTAAACTATATAGGAATCATACAAAATGAAAAGGCCACAATGATAGTAAAAAAGGGACTATACATTTAAATGCCGCCGGTTTCAAATACAGCAC
Organism: Oophaga sylvatica; assembly: GCA_033576555.1. Lineage (NCBI taxonomy): Eukaryota > Metazoa > Chordata > Amphibia > Anura > Dendrobatidae > Oophaga > Oophaga sylvatica. The sequence goes on from JARQOD010000003.1 coordinate 168,403,585, forward strand.
ATCCCCGACTCGCGTTTCGGAATGTAGATTCCTTCGTGTAGGTGCAACTGCACTAAGGCCACTTACACACGAGTATTTGGTGAGTTTTTTACCTATTTGTAAGCAGTGATGAGCGAACCCGAACAGTAAAGTTTGGGGTCCATACCGAACACGTACTGTTCGGGCACTGACTTCTCCAGGAACTCTGTGTTACTGTTCGTCAACCCGAACATTGGGTGTTTCCCACGTTGTCATCTGCATCGGGTTCAGCACCCCGAACATCTGGTGTTTCCCAGCCTGTCATCTGCATGCCAGCATGAGAAACCCTCTGATTTGATTATTATCACCGGTTAGAGTGCTACGGTTCCCACACTGTCAGATGACGGTGTGAGTCAGCAGCTGTGACTGGCGGTAAAAGTACTGAAATGATTACTACTCCCATCAGCCTGTGCCTGCTGTCACTGATAGCAGCAAGAGCAGGTGCTGCTGATGGGAGTATTCATCAGCCAGCGCCTGCTCTCTAAATAAATGAATAATGATAAAAAATGACGTTCTATTTTTGATAACCAGTGCAGGCAAAACTGACAGATGCGGGCTGCAGCCCTCAGCTGTCAGCTTTATCATGGCTGGTTATCAAGAATAGAGAGGTCCCCACAATTTTTGACAACCAGGCAAGTTAAAGCAGACAGCTGGGAACTGATATTCTCATGCTGGTAAGGGGCCATGGATATTGACTACTACCCCAGCCTAAAAATAGCAACCTGCAGTCACCTCAGAAAAGGCACTTCTGTTAGATGCGCCAGTTCTGCCTCTTTGCCCAGCTCTTCCGACTTGCTCTGTAGCGGTGGCAAGTTGGGTAATATTTGTGGGATTAATGTCAGCTGTTTTATGGATCTTACATCAAGGTTAGTAATGGAGAGGCGTTTATAAGACATCGATCCATTACTAACCCCATAATAAGTCTTGAAATAAACACAGCCAGAATAAAATCCTTTAATTGAAATTAATGACACAGACTCCTTTTATTTGAAATAAAAATAAAAATCTAATTTATATTCACCTGACGCCCATTCCATTGAAGCCCTCATCCCCTGTAAAAAAACAAAATAATAACCGTATCCCTCACCTGTCCTATATAAAGATCATCCCGACATATGACTTACATTGACAAGAGCGTAATCGCTGCTGTTAGTGTCTAGCTCCGAGCTCCCAAATGAGAAAGTTCAGAGTTAATAGCTGAACCCCGGTGAACTTATGGCACCGCTCGCTGCGTGAGAAAGTTGTCAGGCAGCGAATGGTGCCATAAGTGAAATAACCGGGGTTCGGCTATGAACTCTGGAAAACTTTCTCACTGGAGCTCAGCGCTATATACTGCAGGAGCGATTACACTCCTATCAGTGTAAGCCGGATGATGTGACTGCTCTCCAAATCATCCGAATCGTCGTGGGTCATTATGGATTATCTTCACATCGGAAAGGTGAGAGATATGGTTCTTTATTATTTTTCTTTTTTTACATGGGACATGTCTGCATCCACCAGGTGGAAATCCATCATTACCATGGCCAACAGATTGGAGAGTTCAAACTCTTAGCGTTGCCATGTGTAGAAGGAAACATTATTTTACTTAACCACCACTGTGGGATCGAGGGCTGGCTGCTGTGCTGAGAGAGGGTGGAGTATGGAGAACAGGAAAACTGTCTGTAAGTGAGGTGCAGGCGGAGATGTTATGGTGGATTTAGAAAGATGTGTTGTGCTAGGTGACACAAAAACAGCAGTCCTGTCCACTTCCGTTACAGCTGACGGGCTATCACTCACCCCAAATGTAGAGGTAAACAAATGTAGTTTCTGCGGCTGGAGACCAGTGTGAGAACAATTGGCATGGTGACTGAAGAGGAAGAAACAGCAAATATGGTTGATGGGACGGCCCATGGTTGGCGAGGTTTGCTAATCCGCATTTTAGCACAGTGAGATTCCCACAGTAAGGCACGTTGATTGAGCATGTGCTGGTTCATGCATGTAGTTGTCCAGCTATTGCAATTTTTGCTGCTATTGAGTTTTTTTTTGCAAATTTGGCACATAACATGAGTTGGATCATCCTTTGCAGTCTCAAGAAAAGCCCAGGCTATGCAACCCTTGCCGCCCCTGTGAACAGCACACACGCGACTGGTGCTAGCCACTGCCAGACTTAGGGCTGAGGATACAGCTTGTTGTGGTTCAATCACTTTGTGTCTGTGTGGGAAGTTGCAATGTAACCTCCTCATCTTCCTCCTCTGCGGAGTTACTCAGCTGCATGCCTCTGGGTTCACACCAAGTGGGATCTACAACCTCATCATCATCCTCTCTGTTCTCATACTCCTCATCCTGAAAGTCACCATGCTCCTCTTCCTGCCCTGACACCACAGTAAAGTCTGCGTCTGCCTCTGGCATTTGAGTCTCATCAGAATCACCTCAACCCCTGGTGGTTAATGTCTGATGATGAGGGTCTGGATTCTGCTCATACCCTACTATGTACAGCCCTGGATCTAAGCTAAAAAATTTTTAGGGCATCGGTGCAGATGCTTTCCTTCTCTGGATTCTGTGATTTTTCTGAGCAGACATCTGATGCCCATGGAATAGAATGTGTGAACAGCTCTGGAGAATTACCTATCTGTGGTTCCTGACAGTCAGTTGCGTGTTTCGAAATGTGTGATGTGGGGGAAACAAAAGTGATTGGGGTGCAACCTCTGAGGATTATACTGTGTGTGTTAAGGTGGAGGAAAAGGATGAAAGGCCACTTGATGCAGTGCTTGCCATGCACTGAAGCACGTGCTGTTTATGGTCCTCAACTACAAGGCATACCACTGTCCGTCTGCCAATGAAAGAGAGTGGAGTAGCCCTTCCAGTAAAAGATGTTGCCAGTGGTCTTTGGATAGGATGAAATGGTGTTTGTTCAGTTGTGCTTTCATTAACATTAACACCTAACTCACATGCACATCGGAATCAAAACAAAAATTGGCACTCTGAATATTAAATAATGGAACAAACGAAGATAATTGTTGCTGTGGTTTTTTCTTTTTAATTGCATCCGTGAAAGAAAAAAGTGATGTACATAAAAGATGAACGTTTTCGGCCGTACAACAACAGCCTCATAGCTTCTCTCTTGTAAGCTCCACACAGCGCCTTGACTTTGCTAGTTCTAGCCTCCAGCGCTTTCCCCTATTAGAATTGGATGTCACTTCCAAGTTACCCACCTTCTGTGGTTTACCTCACCACATCCGTTTTTTCAAAGTTCAAATCTGTACATAGTGTCTGAAGAAGGCTGCTGTTGTACGGCCGAAAACGTTCATCTTTTATGTACATCACTTTTTTCTTTCACGGATGCAATTAAAAAGAAAAAACCACAGCAACAATTATCTTCGTTTGTTCCATTATTTAATATTCAGAGTGCCAAGTTTTGTTTTGATTCTGATATTTGGGCTGGAGACCTTACTTGTGCACCTACATTCATATCAGTTCATTGAGTGCCATGTTTTTTGTATCACATGCACATTGAACATAAAGCCTATTCCCCCTTCCACTATGACTTCACTTTTTCTCACTCATGTTGTATGTACCCTTCCCCTCTTGTAACCTGCTATTTCACATCCTTAGGTCCACAGCTGTCAGTCACCTGTCCACTAAATGAACAATCACTATTATCTTAGTGTGCCTTAACAACACTTTTATACCTAACAATTTTTAAGAGGAAATCTGGCCTTCTGATTTCTCACTGAAATACAGTTTTATCACAAATGATTTGACTTGGCAAATGGTACCTCCTGAGCCTGCAACACAGTTTTTGCTCAATTCAATTAGATGCTGGAAGATCGATTTCACACAAAACAGGATCCTATCTAGCTAACTGACAAGTTCACTTCCAGCACTATCCGGTGCGGCTTCTCTACACTGTGACACTGAGAAAATGGTGACAGCAAAACAAGATGTCCGCTTTTTATATGACCAGGGACATGTGACTTTGGCAGTCAATCACTGAAAACCTTGTGTCATGATGTTGTGGATGGTTTCTGTGCCCTGATTGGCTGTCAGAATATGCACACATTAACCCCTTCATGACCCAGCCTATTTTGACCTAAATGACCTGGCCATTTTTTGCAATTCTGACCAGTGTCCCTTTATGAGGTAATAACTCAGGAACGCTTCAACGGATCCTAGCGATTCTGAGATTGTTTTTCCGTGACATATTGGGCTTCATGTTAGTGGTAAATTTAGGTCGATAATTTTTGCGTTTATTTGTGAAAAAAATGAAACTTTGGCCAAAATTGTGAAAATTTCGCAATTTTAAAATTTTGAATTTTTATTCTGTTAAACCAGAGAGTTATGTGACACAAAATAGTTAATAAATAACATTTTCCACATGTCTTCTTTACATCAGCACAATTTTGGGAACAACATTTTTTTTTGTTAGGAAGTTATAAGGGTTAAAAGTTGACCAGCGATTTCTCATTTTTACAGCAAAATTTACAAAACCATTTTTTTAGGGACCACCTCACATTTGAAGTCACTTTGAGGGGTCTATATGGCAGAAAATACCCAAAAGTGACACCATTATAAAAACTGCACCCCTTAAGCTACTCAAAACTACATTCAAGAAGATTATTAACCCTTCAGGTGCTTCACAGGAACTAAAGCAACGTGGAAGGAAAAAATGGACATTTTAATTTTTCCAACAAAATTTTTCTTTTAGCATCAATTTTTTCATTTTTGTATGGGCAACAGGATAAAATGGACCCTAAAATTTGTTGGGCAATTTATCCTGAGTACACCGATACCTCATATGTGGTCATAAACCACTGTTTGGGCACACGGCAGGGCTCAGAAGGGAAGGAGCGCCATTTGACTTTTTGAATGGAAAATATGCTGGAATATTTAGCGCTTGCCATGTCGCGTTTGGAGAGTCCCTGTGTGCGTAAACATTGGAGCTCCCCACAAGTGACCCCATTTTGGAAACTAGACCCCCCAAGGAACTTTTCTAGATGCATAGTGAGCACTTTGAAACCCCAGGTCCTTCACAAATTGATCCGTAAAAAAAAAAAGTACTTTTTTTTCACAAAAATTTTCTTTTAGCCTCAGTTTTTTCATTTTCACATGGGCAACAGGATAAAATGGATCCTAAAATTTGTTGGGCAATTTATCCTGAGTACACCGATACCTCATATGTGGTCATAAACCACTGTTTGGGCGCACGGCAGGGCTCAGAAGGGAAGGAGCGCCATTTGACTTTTTGAATGGAAAATATGCTGGAATATTTAGCGCTTGCCATGTCGCATTTGGAGAGTCCCTGTGTGCCTAAACATTGGAGCTCCCCACAAGAGACCCCATTTTGGAAACTAGATCCCCAAGGAACTTTTCTAGATGCATAGTGAGCACTTTGAAACCCCAGGTCCTTCACAAATTGATCTGTAAAAAAAAGAAAGTACTTTTTTTTTTCACAAAAATTTTCTTTTAGCCTCAGTTTTTTCATTTTCACATAGGCAACAGTATAAATTGGATCCTAAAATTTGTTGGGCAATTTCTCCTGAGTACAGAGATACCTCATATGTGGTCATAAATCACTGTTTGGGCGCACGGCAGGGCTCAGAAGGGAAGGAGCGCCATTTGACTTTTTGAATGGAAAATTAGCTCCAATCGTTAGCGGACACCATGTCATGTTTGGAGAGCCCCTGTATGCCTAAACTTTGGAGCTCCCCCACAAATGACCCCATTTTGGAAACTAGACCCCCTAAGGAACTTATCTAGATGCACAGTGAGCACTTTGAACCCCAGGTGCTTCACAGAAGTTTATAACGCAGAGCCGTGAAAATAAAAAATCATTTTTTTTTCTCAAAAAATGATTATTTAGCCCACTATTTTTTATTTTCACAATGGTTACAGGAGAAATTGGACCCCAAAAGTTGTTGTCTAATTTGTCCTAAGTACGCTAGTACCTCAGATGTGGGGGGGAACCACTGTTTGGGCACACGTCAGGGCTCGGAAGGGATGTAGTGACGCTTTGAAATGCCGACTTGATGGAATGGTCTGCGGGCAGGCAGAGCCCCTGATGTGCCTAAACAGTAGAAACCCCCCACAAGTGACCACATTTTGTAAACTAGACCCCTCAAGGAACTTATCTAGATGTGTGGTGAGCACCTTGAACCCCCACGTGCTTCACAGAAGTTTGTAATGCAGAGCCGTGAAAATAAATCATTTTTTTCCTCAAAAACTGATTTTTTTAACCCACAATTTTTTATTTTTACAAGGGTAACAGGAGAAATTGGACCACAAAAGTTGTTGTACAGTTTGTCCTGAGTACACTGGTACCCCATATGTGGGGGGAACCACTGTTTTGGCGCATGGGAGAGCTCAGAAGGGAAGGAGCGCATTTTGGAATGCAGACTTGATGGAATGTTCTGCGGGCGTCATGTGTCTGCAGAGCCCCTGATGTGCCTAAACAGTAGAAAACCCCACAAGTGACCCTATTTTGGAAACTAGACCCCCAAGGAGCTTATCTAGATGTGTAGTGAGCACAAGGGCTACACAGAAGTTTATAACGCCGGGACATGAAAATAAAAAAATCATTTTTTCCACAAACATGATCTTTTAGTCCCCAATTTTTTTATTTTCCCAAGGGTAACAGGAGAAATTAGACCCCAAAAGTTGTTGTCCAATTTGTCCTGAGTACGCTGATATCCCATATGTGGGAGAAAACTACTGTATGGGCACACGTCGAGGCTCAGAAAGGAAGTAGTGACGTTTTGAAATGCCGACTTCATGGAATGGTCTGCGGGTGTCATGTTACGTTTGCAGAGCCCATGATGTGCCTAAACAGTAGAAACCCCCCAAGTGACCCCATTTTGGAAACTAGATATCACGAACACCGCACTGCACTTGCTCACTGAGCCAGTGCGCGTGTCCTGAATAAGACAAACTGCACGCAAAGATACCTGTGGAGCGAGGCAGTAGCGGTGAAGATGCGTGCTTCAGACTAACAGGACCCTAAGCACATGACTGCCAAGGGGCGGCGCTGGCCACAGGTCTCTCAGAGAAAGCAGTAACAGACAGAGAATGCTTCAGGCTAGAGGACCTTAAGCACGTGACTGCTGATGGGCGTGGCCTAAGCTCCAGAGAGCTATGAGCGGAAGGAAAACTCCTAGAAGGGTAACTACGGGACAGAGTTACCAAGGGGCATAGACAAAACGGATAGTCAGGATAGCTAGGTCATACACAGAGGGAGCAACGCAGTACAAGAGGAGCAGGCAGAGAATAACCAGAACGTAGCCAAGGGATCAGAAAACCAGAACGGCAAATACAGTACCAAGACAGTAGACAAACTCACAACGAAGAGACGGACCAGGTCAAAACCAAACAAGCAACAAGATCAGGCACAGGCACACAGGAGGTCAACTAACTCAGCCGAGGGCAGGAGTATAGCTGACACCAGACCTAGGTCAATTGGCAACTAAATAGCCGCCTTCTGCCAGAGAGAGGCTGAAACCATTAACCCCAGTCTGGCCAGGACGGGACAAAGACAAAACCCCGTCCTGGGTCATGACAGTACCCCCCTCTCAACGGGGGGCCACCGGACCCCGGGTTTCTCAGGACACCTGGCATGAAAGGCCCCTATCAACTGATCCGCATGAATAGATCGGGCAGGAACCCACGACCGGTCCTCTGGACCGTAGCCTTTCCAATGTATCAGATACTGAAGAGCACGACGGACAAACCTAGAGTCAAGAATTCGTTCCACCTCGTACTCAGACTGCCTGTCTACCAAAACCGGTGGTGGGGAAGACAACGGTCCTTCCCTACAGGACCCCACAGGTTTCAAAAGGGCCCTATGGAAAACGTTGGGAATCCGTAGAGACGGAGGGAGATGCAACCAAAATGCCACCGGGTTAACTGCTTCCGTAATTTCATAAGGACCAATAAATTTAGGTCCAAGTTTCGCAGAGGGGACCTTGAGCCTTATATTCCTAGTAGATAACCATACCTTATCCCCAAACCTGGAACACCGGCCCCACAGACCTTTTTTTGTCAGCAAAAAACTTATATTTAGACTGAGCCTTCGTAATGTTCCTTTGGACCTCCTGCCATAACTCCCCCCACCGCTGGATTGTCCCATCCGCTCCAGAACACCCAGAGTCCAAACGGGAGAACTCCCCAAAATGTGGATGAAACCCATAATTGCAGAAAAAGGGAGATGTGCCCGTAGACTGGTTAATGCGGTTGTTAAACGCAAACTCAGCCAAAGGTAACGCAGTACACCAATCATCCTGTCGGGCTGAGGTCAGGCAACGCAGGATTTGCTCCAGAGACTGATTGGTCCGCTCAGTCTGCCCATTAGTCTCTGGATGATAAGCGGATGAAAAAGACCAATACCCAACCTCTTACAAAATGCCCTCCAAAATCTGGAAACAAATTGTACCCCCCTATCAGACACCACATTCAAGGGTACCCCATGCAACCGCACCACATGCTCAACAAACAATCTGGACAACGTTTCCGCATTAGGTAAAGCCGCCAAGGGTACAAAATGTGCCTGTTTACTAAACCTGTCCACCACTACCCAAATGACGGTGTTACCCTTGGAAGGAGGAAGGTTGGTGATAAAATCCATGGACAAATGGGTCCATGGTCTATCAGGAATTGGCAGTGGCACCAATTCCCCGGCCTGCCGGTTATGGGGGGGTTTCGCACGGGCACATACTCCACAAGCAGACACAAATTCCCCAACATCAGAGGCTAAAGAAGACCACCAGAATATCCTAGCGATGGCCCTCCGGGTAGCCGAGATCCCAGGATGTCCACCCAGAACTGAGTCGTGGAATTCCCGAAGGATCCTGAGTCTAAATTGAACTGGTACAAAAAGTTTATCCACTGGCTTAGCCGGAGGGGCAAGAGACTGAGCTTCCCGAATCTCCTGCTCCAACCCAGCAGAAACAACTGCCACTACCACCCCAGGCTGAAGAATGGAGGATGGAGGTTCGGGGGGAGACACCGGATCCAGACTGCGTGACAAGGCATCAGCCTTGACATTTTTGGTTCCTGGCTGAAAAGTGATGGAGAACTGGAATCGGGAAAAAAAAAGCGACCATCTTGCCTGTCTAGGAGTCAACCTTTTAGCAGACTCAATGTAAGCTAGGTTCTTGTGGTCCGTAACCACGGTAATAGGATGGACAGCACCCTCCAAAAAATGCCTCCATTCTTCAAAGGCCAACTTCACGGCCAGAAGTTCTCGATTCCCAACATCATAGTTTCTCTCCGCAGGAGAGAATTTCTTAGAGAAAAAGGCACAGGGTCTCAAATTAGTCAAAGTGGCGGGTCCCTGGGACAACACCGCCCCCACCCCCACCTCCGAGGCGTCCACCTCAACAATAAATGGTTCAGACGGGTCCAGTTGAATAAGAACCGGAGCAGACATGAAACATTTTTTTAAAAACTTAAACGCCGCCACCGCTGCGGCTGACCAATTCTTGACATCAGCCCCCTTTTGAGTCAGATCTGTGAGAGGTTTAACTACCTGCGAGAACCCCCTTATAAACTTGCGATAGTAATTTGCGAATCCTAAGAATCGTTGCAGAGCCTTCAAATCACGAGGTTGTACCCAATCAACAATGGCCTGCACCTTATTAGGATCCATGCGATACCCCTCAGCAGACACAATGAACCCCAGAAAAGACAGTTCCTGAACGAAGAATTAACATTTCTCTAGCTTAGCAAAGAGACAGTTTTCCCGGAGCCTTTGGAGAACTGCCCGAAGATGATCATTGTGAGTTTGTTTATCAGGCGAGTAGATAAGAATGTCATCCAAATACACAACCATAAAACGCCCAATAAAGTCAGAGAACACATGATTAATAAAATTTTGGAAGACTGCTGGTGCGTTGGTCAGACCGAAAGGCATGACCAAGTTTTCAAACAACCCTTCAGTAGTGAGAAAAGCAGTCTTCCACTCATCTCCCTCCTGGACCCGGATAAGGTTATATGCCCCCCGCAGATCCAATTTCGAAAACCACTTAGCCCCAGACAACTGGTTGTACAAATCAGGAATAAGTGGGAGGCGGTAAGTATTTCTCACAGTTATCTTATTTAACTCTCGAAAATCGATGCATGGGCGCAAACCACCGTCTTTTTTCTTAACGAAAAAGAACCCCGCCGCCATAGGGGAAACAGAAGGACGAATGTGTCCCTTACGAAGGCTCTCGGAAATGTATTCTTTCATAGCAGCCCGCTCGGGACCCGAGAGGTTATACAAGCGGGCCTTGGGCAATTTAGTACCTGTAACCAGGTCAATGGCACAATCAAATGGGCGGTGTGGTGGTAAAACTTCAGCCTCTTTTTCAGAGAAAACGTCCGCATAGTCCTTCAGGTACTCCGGAATACCTTCCAGACCAACGGACGACACAGACACAGTAGCAAGACATCTTTCAGAACAATTAGATCACCATTTAACAATATCACGGGAATCCCAGTCAGTAATCGGGTTATGCCGTTGCAACCAGGGAAACCCTAACACTAGGCCAGCAGAGAGGTTATCCAAAACAAAACATGACATATGCTCCTGGTGAAGGGCCCCCACCCTGAGGGTGAATTCTTCAGAAACAAAATGAACACCGTCCTTGGTGAGAGGTGTAGAATCAATGGCCATTATTTTTATAGGAGTCTCCAACCTAACTGTCCCTAATCTACAGCTGGCCACCAGCTTAGAGTCAATCAGGTTCAAGGATGACCCACAGTCCACAAAAGCTGAAATAAGGAAAAAGCAGTTCTTCACACCAAGTTCCACCTTTAACAGTATCTTAGAAAATGAAGGAAAGGGTACCTGAGAGTCTGAGTGACCTCCACGATGATCACCCAGACTCAGTCGCTTGTTAGTCGGTGGGCAGGATGGACAGTTACTTTTCCAATGTCCAGGATCACCGCAGTAAAAACACAGCTTTTCTAAGCGCCTCCGTCTCCTTTCTTTCTCTTTGAGGTCGATGGCTCCCATCCCCATGGACTCCAATACAGGACTGGCTCCCCTTCCACTGGAGAAAAATGGTGTCTCAACCTGCATCACACCTCTCGCCCGCAGCCTGCGATCCATTCAGACGGCCTGTGTCATGGCGTCC
>JARQOD010000003.1:168414789-168514950 GCA_033576555.1 Oophaga sylvatica
AAATAAATGCAAGTCACATCAAAGAAATTTTACCACTATCATGAAGTACAATATGTCACGAGAAAACAGTATCAGACTCACCATGGAAGCGTTCCAGAGTTATTACCTCATAGAGGGACAGTGGTCAGAATTGTAAAAATTGGCCCGGTCATTAACATGCAAACCACCCTTGGGGTCAATGGGTTAAAAACAGGCAGGGAAATGTTTTACCTCATAGAAAGAATCAGATGTGATCCTGTGCTGTGCTATCTGTATACTTTTTTTGCTTCCCTCTCCTGGCCAGATGTGGTTTGATCAGACCAGGTCCCTGCACAGTCAGACACAGCCATTACACGGTACACAGGATGCGCACATTTGTAAGATTATCTCAGCACAGGAACATTTTTTTAACCCATCCAACTGTGGAAGTTAATATTATTTCAAGATCTATTGATTAAAATGAACTTTAGTTGGAGGGAAAACCCATTTAAAGCTTCCTTTACATCTGTCCTAAAGGTTCAATTAGGTGCTTCTGTCACAGATTCTTACTGTAAACTACATTTCCCACAACCACTATGCTGATTCTTCAGCCTCCCTGCACGTCTCATGGTGTCCTCTGAGGCTACCTCCCCACGGTCAGTAATCGGCAGCGCTTTGAACGCAGCACATGTTCGCTGCATCCAAAGTGCTGCCGGCTATTGAACGCAGAGATAAATAGACATGCTGCGGTCTTGAAAGACGAACCGCATGTGCGTCTCCGCAGAGAAGTCGGAAGCAGCCGTGCACGCATAGTGGGCATGGGATTTCTTGAAATCCCATCCACTATGATGTAACACCTGTCCGCAGCGGATTGGATGCTGCGGATGTACGCAGCGCCCAACCCGTAGCGTTTACTGACCGTGGGAACATACCCTAATGGATCTAACTCACCAGTTGAAATGCTGCCATCTATTTAGCACAGATGGCACCTGCTTTTTGTGGAGTGGGTTCAGTTCTTGAACCTGCATTATGCACCAACATAATGACGGATATATAAGTAAATGAGCAACAAGGTTTTCAGCATGAAAACAGCTTTTAAAGGGGTTGTCCACCCTAGCATGTTGTAAAATAAAACAATAATATATACGCCCATCCTTATTCCCTTATGCTTTTCTTCTAGCGCTGTCTGCATCCCCAGCCAGTCTCTGTGGTTCTTCTCCTGCTGGAGCCAAGTCCAAGACAACTGCAACCAATTAATGCCCACAGCGGTGTTCAACTAATCAAACAAAGCTGCAGTCAATAACAGGCTGTAGAGCTTACATTTTGCTATAGTAGTGCCATGGTGTACAGAGCTTGCTTTTTATTTTAAAGAAAACCGCCAGGTTTGAACAACACCATTAAGATCTAGTTTGGCTTTAAAAAAAAAAAACATTTTAAGTTAAAATTTCTCCTACAAGATGTTAAATTGCCCTACTAGGTTCATGACAAATAACATGGTAATCAATGCCACTCTTTACACATCACTATATAAGCACAAGAGCATTAGAACAGACTTTTAACATTCCCAGAATTGTGGAAGACAAAAAACAACACTATTCCCATCAGATACTTCACAAATTCAGCGGTTTATAACTCAGTATTATTATTGGAGAGTATCCTAAAAACAAATATTTCTTCTAATTGAATGGCTCTTATTTCAATGACTAAATATGCCAAACATTACCCTCAATAGAGTGAACATTGTTAGGAAATGTTCCTAGAAATGCATAGGACAAAGGGTCTGAAGTGTTATGAAGGTCTCCTCCCACACACTACCTTGTAAACTGAAAGTAGTCCTTAACTTGTAATTGCAGAGAAGCAATGGCTGAACTATCGTAACAATGATCAGCAAGAAATTAAAACACTGCAACAACAATGTCATCAAGCCACCATCATCTTAAAATGAATGACTAAAAAATCGGAACATTTTCTGAAGAGGAGTGTTCCTTCCAACTAAATGATTCTTATTTGTTGATTAAATATGACAAATGAAGCTCTGAATAGGGTAAGCATTGTTGGGATACGTTCATATAAATGTTTATATTAAAGTATTATTTCCCAAATACTACAAAGGATGGGACTAAAATGCTGATCACTCGGGTTCAACAACTGGGACCTACAGCGTTCACAAGAACAGGGTTCTGGAACTGTGACAATGGTTCTCTGCAGCTCTGACTTTAATGGAGCGGAGGTGTTCACACTTAGCTACGCTCCATTCAAAAAAACAAACATATTGTGCTTTATTCAGCCTCCCAGCTACAGAGCAGAATCTTTGCCAATTCCCCTGGTGTCTGTTATTGTCTACAGCACTGACGTCTACAGCCAATAACTGAGCTCGGCAGCTCTGCACAAGTTGACATGTAAGGAGATGAACATACTGCTCCTATTTCCCTCTTGAAGAAACAAGTTTAAAGCTATTTTGTGTAATGTGAAATGTGAGGTATAATGTGAATTGTGATGTGCATTAAAGATGTTCGTAATATTGATGATGTATGTAGTTTGACGATAGGGATAGTGAGAGTTAATGTTTGGGACTAGCTCAGAGTGTGAGCGACTGGGCAAAAGGGAAAGTGACAATTTCCTGTTAGGAAGTCACATAGGGTCTGGAGTGCAAAGAAAGAAGAGCTAAGGTCCATTGTGAGCAGTTCCGTTTCTTTGGTGTCCCTAAAGTGAGAGGAGTCCGAAGGAAAGAGATAGCATGATCTTGAGCAGAAGTGACTAAGAGACAGAGTGATCTACTGAAGATGGGTCCTGGGAGAGGATGACTAGCAGAAAGGCCCTGAGGTACCTGCCATAATGGCACCCTGAGTGGAGAGAAGACTCGGAACTGTGGGAGGAGTAAAGGACTTTTGCTTAACAGGACTGTAGTACTGAGCTTGGTTGTGGTGAAGTAGTGAGAAACAATGGAGACAGAGGACAAGTAGAGAGAGTGAAGAGGAAAGGTGAACAATAGATAAACGAAAGAAGGAAATTGTGTGGAAAATGCTTCGAGTTGTAAAGGAAATGTTCATAAGACTCTGTACCCACTATCTCATATATATTCCCTAACCATTTCCTGGGAAAAAGTTTATTTTCAAAAGGTGGTTTCCCTCATTAAACTCAGAAACATCTGGTCTTTGCAAACCCGCAACATCGGTTATATGCGACCTGCATGAGCGTAGCGCCCTGGCAACACAATTCCACACACCCAGCCATGACCCCCACTTTCATGTAATGCGCTTGAGTGTGGCAGACGAGTACCTCACAAATGGCTTCCTCCCCATGACACGTTGACGACAAAAGCGGCTAAGCTCAGTAATTGCCTGCAGTGCTCTCAAAGCATAACAGACACCAGGAACATCATCAGAGAGTCAGCACTGGACCAGGGAGGGTGAGTAAAGCAGTTTATCTTTATAAAACAAACTGCAGGCAGGGTACAGGGGTTTTCAGAAACAGGAAAACACCTTTGATGAATATCAGTAGGTTTCAAGGCACTCTCTCAAGTACTAAAACTACTTTGATACCATTGAATTGAGTAATACAGTGGGCAACACAGTAGCTCAGTGGTTAGCACTGCTGCTTTGCAGCGCTGAGGTCCTCGCTTCAAAACCCACCAAGGACAATATCTGTAAGAAGTTTGTTCTCCCCATGTTGGCGTAAGTTTCCTCCGGGGTCTCCGGTTTCCTCCTACACTCCAAAGACATACTGATAGGGAATTTAGATTGTGAGTCCCAATGGGGACAGCGATGATGATGTCTGTAAAGCACTGTGGAAATAATGACACTATAGAAGGATAATACCAAATAATAAACTGAAATATTTCCATAAGTCACAACTCACTAGTATGAGCACACTGATGAGATGAGGCATGCAGTCAATGTGTACTGGCCATACACAACTACTATGGTGGATTTTCCAACGTGCGGAAATATCCATGAAGAGTTGAAAGGGTCTTGGCAACTTGGAGAGAACCAAAATCTGCTTTAGTACAAAGAACAATGACGGTAAGCTGCATACGTAAGCACAAGTGTTTCTGTACTTTCTGATATACTGTGTCATGAGTTTCAATATTCATTTCTGAAAGCCCAAAATGTATGATTTATACACATGAAGTGGTTTGTCATAAAATGCTAGTGTGCAGTCATCATAGTTTACTGTACTTTAATTGCATTTCACTAACTTACTAGACTTGCCTCTACATTTACAAACTACTGCCCCCTGGTGATACCTAGATTGAATGGATCACAACATTATTTTACCCAAAGCTCACTGTTCAGCATCTCGTTTCTATGTGTTCTCAACAGAAAATCCTACTCAAAAAATCACAGGAAACTGGTGAAACTTTTTCAAGATATCACAGCAGAGATATCTTAATAAAGTCCATTCATGGCTCACTCAAAGTTTCAAGAACTTGTTTCAAATAGTGACATTAACGTTTAATTAATGTTATATTTACTCTTGAATTAAATGACTATGGGTACAGCCAATTTAATCACCATCACAATAAGTTCTTACTTAATTGTTCTTTATATGTTGTATACAACTTGTTCCTAAATGTACATTCAATTGCGAATACGTGTATTGTCAACCTTTGTTATACAGCCAATTTTTTTTTCCTTATTATGAACCATACTAATCTGAATTTTATTCTTTTGAGTACTTCCTTTTTGGAATCCATTCCCATATCTGTAAGTGGTACCTCACCCCAAATTAATATGACCAAAAACCATGATGGTCTTGATACCATTAGCAGGAATAGTAGTAATGCTAATGAAAAAAAACAGAAATTTGGTGAAAATTTCGCAATTTTCAAACTTTGAATTTTCATGCCTTTAAATCACACAAATATGTCACACAAAATACTTAATAAGTAACATTTCTCACATGTCTACTTTACATCAGCACAATTGTGGAACCAAATTTTATTTTTGCTAGGAAGTTATAAGGGTTAAAAGTTGAACAGCGATTTCTCATTTTTACAACACCATTTTGTGACACCATTCAAAAACTGCACCACTCAAGGTGCTCAAAACCACATTCAAGAAGTTTATTAACCCTTCAGGTGCATCACAGGAATTTTTGGAATGTTTAAAAAAAATGAACATTTTACTTTTTTACTTTAAGGCTATGTGCACACGTTGCGGAATTGCGGCGAAAATTTCCGCGGCAATCCAGAACCTCCCTGCTGCGGGAAATACGCATTTTTATTGGTATGCGTATTCCCACCAGAAACTAGCGTTTTGCAAGCGCAATTAGCTTGCAGAAAGCTAGAGTTTTCCAAGCGATCTGTAGCATCGCTTGGAAAACTGAGTGACAGGTTGGTCGCACTAGTCACACATAGGGTTTGACAAGTGTGAGCAACTTTTTACTATTGATGCAGCCTATGCCGCATCAAAAGTAAAAAGATCTAATGTTAAAAATAATAAAAAAAATAAAAAATCGTGATATTCTCACCTTCCGGCGGCCCCCGCAGCCTTCCCGCCTTTTAGCGACACTCCCGGCCAATAGCGTTCCCAGGCATCCTTAGCGACAATGACTCCAGATGACGTAGCATCACGCGAGACTGCTACGTCATCTGGGGTCATTGTCGCTAAGGACGCCTGGGAACGGGATTGGCCGGGAGCGTCGCTGAGAGGAGGGAAGGCTGCGGGGGCCGCCGGAAGGTGAGAATATGACGATTTTTTATTTTAATTATTATTTTAATATGGATATGGTACCCAGGGCCTGGAGGAGAGTCTTCTCTCCTCCAGACCCTGGGTACCATCCGCACATGAACCGCTTACTTTGCGCATGGTGGACATAGCCACATGCGGAAAGCAAGCGGTTCAATGCATTCCTATGGCGGCGGAATCGCCGTGATTCTGCAAAAACAATGAGCATGCTGCGTATTTTTCCACTATGCGATTCCGCCATGGAAAAACACGCAGCATGTGCACAGCATTGCGGAATCCCATAGAATATAATGAGTTGCGTTGGGTAAGCGTTTTTGCTGCGTTTTTGCCGCGAAAAACAAAACGCTAACAATCCGCAACGTGTGCACAAAGCCTAAATGTTTAATTTACTTCAGATACATTTTTTTTATTTTACCAAGGGTAACAGGAGAAATTAGACACCAAAAGTTATTGTGCAATTTGTCTTGAGTACGCTGATACCCTATATGTAGAGGTAAACCACTATTTGGGCGCATGGCAGAAATCGGAAGGGAAGGCGCGCCGTTTGACTTTTTCAACGCAAATTGGCTGGAATTCAGATCGGATGCCATGTCGCGTTTGGAGAGCCCCTGATGTGCCTAAACAGTGGAACCCCCCCCACAAGTGACAGCATTTTGGAAACTAGACCCCCCCCAAGGAACTTATTTAGATGTGTGGTGAGCACCTTGAACACCCAAGTGCTTCACAGAAGTTTATAACATAGAGCAGCAAAGATAAAAAATCATATTTTTTCCACAAAAATTCTTTTCACCCCCAATTTTTTATTTTATCAAGTGTAACAAGAGAAATTGGACCCCAAAAGTTGTTGTGCAATTTCTCTTGAGTACGCCGATAACCCATACATAGGGGAATACTACTTTTGAAGCACAGTGCAACGCTCAGAAGGGAAGAAGCGCCATATTGGAGTTCAGATTTTCTGGAATGGTTTGAGGGTGCCATGTCACATTGGCAGAGCCCCTGAGGTGCCAGAACAACAGAAACACCCTATATGTGAACTCATTTTACAAACTACACTCCCCAATGAATTCATCTAGTGGTGCAGTGATCATATTAACACATGTGCCTCACAGAATTTTATACCAATGAGCGGCGAAGAAAGAATAAATTACCGTATATACTCATGTATAAGCCGACCCGTGTATAAGCCAACCCCCCTAATTTTGCCACAAAAAACTTGGAAAACTTATTGACTCGCGTATAAGCCGGTTGTATAAGTTGCCGTCCTGCTCTGTGCTCCCCCATCTAGCTGTGCGCCCCCATTCTCCTCTGTGTTCCCCTCCTCCTGCTCCATTATCCTGTCCTGCTCCATGCTTTCCATCCTCCCCCGTCCTGCTCCGTGCTCCCCCATCCAGCTCTGCACTCCCCCATTCTCCTCTGTGCCCACCCCCATCCTGCTCCGTGCTCTCCATCCTCCCCCCGTCCTGCTCCGTGCTCTCCGTCCTCCCCCCGTTCTGCTCCGTGCTCTCCGTCCTCCCCCCATTCTGCTCCGTGCTCTCCGTCCTCCCCCCGTTCTGCTCCGTGCTCTCCGTCCTCCTACCCGTCCTGCTCCGTGCTCTCCGTTCTCCCCCGTTCTGCTCCGTGCTCTCCGTCCTCCCCCCGTCCTGCTCCGTGCTTCCCCCCATCCTCCTCCATCATACTCACCCTCCCCGTGCCATCGCTGAACATCCCGGCCGCAATCCTGCGTTCTCCCCGGCTTCCTGCAGCTCTCCAGCGCTGACGTAATACCGCTCATTAAGGCCATGAATATGGAGGCCACGCCCATGGGAGTGGCGTCGCGTCCATATTACATGACCTTAATGAGCGGGTATTACGTCACCGCTCAGCGCTGGAGAGCTGCAGGAAGCCGGGGAGAACGCAGGATTGCAGGGACGTTCAGCGATGGCACAGGGAGGGTGAGTATGATGTCCCAGCCACGGCTCCTGCCGCGGCATCCCCTCCCCTGCTGGTTTCTGCCCTATGACTCGTGTATAAGCCGAGGGGGCATTTTCAGCACAAAAAAAGGTGCTGAAAATCTCGGCTTATACACGAGTATATACGGTACATTTTTACCACATAAATGTTGTTTTAGCCCCAAGTTTTTAATTTTTCTGAGGGCTAATAGAAAATATTAGAAAAAGTCAATTTTTTCCTCAGTGCGCCAATACCCTACACGTAATCAGGAAATATTTTTCAGGCACAGTGCAAAGCTCAGAAGGCAAGGAGCGCCAGATTTTACTGTTATGGTTTGCAGGTGCCATGACCCACGGGAGAGCCCATGAGGTACCAGAACAGCAGAACCCCCCATAAGTGACCCGATAATATGAACTACACCTCTCAATGAATTCATCTAGGGTGCAGCGATCACATGGACAACACGGGTGTGTCACATAATTTTTGTTATGATCTGCTACAAGCACTAAGGAAAGATGGGAATTCTGTCCCTACAATAGAACTAAGCTGGATCCCTACGATGTAACGGGGAACCTGATCCTGCGACCAGACCCGCTAAAGTCCTCAGCTAGTCTGAACGAAGACCTATAGTTGCGAGGGAGGAATCCCTACAAGAACTAGGGACTGGGAGAAAAGGTGGACACCTCCTAACAGAAATTGTAGCGGGGAAAAATTAAACAGAAAACAAATTACTTAGAGATCCCAAGATCAAGCAAAACTGACTGAGTAAGGCACCTAAGCACCCGGCTAGCTTAAGAGTAGGTAATACAATGAAGTCCAGCAAAGCCAGAAGGGCGGAGCCAGACTAAATAGGGAAAAAAGGTCATGTGACCAGCAAACTGAAACAAAACCTAACAAGAGGGTTCTAACAGTACCCTCCCTTCTAAGAGGATCCTCCGGATCCCCTAGGACTTAGGCTTATCCGGAAACCTCTTGTGAAACGCTCTGACAAGTCTAGACGCAGAAACATCATCCGCCCTCACCCATGAGTTATCCTCGGGTCCATAACCCTTCCAAGCGACGAGGTACTGTAAACTCCCTCTATACCGTCTAGAATTTAGGATGCGGGAAATCTCATATTGCCCGTCCTCCACCACCAGGGGAACAGTGGCCGAGACGTCTCCATCTGAGACCTCAGCTTTTTTCAAGAGAGAAACATGAAACACCGGATTAATCTTCCAGGAGGTGGGAAGCTCCAACTTAACAGCAGATTGGTTAATAACCTGAAGCACCTTAAAGGGCCCTACAAACTTGGGACCCAATTTCTTAGACGGAATCCTCAAGCGCAGATTCTTAGAGGACAACCAAACCATGTCACGAATAGCAAACAAAACCTCTTGTCGTTTTCTATCAAAATACACTTTGGATCTTTTGTTAGCCTCCTGAAGATTACCACGCACATCAGTCCAAACTCTCTCCAAAACACCAGAAAAATTCTCCTCTTCAGGTACAGCCGATCCCAACTTGGAAAATGACCCAAACGACGGATGTCTCCCAGTACAACAAAAAAAAGGCGATCAACCAGCAGAAGCGGATGTATGGTTGTTAAGAGCAAACTCAGCAAGTGGCAGAAACTCAGACCACCCCTCTTGATTATCAGTCACAAAACAACGCAAGAACTGCTCAACATCCTGGTTTTTCCTTTCTGTCTGGCCATTAGACTCAGGATGATATCCGGATGAAAACGACAAATGAACTCCCAACCTGTCACAAAAGGCGCGCCAAAAACGAGCCACAAACTGAGGTTCCCTATCAGAAACAATGTCAGTAGGAACACCATGTAGTCTATTTCCTTGACAAAGGCCTTAGCGAGAGTCTTAGCGCAGGGCAGTTTGATGAAAGGAACCAAGTGACACATCTTGCTAAAACGGTCCACGACCACCCAGATGACAGTGAAACCCTCAGAGGGGGGAAGGTCAGTAATAAAGTCCATAGCCAAATGTGTCCAAGGTGCACTAGGGACCTCCAGAGGGCAAAGCAACCCCGCAGCAGTAGTATGAGAAGACTTAGATCTAGCACACACAGTGCATTGGCGCACCCACTTAATGACTTCCTTCTGCCATCCTGGCCACCAAAAACTGCGACCCACAAGTCTCTTGGTCTCAGAGATTCCAGGATGACCTGCCAACCGAGAGTCATGACATTCATCAAACAAATCTCTCCTCAGGGTACCAGGCACAAACAACCTCCCATGCGGCGTGTTAGATGGGCATTCTCCTGTGCTTTAAGAATCTCATCTTCCAACACGGAGTCCAAAACAGCAATAACAACCACCTCTTGCAAGATGTTTTCCTCCTCCTCCTCAGTACCCACCATAGGAGAAAAGCTGCGAGACAAAGCATCAGCTTTAACATTTTTAGTACCTGGGATGTAAGTAACGGTAAAATTAAACCGTGAGAAAAACAGTGCCCACCTAGCCTGACGGGCATTCAAGCGTTTGGCAGCATCAAGGTAGATCAGATTTTTATGATCGGTGAAGACTTGAACGGTAAATTCCGCTCCCTCCAAAAAATGACGCCAGTGTTCAAATGCGAGTTTAATTGCCAACAATTCCCGATTACCGATATCATAATTTAGTTCAGACTCAGAAAATTTCTTTGAAAAAAAAGCACAGGGATGTACTCCATCCGTCTTTGCCTGAGACAACACCGCGCCGACCCCACAGAAGAAGCATCAACCTCAACCAAAAATGGTTTAGTCACATCAGGCTGCGTAAGGATGGGAGCAGAACTGAACCTCTCCTTTAGCAACACAAAAGCCTCAATGGCCTCAGTAGTCCACTGAACCGCATCAGCACCTTTCCTGGTGAGATCGGTCAGAGGTTTGGCAATCACAGAAAATTTTTTTATGAATTTTCTATAATAATTGGCAAACCCCAAAAACCTCTGTATTGATTTCACACCAATAGGCCTAGGCCATTCCTGCACAGCTTGCACTTTCACCGGGTCCATCTCAAAACCTTCACTGGAGACAATGTAGCCCAAAAAACTAAGGGTGAGTTTCCACGGTCAGGAAACGCTGCGTGTTTGGCGCTGTGCGCTGGCGCAGCGCCAAACACGCAGCGTCCAGATGTTACAGCATAGTGGAGGGGATTTCAAGAAATCCCGTCTCCACTATGCGTAACAATACGCAGGTGGCAAACCTGCGTAAACGGACATGCGGCGCGTCTTTTTAGACCGCAGCATGTCCTCGCGTATTGCGGCGACGGTGCGTCGCCGCAACATAATTAACACAGGGCTATGCAGCCCTGCGCTCTTTCCGGAGGTGTCCTGAACACCTCCGGAAAGATCGCGCGTCAGAAAGGGGGCGGGGCTTAGACGGAGCGGAATTTCCGCTCCGTCAAAACCTACTGGAGGACATGAACCCATACACTAAGTCTCTGTACAGCGAACTCACATTTTTCTAGTTTGGCAAAAAGTGAATTATCACTCAGTAACTGTAATACTTCACGCACACTCCTCCAATGAGACTCCAAATACAGTGAATAAATCAAAATGTCATCCAAATACACAACCATACTTCTGCCGATCAAAGTCTAAGGATGTCATTAATAAGATTCTGAAAAAATGCCGGAGCACTGGAAAGCCCAAAAGGCATGACCAGATTCTCAAAATGACCCAGTGGAGTGTTAAACGCAGTCTTCCATTCATCCCCCTCCTTCATGCGCAACAAATTGTATGCCCCTCGAAGATCAATTTTCGAGAACCACTTGGCCCCCACTAACTGATTAAACAAATCAGGAATCAATGGCAGTGGGTAAGGATTGCGTACAGTAATCTTATTAATCTCACGAAAGTCTAGACAAGGCCGTAAACCGCCGTCCTTTTTTTTAACAAAAAAAAATCCAACCGCCACAGGAGATTTGGAAGGCCTAATGTGACCGGCGGCCAAGCTTGTCTGTATGTATTCCTCCAAAACCTTTCTCTCAGGAATAGTCAAATTAAATAAACGACTTTTAGGAAGAGTCGCTCCAGGGACAAATTCAATAGCACAATCATAATCTCTATGAGGAGGCAATAGCTGCGATTCCTTATCAGAAAAAACTTTCCAAAAATCCTGAATAGGTACAGGTAACTCTCCCTTAACTACAGCAGCAATACGCCCGTTACAACACTTGTCATAACAATTAGGACTCCAGGACTTAATTTCATTGGTAGACCAATCCAGTACCGGATTGTGCAATTTTAACCAGGGTAACCCCAAAATCACCGGTGAGGGCAAATTATTCAAAACTACCAAATCCAAATTCTCTTGATGAACACCATTAATAGTAAGAGGAAATTCACAGATATGGTGAGTAACATCTTTCAAGTGAGAACCATCCACAGACACCACATTAATAGGAGAAGATAGAAGTTTGGGTTTTAATTTTAGTTTTTCCAAAAATTTCCCATCAATCACATTGAGAGTTGAACCACAATCCACAAATACCCGAAACTCCATTAATTCCTCCTCACCAGCAGTGGTAGCAGAAAGAAAGACACCTTTATTGTTTAAACAAGCTATGCGGGCGAAACTGACCTCATTTTTTTTTCTCTCTTTATTCATTCGAAGCGTACAGTTCTTAATAAAATGCCCAGATTTGCCACAATAGAAACACAAGCCCTCCGCAAATCTACGGTCTTTTTCCCGAGAGTGAGGTGTCATTGCTCCAATTTCCATCGGCTCTGCAATGTCAGTACAGTCCCTTTCCAAACTTGGAGATGACAAGGCAGATTTACTCTCATTAACCCTTGCACGCAGTCTCCTATCCACCCGTATGGCTAATTGCATAGCCTCTTGCAAGTTACAAGGTATAGGATAAGCAATCAGCAAATCTTTAACCCTTTCACTTAACCCTGCAAGAAATAAACTTTTCAAAGCTGAATCGTTCCACCCCACCTGAGTGGACCACCTTCGGAAGTGAGTACAATATTTTTCCACATTACCTGATCCCTGTCTCAAACGTCTCAATTCTGTCTCAGCTGATGAAACACGATCCGGATCGTCATACAATAACCCCAAAGCAGAAAAAAAACTATCCACTGATCTAAAGCATGGATCACTAGGCTGCAGAGAAAAGGCCCAGTCCTGAGGTTCTTTGCGCAAAAGTGACATTATGAATCCTATGCGCTGTGATTCATCACCAGAGGATCTGGGTCTCAAACGGAAATACAACAAGCAAGCATTTTTAAAAGAAAAAAAATCTTGTTGTTCACCAAAAAATAAATCAGGCAAACGTACCTTTGGCTCCACGAAATGTGCTCCAGAACAACTACTCACGTGTTGCTGGATTTCAGCCACCTCCAGAGAAAGTCCCTGCAGGCGTTGAGCCAAATCCTGAACCGACACCATGATGGAAACAGAAAATCTTTCCTTAGAGATTTTTTTTTTTTAGGCTGGACTTACTGTTATGATCTGCTACAAGCACTAAGGAAAGATGGGAATTCTGTCCCTACAATAGAACTAAGCTGGATCCCTACGATGTAACGGGGAACCTGATCCTGCGACCAGACCCGCTAAAGTCCTCAGCTAGTCTGAACGAAGACCTATAGTTGCGAGGGAGGAATCCCTACAAGAACTAGGGACTGGGAGAAAAGGTGGACACATCTTAACAGAAATTGTAGCGGGGAAAAATTAAACAGAAAACAAATTACTTAGAGATCCTAAGATCAAGCAAAACTGACTGAGTAAGGCACCTAAGCACCCGGCTAGCTTAAGAGTAGGTAATACAATGAAGTCCAGCAAATCCAGAAGGGCGGAGCCAGACTAAATAGGGAAAAAGGGTCATGTGACCAGCAAACTGAAACAAAACCTAACAAGAGGGTTCTAACAATTTTATACCACTGGGCAGTGAAGACAAAATAACTACATTTTTACCACCAAAATTTTGTTTTAGCCAAAGATTTTACATTTTCACACAAGAAGTGGGTTAAAATGGCACCAAAATTTGTCCCACAATTTCTACTGAACATGGCAATGCCCCATATGTGGCTGTACAGTACTACTTAGCCATACAGAGAGACTCGGGAGGAATGGAGCGCTATTTGCCTATTCAAGTGAATGTGTCTGTGCACATGTCAGTGTATTTCCACGGACCTTGTGTCAGTGGGCAAAACACGCTGACACGTCCGTTTTTTAAAGTCAGCACGGGCCACAAAACGTCCTGCACATGTGCATACACATAACACACATGATGTCATCCATGTGACACACATCGGCGTTGGGGAAGAAGCGCTACAGTAAGCGGCTTAGTAATGGAGAAGCATCTATAAGACGCCTATCCATTACTAATCCTATAGTTACATGGGAACCCACGCTGTTTTTTTCATTTATTAATAGCGCAGGCGGCAGCTCATGAATACCCCCATCAGCCGCTCCTGCTGTCATTGTTATTAGCAGCAGCAGAGGTAGGCTGATGGGAGTAATAGTCCCATCAGCCGCCGCCTACTGTCTCTTTTATTACTTAAATATAACGCTCATCATTTTCCCTTGCCGATCGCCAGCAGAGCAGGGGAGAATGATGAGAGCCATGTTCAGCACTCGGCGCCGGGGAACAGGGCTTTCTGTAATGCTTCTTCCCTGGCACCCGTCCATGTGGTACTGATGCGGCACATCCATGCCATACGTGTGACGCAAGTATTACAGAGACGGACACTGACATTTCTGGTACTAGAAATGTGTGAAAGAGGCCTTATAGCAGGTTTTAATGTTTGGCTGCTGTCACACAATAAAAGCTGTTTTTTATGGCAAAAAAAAAAATAGTTTTTGCATCACCACATTTTGAGAGCTATAAATTTTCTATATTTTGGCCACAGAGTTATGTGAGGTCTTTTTTTTGCGGGACGAGTTGACGTTTTTATTGGTACCATTTTTGCGCACATGACATTTTTTGATCACTTTCTATTCCAATTTTTGTGAGGCAGAATTAACAAAAACCAGCAATACATGAATTTCTTTTGGGGAGGTTTACACCGTTCCGCGTGTGGTAAAACTGATAAGGCAGTTTTATTCTTCGGGTCAGTACGATTACAGTGATACCTCATTTATATCTTTTTTGTTTTGGCACTTTTATACAATACAACCTATTTTATAAAAAAAATAATTATTTTTGCATCACTTTACTCTATAACTTATTTTTTCGCTGATGACGCTGTATGGCGGCGGCTTATTTTTTGCAAGACAAGATGACATTTTCAGCGGTACCATGTTTATTTATATCTGTGTTTTTTGATCATGTGTTATTCCACTTTTGTTTGGCAGTATTATGATAAAGCATTGTTTTTTGCCTTGTTTTTTTTTTGTCATCACTAAAGGGGTTAACTAGTGGGACAGTTTTATAGGTCGGGTCGTTGCGGACACGGCAATACCAATTATGTGTACTTTTATTATTTAGATTTTTTATTCATTAAAATATTTATTTAGTGATAGAATATATATTGATTTTTTACTATTATTATTTTTTTATATATTTTTACAATTATTTAATTTTTTTTTACTTTTTTCTAACTTTTTTACTTAGTCACATGATGGGACAATCATTTTTTGCAGGCTGATCACTTCTATAGCATATAGATGAAGCAGCATCTATATGCTATAGAAACTGTCATATCCGCACTGACAGAGAGACTTGCTGATCATGCACTGCGCATGATCAGCAAATTTGCTAGGTCTGGTGACCCGGATGACGTCATGACATCGGGTCACCATGGCAACTATCAGGACCTCACATCACGCCGCTGGGTCTCCGATCCAAAGGCAGAGGGCCTCTACCGGCTTCCGGAATGATGCGATTGTGTTAGATCGCATCATTTGGGGGGGTTAAAGTGCTGGGGGCAGTCTGTGACCGCTCCTGGCACCTAGTTGTCGGGTGTCAGCTGTCAGAATCAGCTGACACCCGGGGTTGATCGTCTACGCACCGCCCATGTGCGTGGCCGATCGCAATAACGTAATATTCCGTACCTGATCAGATAGGCCCAGGTCTCATGGACAAAATATTACGTCAGATGTCAGAAAGGGGTTAAACAGGTTGTCCACTATTTTAGCATTGAACGGTCTGGGTCCGACACCTGACACACCCATCGATGAGCAGTTATCAGTGGAAATACTCACTTGCGGAGCTGGCCATCTGTTGAGAGTGGCCGTCGCAGGGTACTACACATCTACCGCCTATCAATTTAGGTTAACTTCATGAGTGGGCAAATGTTTGTGCTTTGATTGTTTCTTTCTTCCAAGAGCCATAACTTTTTTTTTACTTTCCATTGATATAGTTTTATGAGGGTTAGGTCTTTGCAGAATGAGTTGTGGTTCAGAATGATACAAAGTGGGATGAAATCATGAAAACTAGCAATTATTCCATAATTGTCAATAGGATGACTGCTATTCCAAGCCTGTATATTTTTTTAGTAATCTATTGGTTTTAAAAAAAATCAGAACTTTGAAAAAAAAATATTTTGTTGGTTTAACCCCTTAACGACCAAGCCATTTTGTAGGTTAAAGACCAGGCCAATTTTTACAATTCTGACCACTGTCACTTTATGTGCTTATAACTCTGGAACGCTTCAACGGACCTTGGCGATTCTGAGATTGTTTTCTCATGACATATTGTACTTCATGATAGTGGTAAAATTTCTTCAATATAACTTGCGTTTATTTATGAAAAAAACGGAAATATGGCAAAAATTTTGAAAATTTTGCAATTTTCAAACTTTTAATTTTTATGCCATTAAAACAGAGAGATATGTCACAAAAAATAGTTAATAAATAACATTTCCTACATGTCTACTTTACATCAGCACAATTTTGGAACCAAAATTTTTTTTTGTTAGGAAGTTATAAGTGTTAAAAGTTGACCAGCAATTTCTCATTTTTCCAACAAAATTTACAAAACCATTTTTTTTAGGGACCACCTCACATTTGAAGTGAATTTGAGGGGTCAATATGACAGAAAATACCCAAAAGTGACACCATTCTAAAAACTGCACCCCTCAAGGTGTTCAAAGCCACATTCAAGAAGTTTATTAACCCTTTAAGTACTTCACAAGAATTGAAGCAATGTGGAAGGAAAAAATGAACATTTAACTTTTTTCCTCAAAATTTTTCTTTCGACACAATTTTTTAAATTTTGTCAAGGGTATCAGTAGAAAATGAACCACAATATTTGTTGTACAATTTCTCCTAAGAACACCCATTTTGGAAACTAGACCCCCCAAGGAACTTATCTAGATCTGTGGTGAGCACTTTGAACCCCCAAGGGCTTCACAGAAGGTTATAACGTAGAGCCGTAAAATTTAAAAATCATATTTTTTCCACAAAAATGATCTTTTCACCCCCAATTTTTATTTTTCAAAGGATAAAAGGATCCCAAAAGTTATTGTGCAATTTGTCCTGAGTACACTGATACCCCATATGTGGGGGTAAACCACTATTTGGGCGCATGGCAGAGCTCGGAAGGGAAGCAGCGCCATTTGACTGTTTTGGCTGGAATTGAGATTGGACGCCATGTCGCATTTGTTGAGTCCCTGTGTGCCTAAACAGTGGAAACCACCCACAAGTGACCCCATTTTGGAAACTAGAACCACCAAGGAACTTATCTAAATGTGTTGTGAGAGCTTTGAACCCCCAAGGGCTTCACAGAAGGTTATAACGTAAAGCTGTAAAATTAAAAAATCATATCTTTTCCACAAAAATGATCTTTCCACCCCCAATTTTTATTTTCCAAAGGGTAACAGGACCCCAAAAATTAGTGTGCAATTTGTCCTGAGTACGCTGATACCCCATATGTGGGGGTAAACACTATTTTGACGCATGGCAGAGCTCGGAAGGGAAGGAGCGCCTTTTTCAAATGCAGACTTTGATGGAATGGTCTGCGGGTGTCATGTCACGTTTGGAGAGCCCCTGATGTGCCTAAACAGTAGAAACCCCCCACAATTGACTCCATTTTGGAAACTACACCCCCCAAGGAACTTACCTAGATGTGTGGTGAGCACTTTGAACCCCCAAGTGCTTCACAGAAGTTTATAACGTAGAGCCGTGAAAATAAAAAAATCTTATTTTTTTCCACAAAAATAATCTTTTTTCCCCCAAATTTTTATTTTTATAAGGGTAACAGGAGAAATAGGACCCCAAAAGCTATTCTGCAATTTGTCCTGAGTACGTTGATACCCCATATGTGGGAGGGAACCACTATTTTGATGCATGGCAGAGCTCGGAAGGGAAGGAGAACCGTTTTTAAATGCAGACTTTGATGGAATGGTCTGCGGGTGTCATGTCGCGCTTGGAGAGCCCCGATGTGCCTAAACAGTAGAAACCCCCCACAAGTGACCCCATTTTGCAAACTAGACCCCCCAAGGAACTTATCTAGATGTGTGGTCAGCACTTTGAACCCTCAAGGGCTTCACAGAAGTTTATAACGTAGAGCCGTGAAAATAAAAAAATCATATTTTTTTCCACAAAAATGACCTTTTTGCCCCCAAATTTTTATTTTTATAAGGGAAACAGGAGAAATAGGACCCCAAAAGTTGATGAGCAATTTGTCCTGAGTACGCCGATATTCCATATGTCGGGGGGAACCACTGTGATCGCCTTACTGCGATCTTTGGGAGGCAGAATGAACAAATCCACAAAAGGTGAAGAATTGGTTTTCTTTTTTATGCCGTTCCTCGTGCGGTATTAGTGATTAGGCGACTTTATTCCTCGGATCGGTGCGATTACAGCGATACCAGATTTATACCCTTTTTTCATGTTTAGCTTCTGTCACACTCTAAAAGACGCTTTTTTTTGTAAGAATTTTTTGTAAGAAATTTTTGCATCGCCGTATTTTGAGAGCTATAATTTTTCCATATTTCGTCCGACAGAGTTATCTGTGGGCTTATTTTTTGCGGGACGAGCTAAGTTTTTATTGGTACCATATTCGGGCACATAACATTTTTTGATCGCTTCCTATTCCGATTTTGTGGAAGCAGAATGAACAAAAAACAGCAATTCAGGAATTGTTTTTTTTTTTTCCTCCGTTCCGTGTGAGGTAAATTTGATAAAGCAGCTTTATTCTTCGGGTCACTACGATTACAGTGATACCTCATTTATATTTTTTTTATGTATTGGCTTTTTTTACACAATAAAATTTCAGCCTCTTCTGCCTGATCGCTGCTGTGTTTGGTCAGTCAGATTGACTGACCAATCACAGAGCTGTAGGTGCGGGGACCGACTGCAAAGGTCCCCGCACCGCTTGCTGTGCCTGTCAGCTGTCTGTGACAGCTGTCGCCACTGAACTACCACTGCGTGTTTACACGCAGTGGTAGTTCAAAGGCATGACGTGCACAGTCCGTCAAGGTGCCAAAACTGACACCTTGCCATGACGGACTGTGCACATCATTGGACATTAGGGGGTTAAGTTTAACTTTACTTTTTGTTGGAACTGTGTGATGGCTGGCTTGTTTGCTTGTAACAATTTTGGGGTACATACAAACTTTTGATCACTTTGTATTGCATTTTTTGGGGAGGTTTTGATTTTTTTTCTTTACAGTGCTTATCTAATGGGTTGATTTAATATTTTGGAAGATCTGATTTTGACAGACACGGCAATACCAGATGTGCTTATTTTTGGAAAATCTTCATTTTTCGATTCTCCAGCACTGGGAGCGCTGCGTGCGTAACTGCAAGTATGCAATTTGTATACAAGCGGTCACATGCCGACTAGATGTGCCTGTAGTGAGCAAGGCAAGAAAGTCTAGCAGGAATGTGGCATAGAGTAACTGCAGACTTATACCAAGGTCAGACAGCACCTTTAACTTTGTGCTATTTTTACTCATAAAACATGTTTAACTACCGAAAACCACAAGAACATGATCAAGCAGGGTAGGCAGGCCCCCCACACCCTGAGGCCATGCTCACACGGTCAGTATTTTACATCAGCATTTGTAAGCCAAAACAAGGAGTGGGTGAAAATGCAAAACTGGTGCAAGTGTTTCTATTAGGGCTCATACCCATCACCATGAAAAATAAACGGTCCGATTTCGGTCCAGAAAAGTCTGACGAGTGTCATGCGATTTTCATGTGAGTACAATCCGATTTTAAAACCTAGAATCTGAATGTGATCCGATTGCAATGCGATTTTAACATGAGTTTTTGCATTTAGTAATTCTCTATGTAATTTACACATAGTTTTCGAGAGAGAGAAATTGATTAGATCCATATAAATATGTGAGTGAGACATATAATCAGTGATTTGTATGTGTGTAGTTTACTGTACATGTTTTTTTTTTACAAAAAAAAATTGCGATCCCCATGTCCTTTAAAAAGCCGGAAATTCATCTGCCGCGTATAATAAAATCACAGCGTGATCTAACAGAATAGAATAGATATAAATACATGGCATAGATACACTGTGTTCAGAATTATTAGGCAAGTTGTATTTGAGAGGATTCTTTTTATTACTGAACAACAACTATGTCCTCAATCAACCCAAAAGACTCATAAATATCAAAGCTTAATATTTTTGGAAGTTGGGAGTGTTTTTTTTTTTTTAGATTTGGCTATCTTAGGAGGATATCTGTTTGTGCAGGTAAGTATTACTGTGCAGAATTATTAGGCAACTTAATAAAAACCAAATATATACCCATCTCACTTGTTTATTTTCACCATGTAAACCAATATAACACAAAATTTAGAAATAAACATTTCTGACATTTAAAAACAAAAAAAAACATCAGTGACCAATATAGCCACCTTTCTTTACGATGACACTCAAAAGCCTTCCAGCCATAGATTCTGTCAGTTGCTTGATCTGTTTACGATCAACATTGCGTGCAGCAGCCACCACAGCCTCCCAGACACTGTTCCGAGAGGTGTACTGTTTTCCCTCCCTGTAGATCTCACATTTTATGAGGGACCACAGGTTCTCTATGGGGTTCAGATCTGGTGAACAAGGGGGCCATGTCATTATTTTTTCTTCTTTTGTACCTTTACTGGCCAGCCACACTGTGGAGTATTTGGATGCATGTGATGGAGCATTGTCCTGCATGAAAATCATGTTTTTCTTGAACGATACCGACTTCTTCCTGTACCACTGCTTGCAGAAGGTGTCTTCCAGAAACTGGCAGTAGGTCTGGGAGTTGAGCTTCACTAAATCCTCAACCCGAAAAGGTCCCACAAGTTCATCTTTGATGATACCAGCCCATACCAGTACCCCACCTCCACCTTGCTGGCATCTGAGTCAGAGTGGAGCACTCTGCCCTTTACTGATCCAGCCTTGGGCCCATCCATCTGGCCCATCAAGTCACTCTACTTTCATCAGTCCATAAAACCTTAGAAAAATCAGTCTTAAGATATTTCTTGGCCCAGTCTTGACGTTTCTTGTTCAAAGGTGGTCGTTTTTCAGCCTTCCTTACCTTGGCCATGTCCCCGAGTATGGCACACCTTGTGATTTTTGATACTCCACTAACATTGCAGCTCTGAAATATGGCAAAATTGGTGGCAAATGGCATCTTGGCAGCTTCACGCTTGATTTTCCTCAATTCATGGGCAGTTATTTTGCGCCTTTTTTTATCAACACACTTCTTGCGACCCTGTTGTCAATTTGTCATGAAATGCTTGATTGTTCGGTGATCACGCTTCAAAAGTTTGACAATTTCAAGACTGCTGCATCCCTCTGCAAGACATCTCACAATTTTTGACTTTTCAGAGTCCGTCACATCTCTCTTCTAACCCATTTTGCCAAAGGAAATGACGTTGCCTATTAAGCACACCTTATATAGGGTGTTGATGTCATTAGACCACAACCCTCCTCATTACAGAGATGCAAATCACTTGATTTACATAATTGGCAGTTGGCTTTCAAGCCTATAGTTTGATGTAGGTCAACATGTGTAAAAAGGATGATGTGATCAAAATACTCATTTGCCTAGTAATTCTGCACACAGTGTATTCATGGGGGCCTAGTCTGATGTGTTGAACATAACATTTTGGTGCCAAAAAAAAAACAAACATATTTTTTGGGGAAAATCATCACTATTATTACGCTCTGACCGTTAAGAAGTTTGAAAAATAATCAGGTTACTTACTCATTCGCTGCTGCTCCTCGCTGTGGCTGTCCCCAAAGTGGGGAAACATCTGCCCACAGATGCGCCTCCATGCCGCCTCTTTCCTTGCGCGGTCTGCATAATGTGCATCTCATTGGTCCCAAATTTCAGGCCTCTCCTGCACCAACACAATCAGCATCTCGACATTGATGAGGGTTAACATCATGTCCAACTCCGTGGAGGCGTTCTTCCGGGATGCCTGGCGCTCTTTTTGAGCTAATTGGCATGTGTCAACTTCCTGATGCATGTGTTGCACCATTTCCTGTGAGCTGCAGAAGTCTTGCGTATTTCTTGCAAGTCACACGTCTGGTCCGTGTGTAATCCATTGTTTTCTCGCACCCATAGACTTTTATTGGCGTACAACAGGCATAATACGCTGACAATCGCAGCATGATGCGGGTGTCTCGCACCTTAACATACGGCCGAGAAAAATACGCATGATCAGAGCTGCCCCATAGAGAAATATTGGTACGTGTGTAATGCGTGGTATTCACGCCTCTCACTCGTCCGTATTCCTCCTTAGGGCTCATACTCACTTGCGAGAGACTCGCACGATTCTCATGCGAGTCTCTCGCATGAAAACCTGGCAATGCCGCCAGCACTCGGACCGGAGCGCGCGGTGTTGTGAATGGACTTGAAATGAGTTCTGAGAGAGGCTCCCTCTGGTGGTTACAAGCGGTACTGGACTGTCCAGTGAAGATTGTGAGGAGTGGGAATCAGGTGTTACTGACTGGTCTTATATAAGGGAGTCGCCTTCCCATCAGGGTTGCCGGTGATCAATTGTTCTGGTCTCAATCCTTGAGTCCTGTTTCCTTTGTAGCCTGCTGTGTCGTGTCTGCATCTCCTGCTAACAGATAAGACATTTTCTCTTTTTGTTTTTGTGCTTGATTTTTGCATTTTGTCCTGCACTTCTGTGGGGGCCTTCAGGGTCCCCTCCGGGGGCTTTTGCCCTCTCAGTTTAGTTCAGCCACTGATGTTTGTACTTTTGCTTTTTCCAGTTTTTTCAGTGGCTGCTGTTTTGATTTTGTTACACCAGAGAACTAATTTAGGTGGTAGAGGTCGTGTGATCTCAGGTGATTTTGAAATTAGTAGAGTTGGTGCTTTTCAGGGTTTTTTGGGATTGCAGTAAGTGCCCTTCCTATCCTTTTCTATTTAGGTAGTTTGGGCCCCAACGTTTGCTCATACTATTTTCTGTCTGTGTCAGTATTTCATCTTGTCTAACCGCCATTACATGTTTGGGGGCTTTCTATGTTCTTTGGGGATCTGCTCCGGGGCAGATAGCTTTCCTCTTTCTATCTTTAGGTGTGGTTAGTTTCTCAGGCTGTGACGAGGCATCTAGGACCAACGTAGGAACGCTCCACGGCTGCCTCTAGTTGTGGTGGTTAGTCAGGGTACTGCAATCTCATAGATTCCAACTTCTCTGGTGTATTGCCTTTTTTACCTGCACTCCTCAGCTACCGAAACATAACAGTATCACCGGGCTAAAAATTGAAAATTGTATGGTACTCACAGAAGGGAAAAAATATTGTGAAAGAAAAAAGGTTGTCAGAGTTGTCAGAGATATTTTTCTGTTTGTTGCATTTTTTTCCCTCTGTATCTCTGGGTGCTGGGGAGGATTTTTTTTTCTCTCAATGGAGTTTGCACAGTTGTCTGACCGTGTGGATCAGCTTGCCACTGAGGTTCGGAGTATTGCTGCCTATCTTGCTAGGTTGCCTGTTGTGGAACCTAGGATTCCCATGCCAGATTTGTTTTTAGGGGATCGAGCTAAATTTCAGAATTTCAAAAATAATTGTAAATTGTTTTTTGCCTTAAAATCTAAGTCCTCAGGGAACGCAGCGCAGCAGGTTCAAATTGTCATCTCTCTCCTGCGCGGCGATCCTCAGGATTGGGCTTTTTCCCTGACACCTGGGGATCCTGTTTTGAGTGATGTTGATGCATTTTTTCAGGCTTTGGGGTTATTTGTTAAATTGGTGACTGATGAATTTAAGAAGATACCACGTCACATACAAAAAGACAATCTATCTAAAGCACAGAGACATGCATTATCGGAACTGAGAAAGATGAAAGATGTGGTTATCAAGAGCGCAGATAAAGGTGGAAATGTGGTGATCTGGCCGACCACCTTATATGAAAAAGAAGCGTTCAGACAGTTGAGAGAGGCTGACAAATATAAAAAACTTACATTTAACCCTACTTCTGCTTTCCAGGCCGAACTTGAGGGTCTACTGGAAGATGCTTTCCTGGATGGAACAATTACAAAAAATTGGAAGGATAATCTTATACCTGAGTTCCAGAGAACTCCCTGTTTGTATTTGCTACCAAAGGTCCACAAGAACCCCCACCATCCCTCGGGGAGACCTATTATATCTGGAAATGGAGGATTATTGGAGAATATAGGTAAGATGTTGGATTATTTTCTTAAACCCTTGGTGGCCAACCTTCCATCTTACCTGAGGGATACAGGAGATCTTTTGGCTAAAATTGATAACACCCATTTGGAGTCTGACATGTGGCTGTTGACTTTGGATATTGAGTCTCTTTATACATCTATCAAACATTGTGATGGACTTGAAGCTGTAGGTTTCTTTCTGGAAACCTCAGATATAGACGGACGTCTGCTTCAATTTTTGATTTCCATTTTGGAATTTGCACTCTCTCACAATTATTTTATTTTTAAAGGGGAACTCTACCTACAGCTCCAGGAACAGCCATGGGGGCAGCGTTTGCGCCGTCCTATGCATGTCTGTTCCTGGGGCTGTGGGAGAGGAAGATTTTTTTAAATGACTCCTTTCCCGTGCCTCCCAGATCTTAATGTGGTACCGATACATCGATGATGTATTTGCTATCTGGCAGGGCACTGAGAGTGATCTCCTTTTGTTTGTCCAGTCACTTAATTGTAATGATTACAACATTAAACTTACCTGTCATTATAGTCAGGTGAATGTTGAATTTTTGGATATCAACATCTACAAAGGAGAGGATGGACTTCTGCAGACTGATCTGTACAGGAAAGAAACATCTGTTAACAGTCTTCTTCATTTTTCATCAGCTCATCGGGTCATCTGAAGAAGAATATCCCTTATGGCCAATTCCTTAGAGCCAAAAGAATCTGTTCCAGGGAAAGTAACTACCAAAGACAGGCTGATGATCTTCAATGTCGATTTAGAGAGAGGGGATACTCTGGACGGGTTGTGAGAGATTGCAGAGAGAGGGCCTCACATATCAGAAGGGAAGAGTTGCTAATGAAGAAAAAAAGACCAGTTCCTCAACAACAGGTGAGGTTCATATCTACATTTTCCAACATGTCCTTTTCGGTTAGGAATGCCCTGGATAAGTATTGGTCCATAATTAGGCAGGATCATGTTTTGGCTGAAAACATCCCCGTTGTACCCTCCATTACATATCGCCGAAATAAAAATCTCAAGGATTTGTTGAGTCATAGCCACTACAAAGGGCAAGAACGTGCCTGTCCATTTGGATCTAAGGGCTCTAAGTGGGGCTTCTTCCCTTGTATGAATTGCTTGGCCTGTAAAAATTTGGAGAGAGCAACCACCTTTAAATCAAGTGATGGATTTAAAGAATTCTCCATAACACATCACATCACTTGCACCACAGAAAATGTGGTATATTATGCCAATTGCCCTTGTGGGCTCATATATGTGGGTCTAACCTCTAGACAGCTTCGTGTGAGGGTTAGAGAGCATATCCGGGATATCCAGAATGCAACCAACTGTCAATTCATTGACCAATTGAAACCGATACCTCGACATTTCAAATTGGCACACGGATGTAATAGCAATTTGCTGAAAATTCGAGGAATTGATCATATCCTGAGCGACAAGCGTGGTGGAGATGTCAAAAAGAAATTGGCTCAAATTGAAGCAAAATGGATTTTCAAAATTGATTGTGTCCGTCCTAAAGGCCTCAATGAGGTTTTAAGCTATGTTCCTTTTTTGTAACTCGGTGTATGTCTTGCTCTTCTTAGGTATACATATTGTTTGCGTATTTTTGTATTTTAATTTTCATTTTTTATATTTCATTATAGGTTTTTTCGTTTGATGTTAACCGTTAAAAATCTTTCCCACAAGGAAATATCACGAAGAATTCACAGTCTTTTCCTGTTCAGACCTACTTCCACTCCTTTTTTATATATGTATGTGCATATATATTTACATGCACTGTGCATTATGTTTTAGTGTATGAATATAGATATATACAACAGTTTTTTTGTTATTTAACGTATGAATGTATGTAGATGTTTTTCACTTCAGACATATACAAAAAATACACCTCTACACCTATATATTTATATTGGTTTAGGGTTAACACAATTTAAGGGTATTACATATTATCTTTGATATTTTTCTTTATCAGTACACATCTATGGGTAAAATTATGCAATTTTTGTTATTTTCACTCTATTGGTATCATGATTCTATCGTTTACCAAGGTATACGTTTTCTCATGTATATGGTGGTCTAGTTTGAGTGTGCATATATACATATATGTATGTCTATCTACGTCATTATTGTGCTACATTTTGGTAGCTTTTTACACAGGAATAATTAATATATTATGTTGAGTTGGTATGCGTATGTATTTTATTATATCTATATTATTTTCACTTTTAGGTTCACAGAATTCTTCTTTCCCTCTTTCCTTTCTCACTGTGCACTTTTTCTGTTCACCACTGGGTGTCAATCTTCGACAAGGTATGTGCACTTATTGGTTATTTTTCTGTTACAGCGGTTTTCATCAGCGTTTTTGTTCATTTATTTCCCCCTATGGGTATGTTATTTTTAATATTCATGCATTTGGCCAGGATAGCTAGTATTAATCATCAGTATCACTGAAGGGGAGCGCTCTCCGCTGTTCGGCGTTTGCCGTTGCCCTGGTGACGCGTCCATAGTGCCATGGACCTAGGTCCGCCCTCTCCAGTGACGTCATGGAGATGGGCGTGTCCGTGACGCAGGACGCTGCATCCAGGACTTCCTGGCCCTCGCTGCATAGCTGGAAGCGCCATTAATGACCGCCAGTGACAGCCTGCCCTGGGAGGTATAAAAACTCAGCAATTAATCCATGACATCACGCCCCCCGAGGAAGCTACATAGCGAAACGCGCGTTGGGTCTCCCAGCTCTTCATCAGTAAGTCTGGATGTCCTTTCTGTCTTTTTTATTTATGCTTCTGTATATGCATTATTATTTATAGTACTCCTGCTCTGCATAGCAGGGAGGTAGTTTCACCCTGTGCTGACAGCATTTGCTTCAGTGCAGTAGGAGGGTAGTTTTACCTCCATACTTACTACCTTTTGCTACCTTATTTACTGATGCTTATACATATGCACTATCAGTGACAGTATAGCTGTTCACTTAATTAGGAAGGTAATTTCACCTCCATATTGAATATATACAGCTTTCTGTCCTGTTGATCTTGGTTTATGCATTTGCATTATCTGTGACAGTGTATTTGGTTATTATAGCAGGAAGGCAGTTTTGCCTCTATATTGATAACTTTTTCCTGTCTCTCTGATTTATTTGCATACGCACATGCACTTTCTATGTATATGTATATATACTATTAATTGATCAGATGTTTCATGCACTGGATATTTATCTCGGATCCTCTTGATTATCATTTTTTATATATATACTACTAACTGATCAGATGCTTTATGCACTGGATATTTATTTCTGATTATCATTATTGAGACACATTTCTTCCTCCTGTTTGAGATCTCTTTGATGTCTTATGCACTAGCGATTTATACATCTATTTTTCTATACTGACCATTTCGTGTCTGTGTGTATATATATTTGATTAATATTTATTATCTTTAATAAATCTCCAGTGGTGCTACACAGTTGCTTGTGCCTATATGTATATAGAAATTTGAGATCTATTTTGACTGTATGGACTGTCTATATTGTTATACAAATTTGCTTATATCATTATCGTATCTGACTTACTGATCAAGATTTGGATGTTGTTTTCTCCCTTGTATTGGTTATTCTGATTCATACTTGACCTTATTGGTTTTATCTATTTTTATCCTTGTTTAAATAAAGTTTACAACTTTTCATTATGACTCCTAGTCCATGACTCTTTTGGGTTTTTATTGTACGATGAGCCTAATGTCACTGATCAAGCTGAAAAAGCCTTGTTGGCATTAAATCAGGGGCTTGATGACGCTGAGTTATGTCAGAGATTCCGTAGGTGGGCAGTCCTGACCAAGTGGAATGACGACGCTTTGGCGGCCCTTTTTCGGAAGGGTCTGTCACATAATGTAAAGGATGTTATGGTGGGATTCTCTGTCCCCTCTGGTCTCAATGATTCTATGTCATTAGCGATTCAAATTGACAGACGTTTGCGTGAGCGGAGAAGTATGCGTGGAATGGTGTTGCCTTGTGAACCTGCTTCTGAACCCATGCACTGTGATAGAGTGGTGTCTGGGGCACAGCGTCATGAGTTTTGAAAGCGCAATGGGTTATGTTTCTACTGTGGTGATGCCTCTCATGCTATTTCAGTCTGCCCTAAGCGGGGAAGACATTTTGCACGCTCAGTTGTCTTGGGTAGTGTTCAGACTAAGTTTTTATTAACTGTCACTCTGATATGCTCTCTGTCCTCATTTTCTGCTCAGGCTTTCGTTGATTCTGGAGCAGCTATTAACCTGATGGATTATGATTTTGCTAAACGTTGTGGGTTTCCCTTGATACCCCTACAGAAGTCTATTCCCCTACTGGGGATCGATTCTACCCCTTTGGCTGAGAATAAACCTCAGTTCTCTACTCAGGTGATAATGAGGGTTGAACCTGATCATCAGGAGTGCTGTAAATTTTTGGTTCTGTATAATCTGCATGATATTATCGTACTGGGCTTCCCTTGGTTGCAGTCTCATAATCCTGTTTTGGATTGGAAATCTGTTTCTGTAACCAGTTGGGGCTGCCAATGTGTTAATACCAACACTCCTGTTTTTTCTGCCTCCCCCCAGGCTCAGGATGTTCCTGACTTTTTGATTGATTTTTCTGATGTGTTTAGCGAAAGTAAATCTGCATCCTTGCCTCCCCATAGGAGCTATGACTGCGCTATTGAATTAGTGCCTGGTAGTAAATTCCCTAAAGGTCGCCTTTTTAACTTGTCTGTACCTGAACATGACGATATGCGGTCTTATATCAAGGAATCATTGGAGAAGGGTCATATCAGACCATCCTCTTCACCCTTAGGTCCTGTTTTTCTTTGTGGCCAAAAAGGATGGTTCATTAAGGCCGTGTATTGATTATCGTCTTTGAACAATATTACTGTAAAATATCAATACCCGTTACCTTTGATTTCTGATCTGTTTTCCAGGGTGAAAAACGCTACTTGGTTTACCAAGCTTGACCTCAGGGGGGCATATAACCTTATTCGCATTAAGCACGGGGATGAATGGAAGACGGCATTCAATACCCCTGAGGGGCATTTTGAGTACCTTGTGATGCCCTTTGGGCTCACTAATGCTCCTTCTGTCTTCCAGTCCTTCATGAATGACATTTTCAGGGATTTTGTGGATAAATTTCTGATTGTTTATTTGGATGATATCTTGATTTTT
This sequence comes from Oophaga sylvatica, assembly GCA_033576555.1. Taxonomy (NCBI): domain Eukaryota; kingdom Metazoa; phylum Chordata; class Amphibia; order Anura; family Dendrobatidae; genus Oophaga; species Oophaga sylvatica. The sequence goes on from JARQOD010000003.1 coordinate 168,444,049, forward strand.
TTCTAATGACTGGGACTCTCATGTGAAACATGTTCGAACTGTATTCCAGATTTTGAGAGAGAATGCTCTGTATGTGAAGGGATCAAAGTGTCTTTTTGGCGTACAGAGGATCTCATTTCTGGGATTCATTTTGTCCTCATCTGTTATTGAAATGGACCCGGTCAAGGTTCAGGCCATCTGTGATTGGGTCCAACCTACTTCATTAAAGGCTCTTCAGAGATTTTTGGGTTTTGCCAATTTTTATCGTAAACTTATTGGTAATTTCTCGGTTATTGTTAAACCATTGACTGATTTGACCAGAAAGGGTTCTGATGTGGTGAATTGGCCTCCTGAGGCAGTCTCTGCATTTCAGGAACTTAAGCGGAGATTCACTTCTGCTCCTGTTCTACGGCAGCCTGATGTTTCTCTGCCATTTCAGGTGGAGGTTGATGCCTCTGAAATTGGGGCAGGTGCCGTTTTGTCCCAAAAAGATCCAGAGACCTCTAAAAGTAACCCTTGTGCCTTTTTCTCTCGAAAATTTTCTCCTACTGAACGTAATTATGACGTGGGTAATCGGGAGTTACTGGCCATGAAGTGGGCTTTTGAAGAGTGGAGACATTGGCTGGAGGGAGCCAAACATCAGGTGGTGGTCCTTACGGACCATAAGAATCTAGTTTATCTGGAATCTGCCAAGCGACTCAATCCTAGACAGGCCAGGTGGGCCTTGTTTTTCACACGTTTTAATTTTGTGGTTTCCTTTCTTCCTGGCACTAAGAATGTTAAGGCGGATGCCCTCTCGAGGAGTTTCCTTGCGGACTCTCCTGAGTTATCTGATCCTTCTGTTATTTTGAAAGAGGGTGTAGTTCTTTCCGCCATCTCACCCAATTTGAGACTTGCTCTGGAGGGGTGTCAGGAGGATAGGCCCGAGCGCTGCCCTGTTGGAAAATTGTTTGTCCCGGACCAGTGGAAAAAGAGTGTGATGTCTGAGATTCATTGTTCCGCGTTGGCTGGGCATCCCGGAATTTTTGGTACCAGAGACTTGGTTAGTCGGTCCTTTTGGTGGCCTACCTTGTCTCGTGATGTCAGGGAATTTGTGCAGTCCTGCGGGACTTGCTCTCGCTCCAAGCCTTGCTCTCGCTCTAGTGGTTTGTTGATGCCATTGCCTGTGCCCAAGAGACCATGGACCCATATCTCTATGGATTTCATTTCCGACCTCCCTGTTTCTCAGAGAATGACCGTCATCTGGGTGATTTGTGATAGGTTTTAAAAGATGATACATCTTGTGCCATTACCTAAGTTGCCTTCCTCCTCTGAATTGGTGCCTTTGTTCCTTCAGCACGTGGTTCGTTTACACGGCATTCCTGAGAACATTGTGTCTGACAGAGGAGTCCAGTTTGTTTCCAGATTTTGGAGGACCTTTTGTTCTAAACTTGGTGTTCAATTGTCTTTCTCCTCGGCGTTTCATCCTCAGACCAATGGTCAAACTGAGAGAACAAACCAGACATTGGAGACTTATCTAAGATGCTTTGTGTCTGCTGATCAGGATGACTGGGTCTCTTTTTTGCCTTTGGCTGAGTTTGCTCTTAATAATAGGGCTAGCTCTGCCACTTTGATGTCTCCATTTTTCTGTAATTCTGGGTTTCACCCTCGATTTTCTTCAGGACAGACGGAGGCTTCTGTCTGTCCAGGTGTTGACTCTGTTGTGGAGCGTATGCAACAGATTTGGGACCAGGTAGTGGAGAGGTTGTCCCTCTCTCAGGAGAGGGCCCAGCGGTTTGCTAACCGGCATAGGACTGATGGTCCTCGGTTTAAAGTGGGGGACTTGGTCTGGTTGTCCTCAAGAAATATTCCTATGAGAGTGGCATCTCCTAAATTTAAGCCTAGGTTCATTGGACCTTATAAGATCATGGAGATTCTTAATCCTGTTTCTTTTCGTTTGCTTCTTCCAGGGACATTTAAGATCCATAACGTGTTCCACAAGTCCTTGTTGAAGAGGTTTGTTGAGCCAGTGGTTCCTACTGCTTTGCCTCCTGACCCTGTTCTGGTTGAGGGCAATATGGAGTTTGTGGTTGAGAAAATATTGAATTCTCGTTTTTCTAGACGGAAACTCCAGTATTTGGTTAAGTGGAGAGGTTATGGTCAGGAAGACAATTCTTGGGTGTTTGCTTCGGACATCCATGCTAGGAGACTCATCCGTGCGTATCATAGAACTCATCCTGACCGACCTGGTTGCTCAAGTGAGGGTTCGGTGACCCTCCTCAAGGGGGGGTACTGTTGTGAATGGACTTGAAATGAGTTCTGAGCAGAGGCTCCCTCTGGTGGTTACAAGCGGTACTGGACTGTCCAGTGAAGATTGTGAGGAGTGGGAATCAGGTGTTACTGACTGGTCTTATATAAGGGAGTCGTCTTCCCATCAGGGTTGCCGGTGATCAATTGTTCTGGTCTCAATCCTTGAGTCCTGTTTCCTTTGTAGCCTGCTGTGTCGTGTCTGCATCTCCTGCTAACAGATAAGACATTTTCTTCTTTTTGTTTTTGTGCTTGATTTTTGCATTTTGTCCTGCACTTCTGTGGGGGCCTTCAGGGTCCCCTCCGGGGCTTTTGCCCTCTCAGTTTAGTTCAGCCACTGATGTTTGTACTTTTGCTTTTTCCAGTTTTTTCAGTGGCTGCTGTTTTGATTTTGTTACACCAGAGAACTAATTTAGGTGTAATGTATGTGGTACAGTTCATATAGCGTCTTGTGCTTGGGTGCGATGAAAATACATGAGACACAGGTTTGATATAGAAAGTCTTGTATTACTTCATACAAGTTGGCAAAAATAGTCACACAGTTTGCAGACACAGAAGCAGGAGACACAGCAGGCCAGAGTAATCTAAGCTCAGCAATCACTCTCCACAACAGGTTCAGGATCTTCTTCTCTGTTACCATAAGTCCATGCAAACGTGGGTCTTTCAAAGAGCAGGGTTCAGAGTCCACAAGTGCTTCAGAGTTCCTCAGTAGGAATAGCTGGAGTACAAGGTCCAAGGCTTTAGGAGTCAGGTCACAGGTTCACTGCAGGCTAGATTCTGAAGCACTGATTGCTCAGCTGTGGCTGCTTAAGAAGCAAAAGGAGAGAATCAGGGCGGGAACATGCAAGCTGGAAACTCCATTTTGACTGAGGGCAAGATAGCTGCAGCAAGACAGAAAGTAAAATGGCTGACGAACAAACTGAGTTTCAGGAACATGTACACAGAACCTTACATTACTCCCCCCTTAGGGACAACCTCCGGATGACCTCAGGCCAGGCTTGTGTGGGTACCTCTGATGAAACTGACGGAGCAAGCGAGGAGCATTAACGTTATTGACTGGTTCCCATGAGTTGTCCTCCACTGGGTAGCCCTGCCATTTAATCAGATATTGTAACTGATTTCTATACAACCTGGAATCTAAAATCCTTTCCACCACAAATTCTTCCTGACCATCGACTAGCACTGGGTCAGGGCAAGGAGAAGAACGTCCAGGAAACGTATTGGGTGTCGCAGCCTTTAGTAGGGATACATGAAAGACAGGGTGAATGCTCATAGTTCTGGGCAGTTGAAGACGACAAGCAACGGCACTTATAATTTTACTGATTTTATAGGGTCCAATGTACTTATGTCCCAACTTAGACGATGGAATCCTTAACTTAAGATTTCTGGTTGACAGCCAGACCAAGTCTCCTACCTTGAAAGCTGGTGCAGGTTTACGAAATTTATCTGCTGCTTTCTTGTACCTTTCCTGAGCCGATTCCAGATTCTCCTTTAGAAGATCCATATTCTTCTGTAAAGACGTGATTCTTTCAGCCACTGCTGGTAAAGGCGTTTCTATGGGAAATCGTGGTAGAATGTTAGGATGATAACCTAGATTAGAGTAAAAAGGAGACTGCTTAGTGGAGGCTGTTATGTTACGGTAGCTGAGGAGTGCAGGTAAAAAAGGAAATACACCAGAGCAGTTGGAATCTATGAGATTGCAGTACCCTGACTAACCACCGCAACTAGAGGCAGCCGTGGAGCGTTCCTACGATGGTCCTAGACGCCTCGTCACAGCCTGAGAAACTAACTACACCTAAAGATAGAAATAGGAAAGCTATCTGCCCCGGAGCAGAACCCCAAAGATAATAGAAAGCCCCCAAACATGTAATGGCGGTTAGACAAGAGGAAATACTGACACAGAAAGAAAATAGTATGAGCAAACGCTGGGGCCCAAACTATCTAAATAGAAAAGGACAGGAAGGGTACTTACTGCAATCCCAGAAAACCCTGAAAAACACCAACTCTACTAATTTCAAAATCACCTGAGATCACACGACCTCTACCACCTAAATTAGTTCTCTGGTGTAACAAAAACAGCAGCCACTGAAAAAACTGCAAAAAGCAAAAGTACAAAACACAGTGGCTGGACTAAACTGAGAGGGCAAAAGCCCCCGGAGGGGACCCAGAAGGCCCCCACAGAAGTGCAGGACAAAATGCAAAAATATAGCAAAAACACAAAATAAGAAATTGTCTTATCTGATAGCAGGAGATGCAGACACGACACAGCAGGCTACAAGGGAAACTGGAAAGAAGGATTCAGACCAGAACAATTGATCACCGGCAACCCTGATGGGAAAATGATTCCCTTAAATAAGACCAATCAGTAACACCTGATTCCCAATCCTCACTAGTACCGCTTGTAACCACCAGAGGGAGCCTCTGCTCAGAACTCATCTCAAACCCATTCACAACAGTACCCCCCCCTTGAGGAGGGGTCACCGAACCCTCATTTGAGCAACCAGGTCGGTCAGGATGAGTTCTATGATACGCACGGATAAGTCTCCTAGCATGGATGTCCGAAGCAAACACCCAAGAATTATCTTCCTGACCATAACCTCTCCATTTAACCAAATACTGGAGTCTTCGTCTAGAAAAACGAGAATCCAATATTTTCTCAACCACATACTCCAGATTGCCCTCAACCAAAACAGGGTCAGGAGGCACAGCAGCAGGAACCACTGGCTCAACAAACCTCTTCAACAAGGACTTGTGGAACACGTTATGGATCTTAAATGTCCCTGGAAGAAGCAAACGAAAAGAAACAGGATTAATAATCTCCATGATCTTATAAGGTCCAATGAACCTAGGCTTAAATTTAGGAGATGCTACTCTCATAGGAATATTCTTTGAGGACAACCAGACCAAGTCCCCCACTTTAAACCGAGGACCATCAGTCCTATGCCGGTTAGCAAACCGCTGGGCCTTCTCCTGAGAGAGGGACAACCTCTCCACTACCTGGTCCCAAATCTGCTGCATACGCTCAACAACAGAGTCAACACCTGGACAGACAGAAGCCTCCGTCTGTCCTGAAGAAAATCGAGGGTGAAACCCAGAATTACAGAAAAACGGAGACATCAAAGTGGCAGAGCTAGCCCTATTATTAAGAGCAAACTCAGCCAAAGGCAAAAAAGAGACCCAGTCATCCTGATCAGCAGACACAAAGCATCTTAGATAAGTCTCCAATGTCTGGTTTGTTCTCTCAGTTTGACCATTGGTCTGAGGATGAAATGCCGAGGAGAAAGACAATTGAACACCCAGTTTAGAACAAAAAGTCCTCCAAAATCTGGAAACAAACTGGACTCCTCTGTCAGACACAATGTTCTCAGGAATGCCGTGTAAACGAACCACGTGCTGAAGGAACAACGGCACCAATTCAGAGGAGGAAGGCAACTTAGGTAATGGCACAAGATGTATCATTTTGGAAAACCTATCACAAATTACCCAGATGGTGGTCATTCTCTGAGAAACAGGAAGATCGGAAATGAAATCCATAGAGATATGGGTCCATGGTCTCTTGGGCACAGGCAATGGCATAAACAAACCACTAGAGCGAGAGCAAGGCTTGGAGCGAGAGCAAGTCCCGCAGGACTGCACAAATTCCCTGACATCGCGAGACAAGGTAGGCCACCAAAAGGACCGACTAACCAAGTCTCTGGTACCAAAAATTCCGGGATGCCCAGCCAATGCGGAACAATGAATCTCAGACATCACACTCTTTTTCCATTGGTCCGGGACAAACAATTTTCCAACAGGGCAGCGCTCGGGCCTATCCTCCTGACACCCCTCCAGAGCAAGTCTCAAATTAGGCGAGATGGCGGAAAGAACTACACCCTCCTTCAAAATAACAGAGGGATCAGATAGCTCAGGAGAGTCCGCAAGGAAACTCCTCGAGAGGGCATCCGCCTTAACATTCTTAGTGCCAGGAAGAAAGGAAACCACAAAATTAAAACGTGTGAAAAACAAGGCCCACCTGGCCTGTCTAGGATTGAGTCGCTTGGCAGATTCCAGATAGACCAGATTCTTATGGTCCGTAAGGACCACCACCTGATGTTTGGCTCCCTCCAGCCAATGTCTCCACTCTTCAAAAGCCCACTTCATGGCCAATAACTCCCGATTACCCACGTCATAATTACGTTCAGTAGGAGAAAATTTTCGAGAGAAAAAGGCACAAGGGTTACTTTTAGAGGTCTCTGGATCTTTTTGGGACAAAACGGCACCTGCCCCAATTTCAGAGGCATCAACCTCCACCTGAAATGGCAGAGAAACATCAGGCTGCCGTAGAACAGGAGCAGAAGTGAATCTCTGCTTAAGTTCCTGAAACGCAGAGACTGCCTCAGGAGGCCAATTCACCACATCAGAACCCTTTCTGGTCAAATCAGTTAATGGTTTAACAATAACAGAGAAATTACCAATAAATTTACGATAAAAATTGGCAAAACCCAAAAATCTCTGAAGAGCCTTTAATGAAGTAGGTTGGACCCAATCACAGATGGCCTGAACCTTGACCGGGTCCATTTCAATAACAGATGGGGACAAAATGAATCCCAGAAATGAGATCTTCTGTACGCCAAAAAGACACTTTGATCCCTTCACATACAGAGCATTCTCTCTCAAAATCTGGAATACAGTTCGAACATGTTTCACATGAGAGTCCCAGTCATTAGAAAAAATCAAGATATCATCCAAATAAACAATCAGAAACTTGTCCACAAAATCCCTGAAAATGTCATTCATGAAGGACTGGAAGACGGAAGGAGCATTAGTGAGCCCAAAGGGCATCACAAGGTACTCAAAATGCCCTTCAGGGGTGTTAAATGCCGTCTTCCATTCATCCCCGTGCTTAATGCGAATAAGGTTATACGCCCCCCTGAGGTCAAGCTTGGTAAACCAAGTAGCGTTTTTCACCCTGGAAAACAGGTCAGAAATCAAGGGTAACGGGTATTGATATTTCACAGTAATATTGTTCAAGAGACGATAATCAATACACGGCCTTAATGAACCATCTTTTTTGGCCACAAAGAAAAAACCGGCACCTAAGGGTGAAGAGGATGGTCTGATATGACCCTTCTCCAATGATTCCTTGATATAAGACCGCATAGCGTCATGTTCAGGTACAGACAAGTTGTCAGTATTCCGGGTTTTCTAGGTAACTTTGTCAATGATTTTGCCCTTTGTTAAAATGGAGTTTGCTGTTTTCTGTGCCCTACTTCCTGTTCGTTTGTTTAAAACCCGGCTCAGGTGCTGGCTTCACTGCTGGAATATTCTGCTTCCGTTTCCCTGCAACCCAGCTGCTTGTTCCTCACAGATCGTTGTGTATTTACCAGGGAAGTGCATAACCAGGTTATCTTCAGGTGTTTCTCTGCCACAGCAGTTTCTACCCATGGCTCTGGACATTCTCTGCATATGTAAGTTGCACATACTGTGTTGTCACTAAACTGTTGACTTGGGAATTTAACCCTTGGTTCACTCCATCTGATAAGAACTGTGTTTCTGAACTGTTGCTGTTTAACCCTTTGTGCATTACCTCTGGTGAGAGCTGTTGGAACTATTACTGGAACCTTACTGACTTATGAACTTGTTGTTGGACTTCACTGAATTAAGCCACAACTGAGATTAACTTGTTCCTGGACCTCCCTGTGTTTTCTGCATACCTGGATCTGACTCTTCACACACCAGCAGTGTGTAAATCCAGCCACGTAACCTATGCATCAGACTTACCTTGTGGTCACATTTGTGTGAGGACTCCGTCGTAGGAACTTTGCCACCCTCGCTATAGAGGTTCAAGGACTTATATATCCGGATTCATATGACTGGACTTGTGTATATATATATGGACTCATTGCATGTCACTGCGGGTTGTTTGAATATTGTTTTTGAGGGTTTTGCTGTTTAGGGGTTTTGCTGTTTCACAAATACATTATTTGCATTCAAAGAAACCCGTCTCTGATTGTTCATTGCCCCACGCTATCAGAATCCTCGAGTTCCTACAATAGTATTACAGGATATTCCAGCCTAAAAAAGAGGATTCTGCTGGGGCAATGACGGAGACACGGGCAGACAAACTGTTCACCATAGTTAACTCCTTGCAGCAGGAGGTGGCGGCTGCACTCAATCAGTTTAGAGACTTGGAGTCTCGGGTTAATCATAATGCACAGGGGTTTGGTCAGGCTCTCCAAGATCTACGTTCTAGGTTAGGAGTCCTGGAGGCCTTACCTACTGAGCCTACCTCATCCACCAGTATGCCCAAATTGCCTCCATTCCGTTTTAATGGTGACCGAAGTCAATTTCGTGGGTTTGTTAATCAATGTATATTATTTTTTGATGTACATGCCTCTTACTACCGGTCTGATAGATCTAAGGTTCTATGTATTATTATGTTGTTGACATCACGTGCACTGGCTTGGGCAAATCCTATGGTTGAAAGTCATGATACCCGTCTAAATAATTTGGACAATTTTCTGGCAGCCATGGCGCAAATGTTCGACGATCCCAACCGCCGTGCTACCGCTGAATCTGCCTTGCTTTCCTTACGCCAGGGGAAACGGTCAGTCATAGAATATGTTACTGAATTTAAAAGGTTAGTGGTGGACACTCAGTGGGAAAACAATGCTTTATTACCAATCTTTAGAAAAGGTTTGTCAAATGTAATCAAGGATGAGCTAGCTCGTTCAGAGTCTCCACAGGAGTTTGAATTGTTTATACAGCACTGTGTACGTATTGATATCCGTTTAACTGAACGCAGACAAGAAAAATGGGCCGCTGTAAATCGCATTACTAATTACTCTCTTCCGTCCAGGAAACCACAGGCAAAAACCCGCGAGAGGCTGAGGAGGTGCCTATGCAGGTGGACTCACTGCAGAGACGTGAGAATAATGAACGCCGCGAACACCGTTTCCGTGAGCGCTTATGTTTCTATTGTGGTCAATCGGATCATTTCCTCATCAATTGTCCTAAATGTCCTAGGCGACCCAACAAGGTGTTGGCGGTAGTAGGGGATTATGATAACACAGACGCTGAGTCTGAAGTTTCGGAAACCAGTCTACATCTAGATGCGGTTTTTCCCCCAATACTGATGCCGACTTCCCCTAAAGATCAAGGGGAGAAATATTCACATTGTTCTCTTCCTATACAGATTCAGTGGGAGGAACAGTGGATATCAAGTTCTGCCATGATAGACTCTGGAGCAGGTGGGAATTTCATGGATTCTTCTTTTGCAGAGGAACATGGTATAAAGACACAACTAAGAGCTTCACCAATCACTATGGAAACGGTGGATGGTTCCCCATTAGTTTCTGGACCAGTAGATCGGGAGACAGTGCCTCTGGAGTGTAAGATGGAACCAGATCATCAAGAAACACTTTCATTCATGTTAATATCTTCTCCTCATTTTCCTGTAATTTTAGGAATTCCCTGGTTACGGTCACAAAATCCAATCATCAATTGGGAAACCAAGGAGATAACCTTTCTCCCGAAGTGCAGTTCTACCATCAGTCCAACTGTAGCGGCTCCAGTTACCCAGAACTTGGAAGAGGTGATACAGGTACCTACTCTCCCTCTGATTTATCAGGAATTCTCAGACATTTGTGATAAAAGGAAGGCAGATCAACTTCCCCCACATAGACCGTATGACTGCCCCATAGAATTGCTTCCTGGAGCAGCGATTCCTTTCGGCCATGTTTACCCGTTGGCGGCTCCGGAATTAAAATCTTTACGAGAGTATATAGATGAGAATTTAGCCAAGGGGTTTATCCGACCATCTTCTTCACCAGCGGGAGCTCCAATATTCTTTGTAAAGAAGAAGGATGGTACTCTAAGACCCTGCATTGACTACCGGGAGTTAAATAAGGTAACCATTCGTAACAGGTACCCGTTGCCCCTAATTCCAGAATTGTTGGAAAGAGTTCGCCAGGCCAAAGTATTTACCAAATTAGATCTTCGTGGGGCATATAATCTACTCCGTATACGGCCCGGAGACGAATGGAAGACAGCTTTTAGATGCCGGTATGGACATTTTGAATATTTGGTGATGCCATTCGGACTCTGTAACGCTCCTGCTGCTTTTCAACATTTAGCCAACGACATTTTCAGGGATTTATTGGACCAATATGTGGTAATTTACCTTGATGACATCTTAATCTTTTCTGACTCCTTACAGGAACATCAGGAACATGTCAAGACCGTACTTAGACGTTTGAGAGATAATCATTTGTACATCAAACTCGAAAAGTGTGAGTTCCATTGTTCTGAAATTCAATTTTTGGGCTATGTTATCTCGCCTCAGGGATTGAATATGGAGTCCAGCAAGATCCAGGCAATCTTGGACTGGCCGGTACCAGGAAACATTAAGGAGGTACAACGATTCATTGGCTTTGCTAACTTTTATAGACGGTTTATCCGAAATTTTTCAGAAATTGTCCGTCCCATCACTCTCCTCACCAAGAAGGGGAAAAAGTTTGAATGGTCTTCGCAAGCTCAGGAAGCCTTTGATCGCCTGAAGGTTGTTTTACCACAGCTCCAATATTGATGCATCCGGATCCTGCACAGCCTTTTATCGTGGAGGTGGACGCGTCTGACTGTGCATTGGGAGCTATCCTCTCACAACGTACCGGAGACAAAGGTTTGCTGCACCCGTGTGCCTTCTTCTCTCGTAGGTTATCTTCTGCAGAACTGAACTATGATGTGGCAGATAAGGAACTTTTGGCAATTATTTCTGCCTTTAAGGAATGGAGACACCATTTGCAGGGGCAACTCAGCAGGTAGTAGTACTCACGGATCATCGCAATTTGGAATTCCTTAAGTCTGCCAGGTGTCTTTCTCCTCGACAAGCTAGGTGGAGTTTGTTCTTGAACCAGTTTAATTTTATTATTTCGTACCGCCCAGGTTCACGTAATGGGAAAGCTGACGCATTATCCCGAATCCATACCGTGGATTCCGTGCCTGGGACCCCGTCGAAGACCATCTTGTCGGAGGCCAATTTCGTTGGAGTGCTCCGGAACCGGGACTTGTGGCAGGAGATCAAGCTGGCCTATGACGGTGACGTATTTCTTGCAGCTCCACCTGACAATGTGAATCTTGTCCTTCGGAATGGTGTGTGGCTTAGAGATCGATGTATTTATGTCCCAGAGGCTGTAAGACTTCGAGTTCTCAGATTGGTCCACGACTCTAAATTGGCTGGTCATAGGGGGTACAGAAGACGCAGGAATTGTTAACTCGTTTTTTTTGGTGGCCTACCTGCTTGAAGGATGTGAATGACTATGTCCGCTCTTGTGAAGTTTGTGCCCGGTACAAGGTTCCTCGTGTCTCACCTACTGGTCTTCTTAAACCGCTACCTGTACCGTCTCGCCCTTGGGGGTCTATTTCGATGGACTTTATTGTGGAGTTACCCACCTCTGGTGGTAAAAATACTATTTTGGTGGTAGTAGATCGTTTAACGAAAGCTGCTCATTTCATTCCGTGCGCTGGTCTTCCCTCAGCTACAGAGACAGTAGATCTAGTTATCCAGAACATTTTCCGGCTGCATGGGGTACCAGATGACATCATTTCTGACCGGGGAATACAATTTACCTCTAGATTTTGGAAAGGATTTTGTTCTGCGCTCCACATTAATGTTTGCTTGTCTTCTGCATACCATCCTCAGACCAACGGGCAGACCGAACGGACAAATCAAACCTTGGAGCAATATCTACGCTGTTACGTCAGTCATTTACAGGACGATTGGCTGAAGCTACTTCCTCTAGCGGAATTTTCGTACAACAACTCCCAAAGCAGTTCCACGAAGGTAACGCCTTTTTTTGCCAACCTGGGTTATCATCCAAATATTTTGCCTAGGTCTCCGGTTACGATTTCGGTACCAGCGGTTGAAGACAGAGTGACGGCGTTGCAACGTAATCTTGAAGTTTTGAAGGACTCCCTGACCACAGCACAGGAGCGTTACAAAAAGTCGGCCGATAGATTCCGGAAACCAGCACCTATGTATAAGGTAGGAGACTCAGTTTGGTTGTCCACCAAGAATCTAAAATTGGGTGTTCCTTCGCAGAAACTGGGACAGAAATTCATCGGTCCATTCAAGATCACGGGGATTGTGAGCTCTGTTGCCTGTCGGTTGAAGCTACCACGGACTTTAAAGGTACACCCAGTATTTCATGTTTCCTTATTAAAACCAGTCTCTCCTAACACATTTCAGGGACGTATCGTACCTCCCCCTCCACCAGTGTTGGTTGATGGCGAAGAACAATTCGTGTACAGGATATTGTTAATTCGAGACTTCATAGAAACCGGCTTCAGTATCTAGTTAGATGGCAAGGTTACTCTCCTGAAAATGATTCTTGGGAACCAGTAAGTAACATCAATGCGCCTCTGAAGATTGCTCAGTTTCATCGGAGATACCCGGACAGGCCTGGTCCAGGACCGTCCGGAGGCCGTCTTTAGGGGGGGAGTAATGTCAGTATTCCGGGTTTTCTAGGTAACTTTGTCAATGATTTTGCCCTTTGTTAAAATGGAGTTTGCTGTTTTCTGTGCCCTACTTCCTGTTCGTTTGTTTAAAACCCGGCTCAGGTGCTGGCTTCACTGCTGGAATATTCTGCTTCCGTTTCCCTGCAACCCAGCTGCTTGTTCCTCACAGATCGTTGTGTATTTACCAGGGAAGTGCATAACCAGGTTATCTTCAGGTGTTTCTCTGCCACAGCAGTTTCTACCCATGGCTCTGGACATTCTCTGCATATGTAAGTTGCACATACTGTGTTGTCACTAAACTGTTGACTTGGGAATTTAACCCTTGGTTCACTCCATCTGATAAGAACTGTGTTTCTGAACTGTTGCTGTTTAACCCTTTGTGCATTACCTCTGGTGAGAGCTGTTGGAACTATTACTGGAACCTTACTGACTTATGAACTTGTTGTTGGACTTCACTGAATTAAGCCACAACTGAGATTAACTTGTTCCTGGACCTCCCTGTGTTTTCTGCATACCTGGATCTGACTCTTCACACACCAGCAGTGTGTAAATCCAGCCACGTAACCTATGCATCAGACTTACCTTGTGGTCACATTTGTGTGAGGACTCCGTCGTAGGAACTTTGCCACCCTCGCTATAGAGGTTCAAGGACTTATATATCCGGATTCATATGACTGGACTTGTGTATATATATATGGACTCATTGCATGTCACTGCGGGTTGTTTGAATATTGTTTTTGAGGGTTTTGCTGTTTAGGGGTTTTGCTGTTTCACAAATACATTATTTGCATTCAAAGAAACCCGTCTCTGATTGTTCATTGCCCCACGCTATCAGAATCCTCGAGTTCCTACAATAGTATTACACAAGTTAAAAAGGCGACCCTTAGGGAATTTACTACCTGGCACTAATTCAATAGCGCAGTCATAGCTCCTATGGGGAGGTAAGGATGCAGATTTACTTTCGCTAAACACATCAGAAAAATCAAACAAAAAGTCAGGAACATCCTCAGCCTGGGGGGAGGCAGAAAAAACAGGAGTGTTGGTATTAACACATTGGCAGCCCCAACTGGTTACAGACACAGATTTCCAATCCAAAACAGGATTATGAGACTGTAACCAAGGGAAACCCAGCACGATAATGTCATGCAGATTATATAGAACCAAAAATTTGCAGCACTCCTGGTGATCAGGTTCAACCCTCATTATCACCTGAGTAGAAAACTGGGGTTTATTCTCAGCCAAAGGGGTAGAATCGATCCCCAGTAGGGGAATAGACTTCTGTAGGGGTATCAAGGGAAATCCACAACGTTTAGCAAAATCATAATCCATCAGGTTAATAGCTGCTCCAGAATCAACGAAAGCCTGAGCAGAAAATGAGGACAGAGAGCATATCAGAGTGACAGTTAATAAAAACTTAGTCTGAACACTACCCAAGACAACTGAGCGTGCAAAACGTCTTCCCCGCTTAGGGCAGACTGAAATAGCATGAGAGGCATCACCACAGTAGAAACATAACCCATTGCGCTTTCGAAACTCATGACGCTGTGCCCCAGACACCACTCCATCACACTGCATGGGCTCAGCAGCTGGCTCACAAGGCAACACCACTCCACGCATACTTCTCCGCTCACGCAAACTTCTGTCAATTTGAATCGCTAATGACATAGAATCATTGAGACCAGAGGGGACAGGGAATCCCACCATAACATCCTTTACATTATCCGACAGACCCTTCCGGAAAAGGGCAGCCAAAGCGTCGTCATTCCATTTGGTCAGGACTGCCCACCTACGGAATCTCTGACAGTATAACTCAGCGTCATCAAGCCCCTGATTTAATGCCAACAAGGCTTTTTCAGCTTGATCAGTAACATTAGGCTCATCGTACAATAACCCCAAAGCCTGAAAAAATGCATCAACATCACTCAAAACAGGATCCCCAGGTGTGAGGGAAAAAGCCCAATCCTGAGGATCGCCGCGCAGGAGAGAGATGACAAATTTGAACCTGCTGCGCTGCGTTTCCTGAGGACTTAGATTTTAAGGCAAAAAACAATTTACAATTATTTTTGAAATTCTGAAACTTAGCTCGATCCCCTGAAAACAAATCTGGCATGGGGATCCTAGGTTCCACAACAGGCAACCTAGCAAGATATGCAGCAATACTCCGAACCTCAGTGGCAAGCTGATCCACACGGCCAGACAACTGTGCAAACTCCATTGGGAGAAAAGATCCTCCCCAGCACCCAGAGATACAGAGGGGAAAAAAAAAAAAAAAAAATGCAACAAACAGAAAAATATCTCTGACAACTTTTCTTCCTTCAAAATATTTTTTCCCTTCTGTGAGTACCATACAATTTTTATGGCCGGTGATACTGTTATGTTACGGTAGCTGAGGAGTGCAGGTAAAAAAGGAAATACACCAGAGCAGTTGGAATCTATGAGATTGCAGTACCCTGACTAACCACCGCAACTAGAGGCAGCCGTGGAGCGTTCCTACGATGGTCCTAGACGCCTCGTCACAGCCTGAGAAACTAACTACACCTAAAGATAGAAATAGGAAAGCTATCTGCCCCGGAGCAGAACCCCAAAGATAATAGAAAGCCCCCAAACATGTAATGGCGGTTAGACAAGAGGAAATACTGACACAGAAAGAAAATAGTATGAGCAAACGCTGGGGCCCAAACTATCTAAATAGAAAAGGACAGGAAGGGTACTTACTGCAATCCCAGAAAACCCTGAAAAACACCAACTCTACTAATTTCAAAATCACCTGAGATCACACGACCTCTACCACCTAAATTAGTTCTCTGGTGTAACAAAAACAGCAGCCACTGAAAAAACTGCAAAAAGCAAAAGTACAAAACACAGTGGCTGGACTAAACTGAGAGGGCAAAAGCCCCCGGAGGGGACCCAGAAGGCCCCCACAGAAGTGCAGGACAAAATGCAAAAATATAGCAAAAACACAAAATAAGAAATTGTCTTATCTGATAGCAGGAGATGCAGACACGACACAGCAGGCTACAAGGGAAACTGGAAAGAAGGATTCAGACCAGAACAATTGATCACCGGCAACCATGATGGGAAAATGATTCCCTTAAATAAGACCAATCAGTAACACCTGATTCCCAATCCTCACTAGTACCGCTTGTAACCACCAGAGGGAGCCTCTGCTCAGAACTCATCTCAAACCCATTCACAACAGGAGGCACTCTGAGAGTTGTTATACGAGAACTCAGCTAATGGAAGTAGATCCACCCAATCATCCTGTAGGTGGCAGATAAAGCAGCGGAGATACTGCTCCAGGGTTTGATTGGTTCGTTCGGTCTGTCCATTAGTCTGAGGATGAAAAGCAGAAGAAAGGTTTACTTTAATGTCCAATGCTGCACAGAAATTTTGCCAAAACCTAGAAGTGAATTGCACCCCTTGATCCGAAATAACCTCATCTGGTACTCCATGTAAGCGAAACACATCTTTAATCATCAAATCTGATGTCTGTTTTGCAGTGGGTAAGCCGACACAAGGGATAAAATGAGCTGCCTTTGTTAGACGGTCAACCACCACTAGAATGGTGTTCTTCCCTTGAGAGGTTGGTAACTCCACAATGAAGTCCATAGAAATGGATCCCCACGGGCGGGACGGGGTGGGAAGAGGCTGTAACAGACCAGTTGGTGAGGAGCGAGGTGTTTTGCATCTTGCACAGACTTCACATGAAGTGACATAGTTTAAAACATCCTTCCTGCAAGTGGGCCACCAAAAGAAACGAGAGAGAAATTCCTGTGTCTTTAGAATTCCTCTATGCCCAGCTATCTTGGAATCGTGAATGAGTTGCAATACTCTCAATCTGACTGTTTCAGGAATATACAGGCGTTGTCCCTGAATCCACACACCATTCTTAAAGACAAGACTTACGTCCCTTGGGGGTTGTGCCAAAAAGGAATCCGCATGGTATGCTTCCTTGATGTCCTTAAGTAGGTCTTGATTATGAATTACTCCTAGGAATCTAGAGTCAGGAAGAATAGTCTTAGGAGGAGTAATTGGATGTGTCTCTGCTGAGTAAATCCTAGAGAGTGCATCAGCCTTTCCATTGCGCGATCCTGGTCTATAAGAAATGATAAAATTAAATTGGTTTAAGAAAAGATTCCAGCGAGCCTGGCGAGGAGTCAGGCACTTAGCCGACCTGATAAACTCAAGGTTACGATGGTCTGTCAGGACGACTATTTGCTGTGCAGCTCCCTGAAGAAGGTGTCTCCATTCTTTGAAGGCGGCAATAATGGCCAACAACTCTCTATTGCCCACATCGTAGTTCCTCTCAGCCGAAGACAACTGCTGGGAAAAGAAGGCACAGGGATGCAAGACATTCTTCTCACCTGTTCTCTGAGAGAGTATAGCTCCAACGGCACAGTCTGAAGCATCCACCTCTATTATGAAGGCAAGCTCGGGGTTGGGATGTACTAGGATAGGTGCAGTGGTAAATTTATCTTTTAGACGGGAAAATGCTTCCTGGGCTTGGGGAGTCCAGGAGAACCTAGACTCTTTCCGGGTAAGTTGGGTGATAGGTGACACTACCTCAGAGAAATTTCTAATGAAACGTCTATAGAAGTTGGCAAACCCGATGAAGCGCTGTACCTCCTTCACATTTCTAGGACTTGGCCAATCCTTGATGGCTTGGGTTTTGCTTCCATCCATACTAATTCCTTGTGTAGACAGTACATACCCCAGAAATTGAATTTCGGTCCTATGGAATTCACACTTTTCAAGTTTGATGTAAAGATGATTTTGTCTTAGACGTTCCAAGACCATTCTCACATGTCCATGATGTTCCTCTGTGGAGTTAGAAAAAATTAGAATATCATCCAAATAAATTACCACGAATGTATCTAGGAGATCCCTGAAGATGTCATTCACCAAGTGTTGGAAAGTGGCTGGGGCGGTACTCAGACCAAAAGGCATAACTAGATATTCAAAGTGTCCATAGCGTGACCTGAATGCAGTCTTCCATTCATCCCCAGGTCTAATACGGACTAAGTTATAGGCCCCACGAAGATCTAGTTTAGAGAAAATTTTGGCATGTCGCACTCTCTCCAATAACTCAGGGATTAAAGGCAATGGATAACGGTTTCTAATAGTAACCTTATTGAGTTCCCTATAGTCTACGCATGGTCTCAGAGATCCATCTTTCTTCTTTACAAAGAAGATGGGTGCACCTGCAGGAGATGAAGAAGGGCGTATGAAGCCCTTGGCTAGATTTTCGTCTATGTAATCCTTTAAAGCCTTTAGCTCGGGCCCCGCCAGGGGGTAGATCTTACCAAAAGGTATCTCCGCTCCAGGCAATAATTCAATTGGACAATCATATGGACGGTGAGGAGGAAGCTGGTCAGCGTTCTTCTTGTCACATAAATCCACATAGTCCTGGTATACAGCTGGTAGTTCAGGGACTGACATGGTTCCTTTAGGAACAGAGCAAGCTGAAACTTTTGGACTCATCTGTTTCTCTGGAAAGTGTAATTCTTTGGTCTCCCAGTTAATGGTAGGATTCTGAGCCTGCAGCCATGGTAGCCCTAGAATAATGGGAAAGTGGGGAGAAGAGATAAGCATAAAGGACAGTTTCTCTTGATGATCTTTACCCATAAGAACCCTCAAAGGCTCTGTTTCCTGATCCACTGGTCCAGAGGTCAGCAAGGAGCCATCCACAGTTTCCATCTGTACTGGAGTAGCCTTCTTCACTGAACGTATCCCCTGTTTCAGAGCAAAGGAGACATCCATAAAATTTCCACTTGCCCCTGAGTCGATCATAGCAGAGCTAGACACCCAAGCTGAGTCAACCCAGAGTTTGATGGAAAGAAAGCAATGAGAATTGTTTTTCTTACAACTCAGCTGGGACAACCGCTGAGGAAACTTGAAAAATGGCAGCGTTTACACAGTCAACGTCCTCAGAGGTAACGGAGTTTAAGTCCGAGAAATCAAGATCTGTTGCTGCAGATCTCTCTGGAGCCTGAGGCTCGGACCTGACAGATCCCCTCTCGCAACACTCACAATGAATGAGTGCTGCAGTAGTCTTACGAGAACGGCTGGGGCAGTTTATAATGAAGTGCCCTGACTTACCACAATAGAAACATAGATTCTCCTTAAAACGATGTTCCTTGCGTGCATCACTAACCCGTCGTTGTAAAGAGTCTACCTGCATGGGTTCAGGTTCAGGTTCCCGTGTAATCCTACTCAAAGGTTCCTTAGCTGGAGAGGAAGGTAGGAAGAGGTTAGTGCGATTGCTTTCGAACCATCTCTCTTGCCTGCGTTCAGTCAGACGAGTATCAATACGGATGCAGTAGTTAATAAAGTCACCTAACGCAGTGGGAGGGTCGGCACGAGCAAGTTCATCCTTAATCAGTGGAGATAACCCCTTTCGAAAAATAGATTTTTTGGCGGAACTGTCCCAGGTGGTATCAAGGGCCCATCTCCTGAACTCCAAGGCATATTCAGCTACCGAGTGCTTACCTTGGCGCAAAGCTAACATGGCTGCTTCAGCTGTTGCACCTCGATTGGGGTCATCAAACACCTGCCCCATGGCTGAAATAAAAGCATCAAGGTGATTCAAACAATCATCCTCAGTCTCAATCAGAGGGTTTGCCCACATCAAAGCCTTGTTGGTAAGCAACATAATTATAGTAAGCACCTTAGATCGTTCAGTGGGAAATTGTGAAGCATGTGCAGAAAAAAAAAGATTGCATTGATTAATAAATCCCCTGAATTTCTCACGTTCACCGCCAAAACGAAAAGGGGGCAACTTGGGAATCCCAGAACTCGGGGCTACGGCAGGAGCCTGGACTCGCTCTTCTAGAACCTCAATCCTGGCTCGCAAATCCTGGGCAGTCTGTCCAAACACTTGCAAATTGTGATTAGTGAGGTCCTGTAGGCTTGAAAAACGGGTCTTTATATTCTGCAAATCTGCAAGGATATTATCAGTCACTCCGCAAAGTTCCTTTATGCGGGCCTCCATTTTCCAGATCTTTTAAGACAGGAGTACTGGAAGAAGAGGAGAGGAGAAAAAAAAAACAATAGTGTTTACCTGTGGTAACACTGCAGAGAGAAAAAAAAAAATTAAGGGAACTGCTCACCTGGAATGGTTGTGAGAAGTCACAACCACTATCATCACAGAAAGTTCACCCGGACATCTGATATCCACAGTTACAGCAGACAAAAAAGAGAAAAGAAAAAAAAAAAAAACAATAGTGTTTACCTGTGGTAACACTGCAGAAAAAAAAACACTTAAGGGAATTGCTCACCTGGAATGGTTGTGAGAAGTCACAACCACTGTCATCACAGAAAGTACAACCGGACATCCGATATCCACAGTTACAGCAGACACAGCCTTTCCAGACCCAGCAGACACTAACGTTTTGGCTTCAGAATCTTGTAATGTATGTGGTACAGTTCATATAGCGTCTTGTGCTTGGGTGCGATGAAAATACATGAGACACAGGTTTGATATAGAAAGTCTTGTATTACTTCATACAAGTTGGCAAAAATAGTCACACAGTTTGCAGACACAGAAGCAGGAGACACAGCAGGCCAGAGTAATCTAAGCTCAGCAATCACTCTCCACAACAGGTTCAGGATCTTCTTCTCTGTTACCGTAAGTCCATGCAAACGTGGGTCTTTCAAAGAGCAGGGTTCAGAGTCCACAAGTGCTTCAGAGTTCCTCAGTAGGAATAGCTGGAGTACAAGGTCCAAGGCTTTAGGAGTCAGGTCACAGGTTCACTGCAGGCTAGATTCTGAAGCACTGATTGCTCAGCTGTGGCTGCTTAAGAAGCAAAAGGAGAGAATCAGGGCGGGAACATGCAAGCTGGAAACTCCATTTTGACTGAGGGCAAGATAGCTGCAGCAAGACAGAAAGTAAAATGGCTGACGAACAAACTGAGTTTCAGGAACATGTACACAGAACCTTACATTAGGTGGTAGAGGTCGTGTGATCTCAGGTGATTTTGAAATTAGTAGAGTTGGTGCTTTTCAGGGTTTTTTGGGATTGCAGTAAGTGCCCTTCCTATCCTTTTCTATTTAGGTAGTTTGGGCCCCAACGTTTGCTCATACTATTTTCTGTCTGTGTCAGTATTTCATCTTGTCTAACCGCCATTACATGTTTGGGGGCTTTCTATGTTCTTTGGGGATCTGCTCCGGGGCAGATAGCTTTCCTCTTTCTATCTTTAGGTGTGGTTAGTTTCTCAGGCTGTGACGAGGCGTCTAGGAGCAACGTAGGAACGCTCCACGGCTGCCTCTAGTTGTGGTGGTTAGTCAGGGTACTGCAATCTCATAGATTCCAACTTCTCTGGTGTATTACCTTTTTTACCTGCACTCCTCAGCTACTGAAACATAACAGCGCGGCTGCATAGAAATACATGCGGCCGCATGCTCCGGTCCGAGTGCCGGCGGCAGTGCCAGGTTTTCATGCGAGAGACTCGCATGAGAATCGTGCGAGTCTCTCGCAAGTGAGTATGAGCCCTTAGTGTGACGTCGGCCTTAAACTTTTCCTATGATTGTTCCACTCCTGGTTTTGGCTTACAAATACTGATGTAACATACTGACCAAATACTGAACATGTGAACATACATGCCCTTTTAGGAGCAGAAGTTGCACAATACCTTTGTCTGTACATCGTGAATCAAGTGTAAAGTCTCATCATTTAACCAAATATCTGTTTTATCATTATTTTATAGAAACAGAGCCAAATTTTTTACTGAGAATAATGTAATATCTGCATGTAGCTGAACAGTGGGCCCCAAAAGTCAATACTACTGGTAGGCGTAGGCTATTGTCACCTCAGTCCAACACTGAAGGTAGAAACTGGCTCTGTACATCTTGTTATGGCCCTACGGACATGTGACCACTGCAGCAATAACAAACAATGATTGGCTGCAAAAGTTACATGACCACCCACTGGAAGAGTAAGGCTATGTGCACACTGCCGTGGGAAATATGCATTTTTATTGGTATGCGTACTCCCGCCAGAAACTAGCGTTTTGCAAGCGTAATTAGCTGTACCATCGCTTGGAAAACTGATTGACAGGTTGGTCACATGAGTCAAACAAGTGTTTGACAAGTGTTACCAACTTTTTACTATTGATGCTGCCTATGCCGCATCAATAGTAAAAAGATCTAATTTAAAAAATAATTTAAAAAATAATAAATCATGATATTCTCACCTTCAGGCGGCCCCCGCAACTTTCCTGGTCCTCAGCGACGCTCCCGGCCAATCCCGTTCCCAAGGATGCATAGCGACAATGACCCCAGATGACGTAGCATCACGCGAGACCGCTAAGTCATCTGGGGTCATTGTCGCTAAGGATGCCTGGGAACGGGATTGGCCAGGAGCGTCGCTGAGAGGTGGGAAGGCTGCGGGGGCCGCCGGACGGTGAGAATGTCTCTATTTTTTATTTTAATTATTATTTTAACAGGTATATGGTACCCAGGGCCTGGAGGAGAGTCTCCTCTCCTCCAGACCCTGGGTACCATCCGCACATGAGACGCTTACTTTGCGCATGGTGGGCATAGCCACATGCGGAAAGTAAGAGGTTCAATGCATTCCTATAACGGCAGAATCACCGCAATTCCGCAAAAATGAGCATGCTGCGTATTTTTTCGCGATGCGATTCCGCCGTGGAAAAATACGCAGCATGTGCACAGCATTGCGGAATCCCATAGAATATAATGAGTTGTGTTGAGTAAGCGTTTTTGCCACGGCAAAAAAGCTAACAATCCGCAACGTGTGCACATAGCCTAAGTGGGGAGACTTTCTGGCAGGCACATTATCCCCATTCTGTCATCTGAGAGCAGGCGCTGAGAAAGCCTCATGTAGTGCCTGTCAGATCGCTGGTTTGACAGAGTGCTGTGCAAACTGTCAGACCAGCGATCTGATATTATACAGTAATGTCCCACCATGGGACAAAGTAAAAATGTAAAAAAAATAAAAATAAACACGTGTAAAAAAAATTCCTAAATAAAGAAAAAAAAAATATTCCCCAATAAATTCATTTCTTAATGTAAAAAAAAAAACAATAAAAGTACACATATAAAGTATCACTGCGTCCGTAACGACCCGCCCTATAAAACTGTCCCACTAGTTAACCCCTTTAGTGAACCCCTTAAAGTAGTTTTCTCCCACATATGGGGTATCAGCGTACTCAGGACAAATTGAACAACAACTTTTGGTGTCCAATTTCTCCTGTTACCCTTGGTAAAATAAAAAACTGGGGACTAAAAGATCATGTTTGTGGAAAAAAATAAAAATTTTTTATTTTCACGCCCGGGCGTTATAAACTTCTGTGAAGCACTTGGGGGCTCAAAGTGCTCACCATACATCTAGATAAGTTCCTTTGGGGGTCTAGTTTCCAAAATGGGGTCACTTGTGGGGGGTTTCCACTGTTTAGGCACATCAGGGGCTCTCCAAACGCGACATGGCGTCCAATCTTAATTCCAGCCAATTTTGGTTTGAAAAAGTCAAACGGCGCTCCTTCCCTTCCGAATAATGCCGTGCGCCCAAACAGTGGTTTTCCCCCACATATGGGGTATCGGCGTATTCAGGGAAATTGCACAACAACTTTATCTGTCCATTTTCTCCTTTTACCCTTGTTAAAATAAAAAAATTTTTGTAAAAGATCATTTTTGTGACTAAAAAGTTAAATGTTCATTTTTTCCTTCCACAGCGTTCGTATGTCCTCATGAAGGGGGGTTTCTAATGATGTTGACCCGTTGGTGTATAGGTATGTCTTAGGCCGCGTCCTGGCATTTGATGAGGGCTCCGGCGATGAACCGCAACCTTTCCAGAACGTGACAGCTGATTTGATCAGCTGCAATGTGCCCTTAAGAGCCGCAGCCGCAAGTTCTATCACGGTCCACCCTCAGCTGTTAACATGTTAAGTGCCGCTGTCAATCTCTTACAGAGGCATTTAAAACGATCGCGCCACAAACCCGTCACATGATCGCAAGGTGCCGATGGGTTGGCATGACAACGCCGATGTGCCTTTTAATGGTGGCAGTTAAGGGTAGTTGAACCACAGCACTTTTTAACGGCGCTGAGGAATAAGGGTATAGTGCCCCCAGAGTCTGAATTTCTCCGGGGTCTCGGCTACCCAGAGATCATGATTCGGGTCGGTTTTTACCGACCCCAGTGTTGCGATCGCCGTTATTAACGGTATAACGGCAACCGCAAAAAAAAAAAAGTCAGATTTTCCATTTAATTTCTCTCTCCTCTGATGTGAGTGCACATCAAAAAAGAGAGAATTAGGGTTCCCCGATCCTCCCCATGGTACCGCCGTTGTCCTTGCAACCCCCCGTGAAGTCTCCAGGGACGCTGGCGTCCTCTTGCAGGAGAAAAAGTGGTGCGCATGCGCAGTGTGCCCGCTGAGATCTGCCAGGCGGCACCCGGCAACAATAGAAAATTTTTCCTATTGGTTCATTTTTATCACTGTGATAGACCCTAACACAGTGATAAAAATAAAAAAAAAAATAGTAACTAAAACCCCCCTTTGTCACCCCCTTAGTTAGGTAAAAATAATAAAATTTAAAAATGTATTTATTTCCATTTTCCTGTTAGGGTTAGAGTTGGGCTAAAGTGAGTTGGGCTAAAGTTAGGGTTGAGCTAAAGTTAGGGTTGGGACTAGGGTTAGGGTGGTGTTGGGGTTAGGGTTGTGGTTAGGGTTTGGATTAGGGGTGCGTTGGGGTTAGGGTTGGAGTTAGAATTGGGGGTTCCCAGTGTTTAGGTACATCAGGGGGTCTCCAAATGCGACATGGCGCCACCACTGAGTCCAGCCAATTTTGCATTCAAAAAGTCAAATGGTGCTCCCTCCCTTCTGAGTCCTTCCATGCACCCAAACAGTGGCTTTTCCCCACATATGGGGTATTGGCGTGCTCAGGAGAAAATGCACAACAAATTTTGTGGTCCATTTTCTCCTGATAAGCAAATTTTTTGTGAAAAAAAAGAAAAACTTTCAGTTTTTCCTTCCACATTGCTTTAGTTCTTGTGAAGCACCTGAAGGGTTAATAAGCTTCTTGAATGTGATTTTGCGCACCTTGAGGGGTGCAGTTTTTAGAATGATGTTACTTTGGGGTATTTTCTGTTATACTGACCCCCCAAAGCTCACTTCAAATGTGAGGTGGTTCCTAAAAAAAATGGTTTTGTAAATTTTGTGGGAAAAACAAGATATCGCTTGTCAATTTTAACCCTTATAACGCCCTAACGAAAAAAAAATTGATTCCAAAATTGTACTGATGTAAAATAGACATGTTGGGAATGTTATTTAACTATTTTGTTTGACACCACTCTCTGATTAAGGGTACAAAAATTAAGTTTGAAAATTGCAAAATTTTCAAAGCTTTTGCCAAATTTCCATTTTTTTCATAAATAAATGCAAGTTATATCAAAGAAATTTTACCACTAACATGAAGCAACAATCTCAGAATGGCCGGGGTCAGACTTGAGAGAAACTCGCACGAGTCTCTCGCATCATGTTTTACCATGCAGCCGCACGCTCTGGTCCGAGTGCCGGCGGCAGCGCCGGGTGTTGATGCGTCTTGATTTCTCACAGTCTGACCCCAGCCAATCAGTCGGATACGTTGAAGCGTTCCTCATAAAATGACAGTGGTCAGAATTGTAAAAATTGGCTTGGTCATTAAGTACCAAATTGGCACTGTCACTAAGGGTTAAAACAATTTAAAAAATACACATATTTGGTATTGCTGCTTTCAGAAACGCCCAATCTATCCAAATGTAAACTAAATTAATGTGATTGGTAAACAGCATAATAAAAAAAAATCAAAACGCCAGAATTACATTTTTTGGTCACCGCAACATTTCAATAAACTACAATAAAAGACAATTAAAAGATTGCATGTACCCCAAATTGTTATAAAAACGTCAGATCAGAGAGCAAAAAATAAGCCCTCACCCAACCCGAGATCCCAAAAAATGGAAACGCTACAGGTCTCGGAAAATGATACTTTGTTTTATTTCTTCTTCTTACCACTTAAATAAAAAAAAAACTATACTGTACGTTTGGTATCTCCAAACTCGCAATGGAGAATCAAAATTACAGGTCAGTTAAAGCATTTGGAATTGCACTTTTTTTGCAATTTCACCGCACTTCGAATTTTTTTCCCATTTTCCAGTACAATGTATGGTAACATCAATGGTGTTAATTAAACACGGATTTTGGTAAGAACTTACCTGTAAAATCCTTTTCAGCGAAGAAGGAAGGGAGACACACTAGTCATTACTAGTGGGTAGGCGGAGCCCACATAGGATAGAAACACTTCAGATTAAAAAAGTGTTGACCGGCCCCTCCAGCATATAGGGCTCCTCCTACTCCAGCTCTCCAGTCGTACCCAAGCTTAAGGAAGAGTAAATATCACCAGCGGAGCAACATAACCCCTTCTGAAGGATTTCAGAGAGAAAAACAAGGAGACAGGTTATGCATATAACAGAAAAACCACACAGTCTCAGGTACTACTCACTGAACCTGACCACTGCGATGAGCTGGCGATGCTGGAACAGAGCCTTAGCGCGCCGACCTCAGCCCAGATAATCGCTATGAGAGAAGGGTCACGCCGCATCTGAAAACACAACAACACACTTCTGCCAAGGGAGGGATGTGTGTCTCCCTTCCTTCTTCGCTGAAAAGGATTTTACAGGTAAGTTCTTACCAAAATCCGTGTTTCAGCAGCAGATGAAGGAAGGGAGACACACTAGTCATTACTAGTGGGACGTCCCAAAGCAGTCCAAAAATAAGGGTGGGCAAAAAAAAAAAAAAAAAAAGGCAGATACCCAACAACCTAAATAAATGCGCAACTAGCGCTAACTACAAGTTCACAAGAACTTTAAACTACAGCCGCCTGCAGGACCCTACGTCCTAAGGCCGCATCAGCGGAAGCACTGACGTCCACCTTATAAAATTTTGTAAATGTGTGGACGGAGCGCCAGGTCGCCGCCTGGCAGAGCTGAGCTGCCGAGGCTCCTTGATGGAAAGCCCACGATGAACCCACAGCCCTTGTGGAGTGAGCTCGAATCTTAATCGGGCAAGGTTCGCCCTTAAGTCGGTAAGCCTCTAAAATGGCCGACCGAATCCAACGAGCTATAGAATCCTTGGAAGCTCGTTGCCCACGTCGACGACCTGCTGGAATCACAAACAGAGAATCTGACTTCCGAAAACTTTGAGTAATAGACAAATAGAACTTCAAAGCCCGCACCAAATCCAATGTGTGCAAGGCCCGTTCCTTCGCATTCCTTGGCTCCGGACAGAGCGAGGGCAACACAATATCCTGGTTAACATGAAACTGTGACACCACTTTAGGTAGAAAGTCGCCCCGTGTGCGAAGCACTACGCGATCTGGGAGAAACTCCAGAAAAGGAGGCGAGCAAGAAAGAGCCGCCAACTCAGAAACCCTTCTCAAAGAAGTGACCGCCACTAGGAAGGCAACCTTCCAAGAGAGAAAGGAAAGATTAACAGAGTCCATAGGCTCAAAAGGTCCATGTTGAAGAGCCTCCAAGACAAGATTGAGCCGCCAAGGAGACACAGGCGCCTTCCGCGGCGGAAATTGACGGTTTACCCCGCGAAAAAAGGAACGTACGTCCCTACGCGAAGCGATAGTCTTCCGAAACAGCAAGGACAGAGCAGAAACCTGTCCTTTCAGAGTGCTAACTGCCAAACCCTTGTCCAGCCCGTACTGCAAAAAGGCCAACAAATTGGGAATGGAAAAAATCCTCGGGTTCCTAGAAGAACCCGAACACCACGAGAAGGCTTCCCAAGTCTTGTGATAAATCCTAGTAGTAGCCGGACCTCTGGCAGCTCGCAGAGTGGCAATGACCTCGGCTGAAAAACCTTGACGGGTCAAGATTTCGGTCTCAAGAGCCACGCCGTCAAACGCAGAGACTTCAGGTCCGGGTGACGAACAGGCCCTTGGGTTAACAGGTCCGGGCGAAGAGGAAGTGGAAGTGGAGGCGCTGCCAGAAGCGACACCAGTGTCGAGAACCACGTCCTCCTCGGCCAATCTGGGGCTATCACCATAGCCGGGACTCTCTCCAGTCTGATCCAACAACACCAGAGGAAGTAAGGGTATCGGCGGGAACACATAGATTAGCTCGAATTGGTCCCAAGGAGCCACCAGAGCATCCACTGCCACAGCGTTCGAGTCCTTGTACCTGGACATGAACGTCGGTAACTTGGCATTGATCCTGGATGCCATCAAATCCACTTGGGGAGTTCCCCAACGGGAGCACAGCAGTGGAAAAATTTTCGGGTGAAAACTCCATTCTCCGGGATCCATCTTTTCGCGACTGAGGAAGTCCGCTGTGATATTCTGAACTCCTGGAATGTGAATCGCAGAGATGGCTGGCACTCTGGCCTCGGCCCATACCAGAATTCGAGACACTTCCATCATGAGCCTGAAGCTCCTCGTCCCACCTTGATGGTTGATATACGCGACCGCCGTCGCGTTGTCTGTCTGCACTCGGACTGGTAGACCGCTTAAAGGGACCGTCCAGTGTTGGAGGCAAAGGAAAACTGCCCTCAATTCCAGGATGTTGATCGGCAGGACAGATTCTTCCAACGACCATACTCCCTGAATCCAGAGATCGTTCCAGACACCCCCCAGCCCGTGAGGCTGGCATCGGTGGTTATGATCGACCACCGCGGAGGAAGGAAGGACTTCCCCGGGGATAACGCTTCCGGACGTAACCACCATTCTAGAGACTCTCTCACCCTGTGGGAGATGATGACACTGCAATCCAGTGAAAACTGTGATCGATCCCAACGGTTCAAGATGAACATTTGGAGAGCCCTGGAATGAAATTGGGCAAACGGAATTGCTTCCATTGACGCCACCATCAAACCCAGAAGGCGCATACACCTTCGAAGGGACATTGCTGTCGCAGACTTCATGACCTGTACATGACGAAGAAGACTAGCTTGCTTGTCTGGAGGCAGAGACACCACTGCTCGTATTGTGTCGAAATGCATTACCAAAAACAGGAATGACTGCGACGGTTCCAGAGACGACTTCTCCCAATTGACCAGCCACCCGAAGTCCTCCAGGAGCTGAAGGGATAGATTGCGAGCCGTCACCGCCTCCTCCTTTGAGGACGCCACAATCAAAAGGTCGTCCAGATAGGGA
Organism: Oophaga sylvatica; assembly: GCA_033576555.1. Taxonomy (NCBI): domain Eukaryota; kingdom Metazoa; phylum Chordata; class Amphibia; order Anura; family Dendrobatidae; genus Oophaga; species Oophaga sylvatica. The sequence goes on from JARQOD010000003.1 coordinate 168,472,960, forward strand.
AGAATCGTAACCCCCTGTCTTCGCAGAATCGCCATAAGAGGAGCCAGAATTTTTGTAAAAACTCTGGGTGCTGAGGCCAACCCGAATGGCAGAGCCACAAACTGGTAATGGTCCTGGCCTATGGCAAAACGAAGGAAGCGTTGGTGGGCCCTTCCGATGGGGACATGCAAATAAGCGTCACGAATGTCGATTGACACCAAAAAATCGTTCTGCGACAAGGCCGCCACAACGGAGCGAAGTGACTCCATGCGGAATTTCCGGGAGAGGACATGCCGATTCAATCTTTTGAGATCTAGAACGGGGCGAAATTTGTCCTCCTTCTTGGGGACCACAAAGAGGTTGGAATAAAACCCTCTTCCCCGGTCCTCCGGTGGAACTGGTACCACCACACCCTTCTGTAGAAGGGAATCGACCTCCCGCAGTAGAGCGGCATATAGCTCGGGCTCTGACGGAATGCGGGATTGGCAAAAACTGTCCGGAGGTCGAGAAAGAAACTCTATGAAATAGCCTGCCGACACAACCCGCGTCACCCAGACGTCCGACACGCGGGAAGCCCAAATCGGTTCGAATTGGAGCAGGCGACCTCCCACTCGAGAGCCCTCGAGTGAGGCCCTGGCGTCAGTCTGCCTTAGCGGGCTTTTTGTCAGCTTCCCGCTTGTCTTGGCGGAAGCTCTGTTTCCAGGAAGTGCGGGATTTCTGAACATTCTTTTTTCCCGAAAAAGAGGGACGCCCCGATCCCCAAGAGGGCTGACTGAACCGTCCCCTGGACCGAAAGGACCGCCGACTAGTACCGGCAGTATGCCTGCCAGCCGCAGAAGACACAGCTCTTCGCTGCGGTAAAGCCGTTTCTTTTGCCTTTGCCTTGGCAATCAGCTCCGTGAGGTCAGATCCAAATAGCTGACCACCTTGTAAGCTAAAGAAAGCAAACCTTGCTTGGAAACCGCGTCTCCGGTCCACTGTCTAAGCCACAGAGCTCTCCTGACTGTGATCGCCGAGGATTGTGCCCTGGACAGCAGTGAGGCAGTATCCAAACCTGCATCACTGCCATATCGTGCTGCATCCTCCAATGACTTGAAAAGCCCCTCTACCTCGGATAGTGGGGATCCATCTTGCCACGCCGTCCGTAGACGGTCTAACCAGCTCAGGGAAGCTTTACAAGCACACATGGATCCTAGCACTGCTCTGAATCCATGACCCGCGGCCTCGTAGATGGATTTCGCTGCCATCTCCGTTTTTCTGTCCAGCGGATCCTGCAGACTCGCCTTCCCTTTAACAGGAAGCAATGAGGATTTGCTAAGCTGGGATAAAGGGACATCCACTTCAGGAGAAGGAATCCAATTATCAATCAACTCCGTCGTACACGGATATAGCGTCTCAAAAAACCATGTCCCCTGAAAACGTTTATCTGGACACAGGCGTTCCTTCTCCACTGCCTCATTAAGTTCGTCCAGAGATGGTAAGGCTGATCGCGACCTATGCGACTCCTGAAACATCCGCGCCGACTTACCAGGACGTCTAGTTACCTCCTCCGGTAACTGTAACGCCTCCCTCATGGCTCCAATAAAAGCCTCTGTACGGCTCAAAAGAGAGGCAGAGTGTCCCTGCCGATCCTCCTTATCCGAATCGGACACCTCCCCATTCGAGCTAGAAGGGGAACCCTCCATGCCCGAAATCTCCGAGTCGCTAAGCGGGGAAGAAGGCATCGGCCTGTGTCGCTTCCTACCATGAGAGGATCTAGCTGACACCCAATAACCTAGAAGGTCAGAAAGGCCATTAATAGAACGAGTGAGGGCCTCCATTTTGTCATCACTGACACCTCCGACCGCTGCGCTTGATGCCGTCGAGGTCTGTGTGTCAGATACGCGAGACTGATCCTGTAGCGGATCTGGGAGACGGTCCGCACCTCCTGGACCCTGATCCGACATGCCCTCACACAGTATATGGCAGGTCAAAAACCTGTCAGCAACTAGAACAGTGTGGTTTTCAAAGGCAAAATGTACGCTGAAGGGTTAAGCTCTTAAAGAGAGAGCTACCCCAGCTGTCTCCCAATAAAGGGTTAACCACCAAAGAAGGGGTTAATGTCGCAGACTCCCCACAACCCTTGTATAATGAAAGGGTGTGCGAGCCCCAGGTGCCTCTTATGAGGTAACAGCTGCAGGACAGAGTTTCAAAGGTATGCCACACTAAACAAGAACGCCAACGAGATCGCTAACATATTGCGCTGAATTGTACATCGCAATGACCGCCAAAGTCGCTAAGGAGATCGCTAACCACTTATGCGTCTACTAGCGACATTAAAGACAATCACAAAAAACAAACGATCGCAAAGTTAAGCGACGCTATTGTGATCGCAGCGGAAGCGTTCCGTGTGACAGTACCTCCTGCGCTGTGGGTGTGAGGGGGTCAAGCTTCTGCCCTGACAGGTAGAAGTGACTCACCCAGCTGGCCGCGGTGTAGTGTCTTCCTTTCGGTCGGTCGGTCGGGGGGAGCGGAGAGTGAGGAGCCCGAGAAGGCCTTCAGTAATGGCCGCCACGCTAGAGGAGAGAGACCGGAAGAGAAAAAAGGCTGGGAAGCCACGCCCCCGCCGGTTTAAAAAAAAAAAAGCGCGCGACTCACTCCGCTCCCATGTCCTGCAGGTATCCACCTGCGGACAAAAGTACACAATCACCACACATGAATACATGTAGCAGCGGCTGCCGCAGCGGCCGCTGAAGCACTCAAAACACATTAAAATGTAGAGTACTCACCCAGCTGAGCGCCACACGGACCCCTTAGAGATTTGTGGCGCTGTGCCCGTAGCTTCCCCCCAGGGCGGGGAACGCAGTGACCCCAGAAGCGCGGTTTGCGTCCCCGCCAGGGAAGCAATCCTCATCCACCAGGGCCGGCAGGGTTCTGCAGGGACCACCTTACAGGGTAATACAGATCCGCCAAGGGAGAGGTGGGGGTCCAGCAGCGCTGAGACCCCTGAGACCTCTAGACCACTGGCGGTCCAAGTCTCTGTCCGACTAAAATAAAAAAATTTTCTGAGGAGCTGCTTCCAGCAGCGACTATCCTCTGTGACCTCAAATTTTAGACTGGAGAGCTGGAGTAGGAGGAGCCCTATATGCTGGAGGGGCCGGTCAACACTTTTTTAATCTGAGGTGTTTCTATCCTATGTGGGCTCCGCCTACCCACTAGTAATGACTAGTGTGTCTCCCTTCCTTCATCTGCTGCTGAAAAGTACATTTCGTCCCGCAAAAAAAAATCCCTCACATGGCCATATTGATGGAAAAATAAAAAAGTTAAGGCTCTGGAAGAAGGGAAGGAAAAAACTGAAAATTGCAAGGTTGTGAAGGGGTTTGGCTGTGTGCTCAAGTTGCAGATTTCATGCGCTTTTTTTTCCCGCAGATTTGTGAGAAAACCTGCAGCATGTCAATTCTCTGTGCGTTTTTACACTGCAGATTCATGAGGTTGAAGTTGGTTTCTTATTTGTCCAGTTTCTTATTTGTCAATTTTTTCTTTTCTGTTTTTTATAGATTTAACAACAAAAAATAATTATCACAATAATAACATACAATGCAGCGAGGAGCCATGATGTGAATACACTTAAAATCAAGTACAAAAATTATAACACTGGCACAAAAATGGGCATCAAATTGGGCACCGAAGGGCGTTAATCAAAGGGTTAAATGACTTCGGGCCACTGATATCACAGTGCAGACATATAGAACAAGGAGCCCCACATCAAAACCAGGTCTCTCCAGCCTGGCCCAAATGCATTCTGGGCTTCAGAACTGGCATCAAATTGGGCTGTCGATTTTGGCCATTTGAATATGTAACTGGTGATTTTAAGGGTTTAAATGACTTTGGGCCACTGATCTCACACTAAGAATACATAGATAGTGATGCCCTCCAGCCTGGCTCAAATGGGTTATGGGCATAAGAATTGGCATCAAATTGGGCAAACAGCCGATTATCACCGATTTGAATTAGTAACTGTTTTAAAGGGGTTAAATGACTTTGGGGCATTTATCTCACACTAAGAATACATAGATAGTGATGCCCTGCATCAAACCCAGATCCCCCCAACCTGGCCCAAATGGGTTCTGGCCATCAGAATTGGCATCAAAATAGGCAAACAGCACATTTTCACAGATTTGAATACGTAACTGGTGCTTTTAAAGGGAATCTGTCACCCCATTTTTGCCATATCAACTAAAGATATGACTGAATAGTGCGTCTCATAAGCAAGCTATCGGTAGGTATCATATATCCTGATACCCCCGTTTTGCTAGCAAAATACCTTAGTAAAGTCGGGATTCTTTTCTCTAAATCAGGGCAGTCCGGAGGGCGGCGTTTTCACTCCTCTCCTCCCCCCCGCTCCTCTGCATCTCTTGCATAGGCCGTCTGTGAATTCCACAGACGGCGTTCTGCTTCCAGCGCTTTTCAAACTCCCCCCGCCCTGCGCAGTGTGTTTTGCCCAACAGTGGGCAAAGCATAAAATTATTACAGCGCATGCGCAACCATTGTCATTCACTTTCCCTGCCCCGGAAGTCGTTCAAGGCAAGCAGTCATTTCCGGGGCAAGGAAAGAGTTGCGCATGCGCTGTAATGATTTTATGCTTTGGCCACTGTTCGGCAAAGCACACTGCGCAGGCGCGAGGGAAATTTGAAAAGCGCAAGCGCGGGAAGCAGAACGATTCACAGACGGCCTACGCAAGAGATGCAGAGGAGCGGGGGGGAGAAGAGAGAAAACGCCGCCCTCCGGACCGGACGGATTTACAGAAAAGAATCCCGACTTTACTAAGGTATTTTGCTATCAAAACGGGGGTATCAGGATATATGATACCTACCGATAGCTTGCTTATGGGATGCACTATTCAGTCATATCTTTAGTTGATATGGCAAAAATGGGGTGACAGATTCCCTTTAAGGGGATAAATGACTTTGGGCCACTGATATCACACTAAGAATACACAGAGAGTGATGCCCCGCATCAAACCCAGGTCCCTCTAGCATAGCCCAAATGGGTTCTGGGCATCAGAATTGGCATCAAAGTGGGCAAACAGCTGAATTTCACAGATTTCAATAAGTAACTGATGCTTTTAAGGGGATAAATGACTTTGGGCCACTGATATCACAGTAAGAATGCCCAGATAGTGATGTCCTGCATCAAACCCAGGTCCCTCCTGCCTGGCCCAAATGGGTTCTGGGCATCAGAATTGGTATCAAAGTGGACACCCAGCACATTTTCACAGATTTGAATAAGTAACTGATGTTTTTAAGGGGTTAAATGAGTTTGCCCACTTTGATGCCAATTCTGATGCCCAGAACCCATTTGGGCCAGGTTATAGGGACCTGGGTTTGATGCGGGACATCATTATCTGTGTACTCATAGTGTGAGATCAGTGGCCCAAAGTCATTTAATCCCTTAAAAATATCAGTTACTTATTCAAATGGCCAAAATCGACTGTGTGCCCCCTTTGCTGCCAGTTCTGATGCCCAGAACCCATTTGGGCGAGGCGGGAGAGACCTGGATTTGATGTGGGGCTCCCTGTTCTATATGTATGAAGTGTGAGATCAGTGGCCCAAAGTCATTTAACCCTTTCTTTAACGCCTTTCGGTGTCCACTTTGATGCCCATTTTTGGGGACGTACTAAACTGCATATTGGGATTATGGGATGAAGGGATGATGGGCTGCAATGCTAGACTCGACCACGAGATGGAAGCACATTTTTCAAATGCAGACAAGGAAATGACTTCTGCCATTGATACTGGATTAGAAGAAGCTGCAGTTTTTAACTCTTGACCTGTAATATAGAAAGAAATCAGAGGGAATTCAATGGAATTAAAGTTTAATAATAGAACCAGGGAAAAAAAATTGTAACTATTTGGAATTATGTGTAGAATATCAGGGTTACTCACTCCTGGTGATATATCTCATCAACATCTCATAGGAATATGGGTATAATTATTGTTCTGTATGAGGATTATGGGTGAAATATCACAAATACACATGCCCAGGAACATACTTCATCTACATTCAAGAGGAATATCGGTATAATTATTGTTCTGTATGGGGATTATGGCTAAAATATCACAAATACACATGCCCAGGAACATATTTCATCTACTTCTCATAGGAATATGTGTATACCTATTGTTCTGTATTGGGATTATGGGTGAAATATCACAAATGCACATGCCCAGGAACATACTTCATCTACTTCTCATAGGAATATGTGTATACCTATTGTTCTGTATTGGGATTATGGGTGAAATATCACAAATGCACATGCCCAGGAACATACTTCATCTACTTCTCATAGGAATATGTGTATAACTACTGTTCTGTATGGGGATTATAGGTGAAATATCACAAATACACATGCCCAGGAACATACTTCATATACTTCTCATAGGAATATGTGTATAACTACTGTTCTGTATGGGGATTATGGGTGAAATATCACAGATACACATGCCCAGGAACATACTTCATCTACTTCTCATAGGAATAAGTGTATAACTATTGTTCTGTATTGGGATTATGGGTGAAATATCACAAATGCACATGCCCAGGAACATACTTCATCTACTTCTCATAGGAATATGTGTATAACTACTGTTCTGTATGGGGATTATGGGTGAAATATCACAAATACACATGCCCATTAACATACTTCATATACTTCTCATAGGAATATGTGTATAACTATTGTTCTGTATGGGGATTATGGGTGAAATATCACAGATACACATGCCCAGGAACATACTTCATCTACTTCTCATAGAAATATGTGTATAACTATTGTTCTGTATAGGGATTATGGGTGAAATATCACAAATACACATGCCCAGGAACATACTTCATCTACTTCTCATAGGAATATGTGTATAACTGTTGTTCTGTATAGGGATTATGGGTGAAATATCACAAATACACATGCCCAGGAACATACTTCATCTACTTCTCAAAGGAATATGTGTATAACTACTGTTCTGTATGGGGATTATGGGTGAAATATCACAAAAGCACATGCCCAGGAACATACTTCATCTATTTCTCAAAGGAATATGTGTATAACTACTGTTCTGTATGGGGATTATGCGTGAAATCACAAATACACATGCCCAGGAACATACTTCATCTACTTCTCATCGGAATATGTGTATAACTATTGTTCTGTATAGGGATTATGGGTGAAATCACAAATACACATGCCCAGGAACATACTTCATCTACTTCTCATAGGAATATGTTTCTAACTACTGTTCTGTATGGGGATTATGGGTGAAATATCACAAATGCACATGCCCAGGAACATACTTCATCTATTTCTCAAAGGAATATGTGTATAACTACGGTTCTGTATGGGGATTATGGGTGAAATCACAAATACACATGCCCAGGAACATACTTCATCTACTTCTCATAGGAATATGTGTATAACTACTGTTCTGTATGGGGATTATGGGTGAAATATCACAAATGCACATGCCCAGGAACATACTTAATCTATTTCTCAAAGGAATATGTGTATAACTATTGTTCTGTATGGGGATTATGGGTGAAATCACAAATACACATGCCCAGGAACATACTTCATCTACTTCTCGTAGGAATATGTGTATAACTATTGTTCTGTATGGGGATTATGGGTGAAATATCACAGATACACATGCCCAGGAACATACTTCATCTATTTCTCAAAGGAATATGTGTATAACTACTGTTCTGTATGGGGATTATGGGTGAAATCACAAATACACATGCCCAGGAACATACTTCATCTACTTCTCATAGGAATATGTGTATAACTATTGTTCTGTATGGGGATTATGGGTGAAATATCACAAATACACATGCCCAGGAACATACTTCATCTACTTCTCGTAGGAATATGTGTATAACTATTGTTCTGTATGGGAATTATGGGTGAAATATCACAGATACACATGCCCAGGAACATACTTCATCTATTTCTCAAAGGAATATGTGTATAACTACTGTTCTGTATGGGGATTATGGGTGAAATATCACAAATGCACATGCCCAGGAACATACTTCATCTATTTCTCAAAGGAATATGTGTATAACTATTGTTCTGTATGGGGATTATGGGTGAAATATCACAAATACACATGCCCAGGAACATACTACATCTACTTCTCGTAGGAATATGTGTATAACTATTGTTCTGTATGGGGATTATGGGTGAAATATCACAGATACACAAGCCCAGGAACATACTTCATCTATTTCTCAAAGGAATATGTGTATAACTACTGTTCTGTATGGGGATTATGGGTGAAATCACAAATACACATGCCCAGGAACATTCTTCATCTACTTCTCATAGGAATATGTGTATAACTACTGTTCTGTATAGGGATTATGGGTGAAATATCACAAATACACATGCCCAGGAACATACTTCATCTACTTCTCATCGGAATATGGCTATAACTATTTTTCTGTATAGGGATTATGGGTGAAATATCACAAATACACATGCCCAGGAACATATTTCATCTACATTCAATAGGAATGTGTATAACTATTGTTCTGTATGGGGATTATGGGTGAAATATCACAAATGCACATGCCCAGGAACATATTTCATCTACATTCAATAGGAATATGGGTATAACTATTGTTCTGTATGTGGATTATGGGTAAAATATCACAAATACACATGCCCAGGAACATATTTCATCTACTTATCATCGGAATATGGGTATAACTATTGTTCTGTATGGGGATTATGGGTGAAATATCACAAATACACATGCTCAGGAACATACTTCATCTACTTCTGATAGGAATATTGGTATAACTATTGTTCTGTATGGGGATTATGGGTGAAATACCACAAATACACATGCCCAGGAATATACTTCATCTACTTCTGATAGGAATATGTGTATAACTATTGTTCTGTATGTGGATTATGGGTAAAATATCACAAATACACATGCCCAGGAACATATTTCATCTACTTCTCATCGGAATATGGGTATAACTATTGTTCTGTATGGGGATTATGGGTGAAATATCACAAATACACATGCTCAGAAACATACTTCATCTACTTCTGATAGGAATATTGGTATAACTATTGTTCTGTATGGGGATTATGGGTGAAATATCACAAATACACATGCCCAGGAACATACTTCATCTACTTCTGATAGGAATATTGGTATAATTGTTCTTTGTGGGTATTAAAGGTGATATATCATGAATACACATGCCCAGTGTCATATTGGATCAATTCCCGGTAACAATATGTGTACAATTATTGTTTTATATGTTGACTATTGGTAAAATATGATGAATTCACATGTTGAAACATTTCATTAACTTGCGGTAAGAATATGGGTATATTTATTATTCTATATGGGGTTATGGTCAGAATGCCATGGATATACAGATCCTGTAACCTATTTGCATCTGACAGGATTACATGTCCATTGACTTCTCCCACCCCTGGGAGATGTGAGCCCTGGCATCATAGCTTTTTGACCCAGTGTTCCCACCTCCTTATTAGATAGGCTGGCCATGTCAGAGTGATGAGCAGTCTTGCACCATACTTCTTGCTTATATACCTATATTATTCTCAATATATTGTTCTTTATAGGATGTTGGATCTTTTGGAGGGTTTTATTGGTTACTTTGGTTTGTTGACATCAATAACTTTTAATGGAGATATATAGAATTTTTTTTAAGCAACTGTTAATAAAAGTCTAAGTTACTTACCGTTAACGGTATTTTTCGAAGACCATGACAGCACCCAACAAGATAGGGGATCTGCCCTTCAGGAACAGGAAACCTACAGATACATAAGGGCAGCACCTCTCCCAGGCATCAGTTGGTTTACAGAGCACAAGAGGACCACCAAGGTTAATGACAATCACAAGCTCTATACAACATTATTGCGTTTCAGTATTTCATCCTATGTGAAACTTATAAGAGGAAGAAGTGCGTGCCGATAAGATAAAGGGAGGGAATACAAGGGGTGCTGTCATGGTCTTTGAAAAATACCGTTAACGGTAAGTAACTTAGACTTTATTCGAAGCACATGACAGCACCCAACGAGAGAATTACAGAGAGTAATAACTACTCAGGGATGGACTACAGCCTGCAGCACCCTTACCCCAAAGGAGAGATCAGAGGAAGCACCCAGGTCTAATCTGTAATGATTAAAGAAAGTGCTTGGAGAGGACCAAGTGGCGGCCTTACATATCTGGTCGATGGAGACTTCCGACCTTTCTGCCCACGAGGTTGCCACGGCTCGAGTGAAATGTGCCCTCATTTTTCCTGGTGCCGGCTTGCCTTTTGAGGTGTAAGCTAATGCAATGGCCTCCCTGATCCATCTAGCTAGTGTGGCCCTTGATACTCTAAGGCCCTTCCTGGGGCCTTGGAAGGAAACAAATAAGGCGTTCTCTTTTCCAGGGGTCAGTTATAGCTAGATACTCCAAGAGACATCTCCTCACATCTAAGGTATGGAGTTTTTCTTCTTTTTTGGTTACTAGGATTAGGCAGGAATGATGGCAGGATTATCTCCTGAGATCTATGGAAGGTGGAGGCTACCTTAGGTAGGTATGCCGAATCGGCCCTGAGTATCACTCTATCGTCCTGAATTTGTGTATACGGAGGAAGCCTAGAGAGCGCCTGAATGTCACTCACCCTTCGTGCTGATGTTAGAGCCACTAAGAAAGCTACTTTGATGGAGAGGGTTTCAATCGAGGCAACTGAGATGGGTTCAAATGGGGCCTCCGTCATGGCTGTGAGCACTAGGTTTAAATCCCAAGGCATAAACATATTCTTGACTATAGGCCTGGACCTAGCTGCCGCTTTGATAAATCTACTGACCCAATAGTTTCTGGCTATGTCACAGTTAAAAAGGGCTCCCAGGGCAGAAACCTGCACTTTAAGGGTACTGGTGGAAAGACCCATATTTAAGCCTTTTTGTAGAAACTCTAGGATTTGAGCTATTGGAACTGATTCCCTAGCTACAATTTTTAAGTCCTGTAAAAATTTCTTCCAGGTCCTGGCATAAATCTTTGTTGTAACTTCCTTCCTGCTCTTAAGGAGGGTACTTATCAAATCTGGAGAAAACCCCTTATCTAACAATAGCGACCGTTCAAATTCCACGCCGTCAGATGCAGGCCAGCCACCTGAGAATGGTACACTGGACCCTGGGACAGGAGATCCGGAACGTCCGGTAGGATTCATTGGTTGGCAACTGACATGGTCCTGAGGCTCGAGAACCACGCCCTCTTGGGCCAAAAGGGTGCTACCAAAATCACTTTCGCTTTGTCCTTTCTGATCTTCCTGACTACCAGAGGAATCAGAGACAAGGGAGGAAAGGCGTAAGCTAGTGCAAAGTCCCACTGTATCAGAAAGGCATCTACCGCCAGCGGACTTTCTCTGGGGTTTAAGGAACAGAACTGTTTTACATTCCGGTTCCTTCTGGTGGCGAAGAGATCTACGTCTGGTTGCCCCCATTTGTGTACAATCAGGTCGAAGATGACACTTTTTAGTGACCACTCCCCCTGTCTTAGAAGGTGGCGGCTTAAAAAATCTGCGGTGGTGTTTTCCTCTCCTTTTATATGTAGTGCTGTTAAAGATAGACAATGTCTTTCTGCCAGATGGAACAGGCGCTCTGTCACTTGCATGAGAGGACTGGATCGAGTGCCACCCTGGTGGTTGATATAGGCTACTGCGACCTGATTGTCGGATAGAACTCGTACGTGATGACCCTGTAGATAAATGAGGAGTCTTTTTACTGCCAGTTCTACCGCTGTAAGTTCCTTCATGTTAGAGGACATGTCTATGTGATGATGTTGCCATAAGACCTGCACTACAGAATCACCCATATGAGCCCCCCAACCAGTGGGACTAGCATCTGTGGTGACCACTCGGGTTACATTATACTCCCAGGGCACCCCTTTGGATAGGTTACGATCATCCAGCCACCATTCTAGGGATTTTATTGTGGCCTGGGATAAGGTTAGTCGGCTTTCCAAGCCATCCCCCAGACTCTTATCATATCGCAAGACTTCAGCTTGTAGAGTCCTAGCATGAAACCGTGCCCATTGCACCGCAGGGATGCAGGAAGAAAGAGAGCCCAACAAGGACATGGCTTTCCTGAGGGACATGGTGGGGTTATTGGAAGCATTTAGGATCTGATAGCGCAGGCGTATTAGTTTGTCGGGTGGAAGCCGGCATTCTTGTTTTTGGGAATCTAAGGTTAGGCCTAAAAACTGTTGTACTCTGATGGGCCACAACCGAGATTTCGCGACATTTAGTAGCCACCCCAACTGTTCTAGGACAGATATTGTTTTATTTAACTGTTCCCTACAATGGTCCGCTGTTCTACCTATTATCAGGAAGTCATCGAGGTAGGGAATTATCAGGATTTGGAATTCTCGCAGGTGGGCCATCACTTCTGCTACAACCTTTGTGAATACCCGAGGGGCAACTGCAAGACCAAACGGAAGGGCTTTATATTGAAAATGTTGTAGCGAACCTTTCAGCCAAACTGCAACTCTAAGAAAGCGCTGATGGGTTACATGGATAGGGACATGGTAATAGGCGTCTTTCAATTCCAATACCACCATGAAACAGTTTTCAAACAATAATTTTATTGTGGAATTGATGGTCTCCATTTTAAACTGCCGTATTACCAGGAATTTGTTCAAGGCTTTTAAATTAATTATCGTCCTGAAGGAGCCGTCTGGCTTCCGGACTAAAAATAGAGGGGAGTAGAAGCCTCTACCCCTTTCCATTGCCGGTACTTGCACCAGGACCCCCTTATAGCATAAATCGAGAATTTCTGCCTCAGTACCGCCTGTTTTGATGAAGAAGACCGGGTGGGAGTGATTTTAAAGTATCTCGGGGTAGCTCAGAAAACTCTAACCGGAGTCCTGAAGCCACTAGGCCCAAATCCATCTGCTGTTGGATATTCGGGACAAGGCCGGGTAGAAGGCTGACAATCTACCTCCCACCGGAGCCGCTAGTCATTTGGAAGTTTTCTTGGAATCTCGAGACGGGCCCCTGAACATGTATCCCGTACCTTTCCTCTTTCTATCATCCCATGTGCCTCGTTCCCTGGATGACCTTCTACGGTTAAATCTCTTCCTGCCGAAGGGACGTCTATATGAGGGATTCGGAATACTGGGGAATTTTTTCTTATCATCCCCTGCCTTTTCCAAGAGTTCGTCTAGGACAGGGCCAAACAAGTATTCGCCCTCACAAGGGATAGAACAGAGACGGGTTCTGGCCTGAATATCTCCCGGCCAACACTTCAGCCATAGCGCTCTCCGCACTGTATTTGATAGTCCCGCAGCCCTGGCGGCCATCCTTACAGAGTCGCCGAAGAATCCGCCAAAAAAGCTGCTGCACTCTGGATTATTGGAAGGGACCTTAGCATGGACTCCCGGGAGGCACCTTCTTCCAAATGCGATTTTAGCTGGTCCAGCCAGACCATCACGGATCTAGCCGTGCAAGTGGCAGCCACCACTGGTCTCAAGGCTCCCGCTGACATCTCCCAAGTACCTTTCAGAAAAGAGTCTGCTTTTTTATCCAGCGGATCTTTTAAGCTCCCCATGTCTCAAAGGGTATGGAGGACTTTTTGGAGGCTTTAGCTACCGCAGCATCTAGTTTTGAAGCTTTGTCCCATTTATCCACTGATGGATCTTCAAAGGGGTATCTACGCTTGAATGCCGGGGCAAATGAACACTTTTTTCTGGCTTTTTCCACTCTTTATCTATCAGGTTCTGAATCGTATTATTTAAGGGAAAAGACCTACGTTTCTTTGGGTCTAACCCCCTGAACATAAAGTCCTGCACAGAACGCTCAGGTCTCGAGTCTTCTATCCCCATGGTGGATCTGATTGCCCTGACTAATCTATCCATCTGATCTAGGGGAAAGCAAAATCTGGTAGAATCCTCCTCTGACGAGGAAGATGAGTGGGAAGGAGATGATGAAGAAGTGGACCTCAGGGAGTCTTCACCTCTCCTAGGTCTAGCTGGGGAATCTGAGTCCGAAACCTTAATCCCCGTTTCGACCTAGACGATTCTCCTTGAGAAATGGCTTTCATCTCTGTCCTAATCATATCCCTCAGGTTCAAGTAAAGTCAGGGTTTTTCAGCTACCTGTAGGGAGTGTGGGGGAAGATTCGTAAGGCGCTGTCCTGTTTCAGTCAGGGACTATCGCCCCCCTTTTTTTCGACCCTACGTCTGCTGAACACAAGGCTGACACAACCTTTTAGGGTATGCGTCAGACAGGGCTGACCGCAGAGGGCACACTCCCTATGTTTCAATTTTCCTGCACATTCTTTCCCTGATAAATGGAAACACAAAGGAGGAAAAAACTGCATCATCGGGTGTACTTTCACAGAGATCTCTTACCCGCCAGCAGCAATAGGTACCGGATCACGGGGGGGGACCAGGTGATGAATGATGCCTCCACCGCCCTGGAAGAACCTTTACGGTTGGACTGACCATGACCTTTGGTCTTCAGCTGCGGCCTTGTGCGAGTCTCCTGCTTGTCATGCAGACCCTGCTGCTCTGCGGGAGCTTCTGACCCCTCCATAGTGGATCAGAAGCGTCTGTGCAGCAGGTCAGGCCCCTTTTATCCCGGATATCGGACGAGCAGCATCGAGCCAGGGTCTGCCCCCCTGGTCTAGCCGCCCCTGCGACACAGCGTCCACGCTCCCAGCGCCGCCGGCTAGTAGCCCCGCATACCGGAGTCGGGCCATGACACCCAGCGGCGCAGGTGATAAAAAAGCCGGCCGGCTCCTGACTTCGGTCCGGCGCCCAAGCCACCCCCACCGATGCGTCACCTCCGCCTTACAGGAAGATCGCAGGGACGCGCCGGGGAAAATGCAGAGGCGCCGAACCAGGCCCGGATACCCCAGAAGCCTGCCACCTGCGCCGACTCCGTACCAGACAGCCGGCCAGCGCCGCAGGACGCCAGGCCGCTAAGGAGGACTGAGCACCCAGGAGGGATGGACCTATACTTACCATTATGCTGGCTAGAAGACGGATCCTCCGGATACCGCTCCCTGCTGCTCCGCACCTGCCGTGGAGCCCTGCCCGGACCCACCGTGGCCTCCCGGGGTCCCCGCACCAGGTCGAGGTAGGAGACTACTCGCTACTGGGTCGACATGCCGGCCTGGGAAAACGAAGATCTTCATTCTGTAGGATTTCCATCCTCCAGGAACAGGAAACCAACTGATGCGTGGGAGAGGTGCTGCCCTTATGTATCTGTAGGTTTCCTGTTCCTGAAGGGGGATCCCCTCTCTCGTTGGGTGCTGTCATGTGCTTCGAATAAATATAGGTTTTATCTTAGGCCTCTTTCACACTTCAGTCGTGCGACGTCAGTCAAAATGTGAAAAAAAAATGGATCCGCCTTTTTTGGGCGGATCTGTTTTTTTCCCATTGACTTGCATTAATGACGGATTTTGTGGATGGTCGTCCGTTAGGTCCGTTTTTTGACGGATCGCCAAAAAGGAAATTAGAACTACGGTAATTCTATTTCCAGTAGTCCCTCAGGACAGCACCATGGAGGACGTCCTCCTTGACCTATAGGGGACAGGATCACAGGAGGTTAAAAGGCCCCTCCCACCTCCACCCTCCAGTGTTTTTTCAAAGTACCACGAAGGATGGCAGGAAATGGTCTAAACCGCCCTTACAACGCGTATGTAAGAAACCATTGAACAACTTCTTCTTTATCTCGAGCCTTGGCAACTCGACGGACCATCCGCGAAGACTTATCCGTGCAATCCTAAAGAGAAACATAACGGAGGGAATTAAGGGTGCTGTCCTGAGGGAACTGGAAATAGAATTACCGGTAGGTCTAATTTCCTTTTCCCATTACGTCCTCAGACAGCACATGGAGAATACCCAAGAAATATCCCAGGGTGGGTACAGAAGCTCAAGGACCAAAGTCCCAGGCAAGAACCAGGTTAGATATAGAAATGATCTGAAAGATCAAAAAGAAATATAGATATCTAAAGAAAACCGTAAAGATAATCACAGTAGTGAGTGTCCGATATAGGTCTATAATGGCCAATTCCAGTATGAATGTGGTAAACAAGATATGCCGCAGAGACGGAGAGTGAAACACGGCCGTTGTACCCCAATACCACTAATGAACCACAGAGAATTACAGTTATTGTGATAGATATAGACACCGCAGCCACAGAATAGCCTTAAAAACCTTATTGCCCAGCAAAAATATTGTGATAGTCACAGCCACCACTCAATGAGGACTGTACAGACCAGTAATCGGCTGGATGTGCTTAACAACACGGGACTGTTCCTTCATCGGTCCTCCTGGGCTCAGATTAAACCTTGGTTAGAGACCGGCTTACCATACTACGAGGAGACCTGCAGGACAGAGACCCTGGACTGCTGAAAGATCAAGCCAAATAACAGTTAGTACATGGAAAATGACAGAGCATTGGGATGTATGTACCCTACTCATTCTGGAGATCATGTCTACTCCGAATCCTTAGATGTCTCAACCCCCAGTAAGGGTTGGATATTATTGGAACTAAGGAAATACTCCATCTGGCAGGTAATATCTCCTGCTACTACCAACATTGGGCTTCTCGGTAGAAGTGTTGAAAGGGAGATATGGATCACTACTCTTGCTTTACTGATGTTAGACACGAGGAGTCTGGACTCTGGAATCGATGACAGTAAGCGGTGGGTGGGAGGATGTTGGTAAAAATCCTTTGACACAGGATATTTGACTCTGTCTCTATATAAGTTATTAGCCACGACATTATATATACAGTATGTGTCAACTTATTTATTTATATATTATATCGTAAAAGGCAATCTTCTTAGAGATGTTTATACACCCCGACTGCCCTGGTGGGAGGAACCATACTCTAAAACTAGAGGGAAGTAGTTTCCTTCCCCTCCAGAGGGAGATTATCTACTGTGAGGCAGAAGGACTATGGGGCCTCAACTGTAAGAGTCCTGGATACAGATTCTTGTACCTTAGGAGCCTGACTGCTGTACGAGCAGTGGGTATGGGATCCTCTGCCACATGACAGTGCCGTCGATTTTGCCACAAGGTACAAAGGCAGTAATGCCGTCCCTGGTAAACCTAATACAACGGATTTATGGGCCAAGAATCTGTCTACCGGGTGTTGATCAAGGAAACTAGTCCGACTGCCATATGTGGAGTTGGGAAGGATTCTTTTCTTCCACCTCATGGGATTTTCTGCTTTCAGCACAGTAGTATGTCCACTTATAGGATGAGCCCCAAAGACGTCTGTCTCCCTTTAAAGCCAACTATGGAAGAGACTTGCCTTTAGTCCTCAAGGCAGTAATTGACTTGAGAGTTCTGTTCCAAATCCTGATGAAATGCTAAGTTACTAGGCCAATTCAGGCATAGCTGTTTGTCTGGCTAAGCCCAGTTGCAAGGAATGAAGCAACAGAAGCTGGACCTGGGTCCTAAAACATGAGGACTCTATAACCGGAGTTGGCCCGAGACAAAATGTGAAGTGGTGGGCCGACCATACAATGTGCGGCCACGCAATAAGGCACAAGTCAGAAGGTCTAAGCCAGAGGCACAAAACCACAATGCCCGAGGTACTATGAAGCACTGAGGTACTATGACACACGAATGACACACCTCGAGGCACTGAAGCATTATGATGCAATATGCACAGAAGCACTATGATGCAATATTATTATAGAGCCATTAATTACATGGTGCTGTACATGAGAAAAAAAAAACTGATCTGTTTTACATCCGTTTTTACACTTTTCTGACGGATCCGCCATTTTCAAACTTGGGCGGACGTCACACGACTGAAGTGTGAAAGAGGCCTTAACCAACCAATTTGGAAATGGAACATGTATTTTAGTGTATACTGGTCTGTAGGTTAATACGAAGGCCATCATAACAAATACAACAAAATAGCTTTCATGGAACAATAAATTATCCTGCTTACGTTCACATGTCTGATATAGGACTCGGTATTGCTTCTTAGTCAGTAGTTAAGGCATAATTGAATCTTATGTGCCTGTTTTCCATCCAGGTTCACTTGAATGGGAATGGAAACTTTCATATTGTTTCCCGCTATACAGGGCAGTTTTTTTTTTTTTTTGTGTCCGTTTCTGTGCTGCCACTATCATCCTCTGCTGTGCGTCGGAAACCCGGGTTTCCTTCTACTTCTTTAAGAGAATTCTGACCTCTGCCGGAACATTCATTTGGAGGTGTGGACATCAAGGGAGGATGATGTCTGCCTGACATAGGTCACAGACATCATCCTCCCTCTCCACTGTAATAGGGATTGGCGGTGGGCAGACCTACCCACCCCTCTCCCTCTGCCCTCACTGCCTCCCTGATTGCACAGTTTAGCTGTGCCACCATCAAAAAGTCCTATGTTCAGCACATTCGTTCCTGATGTAAAGAACACACATTATGCCAATTCAGAGCCTTTATACACTCTTTATTGTATTTTATGGGCACTTTTGGAAAATAGTGAAAGTCTAAAGCGCCCATAAAATACAAATTATTTGTAAAATTCTGGATTCCAAGCTAAAAATATCAATCTTCCTTGGTTTTGATCTGTTTAAAGAGTCAGTGTACTTTTTACTTACCTGTCATTTTCAGCTCCGTGCCATCCTTCAGATGCTTTTTGGATCCACGATGCCGGGTCTCCTCATGCTCCTTCACCGCTTCTGACCCAACCCAGCTCCAGAGTCCGGTCTCAGGACTGCGCTCCAACAATTGAGAAAAATCGGAGCGCAGCACTGAGACCGTATGCCTGATTGGCTGGCTGCTCGCAGCAGTTTGCAGCCAGCCAATCAAGATCGCTGTATTAGCGCTGGCACTTCCGTGTCATGTGACACAGCTTGCTCAGCGCTGATACAGGATCCGGGATCTTCAGTGGGTCAGAAGCGGGTGAAGGAATGCGAGGAGACCTGGCACCGCTGGACTGAGGAGGATCGGGAGGACAGCGCGGACCTGAAAATGAAAAGTTAGTAAAAAGGACAGTTACTCTTTACAAAGTAAGTCCACATTAAAATATAAAGTTTTTTATAATATCAAGTCTCTCACCGTAAACAAAATGGCAATAACATTTTGCACTAGTTTCTTTTACATTGTAAACATAGGAAATATTTTGGTGGTCGGCCCATCGGTCCCGCACACTTTTGGTGATACCAATTTCGACACATTACACACAGGATCTGTTTTTCTTCATGGTAAATGTCACCTGTGCAATAGCAAGACCTGCAAAATGTCCACCCTTCTGAATTGCTGTAGCGGGATGCAAGAGTACTTATTTCCTGCTCTGTTTCCTTTTCTATTATTTTGATCATTGATGGGCTGTAGGTCTTCATTTTCTCAGCCACAATTTTTTGTTGTGGTGTTTGTTTGGAGCTGAAATGTGAGTAATTAACTTCCCTAATCTTGGTCTGTATCCACCTTCTAACATTATTGCTGTCAAAGCAATGAACATAGTTAATACCATTACATATCACATATGAATTTAGTATGACATGCACTCCTCAGTCATATGAATTATTCTGTTTTGGGCAGTCGGCGCTCACAATAAAAGTCCATTCATCTTCAAAAAACTCCACTGAGGTACATATAGAGTGGATGCCATAGAGAATTTTTTTGAGAGCAGCACAGTGTATGTTGTATTCGGAGATCATAGAGTCCATTATTGTCACTGTTTTAGATTTTAGGTCTGCTAAAGCCAAAAACCAGTGGAAACCTCATCTGTATAAAGTGTTTATTGGAAATAGCAAAATGTCATAGTTTAAAAGTGCTAAGGAATCAGCAAATCTTAAAAAAGATGCGTGTTCTCCATTACTAACAGCATTGAAAAAATGTGGAAGAACAGCCAAACTACCACTGGAAATTCCAGATTCCTTAACCACTCATTATGGCACTGTCTATTACTTCTCCTTAAAGCCAGGACTTGGTTTTAGACATAGTGTCAGACTGTCAATTAGGTATACTGGTTCAGCCCAAGGCTTTCTGTCTATAAAGCTATCAGACTTTTCTTGGTGTGCTTCCATACTTTGGAGATTGTAGTTCAATACAAGAAAAGGTGAACGGATGGACTCTACATGCCTGGTTCCCACCGTGAAGCATGGAGGAGGTGGTGTGATGGTGTGGGGGTGCTTTGCTGGTGACACTGTTGTGGATTTATTCAAAATTGAAGGCATACTGAACCAGCATGGCTACCACAGCATCTTGCAGCAGCATGCTATTCCATCCGGTTTGCGTTTAGTTGGACCATCATTTATTTTTCAACAGGACAATGAGCCCAAACACACCTCCAGGCTGTGTAAGGGCTATTTGACCAAGAAGGAGAGTGTTCGGGTGCTATGCCAGATGACCTGGCCTCCACAGTCACCAGAACTGAACCCAATCGAGATTGTTTGGGGTGAGCTGGACCGCTCACCGCTTCAGTTTTGAATAAATCCGCAACAGTGTCACCAGCAAAGCACCCCACACCATCACACCACCTCCTCCATGCTTCACGGTGGGAACCAGGCATGTAGAGTCCATCCGTTCACCTTTTCTGCGTGCAAAGCAGTAATCAAAACAAAAGGTGGCTACTTTGAAGAACCTAGAATATAAGACATATTTTCAGTTGTTTCACACTTTTTTGTAAAGTGTATTGTATAATTCCACATGTGTTAATTCATAGTTTTGATGCCTTCAGTGTGAATTTACAATTTTCATAGTCATGAAAATACAGAAAAATCTTTGAATGAGAAGGTGTGTCCAAACTTTTGGTCTGTACTGTATATATATGTATATATATATGTTGTTCAAATAAAATGATAAAGTATGTTCCTGGGCATGTGTATTTGTGATATTTCACCCATAATCCCTATACAGAACAATAGTTATACACATATTCTGATGAGAAGTAGATGAAGTATGTTCCTGGGCATGTGCATTTGTGATTTCACCCATAATCCCCATACAGAACAGTAGTTATACACATATTCCTTTGAGAAATAGATGAAGTATGTTACTGGGCATGTGCATTTGTGATATTTCACCCATAATTCCCATACAGAACAGTAGTTATACACATATTCATATGAGAAGTAGATGAAGTATGTTCCTGGGCATGTGTATTTGTGATATTTCACCCATAATCCCCATACAGAACAGTAGTTATACACATATTCCTATGAGAAGTAGATGAAGTATGTTCCTGGGCATGTGTATTTGTGATTTCACCCATAATCCCCATACAGAACAATAGTTATACACATATTCCTATGAGAAGTAGATGAAGTATGTTCCTGGGCATGTGTATTTGTGATATTTCACCCATAATCCCCATACAGAACAATAGTTATACACATATTCCTATGAGAAGTAGATGAAGTATGTTCCTGGGCATGTGTATTTGTGATATTTCACCCATAATCCCCATACAGAACAATAGTGATACACATATTCCTATGAGAAGTAGATGAAGTATGTTCCTGGGCATGTGTATTTGGGTCATTCCACATCAAGTGGACCAGTTTTAAAAATCGTCCCCACTCGACCTTCTCCGATTTTGTTGAAAATTTGTAAGGATGTACATGTATGTTTGAAAAGAGGTTCTGTAAACTTTTAGGGCCAGATCTCAAATATATTGGGCACTGTTGACCTTTCACTGGAGGTTCCACCAAGCCTGCGGCTTCAGCTAAGAGGATTTTGCAAACTTTGGCACATAGCCATTAGAGTTCTATACTGGCTATGATGCTGAAATTTGGCATACTAGCTCAACTTTTGCTGCTAAACACGATAAAATTATTACCGGCTATGACAAAACAATATTTCGGCCGCAATTTTGTGTCAAAGTAGCTTGTAAAACGCGTTGCATAAAATTTATGCCAAACTTTGCCCATATATAACTCAAGACCAAAAACCAATAGTAACTGGTGCTTTGCCCTGTACACCAAACATCTACATGACTTTGCATTGCTGCAATATCACGGTCAAACCATATGTATTTGTGGAAATATTCACACCCACATATGATGAAAAACTTAAAAAAAACGAATTTTACCTATTTTTAGGTCAAATTTCTCAAAAAGGGTACCCCTAAAATATATTAATTCTGATATCATTAGAAAGAGCACATTTTTCTCTACAAGGATCATTGTTGTTTTTATTGGAGTCTCTCAGTTTAAGAAAAGAAAAATGCCACTGAACATGGTGTTATTTATGCGCGTAATGCATTGATTTTGTGTTTGATTTTCAGATTCTTATCACATGTTACAGAGTTGTATTGTTGCTAGCAATGTTTATTATAATCAAAAACCTATAAACCTTTTTGTTTATGAAATGTTATTGACTATTGTTACATTTTAATGCATATATTATTATTTTTTGCGATGGAGAATGAAATTGATGAAGAATCGGCCCAGTGCTCTATCGGCCTTGCGAACAATTCGAAGTGCCACCTTAAGACATTCACCCATAGCAAGGATGAGTTGAAATTGTTTACAAGCTTTGGATTGGATGAATAGAAATTGCTGCGTCGACGAGTGGGACTAAATTTTGACGAACAATCACAAACCTGTTTACACCATGAAGCTTCATTCTTGACCAAATATGAGCATTTGCAAAAATCGTGTTGCAATCCTTTTGGGAAGAAAGGTCATAACACCAAAAAGAATTTTCGAGCTATCAATTTGTTAGCAGCTGACCAGTTGAACGAATTTACAAAGAATGATGTGAAGCCTGGCCAGAAGATGTGTGCATCATGTCGAAAAGAATTTGCTAACAGGAAAAAATCAGCTGATCCAGTTTCCTCTGAATCAGATCCAGATGGAATGGAATGTTCTCCTGAAAGTATAAATTCAAGCTTAACATCCATTGGCATCTCTCCTCTGAAATATCCACGGGTAAGTCAGCGGGATTCACTAGGATATGCAAGGAGAAAGATAAGCCAGGTACAAAATGCATTTTCTAGCAAGATTGCTTCAATTGGAGGGCTTGAGCCGAAAGACATTGAGCAAACAAAAACAGCACAGTGCAAAATGTGTCTGGATTACAATCACCTTTTGGCAGATTTGAAGCAAAAGCTGCCGGTGTCCAGTCGGGCAGAAAAGGTCCAAATCTTGACATTGGCAACTAAAAGTTGGTCCATTAAGGCTATATCAGACAAATTCGGTGTCTCTGAACGAATGGTCAAACAAGCTCGAAAGCTTAAATGTGAACATGGGATCATAGCCTTACCTAGAATCAAGAAAGTTTCTGAGGAAGTGAAGAAAAAGGTGCAGGCATTTTTTGAGGATGATGAATTCAGTTGAATGTGCCCTGGTAAAAAAGACTATGTATCAGTGCGAACAGCAGGAGAAAAAAAGCAGATGCAAAAGCGACTATTACTGAGCAATATGAGGGAAATGTTTGTTGCCTATCGGGATCGGAATGGCCCTAAAATTGGATTTTCCAAGTTTTGTGAGCTTCGGCCAAAGTGGTGCGTAACCGTTGGATCTGCTGGAACACATTCCGTTTGTGTGTGTACCATTCACCAAAATGTCAAACTAATGCTTGCAGCATGCCCAATCAATGATGACTACAAAGAGCTCATATGCAAAATGGTCTGTGGTATTGAATCCAAGGACTGTATGCTTGGCCGTTGTGATAAAGGCCCGGGTCCTGAAGTTTTGAAAGAATTTCTAGTCAATGTGTTTGTCAACAGTGACCCTGAAGATATTATTGAGTTCAAACAATGGATTCACACTGATCGAGACACGCTTGATACCAAACAACTGACTATAGAAGATTTCATTGAAGAATTGGTTTTGAAAATTTCTAAATTTTGTAGCCATCACTACATCGCCAAGCATCAAAGTAGCTATTTGAAATCGTTGAAGGAAAATCTGAGACCTGGAGCGCTTGTGATCCTTATGGACTTTGCTGAAAATTACTCATTTATTGTTCAAGATGCCATTCAAGGTTTCCACTGGGAAAATAGTCAAGCTACAGTACACCCATTTGTAATTTACTTCAAGGAGTTAAATGGTGAAGCTGCGCAGAACATCAGCTTGTGCATAATCAGTGATTGCTCAGGACATGACACAGTTGCAGTCCACACTTTCTTAACAGTAATTGTGGAGTATCTCAAGACTCTCATCTATGGGATTCGTCATATCCACTACTTCAGCGATGGATCTGCAGCCCAGTACAAAAATTTCAAAAATTTTCTCAACTTGTGCCACCACAATGCTGATTTCAATATCAGCGCTGAATGGAATTTTTTTGGTACCAGTCATGGAAAGTCGCCCTGTGATGGGATTGGAGGGACAGCAAAGAGGTTGGCAGCTCGTGCCAGTCTTCAACGCCCAACTAAAAACCAAATACTGACCCCGGTGGATTTATTCAACTTTTGGAACGAGCAACTGCATGGAATCAAATTTTTTTTGTTCCAAAAGAAAAAATTGACGAAATACGGGTAGTTCAAGAGGAAAGGTTCAAAGATGGACATACAATTGCTGGAACAAGAGAAAATCACCAGTTTGTGCCAATTGATGACAAAAAGATTTGCATTTCAAGGGTGTCAAATGACCCATCATCTTTCATTGCCCATGTAGATAGATCTGTCAGATCAGAAATGCCTTTTGTGCCAATTGCAAACCTCCAGCCAGGGCAATACATTGCCTGCATTTACGATAGGAACTGGTGGATTGGAAATATTTCTGAAATTTCAGTCGACGAACATGATGCATTAATAAATTTTATGCATCCTCATGGACCAGCTAGCTTCTTTCACTGGCCTGTGAGAAATGATACATGCTGGATTCCCGAGCAGTCAATCATTGCAATAATTCCAGCACCAGCTGCAACAGCAATGGGCCGACAATACAGCTTCTCTGTACTGATTATGTTGCAAATTCAGCAACAATTCCAGACCACTTAGACTGAACATTATGGCTTGGGAACCAACAAAAGATACCCAATATTAGGCTTGGGATCCTAGGCAAAGACACCCACCCTCAGGCTTCGGAACCTGCGATAAAGAGACCGCCCGCGGCTGGCCTTGCACGACTATCGGCTCCTAGGCGATGGGGCTGCCAATTCTCGAAAGACAGCATTATTACAATTCTTAATAGGATTATAATACCAATTCTTAGGGAATTGGTTGTGGTATAACCACCATGGACCAACGCAAGGGTTTGAATAGTGCAGTTACCATTCATTGCTTATTAATAAATAACACCATGTTCAGTGGCATTTTTCTTTTCTTAAACTGAGAGACTCCAAAAAAAAAAAACAATGATCCTTGTAGAGAAAAATGTGCTCTTTCTAATAATATCAGAATTAATATATTTTTAGGGGTACCCTTTTTGAGAAATTTGACCTAAAAATAGGTAAAATTCGTTTTTTTTAAGTTTTTCATCATATGTGGGTGTGAATATTTCCACAAATACATATGGTTTGACCGTGATATTGCAGCAATGCAAAGTCATGTAGATGTTTGGTGTACAGGGCAAAGCACCAGTTAATATTGTTTTTTGGTCTTGAGTTATATATGGGCAAAGTTTGGCATAAATTTTATGCGACGCGTTTTACAAGCTACTTTGACACAAAATTGCGGCCGAAATATTGTTTTGTCATAGCCGGTAATAATTTTATCGTGTTTAGCAGCAAAAGTTGAGCTAGTATGCCAAATTTCAGCATCATAGCCAGTATAGAACTCTAATGGCTATGTGCCGAAGTTTGCAAAATCCTCTTAGCTGAAGCCGCAGGCTTGGTGGAACCTCCAGTGAAAGGTCAACAGTGCCCAATGTATTTGAGAACTGGCCCTAAAAATGTACAAAACCTCTTTTCAAACATACATGTACATCCTTACAAATTTTCAGCAAAATCGGAGAAGGTCGAGTGGGGACCACTGGTCCACTTGACATGGAATGACCCATTTGTGATATTTCACCCATAATCCCCATACAGAACAATAGTTATACACATATTCCTATGAGAAGTACAGTCATGGCCAAAAGTTTTGAGAATGACACAAATATTAATTTTTACAAAGTCTACTGCTTCACTTTTTCTAATGGCAATTTGCATATACTCCAGAATGTTATAAAGAGTGATCAGCTTAACAGCAATTACTTGCAAAGTCAATATTTGGCTAGAAAATGAACTTTATCCCCCAAAACACATTTCAACATCATTGCAGCCCTGCCTTAAAAGGACCAGCTAACCTCTTTTCAGTGATTGCTCCATTAACACAGGTGTGGGTGTTGATGAGGACATGGCTGGAGATCAATCTGTCATGATTACGTAAGAATGACACCACTGGACACTTTAAAAGGAGGCTGGTGCTTGGCATCAATGTTTCTCTTCTGTTAACCATGGTTATCTCTAAAGAAACACGTGCAGTCATCATTGCAATGCACAAAAATGGCCTAACAGGGAAGAGTATCGCAGCTAGAAAGATTGCACCTCAGTCAACAATCTATCGCATCATCAAGAACTTCAAGGAGAGAGGTTCCATTGTTGCCAAAAAGGCTCCAGGGTGCCCAAGAAAGACCAGCAAGCGCCAGGACTGTCTCTTAAAAGTGTTTCAGCTGTGGGATCGGGCTACCAGCAGTGCAGAGCTTGCTCAGGAATGGCAGCAGGCAGGTATGAGTGCATCTGCACGCACTGTGAGGCGGAGACTCTTGGAGCAAAACCTGGTCTCAAGGAGGGCAGCAAAGAAGCCACTTCTCTCCAGAAAAAACATCATGGACAGACTGATATTCTGCAAAAGGTACAGGCAGTGGACTGCTGAGGACTGGGGTAAAGTTATTTTCTCTGATGAATCCCCTTTTCGATTGTTTGGGACATCAGGAAAACGCCTCATTCAGAGAAGACAAGGTGAGCGCTACCACCAGTCTTGTCTTATGCCAACTGTTAAGCATCCTGAAACCATTCATGTGTGGGGTTGCTTCTCAGCCAAGGATATCGGCTCTCTCACAGTCTTGCCTAAAAACACAGCCATGAATAAAGAATGGTACCAGAATGTCCTCCAAGAGCAACTTCTCCCAACCCTCCACGAGCAGTTTGGCGATCAACAATGCCTTTTCCAGCATGATGGAGCACCTTGCCATAAAGCAAAGGTGATAACTAAATGGCTCAGGGAACAAAACATAGAGATTTTGGGTCCATGGCCTGGAAACTCCCCAGATCTTAATCCCATTGAGAACTTGTGGTCAATCATCAAGAGACGGGTGGACAAACAAAAACCTAAAAATTCTGACAAAATGAAAGCATTGATTGTGCAAGAATGGACTGCTATCAGTCAGGATTTGGTCCAGAAGTTGATTGAGAGCATGCCAGGGAGAATTGCAGAAGTCCTGAAGAAGAAGGGTCAACACTGCAAATATTGACTTGCTGCATTAACTCATTCTAACTGTCAATATAAGCTTTTGTTACTCATATGTTTGCAATTATTATATTTCTGTCTGTGATAAAAACATCTGTCAAACACACATAAAAACCAGAGGGCAGCAGATCATGTGAAAATATAATATTTGTGTCATTCTCAAAACTTTTGGCCATGACTGTAGATGAAGTATGTTCCTGGGCATGTGTATTTGTGATTTCACCCATAATCCCCATACAGAACAATAGTTATACACATATTCCTGAGAAGTAGATGAAGTATGTTCCTGGCATGTGTATTTGTGATATTTCACCCATAATCCCCGTACAGAACAATAGGTATACACATATTCCTATGAGAAGTAGATGAAGTATGTTCCTGGGCATGTGTATTTGTGATATTTCACCCATAATCCCCATACAGAACAATAGTTATACACATATTCCTTTGAGAAATAGATAAAGTATGTTCCTGGGCATGTGCATTTGTGATATTTCACCCATAATCCCCATACAGAACAGTAGTTATACACATATTCCTATGAGAAGTAGATGAAGTATGTTCCTGGGCATGTGTATTTGTGATTTCACCCATAATCCCCATACAGAACAGTAGTTATACACATATTTCTTTGAGAAATAGATGAAGTATGTTCCTGGGCATGTGCATTTGTGATATTTCACCCATAATCCCCATGTAGAACAGTAGTTAGAAACATATTCCTATGAGAAGTAGATGAAGTATGTTCCTGGGCATGTGTATTTGTGATTTCACCCATAATCCCCATACAGAACAATAGGTATACACATATTCCTATGAGAAGTAGATGAAGTATGTTCCTGGGCATGTGTATTTGTGATATTTCACCCATAATCCCCATACAGAACAATAGTTATACACATATTCCTTTGAGAAATAGATGAAGTATGTTCCTGGGCATGTGCATTTGTGATATTTCACCCATAATCCCCATACAGAACAGTAGTTATACATATTCCTATGAGAAGTAGATGAAGTATGTTCCTGGGCATGTGTATTTGTGATTTCACCCATAATCTCCATACAGAACAGTAGTTATACACATATTCCTTTGAGAAATAGATGAAGTATGTTCCTGGGCATGTGCATTTGTGATAATTCACCCATAATCCCCATGCAGAACAGTAGTTATACACATATTCCTATGAGAAGTAGATGAAGTATGTTCCTGGGCATGTGTATTTGTGATATTTCACCCATAATCCCCATACAGAACAATAGTTATACACATATTCCTTGAGAAGTAGATGAAGTATGTTCCTGGGCATGTGTATTTGTGATATTTCACCCATAATCCCCATACAGAACAATAGTTATACACCTATTCCTATGCGATGTAGATGAAGTATGTTCCTGGGCATGTGTATTTGTGATATTTCACCCATAATTCCCCATACAGAACAATAGTTACACACATATTCCTATGCAAAGTAGATGAAGTATGTTCCTGGGCATGTGTATTTGTGATATTTCACCCATAATCCCCATACAGAATAATAGTTATACACATATTCCTATGAGAAGTAGATGAAGTATGTTCCTGGGCATGTGTATTTGTGATTTCACCCATAATCCCCATACAGAACAATAAATATACCTATATTCCTATGAGATGTTGATGAGATATATCACCAGGAGTGAGTAACCCCGATATTTACACATAATCCCAAATAGTTACAATCTTTTTTCCCTGGTTCTATTATTAAACTTTAATTCCATTGTATTTCCTCTGATTTCTTTCTATATTACAGGTCAAGAGTTAAAAACTGCAGCTTCTTATAATCCTGTTATAAGGCAGAAGTCATTTCCTTGTCTGCATTTGAAAAATGTGCTGCCATCTAGTGGTCGAGTCTAGCATTGCAGCCCATCATCCCATATTCCCATCATCCCAATATGCAGTTTAGTACGTCCCCCATTTTTGTGCCAGTTTTATAATTGTTGTAGCTATTGTTAAGTGTATTCACATCAAGGCTCCTCGCTGCATTGTATCTTATTATTGTAATGATTATTTTTTGTTGTTAAATCTATAAAAAACAAAAAAGAAAAAATTGCCGAATAAGAAATTGGACGAATAAAAAACCATCTTCAGCCTCGTGCAGTTTCCACCTTTGCTTTTAAGCAATCATAAACGCAGACAAAAAGGCATCAACTACTCAGGGGAAACCGTTTTTGTTGGCTGTTTTTCCTGCCAAGAGATGCAGAAACGTTGCTCCATGTGTGCACACAGCCTTAAAATGAGAAAAACAGATTGTGAGCAATTTATGAGAAGTGTCATTCCCTGTCCGGCTACTTCCTACTATGACGCACACCGTGGCTCCGTGCGGTACCGTTCAGTCACCGCCTGCCTCACCTCACACCTGCGCAGCTCACCCAGCACTGCTACCCAGGCAACAAAACCTTCCCGCCTTCCCTGAGCAGCTCCGCCCCCTCAGTCACTCTCCGCCAATTAGCTCGCAGCGCCGGGGCGTGAAGTATGTCGGAACCAGGAACCATCTAGTCTCTGCTGTTTCTTGTCTGTGCCCGGAAGAGGTTTTCGGTGGCGCCGCAGAGATGGGTTTCGAGTGGCCCTGGCAGTACAACTTTCCTCCGTTCTACACGTGAGAGACTCTCGTTTTATCGTGGGTGAAAGCTCTGCATGAAAAGTGGGGAACACTTAGCGAAGAGCACCCAGTGCCGTAGAGGTGCTTCTCTAAATAGTTCCGGTAGAAACAAGGAAGTGGAGTCTGGCTTAACTCCTTCACTGCTGGGTGCACTTAGTTTCTGTCACTGTGCTCTCAGCTGTGTAATGCCGTGCAGGACAGGCTCCACTTCCACAGAATCTGTCCTTACTACTTCCTATGGCCAGATGTGTGGGGAATGCTGGTGTATGAAGTGCTCTGCCATAGCTTTACCCTGTGAGGGGCTTATGCCAAGTATTAATCAGCTGCTCGGCTCTCCCCGTACCCTGATTAGCGGATAAAGCGGACAGCAGCGCACAGGTGGCAGCAGGTCTCCCCAGTGTGACAGATTCATAGACATATAAGAAGCTGGCAATTCCATGCACGGCTGTCCGATCTCCACCGGTTTGCGCTGATGTCTGAATGCGGCCTTAGCGGGGTACCACTGATACTAATCCGTTATTCCCTCACAGTATATGGGACCTCTTATATCCCTGCGCTATATTATAATGTGTCTATTCCACTGACGCAGAGCCAGCTGTCACTCCCAGAACCGGAGTGTGCTTGCAGCCACCGCTCCAGGCACGCCGATGTTTTCTCCTGGGTGTTCGATTTACCATACTGTGGCCAGTCACCTACATAACACTACTATCCTGCAGTTTAGCTCCAGATCTGCAGTCTTAATAGTGTTATCTGACATGACAGATTACTTGTAAAGGGGACCTGTCACCTGGTCAACAGTATCAAGTTCTTATTTTATTCCCGGTGCGTCACTCAGTATTCTGCTTTTTTTTTTCTTAAATCCATCGTATCATTCCAGAGATAAGGGCCTTTATGTTTAGTCCTGATTGTTATGGCCTTTGCAAGGGGCCGTAGCTGTGGCTAGATGTTAAGCATCTATTGTTGGATAGTCCCTTTAGGTAAGTACAAATATTTGTGTCACATTGTCCTGCCTAAAGGTACTGCCACACTACACAATCCCGCTAGCGATCTCGTTAGCGTCGCATACTAATGAGATCGCTAGCGGGATTGTTTCTATATCGCTAGTAGCTACCTAACTTAGCGATGTCTTTAAGGACGCTATCGCGGTTAGCGATCTCCTTAACGACTTTAGCGGTACAAAAGTACCGCTAAATCGCTAAGAAAAGGTGCTACACTTAGCGATTATACTTACCCAGCGGGAGCGCCGACGATGAAATAGGGTCCGGAACGATTCCAGCGACGAGCGAGATCACAGCAGGAAGCTCGTCGCTGGCAGCTGCCGCACACTACAACATCGCTAACGGGATCGCTAAATAGTGACGTTTTTTAGCGATCCCGTTAGCGATGTTGTTTAGTGTGGCATACCCTTAAGTTCCTAATTTTCAGAATTTGAGAAGGACCTGTGTGTTCTCTAGACAGTTCTCATACGGGTCAGGTAAAATAATACCGCATTGTTTTTTGTTTGTTATTTTTGTTTTTTTTTCTTGTGCGGTTTCTCGGCTATTTTTCCTGGAAATGTGCAAGTATATTGACATCTAGGTGTTAACATTCCCCTTGTCAACTCGATGAAAAGGAAATGGTAACATCACATCATTCAGTAATTATATTACACATTTCCAGGGGGACTAACAGAGGGGCAACGCAATACATAATTTTAAAGGGGTTATCAAGGACTATATACATTTTTTTTTTTTTTTTTTATTGTGGTTATAGGAAATAGCCAGCTGGTAGTTGCTAACTATCTGCCTGTGCTGTCCAGCATAGGTCATGGACTGCTCCTGCCAGCGATTCTGCCACTTCCACCGATATCATGTCAACAGAGCAGCGGCTTCTCTTCCGCTCTGCTCTGTTGATGGGGTGTGACTGTCAATGTCATGTTGATTGACAGCCAGCTCCCCGATGCCTAACCGCAGGGAGTAGCCTGTCAAACAGCATGCAGTCAGCAGAGGAGCCCAGAAGGAAGAGTTTAGTTTCTTTTGACATGGATCAGCTGAATTGCTGGCAGGAGCAGTCAAGTAGTTGCTAACTAGTTTAGTGTTTGGCTTATAGCAAAAAAAAAAAACTAGTCCTGGATAATCCCTGTTAAGAAAAGAAATGTCAGGTGAGCAATAAGGTCCTTTTTAACAGCATATGTCTCAATGGGAAATGATGGCTCTCAATTCTTTTCCTTTAATTTTTTGCAGCTTACAGCCTAATGTCGATACCCGACAGAAACAGTTATCGGCTTGGAGTTCACTAGTTTTATCTTACTGCCGACATAATAAGTTATACACTATGAATGTAATGGAAATACAGGAGAGTCCCTTGTTCAACAACAAGAAAATACAAAGTATCCTTTTGACAGACAGGAATCTCTGATATATCTTTTTAATCATGCAGGAGGTTAGACCAGGAGATCAGCCTGTCTTTCATCATACATCTCAGTCACTGAGAAATCTGCTCTAAAGCCCCCGTCTCACATAGCGATATCGCTAGCGAGATCGGTGCTGAGTCACTAGTTTTGTGACGCAGCAGCGAGCTCACCAGCGATATCGCTGTGTGTGACATTCAGCGACGATCAGCCCCCCTGCCGGGTATCACTGATCGTCGCTGAAATGTCAGGACATTTTTTTGATCGCTGGTCTCCCGCTGACAGGCACGCATCGCTGCGTGTGACAGGCGGGAGACCAGCGATCCGCTGGTAACCAAGGTACACAGCGGATTTCCAGGCGCGGGGCTGTGCCTAGAAACCCGCTGTGTACCTTGGATACCAGCTCCCTGATGCAGGGAGCTGGTAACCAAGGTACACAGCGGGTTTCCAGGCACCGCGCAGCGCCTGGAAACCCGCTGTGTACCTTGGTTACCAGCTCCCTGATGCAGGGCGCTGGTATCCAAGGTACACTGCGGGTAACTGAGCGATGTTACCCGCAGTGTCGCTTGTACTGATCGCTGCCTGTTTGGCAGCTCAGCAGCGATAATGTAGCGATACACCAGCGATCCTGATCGTTGTCAGGATCGCTGGTGTATCGCTATGTGAGACCCAGCCTTAAGCTATTGTGGGAGGTGTGCTCTTTTTTTTTTTTTTTTTTTCCCCTGTGAGTTTGCTGCCTGTTTGGTCAGCGTCATACAAGAAAAAGTACACATCCCCAGTGGAAACTGCCTGATAACACCCACTTTGTGTCAAGGTGAACATGAAAAATTTGGGGAAAAGGTCACCTTTACAATTTGAGGTATAGTTTATGATGAGCTTTCAAGATATTAAGCAGCATGCAACATTGTTATATAACACCTTCACGACTGATGACGTATATTAGCGTCATCGCGGTGTCCCTGCCTTTGATGTGTGCTCATACGCTGAGCTCACGTCTTTACCCATACTTGATGGCTGATTAAGTGCCTCACATGGCTAAATGTGTACTGCTTTCATCAGTTGACATGTGCCCTTAACAGTCGCGGGTGGAATCGCAATCCCCCAGAAGCTGTTAAATGCCGCTGTCAAAGTTTGACAGCGGCATTTAACACTCGCGCAGGAAGTACGTCACTAATCCCGCCTATTGGCACCCATGTCACATGACCGTGGGTTGCCGATGGCCTGGCATGACAACCTGGGGTCTGCAGCAGACTTCTGGGTTGTCATTGCCAGATAGCTATGAGTGTCTCCAAACAGTTGGCGCTCATAGCAAGTGAGCTATAGCCCTGCTTTAAAAATTTCATATTACTAAAACTATAAAGGCTCGAATCACCCCCCCCCCCCCCCCATTTCGCCCCATTCAAAATAACAAAAGAAAACATATACAGGTGCTTCTCACAAAATTACAGATATCATCAAAAAGTGAATTTATTTCAGTTCTTCAATACAAAAAGTGAAACTCCTATATAGTCATTACAAACAGTGATATATTTCAAGTGTTTATTTCTGTTAATGTTGATGATTATGGCTTACAGCCAATGAAAACCCAAAATTCATTATCTCAGTAACTGAACAAAGCAACATTGCCATTATATATACAGTGTAGCATGTCTTCTCACAACACCTGCAAAATTGAATCTGAAATAAAGCACTTACTTGCCCTTGACATGGTCCAGGAAAGCTGTCCTTGGAGTCTGTGCAGGTTGTCTTAGAGGAACTCAGGAAAAAAGGTGTGTTTATTGTATCTTTTATGATAAAATCCATCATGACAAGGAGATACTGCACATTTTATTTATTTTAGGAGAAACTGCTATATTCTTTTTTTTCTTTCTTTTTTTTTTTCTTTTATTATACTACTTATTGCTTGTTTTCTTATGAAATGCAAAGTAAGGCAACTTGCTAAATAGTGTTTATGAAAAAAATGTCCTGCCAGTTTGCTCCTGTAGAGTCAGTGTAACTTTATCCTATAGCTGGTTATCCTGCTGCTTGGGGCTCCTTCAGATGTCAGTTTTTCTTGTGCTGGAGTTATTTGTGTTTTTTATGGATAGGAGCACTATTACCTATTAAAGTCTATAGGGCTGTTCATATGTCCATGGTTTTATGCGGAACATGTGGTCTATGAAAAATTACGGAGACATTTTAAACTCGGCAATGCAAGTCTATGGAGCTGTGAAAAAATAAAAAATCAGACCGCACTCAGATGTCATCCGATTGCTGTCCATTTTCACCTGACTGTTAGGAGAAGGTGAATAAACTTCTGGTTTTTTTTTCCCCACACATGCGAGAAAAACTGATAAAATCATTTTTCACAAGCATGAAAAAAGAAGCGATGTCTAAATGAGGCCTCACATAGATGTAGTAGCACATTGCTCCTAGCTGTGGTGTCTGCCTAATTCTCCTCTCTCCCAGAAAGCGGCTTCAGATATGAGCTGATGCCTGCATTTCTAATCCGTGATGATCCTGTCATCATTCATTGTAACGAATGGAAGCGGAGGCAGAGATGGTGAAGTTCACATTCGTTTTTTATTTTTGAAGTGGAACCTCGGGACCACGGTCCGGGGGGCTCCGAAGGGGGCGTAACTAGTGAGCCCCGGTTACCCGTAGTAAAGCCCCTCGAACAGGACCAGAATGGAATACCCGGAGGACACAGGTGCTACCTCCAGTTAGACCCCGGACACTGGCAGCTGTCCCAGTGGGACAAAAAGGGTAACAGCTATAATGGAAGAGACTGTGAAGAGGTAGACACAGGTGAGGATGGTCCTGGTTCCAGGTAGATGGTAGCAGGCTGGCTCCAGTAGCCTTGTCACAGTCCATGGATTCGGATGGCTGTTGGCGGAACGGGATGACACTTGCACAAGTGATTGCAGAGGTTGTCAAGGATAGCAGGATACCGATACTCTGTGGAGACAAATAGTATGAGCAAATGCACAGAGACTGCTAACGCAGCGCAGACAGGTCAGAGACAGAACCGGATGTAGCAATGGTAGATACTCGTTTCTCCCGGCGCTCTCCCTATGGAGGAGAGACCAGAAATAGTAATGAGTGCGCTGCCTTTGTATAATTACAAAATTCAAAAATGCACGCTGTCCCTTT
Organism: Oophaga sylvatica; assembly: GCA_033576555.1. NCBI lineage: Eukaryota > Metazoa > Chordata > Amphibia > Anura > Dendrobatidae > Oophaga > Oophaga sylvatica. The sequence goes on from JARQOD010000003.1 coordinate 168,508,483, forward strand.
TAAGAAACCAGAGGAGTACGTGCTCGCATCCTAATAGCTTTCCCTGAAGATCTGACTGCATGCCAGGAAATGGGGAGGGAGAGAGACCAGGACGCTGAGAAGTAGAGAGAGCCTGAGACAGGGAGCTCGCTGCTGCACAGGGACAGCGTGAAAAGTAGGAGGTGAGTGACCAGAACGGGGTGCAGGGCCAGCACGGGGACCAGGTGTAACATTCATACAGTTTGTTTCTATAATATTTACCTGCCTTATCTAGTTGTAGGTGTAAAGCTCAATCGGAAATCCTAAAACTCTGCAGCATTTCTACACCCATTAGCAAAGTCAGGTTATCTGTGTTTTTTCACTGCATTTGAGTGTGTTTTTCTTACATGTGTTTATCGCACTTTTAACAGCGTTTTTTGTCTATATTTACATATCCTGGTATTTGGCTTTGATAAGAAACTTTGATACAGCCATGTGTGGGTTTCACGCATTTTATTGCGTTTTCTCAGCAGAAACACATTAAACGCTTATTTATTCTGCATCTAATGCAAGTTTGTGGAAGATCTGCACATAAAATTCACTGTACTAGCAAGAGAAATTGACCTGTTGCCAATTTCAAACGCGCATCACAAGTCAGTTTACACTGCGTAAAAAAAAAAAAAAAGACGAACAGCCAAATCCCATCCACTTTGCTGAAATTGTAAGACGCTGCGTTTTTTTTACACAGCATCAAAAACTCATCATGTGACTTTAACCTTATTAATTTTGTGTCTTTAATTCGGGTGGAATTTGAGTTATAATTGGTGTAATATTAAAGGTTGGGGTAGTCTGGCACCTAACATTCACTCTATCTTTACACCTTAACCACTTTTGCATTAAGCTTCATTATATAATACAATATACTGTAACGGGTCTGGGAGGCGGAACCTCTGAGCTTTATTATACAAGGCACGAGCTTCTTGTAAAGGAGCGGGGGCGCCCGGGGAGACGGATAGGAAGTCACTGCAAGTGACGGGGGCAGTCTCTGGACAGACAGGAGGAGTCACGGCAAGTGACCGGGCAGTCTCTGGGTAACAGGCAGGTAGTCACGGCAAGTGACCGGGCAGTCTCTGGGTAGACAGGCAGGTAGTCACGGCAAGTGACCGAGGCAGTCTCTGGGTAGACAGGCAGGTAGTCACGGCAAGTGACCGAGGCAGTCTCTGGGTAGACAGGCAGGTAGTCACGGCAAGTGACCGAGGCAGTCTCTGGGTAGACAGGCAGGTAGTCACGGCAAGTGACCGGGGCAGTCTCTGGTAGACAGGCAGGTAGTCACGGCAAGTGACCGGGGCAGTCTCTGGATAAACAGGCAGGCAAGGGGCCGGGGCAGTCTTTGACTGGACAGGTATATACGACCTGAGACGGTGGAGCCTCCCCGGTAGGCTAGCAGGCAGATGACAGATGAGCACCCCCAGGTGAGCAGGCGAGAGTCTCTGGAATAGCCGATGGACACCGCATGTGACGGCCGAACCTCCAGGCAGGGTTGCGGGCGATGGCAGATGAGCGCCCCAAGTGAGCAGGCGAGAGTCTCTGGAATTGCCGATGGTCACTGCATGTGACGGCCGAACCTCCAGGCAGGCTTGCGGGCAGGTAGCAGACAGCAAACTGGCAGGAAACAGGCAGGTAACTGGAAACGGACCCTGAGGCTGAAGCAGAGTAAACAGTGCAACAACAACATTGCACGGGCACCTCCATTAAGGAGGAAGTACTTTATATAGGGTGGAGTCCTCCGCATTGGCCGGGGACCTTTTTGAAAGATGCGCGCGGCCCCTTTAAGAGCGGGGAGGGCGCGGGCGCGCGCCCTAAGTCCGCAGACAGGGAAGGAGCGCGCGGCCCCAGCAGGGCGGAAGGAGGACGCTGAGCGCGGGTAAGGGGGGCGACGTCCCTGCCTGGCAGAAGGCGGGACGCCGATGCTACAGTCCCCCCCCCCCCCTTTAGGGCCCCCCCTCTTAGGCCAGAAAAAAATTTTTGCTAGGATGGAGGGGCATGGATTTTCCCTCCCGAGGCTCCCCGTTCTCTCTCAGGACCAAACCCCTTCCAATCCCCCCAGAAAATAGGTTTTCTTCCTACCTTTTTGTGGCCAGAATTTTCTCTACCTCAAATTGTCTTCAGCAGCATGGAGCGGAGGTGTACCTGTTTTTTTTGAAAGAGTTAAGTACCACCGGTTGAGGAGAGTACATGGAAGGAGTTAGGAATTCGCAAATTGGCGGGGTTTAAATTTTATGGGGCACCGGGTGATCTGACTGATGATCTCAAAAGGACCGATGAACCGAGGCCCAATTTTGTAGGAAGGAATCTTGAGCCGGGCCCATACTTGGACGAAAGCCAGCCTTATCTCCAGGCGGAATTGAGGAGGGTCCAAAGTCTTTGTAGCATTTTTTCAGCGCTCGGATGACAGAATAGTGCGGATCGGGTATCTCCCATATGGGGAAAATTCGTTAACCAGAGATTCCCGCGTTTGGTGTCCCACGGTGGAGCAGGAAACAGGGCCGAGGGTGTTGACCGAAGACTCAAAAAACGGAGATTTGGGGAAGATTCGTTCGTGATTGTTTAAGAGAATTCGGCCCAAGGCAGGAGTCCCCCAGTCAGAATGGTGGGCTTAACGAAGTTGCCGGGAAATGGTGATTTGATTGATTCGCTCGACTTGTCCATTGGCTGGGGGGTAAGCAGAGGAGAAATCCAAGGGGTTCTAGAAAATTACAAGTGGCTCTCCAGAAACGTGAGGTGAACTGAACCCACGATCGAACAAATTGTGACGGGGCGGGACCTGAAGACGGAAAAAATGTGGCGGATAAAGTCTTTAGCAATCGGGTGCAGCGGAAGCCCTGGGGGGAAGAAGGGACCCTTGGAAATGGTCAACGACCACCCAATGAACGTACAACCGTCAAGCGGGCAGATCTGTTATGAAGTCCAGGCTATATGCTGCCAGGGAGCAGCGGGTACAGGAAGTGGAAGAAGAGGCCGGCAGGCGGTGTCCGGAACTTGTTGGGGCCAGGGACACAGCAGAAAACAAAGTCTATTACGTCTTTGTCCCGGGTAGGCCACCAGTTATGCGAGTAGAGTGGAGGGTCTTTTTCTGACCAGCGTGACCAGCTAGTTAGACGAATGACCCCGTGTAGGATTCCTTCCGATCGGTTACCGGATTGAAGTCTTGCGGAGGGAGGCGATTTAGCTCACGGGAGCCACCCGCATCATTGGCGGGATCGATGATATGTTTAGGTTCCTCCCGAGACCGACACCGGAAGGAGGGACAAGGCGTCCGTTGATGTTTTGCGGCCGGGCGAAAAAATGTAAAAGAAAATCAAAGCGGGCAAAAAAACAAGGACCACGGGCCTGGCGAGGGTTAAGTTTGGGCATGCGGAGGTAAGCCAGATTCTTGTGGTAGTTAAATGATTACCGGAAATGAAGAGCCCCCTGAGTGGTAACGCCATTCCTCAATGCCGTTGATGGCCAATAACTCTCGGTCTCCTAGGGAAAATTTTGCGCTCAGAAGAGGAGAAGAGTTTGGAGAAGAAGCCGCAAGAACCAATCCTCCCGGATGAAGATTTTTTGAGTAAAGTTCCGTCGGTCCAGAAGAGGAAGCTCCACCTCCAGGAAGAACTGCTTGTTGCCGTCCGGGCATGCAGCACTGGAGCGGAAAGGAAGGCCTTTTTTAAAGAAAGAAAGGCCTCCTCAGCTTGGGGGGTCCACTGTTTGGGATTAGATCCTTGCGGGTGAGCGCGGAGATTGGAGCAGTCCGGGAAGAGAAGTGGGGTATGAAAAGACGGAAATAATTGGCGATCCCAGGAACCGCTGATGGCCTTCAACCCCTCCGGTCGGGGCCTTTTCTCGTGGCGACATTTTCCGGTCCTTTTGTAGGCCTGTCTGAGAAAGATGTAGCCAAAAAAAAAGGGAAAAACGAGGTTGCTCAAAGAGGCACTCCATATTTGGCGAAGAGGTGATTCTGCCTGAGCCTGAGCAAACCTGACGAACATCCCTCCGGTGAGAGGGGAATCCGGAGAGAAGACCAAGATGTGTCTGGTACACCCAACCGCAGGGTAGAGAAGGCCCCGGAAGATGTCATTGACCAACTCCTGAAAGATGCTGGGCATTACAGAGACCAAGGGAATAACTAAATACTCGTGTGGCCGTCCCCCGGGTTGAATGCCGTCTTCCATTCATTCCCCCCGCGGATAGGACCGGTTATATGCCCCAAGGAGACCAGTTTGGTGAAGATTCTGCCCCCTCAGCGATCAAACAATTTGGAATGAGCGAAGAGGGTACTTATTCTTCACCGTGTCAAATTTGACCTCTGTAGTCAATACAGGGACGGAGGAGCCGTCTTTCTTTTTTTCGAAGAAGAAAACCTGCTCCGCTGGGGAGGTGGATTCCGGATAATCCCTTGCCAAATTCTCCTCGATATATTCGGACATCGACCTGGTCTCAGCAGCGGACAAGGGTAAATACGCCCACGGGGAGGCGTTGTACCGGGTAAACAGGTCGATAGGGCAATCATACGGTCTGTGCGAGAAGCCTCGCTTCCTTTTTTTAAAGCATCGGAAAGCCAATATGGAATGGGAGCCCTGGTAGATTAGTTGGTGTAGGGGAAGGACGGACGGGATGAACAGGAACCAAACAAGTTTTATGACAGTCCTGTCCCCCAGCGAAGGATCTCTCCAGTTGCCAGTCGAGCACGGGTGCATGCTTTTTGGGGCCAAGGCGACCTAGTAAGAAAAGCTGTGAGAGTCCAGGCAGAACATGAAACGAGTGCTCTCAGAATGCAGCATTCCTACCTGCAGGGATGGCTTCAGTGATAAGTTGGATGGGAGTGGTGGAGGACCCCATCCCGCAGCAACAGATACTGGTTTTTAACCAGAGGTTTGGTAGGAATGCAAATTTCTTTTTTTGAAACCCCTGAAAAAAGATTCCCCGGCTGTCCGAAAAAAAGTTGGGGAAGTTCGAAAAAAAGGTTCCACCGGGAAATTGAGACTGACAACACAGAGATGAAGAGGATTTTTTTTTTTCTAGGTGGACCCCCCCCAGCGAACCCCCGCCAGGCGTTTCCCACCCCCGGGAGGTCGGTCCAGTGTCCTTTTGCCCCAGTAGAACAATCCTCTCGGTTCGGCGTGAGCGAGGGCTTTGACCTCTTGGTTGGTGATTGATAGGTCGAAGATGACCGAGGAGAAAGGAAAGGGTTACAGGCTCTAAAGAAGGAGCAAGGGGGGAAACCTTCTTCACGGGTGACCTCTTTGCGCGCTCCCCGGAAAAGCAGATCAATTTTATTGGGGAATTTTTTAGATCATCGAAGGGTTGGGGTGTCCCGACGCAAGTTCATCTTTAAGGGTGGGCAGACCCTCCAGAAGACAGAGCAGAGCGTCATTTTCCCCAGCTAGCCCGAGGCAAGGGTACGGAACCGTTTTGGCTATTGACCCGGGGGGACTTTCGGACGGGGACGCAAGGAAGAGCAGGGAGGTCTTCCCCGCCGGGTTCGTCGAATATTTTCCGGAAGGGCTGAAGAAAAGCAGACAGGTCGACACCAAGGATCCTCTCTCTCCCAAAGAGGATTTAGCCAGGGGCCTTCCCGGGGAGTGGGACTGTGAAAGGTAATTTTGGCCCGGGGGAGTTTAAACTGGGGGTGCCAGGATTAAAATGGGGTGCCTGGGTTAAAGAAACCCCGGCCAGAGCGGGTCGCCTCCAAAAAGGGAGGACTGAAAGTCGGGTCCAGGAACGAAACCCCCCGGGAATGGTAAACAGCGGAACTGCCCGGATTGCGGTCATGGCGCCCGCGGGTTGCTGGGAATAGTCGGGGGTCCAGGGGGGAATTAACATTCCGCAGGTGACCCAGGGTGGACTCCGTTGGACCTTAAAAGAAACGTTCATGACAAGGTCAGGAGTGAAGGGGGGTTTGGGTGCCACCGGGTTCCTGGCCCGAGCAAACTGGGAGGCGGAAATTGAGCTTTATTTACAAGGAGGCTTTTCCCTTGTAAAGGGCGGGTGGCGCCCGGGGAGACGGATGGGAAATCACGCAAGTACGGGGGGGAGTCTCTGGAAGACAGGTGGGAGGTCACGGCAATGACCCCTTTGGGGGAACGGGGGGCTTGGGGGGGGTCCTGGGGACAGGCAGGGTAGTCACGGCAAGTGCCGGGGCAGTCTCTGGTTACGGCAGGGAAATCCGGCAAGTGACCCGGGGCAGTTCGGATAAACAGGAGGCAAGGGCCCGGGGGATCTTTGATGGAAGGTATAATACGACCGAGCGGTGGAGCCCCCGGTAGGCTAGCAGGAGATCGATAGCCCCCCCAGGGAGCAGGCGAGGTTTTTTGGAATAGCCCCATGGACACCGCATGGCGGCCCCAACCTCCAGGCAGGCTTGCGGGCAGATGGAGATGAGCGCCCCCAATGAGAGGGGGGAGAGTCTCTGGAAAAATTTCCCGGGCATGTTGCGGCCGAACCCTCCAGGCAGGCTTGCGGGGGGCA
>JARQOD010000003.1:168515050-168584895 GCA_033576555.1 Oophaga sylvatica
GGGGGGCTGCATTATACTATATGAGGGGGCTATATTATATTCTATGAGGGGGCTGCTTTATATTCTATGAGGTTGGCTACCCCAACTTCTGCTATATAATTAAGACTTGTACTACCTTATATTATACCTGGATATTAGCGTGTTTTAACACACAATTGGTGGTCTTGTATTTACTTCTATGTATCTACATAGTGGGCCCCAAGAATGATTTTCTCTGGTGGGCCCAAGTGTTCCAGTCCGACGCTGGTCTGAATACTTATGACCATGTGATATTTCAGTTTTTCTTTTTTAATAAATTTGCAAAAATGTCTACATTTCTGTTTTTTTCAGTGAAGATAGGGTGCAGAGTGTACATTAATGAGAAAAAAATGAACTTTTTTGCTTTTACCAAATGGCTGCAATGAAACAAAGAGTGAAAAATTTAAAGCGGTCTGAATACTTTCCGAACCGACTGTATATATACTGTATATATATAGCTCTGTCAAAAATTAAGAGACCACTGCAAAATTTGCAGTTTGTCTCTTTTTGTCTCGTTACAGGTATATTAAAATGTAAATTGCTCTTTTATTCTATAAACTACTGAAAACATGTCTCCGAATTTCCAAGCAATACATTTTGCATTTATTTTCAGAAAATGAGAAATGGTCAAAATAAACAAAAAAGGCAGTGCTCGCAGACTTCAAATAATGCTAAGAAAACAAGTTCATAATCATTCAGAAACAACAATAATAATGTTTTAACTCAGGAAGAGTCTTTCACACTGCTTTTGGGTGACCTTATGCCACTCCTGGTACAAAAACTTAAGCAGTTCTTCTTTGTTTGATGGCTTGTGACTATCCATCTTCCTCTTGATTACATTCCAGAGGTTTTCAATGGGGTTCAGGACTGGAGATTGGACTGGCCATGACAGGGATTTGATGTAGTGGTCCTTCATCCACACATTGATTGACCTAGCTGTGTGGCAAGGTCAGCGTCGGACTGGAACACCTTGGGCCCACCAGAGAAAATCATTCTTGGGGCCCAACTATGTAAGTACATAGAAATAAATACAAGACCATTAGGGTTTAATGCTGCCCCCCCCATACAGGATAATGCTGCCCACCTCATAGGGTATAATGCTAATATATATATATACATATATATATATATAGTATATATATATATATATAGATAAATAGATAGATACCATATATACTCGAGTATAAGCCGACCCCCCTAATTTTGGCACAAAAAACTGGGAAAACTTATCGACTCGAGTATAAGTCTAGGGTGGAAAATGAGATTATGCCCCATATGCTGCCCCATGTATTATGCCCCCATAGATGCTCCATAGATTGTGCCCTCATAGATGCTCCATAGATTATTCCCCCATAGATGCTCCTTAGATTATGCCCCCATAGATGCTCCATAGATTATTCCCCCATAGATGCTCCTTAGATTATGCCCCATAGAAGCTCCATAGATTGTGCCCCCATAGATGCTCCTTAGATTATGCCCCCATAGAAGCTCCATAGATTGTGCCCCCATAGATTATGCCCCTATAAATGCTCCATATATTATGCCCCCATAAATGCTCCTTAGATTATGCCCCCATAGATTATGCCCCCATAGATTATGCCCCCATAGATGCTCCTTAGATTATGCCCCCATAGAAGCTCCATAGATTATGCCCCCATAGATTATGCCCCCATAGATGCTCCATAGATTATGCCCCCATAGAAGCTCCATAGATTATGCCCCCATAGATGCTCCATAGATTATGCCCCCATAGATGCTCCATAGATTATGCCCCCATAGATGCTCCATAGATTATGCCCCCATAGATTGTGCCCCCATAGATGCTCCTTAGAGTATGCCCCCATAGAAGCTCCATAGATTGTGCCCCCATAAATGCTCCTTAGATTATGCCCCCATAGATGCTCCTTAGATTATGCCCCCATAGAAGCTCCATAGATTATGCCCCCATAGATGCTCCTTAGATTATGCCCCCATAGATGCTCCTTAGATTATGCCCCCATAGAAGCTCCATAGATTGTGCCCCCATAAATGCTCCTTAGATTATGCCCCCATAGATGCTCCATAGATTATGCCCCCATAGATTATGCCCCCATAGATGCTCCTTAGATTATGCCCCCATAGAAGCTCCATAGATTGTGCCCCCATAAATGCTCCACAGATTATGCCCCATAAATGCTCCACAGATTATGCCCCCATAGATTATGCCCCCATAAATGCTCCACAGATTATGCCCCCATAGATTATGCCCCCTTAAATGCTCCACAGATTATGCCCCCATAGATTATGCCCCCATAAATGCTCCACAGATTATGCCCCCATAGATTATGCCCCCATAAATGCTCCACAGATTATGCCCCCATAGATTATGCCCCCATAGATGCTCCACAGACTGTGCCCCCATAGATTATGCCCCCATAAATGCTCCACAGATTATGCCCCCATAGATTATGCCCCCATAGATGCTCCACAGATTATGCCCCCATAGATTATGCCCCCATAGATGCTCCACAGACTGTGCCCCATAGATGCTCCACAGACTGTGCCCCCATAGATTATGCCCCCATAGATGCTCCACAGATTATGCCCCCATAGATTATGCCCCCATAGATGCTCCACAGATTATGCCCCCATAGATTATGCCCCCATAAATGCTCCACAGACTGTGCCCCCATAGATGCTGCAAAAAAAAAAAGACATACTCACCTCTCGTCGCTGGGGGCCAGGTGCTGGTGTCCTGAGCAGGCGGAGACACCGGCGCGCTATGGGTGACAGGTGCCGGTGTCACCACTGGCTCAGGGCCCCGGCACCTGCGATATTTACCTGTCACCGGGTCCACTGCTGAGCGCTGCTGTCTTCGGTCCTTCGGCAGTGAATGCTCAGGCAGAGGGCGCGGCGCTCACTAATGACGTCATCGCGCCCTCTGCCTGAACATCGCAGCAAGAGAGGACGCGATGACAGCGGCGCTAAGCGGTTGGAGCGGGTGACAGGTAAGTAATGATATTCACTGCTTCCCATGCCCATGTGGGCGTGGGAAGCAGTGAATATTCATTTCTCTTTAGCAGCGGGGACAGGGGCTCCTGCCTCCTGTCACCCGCTGCTGCTCCGCTGGCATGGGGCCCCATGGCAGCTGCGTGGTGTGGCGCTATTAGCGACACGCCACCGGCTGGGGGCCCCTGGAGCAGCGGGGGCCCTAGGCAACTGGCCCCTGTATGCCAGCAGGTGCCAGGGCCCCCTGTTGTGAATGGGCTTGAGATGAGTTCTGAGCAGAGGCTCCCTCTGGTGGTTACAAGGGGTACTGGTCTGTCCAGTGAAGTTTGTGAAGATTGTGAGGATTGGGAATCAGGTGTTACTGACTGGTCTTATATAAGGGAGTCACCTTCCCATCAGGGTTGCCGGTGATCAATTGTTCTGGTCTCCATCCTGGATTCCTGTTTCCCTTGTAGCCTGCTGTGTCATGTCTGCATCTCCTGCTAACAGATAAGACATTTTCTTCTTTTTGTTTTTGTGCTTGATTTTTGCATTTTGTCCTGCACTTCTGTGGGGGCCTTCAGGGTCCCCTCCGGGGGCTTTTGCCCTCTCAGTTTAGTTCAGCCACTGATATTTGTACTTTTGCTTTTTCCAGTTTTTTCAGTGGCTGCTGTTTTGATTTTGTTACACCAGAGAACTAATTTAGGTGGTAGAGGTCGTGTGATCTCAGGTGTTTTTGAAATTAGTAGAGTTGGTGCTTTTCAGGGTTTTCTGGGATTGCAGTAAGTACCCTTCCTATCCTTTTCTATTTAGTTAGTTTGGGCCCCAACGTTTGCTCATACTATTTTCTGTCTGTGTCAGTATTTCTTCTTGTCTAACCGCCAATACATGTTTGGGGGCTTTCTATTATCTTTGGGGTTCTGCTCCGGGGCAGATAGCTTCCCTATATCTATCTTTAGGTGTAGTTAGTTTCTCAGGCTGTGACGAGGCGTCTAGGACCAACGTAGGAACCCTCCACGGCTGCCTCTCATGCTATTTCAGTCTGCCCTAAGCGGGGAAGACGTTTTGCACGCTCAGTTGTCTTGGGTAGTGTTCAGACTAAGTTTTTATTAACTGTCACTCTGATATGCTCTCTGTCCTCATTTTCTGCTCAGGCTTTCGTTGATTCTGGAGCAGCTATTAACCTGATGGATTATGATTTTGCTAAACGTTGTGGGTTTCCCTTGATACCCCTACAGAAGTCTATTCCCCTACTGGGGATCGATTCTACCCCTTTGGCTGAGAATAAACCTCAGTTCTCTACTCAGGTGATAATGAGGGTTGAACCTGATCATCAAGAGTGCTGCAAATTTTTGGTTCTGTATAATCTGCATGATATTATCGTACTGGGTTTCCCTTGGTTACAGTCTCATAATCCTGTTTTGGATTGGAAATCTGTGTCTGTAACCAGTTGGGGCTGCCAATGTGTTAATACCAACACCCCTGTTTTTTCTGCCTCCCCCCAGGCTCAGGATGTTCCTGACTTTTTGATTGATTTTTCTGATGTATTTAGCGAAAGTAAATCTGCATCCTTGCCTCCCCATAGGAGCTATGACTGCGCTATTGAATTAGTGCCTGGTAGTAAATTCCCTAAAGGTCGCCTTTTTAACTTGTCTGTACCTGAACATGACGCTATGCGGTCTTATATCAAGGAGTCATTGGAGAAGGGTCATATCAGACCATCCTCTTCACCCTTAGGTGCCGGTTTTTTCTTTGTGGCCAAAAAGGATGGTTCATTAAGGCCGTGTATTGATTATCGTCTTTGAACAATATTACTGTGAAATATCAATACCCGTTACCCTTGATTTCTGACCTGTTTTCCAGGGTGAAAAACGCTACTTGGTTTACCAAGCTTGACCTCAGGGGGGCATATAACCTTATTCGCATTAAGCACGGGGATGAATGAAAGACGGCATTCAATACCCCGGAGGGGCATTTTGAGTACCTTGTGATGCCCTTTGGGCTCACTAATGCTCCTTCTGTCTTCCAGTCCTTCATGAATGACATTTTCAGGGATTTTGTGGATAAATTTCTGATTGTTTATTTGGATGATATCTTGATTTTTTCTAATGACTGGGACTCTCATGTGAAACATGTTTGAACTGTATTCCAGATTTTGAGAGAGAATGCTCTGTATGTGAAGGGATCAAAGTGTCTTTTTGGCGTACAGAGGATCTCATTTCTGGGATTCATTTTGTCCCCATCTGTTATTGAAATTGACCCGGTCAAGGTTCAGGCCATCTGTGATTGGGTCCAACCTACTTCATTAAAGGCTCTTCAAAGATTCTTGGGTTTTGCCAATTTTTATCGTAAATTTATTGGTAATTTCTCTGTTATTGTTAAACCATTAACTGATTTGACCAAAAAGGGTTCTGATGTGGTGAATTGGCCTCCTGAGGCAGTCTCTGCATTTCAGGAACTTAAGCAGAGATTCACTTCTGCTCCTGTTCTACGGCAGCCTGATGTTTCTCTGCCATTTCAGGTGGAAGTTGATGCCTCTGAAATTGGGGCAGGTGCCGTTTTGTCCCAAAAAGTTCCAGAGACCTCTAAAAGTAACCCTTGTGCCTTTTTCTCTCGAAAATTTTCTCCTACTGAACGTAATTATGACGTGGGTAATCGGGAGTTATTGGCCATGAAGTGGGCTTTTGAAGAGTGGAGACATTGGCTGGAGGGAGCCAAACATCAGGTGGTGGTCCTTACTGACCATAAGAATCTGGTTTATCTGGAATCTGCCAAGCGACTCAATCCTAGACAGGCCAGGTGGGCCTTGTTTTTCACACGTTTTAATTTTGTGGTTTCCTTTCTTCCTGGCACTAAGAATGTTAAGGCGGATGCCCTCTCGAGGAGCTTCCTTGCGGACTCTCCTGAGTTATCTGATCCTTCTGTTATTTTGAAAGAGGGTGTAGTTCTTTCCGCCATCTCACCTAATTTGAGACTTGCTCTGGAGGGGTGTCAGGAGGATAGGCCCGAGCGCTGCCCTGTTGGAAAATTGTTTGTCCCGGACCAGTGGAAAAAGAGTGTGATGTCTGAGATTCATTGTTCCGCGTTGGCTGGGCATCCCGGAATTTTTGGTACCAGAGACTTGGTTAGTCGATCCTTTTGGTGGCCTACCTTGTCTCGTGATGTCAGGGAATTTGTGCAGTCCTGCGGGACTTGCTCTCTCTCCAAGCCTTGCTCTCGCTCTAGTGGTTTGTTGATGCCATTGCCTGTGCCCAAGAGACCATGGACCCATATCTCTATGGATTTCATTTCCGACCTTCCTGTTTCTCAGAGAATGACCGCCATCTGGGTGATTTGTGATAGGTTTTCCAAGATGATACATCTTGTGCCATTACCTAAGTTGCCTTCCTCCTCTGAATTGGTGCCGTTGTTCCTTCAGCACGTGGTTCGTTTACACGGCATTCCTGAGAACATAGTGTCTGACAGAGGAGTCCAGTTTGTTTCCAGATTTTGGAGGACTTTTTGTTCTAAACTGGGTGTTCAATTGTCTTTCTCCTCGGCATTTCATCCTCAGACCAATGGTCAAACTGAGAGAACAAACCAGACATTGGAGACTTATCTAAGATGCTTTGTGTCTGCTGATCAGGATGACTGGGTCTCTTTTTTGCCTTTGGCTGAGTTTGCTCTTAATAATAGGGCTAGCTTTGCCACTTTGATGTCTCCGTTTTTCTGTAATTTTGGGTTTCACCCTCGATTTTCTTCAGGACAGACGGAGGCTTCTGTGTGTCCAGGTGTTGACTCTGTTGTGGAGCGTATGCAACAGATTTGGGACCAGGTAGTGGAGAGGTTGTCCCTCTCTCAGGAGAGGGCCCAGCGGTTTGCTAACCGGCATAGGACTGATGGTCCTCGGTTTAAAGTAGGGGACTTGGTCTGGTTGTCCTCAAAAAATATTCCTATGAGAGTAGCATCTCCTAAATTTAAGCCTAGGTTCATTGGACCTTATAAGATCATGGAGATTCTTAATCCTGTTTCTTTTTGTTTGCTTCTTTCAGGGACATTTAAGATCCATAACGTGTTCCACAAGTCCTTATTGAAGAGGTTTGTTGAGCCAGTGGTTCCTGCTGCTGTGCCTCCTGACCCTGTTTTGGTTGAGGGCAATCTGGAGTATGTGGTTGAGAAAATATTAGATTCTCGTTTTTCTAGACGGAAACTCCAGTATTTGGTTAAGTGGAGAGGTTATGATCAGGAAGACAATTCTTGGGTGTTTGCTTCGGACATCCATGCTAGGAGACTCATCCGTACGTACCATAGAACTCATCCTGACCGACCTGGTTGCTCAAATGAGGGTTCGGTGACCCCTCCTCAAGGGGGGGGTACTGTTGTGAATGGGCTTGAGATGAGTTCTGAGCAGAGGCTCCCTCTGGTGGTTACAAGCGGTACTGGTCTGTCCAGTGAAGATTGTGAGGATTGGGAATCAGGTGTTACTGACTGGTCTTATATAAGGGAGTCACCTTCCCATCAGGGTTGCCGGTGATCAATTATTCTGGTCTCCATCCTTGATTCCTGTTTCCCTTGTAGCCTGCTGTGTCATGTCTGCATCTCCTGCTAACAGATAAGACATTTTCTTCTTTTTGTTTTTGTGCTTGATTTTTGCATTTTGTCCTGCACTTCTGTGGGGGCCTTCAGGGTGCCCTCCGGGGGCTTTTGCCTCTCAGTTTAGTTCAGCCACTGATGTTTGTACTTTTGCTTTTTCCAGTTTTTTCAGTGGCTGCTGTTTTGATTTTGTTACACCAGAGAACTAATTTAGGTGGTAGAGGTGTGTGATCTCAGGTGTTTTTGAAATTAGTAGAGTTGGTGCTTTTCAGGGTTTTCTGGGATTGCAGTAAGTACCCTTCCTATCCTTTTCTATTTAGTTAGTTTGGGCCCCAACATTTGCTCATACTATTTTCTGTCTGTGTCAGTATTTCTTCTTGTCTAACCGTCATTACATGTTTGGGGGCGTTCTATTATCTTTGGGGTTCTGCTCCGGGGCAGATAGCTTTCCTCTATCTATCTTTAGGTGTAGTTAGTTTCTCAGGCTGTGACGAGGCGTCTAGGACCAACATAGGAACGCTCCACGGCTGCCTCTAGTTGTGGTGGTTAGTCAGGGTACTGCAATCTCATAGATTCCAACTGCTCTGGTGTATTGCCTTTTTTGCCTGCACTCCTCAGCTACCGAAACATAACAGCCCCCCTGATGCCAGGGCCCACCAGAGAATCCTCCGGTTTTCCGGTGGGCCAGTCCGACCCTGGGCATGGCGCATTGTCCTGCTGGAAAAAGTAGTCCTCAGAGTTGAGGAACATTGCCTGAGCAGAAGAAATCAACTGTTTTCCAGGATAACCTTGTATGCAGCTTGATTCATGCATCTTTCGCAAAGATTAACCTTGCTGAAGCATCCCCAGATCATCACCGATCCTCCACCAAAGTTCACAGTGGGTGCAAGACACTGTGGCTTGTACGCCTCTCCAGGTCTCCGTCTAACCATTAGACGACCAGGTGTTGGGCAAAGCTGGAAATTAGACTCATCAGAGAAGATTACCTTACTCCAGTCCTCTATGGTCCAATCCTTAAATCCTTATGGTCTTTGGGAAACTTCAGCCTGGCTCTCCTTTGCTTCTCATTCATGAATGGCTGTTTTCTAGCTTTACATGACTTGAGCCTTGCCTCTAGGAGCCTATTACAAACTGTTCTTGCCGTTCCCTACACACCAGCTGCCATTTACCATTCATTTTGTAGGTCAGTTGATGTCATCCTGTGGTTGCTGAGTGACATTTGAATAAGATGAGGGTCATCCCGGTCAGTGGAGAGTCATTTTCGCCCTCTGCCGGTCTGTAGCTTTGTTGTCCATAATGTCTGCTGCTTGACCTTGTTGTAATGGACTGCCGTCTTAGAAATTTTAAGGATGGAGGCAACATGACGCTCACTGTATCCCTCTGCTGGTAAAGCCAGAATTGAGTCATTCTTTTCCTCACTAAAGACTTTTCTTTTCAACTCCTTTGGCATGGTTAAAAGTTATTTTTTCATTCCTATTACTTTTGGGATATTGCTAGCACTTGTTTTGCCATCCAGCTTGTCATATTGCAAAAGGATTGTGAACACCACAGCAGTGTTTTTTCATACTTTCCTTCATTAAATAAGATTTGGTTCAGGTAATCACCTAATCAGAAGCACATTAACCCCTTAACCCCCAAGGGTTATTTGCACGTTAATGATCGGGCCAATTTTTACAATTCTGACCACTGTCTTTTTATGAGGTTATAACTCTGAAACGCTTCAACGGATCCTGGTGATTCTGAGAATGTTTTCTCGTGACATATTTTACTTCATGATAGTGGTAAAATTTCTTCGATATAACTTGCGGTTATTTATAAAAAAAAATGGAAATATGGCAAAAATTTGGAAAATTTTGCTATTTTCAAACTTTGAATTTTTATTCCCTTAAAACAGAGAAATGTGTCACACAAAATAGTTACTAAATAACATTTCCCATATGTCTACTTTACAACAGCACAATATTGGAACCAAAAATTTTTTTGTTACGAAGTTATAAGGGTTAAAATTTGACCAGCGATTTCTCATTTTTACAACAAATTGTACAAAACCATTTTTATTAGGGACCACCTCACATTTGAAGTAATTTTGAGGGGTCTATATGGCATATAATACCCAAAAGTGACACCATTCTAAAAAATGCACCCCTCAAGGTACTCAAAACCACATTCAATAAGTTTATTAACCCTTCAGGTGCTTCACATGAGCTGAAGTAACTTGGAAGGAAAACATGTACATTTAACTTTTTAGTCACAAAAATGATTTTTACAAATTTTTATTTTAACAAGGGTAAAAGGAGAAAATGGACAGAAAAAGTTGTTGTGCAATTTCTCGTGAGTACACCGATACCCCATATGTGGGGGAAAACCACTGTCTGGACGCACGGCAGGGCTCGGAAGGGAAGGAGCACCGTTTGACTTTTTCAAACCAAAATTGGCTGGAATTGAGATTAGCCGCCATGTCACGTTTGGTGAGCCCCTGATGTGCCTAAACAGTGGAAACCCCCCACAAGTGACACCATTTTGGAAACTAGACCCCCTAAGGAACTTATCTAGATCTGTTGTGAAAACTTTGAACCCCCAAGTGTTTCACTAAAGTTTACAATGCCTGGGTGTGAAAAAAAAAAATATTCCACAAAAATGATTTTTTTAGTCCGCAATTTTTGATTTTTCCCAAGGAAACTGGACCCCAAAAGATGTTGTCCAATTTGTCCTGAGTACACTGATACCCCATATGTGGGGGAGAAAAACTGTTTGGGCGCATGGCAGGGCTCGGAAAGCAAGTAATGACGTTTTGGAATACAGACTTTGATGGGTGTCATGTTCAGTTTGCAGAGTCCCTGATGTGCCTAAACAGTGGAAACCCCCCATAAGTGACCGCATTTTGGAAACTAGACCCCCTAAGGAACTTATCTAGATCTGTGGTGAACACTTTGAAACCCCAAGTGCTTCCACAAGTTTATAATGCCCAGGCATGAAAATAAAAAATCCTATTTTTTTCCCACAAAAATGATATCTAAGTCACAAATTTTTTATTTTCCCAAGGGTAACATGAGAAATTGGACCATAAAAGTTGTTGTACAATTTGTCCTGAGTACGCTGATACCCCATATGTGGGGAAAACCACTGTTTGGGCGCACGGCAGAGCTCGGAAGCCAAGGAGCACCATTTGACTTTTTTAAACCAAAATTGGCTGGAATCGAGATTGGACTCCATGTAGCATTTGGATAGCCCTTGATGTGCCTAAACAGTGGGAAACCCCCACAAGTGACCTCATTTTAGAAACTAGACCCCTAAGGAACTTATCTAGATCTGTGTTGAGCATTTTGAACCCCCAAGTGCTTCACACAAGTTTATAACGTAATGATCTTTTCACCCCAATTTTTATTTTCCCAAGGGTAACAAGACCTCAAAAGTTATTGTGCAATTTGTCCTGAGTACGCTGATACCCCATATGTGTGGGTAAACCACTGTTTGGGTGCATGGCAGAGCTCGGAAGGGAAGGAGCGCAGTTTGACTTTTTCAACGCAGAATTGGCTGTATGCCATCTCGCGTTTGGAGAGCACCTGATGTACCTAAACAGTGGAAACCCCCACAAGTGACACCATTTTGGAAACTAGACCCCCCAAGGAATTTATCTAGATCTGTTGTGAGCACATTTAACCCCAAAGTGTTTCACTAAAGTTTATGCCTGGGTGTGAAAAAAAGAAAAAAAAAATTTCCACAAAAATGATTTTTAGTCCCCAATTTTCCAATTTTTGATTTTTACCAAGGAATTTGGACCCCAAAAGTTGTTGTCCAATTTGTCCTGAATACGCTGATACCCCATATGTGTGGGGTGGAAAACTGTTTGGGCGCACGGTAGGGCTTGGCAAGGAAGTAATGACATTTTGGAATGCAGACTTTGATGGGTGTCATGTTCAGTTTGCAGAGCCCCTGATGTGCCTAAGCAGTGTAACCCTCACAAGTGGCCGTATTTTGGAAACTAGACCTCCTAAGGAACTTATCCAGATCTGTGGTGAGCACTTTGAACCCCGAAGTGCTTCACACAAGTTTATACCCGGGCATGAAAATAAAAAATCATATTTTTTTCCACAAAAATGATTTTTAGTCACCAATTGTTTATTTTCCCAAGGGTATCGGGAGAAATTGGACCCCAAAAGTTGTTGTCCAATTTGTCCTGAGTACGCTGATACCCTATATGTGGGAGAAAGCTACTATGTGGGCACACGTCGGGGCTCGGAATAGAAGTAGTGACGTTTAGTAATGCAGACTTTGATGGAATGGTCTGCGGGTGTCATGTCGCGTTTGGAGAGCCCCTGATGTGCCTAAACAGTAGAAACCCCCAACAAGTGACCCCATTTTGGAAACTAGACCCCCAAAGGAACTTATCTAGATGTGTGGTGAGAACTTTGAACCCCCAAGCACTTCACAGAAGTTTATAACGTATAGAGCCATAAAAATAAAAAATCATATTTTTTCCACAAAAATTATATTTTCGCCCCCAATTTTTTATTTTCCCAAGGGTAACAGAAGAAATTGGACCCCAAGAATTATTGTGCAATTTGTGCTGAGTACACTGATACCCCATATGTGGGGTTAAACTACTGTTTGGGCGCATAGCAGAGCTCAGAAGGGAAGGAGCACCGTTTGACTTTTTCAACTTTTTCAACAAATTGGCTAGAATTGAGATCAGACGCCATGTCACGTTTGGAGAGACCCTGATGTGCCTAAACAGTGGAAACCCCCAATTCTAACTCCAACCCTAACCCCAACACACCCCTAACCCTAATCTCAACCCTAATCATAACCCTAACCACAAACCTAACCCTAACACACACCTAACCCTAATCCCAACCCTAACACTAACTTTAGCCCCAACTCTAACCCTAACTTTAGCCCCAACCCTAACCCTAATGGGAAAATGGAAATAAATATATTTTTTTAATTTTATTATTTTTCCCTAACTAAGGGGGTGATAAAGGGGGGTTTGATTTACTATTTATATCGGATTTTTATGATTGGCAGCTGTCACACGCTAAAAGACGCTTTTTATTGCAAAAAATAGTTTTTTTGAGAGCTATAATTTTTTCTTATTTTGGCCCACAGAGTCATGTGAGGTCTTATTTTTTGCGGGACGAGTTGACGTTTTTATTGGTACCATGTTCGGGCATATGACATTTTTTGATCTCTTTTTATTGCAATTTTTGTGGGGCATAATGAACAAAAACCAGCAATTCATGAATT
The DNA here is from genome assembly GCA_033576555.1 of Oophaga sylvatica. NCBI lineage: Eukaryota > Metazoa > Chordata > Amphibia > Anura > Dendrobatidae > Oophaga > Oophaga sylvatica. Next base: position 168,527,852 of record JARQOD010000003.1, read on the forward strand.
TCTTTCGGGGGGGGGCATTTATACTGTTCCATGTGTGGTAAAATTGATAGAGCAGTTTTATTCGTCGGGTTAGTACGATTACAGCGATACCTCATTTATATCCTTTTTTTATGTTTTGCCGCTTTTATACAGTAAAAACGATTACGTATAAAAAAATAATTATTTTTGCATCACTTTATTCTGCAAGCTATAACTTTTTTATTTTTTCACTTATGATGCTGTATGGTGGCTCGTTTTTTGCGGGACAAGATGACGTTTTCAGCGGTACCATGTTTATTTATATCCGTCTTTTTGATCGCGTGTTATTCCACTTTTTGTTCGGCGGTATGATGATAAATCATTTTATTTTGCCTTTTTTTTTAAGGGGGTCACTAAAGGGGTTACTTAATGGGACAGTTTTATAGGGCGGGTGGTTACGGACGCGGCGATACTAAATATGTGTACTTTTATAGTTTTTTTTTATATACATGAAGAAATAATTTTTTGGGGGAATATATATTTTTTTCTTTATTTCGAATTTTTTTTTTTTTACACATGTTATTTTTATTTTTTTTACTTTTTTACTTTGTCCCAGGGTGGGACATCACTGTATATAGACACAGCACTGTGTTAGATCGGCGATCTCACAGGCACTGCAGCAGGCTTTCTCAGCGCCTGCTCTTATCAGGCACTGAGGAAGCCGCCTCCCTGCAGGACCCGGAAGGACCCCGTGGCCATCTTGGATCCGGGGTCCTGCAGGGAGGAAGCCCTCAAAACAGCGTGGTCACATCACGCTGTTCTGAGGGTCTCAGTGAAGCACGCAGGAAGCCCCCTCCCTGCGCGATGCTTCCCTGTACCGCTGGAACACTGCGATCATCTTTGATCGCAGTGTGCCGGGGTTAATGTGCCGGGAGCAGTCCGTTACCGCTCCTGGCACATAGTGCCGGTGTCAGCTGTAATAATCAGCTGACACCGCCGCGATCAGCTGTGCTCGCCCCGGGAGCGCAGCTGATCGCATATGACGTACTATTCCGTCCATGGGAATTAAGTCCCAAGGCACATGGAGGGAATAGTACGTCTGATGGCAGAAAGGGGTTAAGTAGAATGAGGTGTACTCTGGTTGGAATTCAACTGACACTGGAATGGAATGGCTGTCAGACATGTAGAGAAGCTGATTTTTATAAAACTGTGCAGTAGTCTCTTAATTTTTGCCAGAGCTATATATATATACACCTCATATAAACATCAATGCACAATTTATTCGTGACCACTGGTCACACTCACGGTTTTCACAGACCGTCCGTTCCTCCTCTGGTTCCTGATTCCCAGTACTGCAACATTTGGTCCTTGGGTCGCTGCCAGCATTCCATCCACCAATTGTAAGGTTTACACTCACTCAGCTGCGACGGAGGCAATCAGGACGCACTTTTCTTATCCAAAAGTTCATCAGGTTTATTGCTTCATAAACCACACAGTAACGTACAGTGCTATTCTCCAGTACTTCAGCTCCTGCCTGGAGCCTCACTCTTCAGACACAGAGTCCTCTCTGTAATGTCCTGCCTGGACACATGGAAGTCTGTCCACACTAGCAGACTCCCACAACACTCTTCAGACACAGAGTCCTCTCTGTAATGTCCTGCCTGGACACATGGAAGTCTGTCCACACTGGCAGACTCCCACAACACTCTTCCAGGTGCCAAACACACTCCATTACATAGGTGTAACTCCACCCACAGGTGAGGTCAGGATCACATGGTTAGGTCACCTGGTCATGACCTCACCACAGGTCCTTTACAACCACAAACCATGCCTCCATGCATATCCCGAGGAGCATACACAGTGCCCCCTAGCTGCATCAGGGGTCACTACACCACATACCTCCCCCCTCTGTTCAAACTTGTGGGGTTGAACACTTGTTACCCGACCAGAGATCCTTCTCGGTCGTCTCTGCCAGTCAAACCGTCTATCTAAGTCAGACCCTCTGTCAGACCACCCGTATCCCCAGCGGTCAGTACGGCGTCGCAATTCCCTTGCACCCATACGTCCTGTCTGGTCTGAGTCCTTTTCATTTCGTCCACCACAGGTTCTCCTGCTTAGGTCACTCATCACTGAGCTAACTGAGGCATCACTATTTCTACCTCTTCCATCAGGCGACCTATTTCCTGTATTAGCTCCAGCTTGAGGACTTATAGTCTTAAGCAAACCTCTTCGCCTCTCAACACCACGGATTGAAGGTGGCGGCCATCTTCTTTCCATTTACTGCAGCTCTCTGTTGACCTACTCCCTCTCCAGTCGTAGCTGCTCTACTTCTCTCAAGTATGCCACACGATACTCCAGGAGCATCCGGATATTCCCTAGGCTTTCCCTGGATCCGACAATGAGGAATGGAACCATCCCATCTTCACCCCCGACCTGGACTTCGTCATCAGCCGGAATCCTGACTCTCGTCACTCCGGACTTATTCACCATCTCCTGCATCACTTTCCCAAGTCTTCCATTGACTTTCTTCACCAGACCTCTGGGCACTTGAATGATGTCTTCCACCAATCCAAACCGACTTTGAGCCTCATGCACCTCCTCACTGGTACACACTTCTCGCAGGTCTTCTGGTGTTATGTTTCGGTAGCTGAGGAGTGCAGGTAAAAAAGGCAATACACCAGAGCAGTTGGAATCTATGAGATTGCAGTACCCTGACTAACCACCACAACTAGAGGCAGCCGTGGAGCGTTCCTACGTTGGTCCTAGACGCCTCGTCACAGCCTGAGAAACTAACTACACCTAAAGATAGATATAGGAAAGCTATCTGCCCCGGAGCAGAACCCCAAAGATAACAGAAAGCCCCCAAACATGTAATGGCGGTTAGACAAGATGAAATACTGACACAGAAAGAAAATAGAATGAGCAAACGCTGGGGCCCAAACTAACTAAATAGAAAAGGATAGGAAGGGTACTTACTGCAATCCCAGAAAACCCTGAAAAGCGCCAACTCTACTAATTTCAAAAATACCTGAGATCACACGACCTCTTCCACCTAAATTAGTTCTCTGGTGTAACAAAATCAAAACAGCAGCCACTGAAAAAACTGGAAAAAGCAAAAGTACAAACATCAGTGGCTGAACAAAACTGAGAGGGCAGAAGCCCCCGGAGGGGACCCTGAAGGCCCCCACAGAAGTGCAGGACAAAATGCAAAAATATAGCACAAACACAAAAGAAGAAAATGTCTTATCTGTTAGCAGGAGATGCAGACACGACACAGCAGGCTACAAGGGAAACTGGAATAAAGGATTCAGACCAGAACAATTGATCACCGGCAACCCTGATGGGAAGGTGACTCCCTTATATAAGACCAATCAGTAACACCTGATTCCCAGTCCTCACAATCTTCACTGAACAGACCAGTACCGCTTGTAACCACCAGAGGGAGTCTCTGCTCAGAACTCATCTCAAACCCATTCACAACAGTACCCCCCCTTGAGGAGGGGTCACCGAACCCTCATTTGAGCAACCAGGTCGGTCAGGATGAGTTCTATGATACGCACGGATGAGTCTCCTAGCATGGATGTCCGAAGCAAACACCCAAGAATTGTCTTCCTGACCATAACCTCTCCACTTAACCAAATACTGGAGTTTCCGTCTAGAAAAACGAGAATCTAATATTTTCTCAACCACATACTCCAGATTGCCCTCAACCAAAACAGGGTCAGGAGGCACAGCAGCAGGAACCACTGGCTCAACAAACCTCTTCAACAAGGACTTGTGGAACACGCTATGGATCTTAAATGTCCCTGGAAGTAGCAAACGAAAAGAAACAGGATTAAGAATCTCAATGATCTTATAAGGTCCAATGAACCTAGGCTTAAATTTAGGAGATGCTACTCTCATAGGAATATTCTTTGAGGACAACCAGACCAAGTCCCCCACTTTAAACCGAGGACCATCAGTCCTATGCCGGTTAGCAAACCGCTGGGCCTTCTCCTGAGAGAGGGACAACCTCTCCACTACCTGGTCCCAAATCTGTTGCATACGCTCCACAACAGAGTCAACACCTGGACAGACAGAAGCCTCCGTCTGTCCCGAAGAAAATCGAGGGTGAAACCCAGAATTACAGAAAAACGGAGACATCAAAGTGGCAGAGCTAGCCCTATTATTAAGAGCAAACTCAGCCAAAGGTAAAAAAGAGACCCAGTCATCCTGATCAGCAGACACAAAGCATCTAAGATAAGTCTCCAATGTCTGGTTTGTTCTCTCAGTTTGACCATTGGTCTGAGGATGAAATGCCGAGGAGAAAGACAATTGAAAACCCAGTTTAGAACAAAAAGTCCTCCAAAATCTGGAAACAAACTGGACTCCTCTGTCAGACACAATGTTCTCAGGAATGCCGTGTAAACGAACCACGTGCTGAAGGAACAACGGCACCAATTCAGAGGAGGAAGGCAACTTAGGTAATGGCACAAGATGTATCATTTTGGAAAACCTATCACAAATTACCCAGATGGTGGTCATTCTCTGAGAAACAGGAAGGTCGGAAATGAAATCCATAGAGATATGGGTCCATGGTCTCTTGGGCACAGGCAATGGCATCAACAAACCACTAGAGCGAGAGCAAGGCTTGGAGCGAGAGCAAGTCCCGCAGGACTGCACAAATTCCCTGACATCACGAGACAAGGTAGGCCACCAAAAGGACCGACTAACCAAGTCTCTGGTACCAAAAATTCCGGGATGCCCAGCCAATGCGGAACAATGAATCTCAGACATCACACTCTTTTTCCACTGGTCCGGGACAAACAATTTTCCAACAGGGCAGCACTCGGGCCTATCCTCCTAACACCCCTCCAGAGCAAGTCTCAAATTAGGCGAGATGGCGGAAAGAACTACACCCTCTTTCAAAATAACAGAAGGATCAGATAACTCAGGAGAGTCCGCAAGGAAACTCCTCGAGAGGGCATCCGCCTTAACATTCTTAGTGCCAGGAAGAAAGGAAACCACAAAATTAAAACGTGTGAAAAACAAGGCCCCCCTGGCCTGTCTAGGATTGAGTCGCTTGGCAGATTCCAGATAGACCAGATTCTTATGGTCCGTAAGGACCACCACCTGATGTTTGGCTCCCTCCAGCCAATGTCTCCACTCTTCAAAAGCCCACTTCATGGCCAATAACTCCCGATTACCCACGTCATAATTACGTTCAGTAGGAGAAAATTTTCGAGAGAAAAAGGCACAAGGGTTACTTTTAGAGGTCTCTGGATCTTTTTGGACAAAACGGCACCTGCCCCAATTTCAGAGGCATCAACCTCCACCTGAAATGGCAGAGAAACATCAGGCTGCCGTAGAACAGGAGCAGAAGTGAATCTCTGCTTAAGTTCCTGAAACGCAGAGACTGCCTCCGGAGGCCAATTCACCACATCAGAACCTTTTCTGGTCAAATCAGTTAATGGTTTAACAATAACCGAGAAATTACCAATAAATTTACGATAAAAATTGGCAAAACCCAAAAATCTCTGAAGAGCCTTTAATGAAGTAGGTTGGACCCAATCACAGATGGCCTGAACCTTGACCGGGTCCATTTCGATAACAGATGGGGACAAAATGAATCCCAGAAATGAGATCCTCTGTACGCCAAAAAGACACTTTGATCCCTTCACATACAGAGCATTCTCTCTCAAAATCTGGAACACAGTTCGAACATGTTTCACATGAGAGTCCCAGTCATTAGAAAAAATCAAGATATCATCCAAATAAACAATCAGAAATTTGTCCACAAAATCCCTGAAAATGTCATTCATGAAGGACTGGAAGACGGAAGGAGCATTAGTGAGCCCAAAGGGCATCACTAGGTACTCAAAATGCCCTTCAGGGGTATTGAATGCCGTCTTCCATTCATCCCCGTGCTTAATGCGAATAAGGTTATACGCCCCCCTGAGGTCAAGCTTGGTAAACCAAGTAGCATTTTTCACCCTGGAAAACAGGTCAGAAATCAAGGGTAACGGGTATTGATATTTCACAGTAATATTGTTCAGGAGACGATAATCAATACACGGCCTTAATGAACCATCTTTTTTGGCCACAAAGAAAAAACCGGCACCTAAGGGTGAAGAGGATGGTCTGATATGACCCTTCTCCAATGATTCCTTGATATAAGACCGCATAGCGTCATGTTCAGGTACAGACAAGTTAAAAAGGCGACCTTTAGGAAATTTACTACCCGGCACTAATTCAATAGCGCAGTCATAGCTCCTATGGGGAGGCAAGGATGCAGATTTACTTTCGCTAAACACATCAGAAAAATCAATCAAAAAGTCAGGAACATCCTGAGCCTGGGGGGAGGCAGAAAAAACAGGAGTGTTGGTATTAACACATTGGCAGCCCCAACTGGTTACAGACACAGATTTCCAATCCAAAACAGGATTATGAGACTGTAACCAAGGGAAACCCAGCACGATAATGTCATGCAGATTATACAGAACCAAAAATTTGCAGCACTCCTGGTGATCAGGTTCAACCCTCATTATCACCTGAGTAGAAAACTGAGGTTTATTCTCAGCCAAAGGGGTAGAATCGATCCCCAGTAGGGGAATAGACTTCTGTAGGGGTATCAAGGGAAACCCACAATGTTTAGCAAAATCATAATCCATCAGGTTAATAGCTGCTCCAGAATCAACGAAAGCCTGAGCAGAAAATGAGGACAGAGAGCATATCAGAGTGACAGTTAATAAAAACTTAGTCTGAACACTACCCAAGACAACTGAGCGTGCAAAACGTCTTCCCCGCTTAGGGCAGACTGAAATAGCATGAGAGACATCACCACAGTAGAAACATAACCCATTGCGCTTTCGAAACTCATGACGCTGTGCCCCAGACACCACTCTATCACACTGCATGGGTTCAGAAGCTGGTTCACAAGGCAACACCATTCCACGCATACTTCTCCGCTCACGCAAACGTCTGTCAATTTGAATCGCTAATGACATAGAATCATTGAGACCAGAGGGGACAGGGAATCCCACCATAACATCCTTTACATTATCTGACAGACCCTTCCGGAAAAGGGCTGCCAAAGCGTCGTCATTCCATTTGGTCAGGACTGCCCACCTACGGAATCTCTGACAGTATAACTCAGCGTCATAAGGCCCCTGATTTAATGCCAACAAGGCTTTTTCAGCTTGATCAGTGACATTAGGCTCATCGTACAATAACCCCAAAGCCTGAAAAAATGCATCAACATCACTCAAAACAGGATCCCCAGGTGTCAGGGAAAAAGCCCAATCCTGAGGATCGCCGCGCAGGAGAGAGATGATAATTTGAACCTGCTGCGCTGCGTTCCCTGAGGACTTAGATTTTAAGGCAAAAAACAATTTACAATTATTTTTGAAATTCTGAAACTTAGCTCGATCCCCCAAAAACAAATCTGGCATGGGGATCCTAGGTTCCACAACAGGCAACCTAACAAGATAGGTAGCAATACTCCGAACTTCAGTGGCAAGCTGATCCACACGGCCAGACAACTGTGCAAACTCCATTGAGGAAAAAAAAAAAAAAAATATCCTCCTCAGCACCCAGAGATACAGAGGGAAAAAAAAAATGCAACAAACAGAAAAAAAAAAAAAAAAATCTCTGACAACTCTGACAACTTTTTTCTTTCACAATATTTTTCCCTTCTGTGAGTACCATATAATTTTCAGTTTAGGCCGGTGATACTGTTATGTTTCGGTAGCTGAGGAGTGCAGGTAAAAAAGGCAATACACCAGAGCAGTTGGAATCTATGAGATTGCAGTACCCTGACTAACCACCACAACTAGAGGCAGCCGTGGAGCGTTCCTACGTTGGTCCTAGACGCCTCGTCACAGCCTGAGAAACTAACTACACCTAAAGATAGATATAGGAAAGCTATCTGCCCCGGAGCAGAACCCCAAAGATAACAGAAAGCCCCCAAACATGTAATGGCGGTTAGACAAGATGAAATACTGACACAGAAAGAAAATAGAATGAGCAAACGCTGGGGCCCAAACTAACTAAATAGAAAAGGATAGGAAGGGTACTTACTGCAATCCCAGAAAACCTGAAAAGCGCCAACTCTACTAATTTCAAAAATACCTGAGATCACACGACCTCTTCCACCTAAATTAGTTCTCTGGTGTAACAAAATCAAAACAGCAGCCACTGAAAAAACTGGAAAAAGCAAAAGTACAAACATCAGTGGCTGAACAAAACTGAGAGGGCAGAAGCCCCCGGAGGGGACCCTGAAGGCCCCCACAGAAGTGCAGGACAAAATGCAAAAATATAGCACAAACACAAAAGAAGAAAATGTCTTATCTGTTAGCAGGAGATGCAGACACGACACAGCAGGCTACAAGGGAAACTGGAATAAAGGATTCAGACCAGAACAATTGATCACCGGCAACCCTGATGGGAAGGTGACTCCCTTATATAAGACCAATCAGTAACACCTGATTCCCAGTCCTCACAATCTTCACTGAACAGACCAGTACCGCTTGTAACCACCAGAGGGAGTCTCTGCTCAGAACTCATCTCAAACCCATTCACAACATTCTGGTATCTCTATTACACACTTGAAAACCGACCCGTCACCTTCTTGGACAGACTGTTGGACCTCCTCGTCCTGAGCATTAGTACAGTTTTCCAAGACATCGCTCTCCCTTGTGTGTCCATCTGCACGGCACTTCCCTTGCTGGATTTCTTCTCCCATAGATTTCTGGAGCTGGGCACTAGTCCCCTCCTCTATCTTGAGCTCTCGGAGAACTCTATCTCGCTCTTCTGCCAAGCAGCGACACTCCTCCTCTCTCTGAAGAAGCTCCTGCTGATGCTTCTCTTGGGCCTCTCTGAGCACTTCCATCTCTTTCCATAGAGCCTTGTTCATACTCTGACACGCTGACAGATGATCTCTGAGCTTAGAGACTTCCTTCTCCAGCTCCTCCACTTTGTGCTCCATCATTTGTCTCAGGACCCTTTCTCGCTCGACTGTCTCTTTCACTGTTTCTTTAAACAGCTCTATCTCATGGTCCTGCTCTCTTTTAGCCAGCACATGTCGCACCATCATCTCTTTAATTACATTTTCGGCTGAGCACTCTTGCCCACGCACACTCTGCCTCTCCAGAGTTCCACCCGTTCCTGCATTCGCAGTTTCCACTGTCTCACGACTCCCAGTAACTTCAACGAGCTCCAGCTTACTGCACTCACTTTCCCTTGTGGTCGAGTCACAGTCTGCATAGGAGTCACTCCCCCTCCCCCTGTCATTATGGAACAGCACGTCCCCACTTAGACAGGTGTCGGCCCCCTTTTCTGGAGCTATCCCATTTCTCACGGTCACACGTCTTGTCACGTCCAAGTCCCCGAGTTGGTCTGACCCACACTTTCTTCTGGTCACCTGGAACTCTAGACTATCGCTATTAGGTGTTACCTTCTTTTCACACATCACACGACAAGGAACCACTACAGCCGCCTGCTGTGGTGGGGCTCCCTCCTCTGAACAACACCACACTTTATCAACTTCCCATGCATTTTCAAAAAACGTGAAGTCCCACTTCCTCTCATAGGGGTACACTAAGTTTGGTGGTATACCAGCATAACACCCTTTTGGAATCTCCACCCACTTTTGGGCCACCATCCCCTTTTGGGTTGCCACCCCCTTTTGGGACTCCGCCCCCTTTTGGGCCACCATCCCAATTTGGGTTACCGCCCCCTTTTGGGACTCCGCCCCCTTTTGAGCCACCATCCTAATTTGGGTTACCGCCCCCTTTTGGGCCACCATCCTAATTTGTGTTACTGCCCCCTTTTGGGACTCTGCCGCCTTTTGGGCAACTTTACTGATTTGGGCTACCACCCCCTTTTGAGACTCCGCCCCCTTTTGGGCCACCATCCCAATTTGGGTTACCGCCCCCTTTTGGGACTCCACCCCTTTTTGGTAACCATCCCTGTTTTGGGTTGCCGCCCCCCTTTTGGGACTCCTCCCCTTTTAGGGACACCACCCATCACTGGGGTACACACCACGGCTCTTACAGGCCCCAGTCCACACAGTACTCTTAGACAGTGTCTTTTACTTAGGGCGTGTACTGGCCCTTTAAGAGTTTGTGTGCCTCGGTTCACACTGTCCTTTTTACCACACCAGCTCCTGCTGGTACTGCCACCGCTTCCGTTGCAGCCACAAACCACCAGCACCTCCCGATGCTGCTCATAAGCTGCTGTGGCTGTTACTGCAGCTCCTGCAGAACCTCTTGCTGCAACAGTCACTGTAGCTCCTGCTACCACAAGTCTCTGCAAGCTTCCGCTGCGCCGTCTTGCCGCTTGTCACCTTCGTGACCCCACGAGTCACAGCCAGCCGCTTGTCACCTTCATGACTCCTCCGAGCCACAGTAAACACCTCACACGTGTTCCAAAAAAAAAAACAGTTTCTCACTGACCCGTCAGCACAATACAGACTCCTGTCTGTCACACTCTCAGCCACAGAGATTTCCGGACACCTCCTCTCAGAGGCATCCAACAGAGCAAATACAGTTTCTCACTGACCCATCAGCACAACACAGACTCCTGTCTGTCACACTCTTGGCCACAGAGATTTCTGGACACCTCCTCTCAGAGGCATCCAACAAAGGAAAAAAAAACAGTCTTTCACTGACCCGTCAGTACAACACAGACTCCTGTCTGTTACACTCTTGGCCAGAGTGATTTTCCGGACACCTCCTCTCTCAGAGGCATCCCACAAAGGAAAAAACAGTCTTTCACTGACCCGTCAGTACAACACAGACTCCTGTCTGTTACACTCTCGGCCAGAGAGATTTTCCGGACACCTCCTCTCAGAGGCATCCAACAAAGGAACAACAGTATTTCACTAATTCTTCTCACTGATCCCGACCAGCCTAGCACGGTTGTCAAGACCGTGCCCTGTTGGCGTCAGCCACACAGGTTCCTGGAGACCTCAGCCTCAGAGGTATCCAGCAAACACAAAAATACAGTATTTCTCTCACGAACAGTTCCCTCTGGTCCCGACCAGCATAACACGGTTTTCAAGACCGTTACCTGTTGGCGTCAGCCACACAGGTTCCTGGAGACCTCCTCCTCAGAGGTATCCTATCAGCATGCTCTTTGCTTACTTTTCAATGACCCCGGTCACATAACACAGACTCCTGTCTGTCACCATTGGCTTAACCGCATCTTCAGATACCTCATATCTTCAGATGCACCTCATATAAACATCAATGCACAATTTATTCGTGACCACTGGTCACACTCACGGTTTTCACAGACCGTCCGTTCCTCCTCTGGTTCCTGATTCCCAGTACTGCAACATCTGGTCCTTGGGTCGCTGCCAGCATTCCATCCACCAATTGTAAGGTTTACACTCACTCAGCTGCGACGGAGGCAATCAGGACGCACTTTTCTTATCCAAAAGTTCATCAGGTTTATTGCTTCATAAACCACACAGTAACATACAGTACTATTCTCCAGTACTTCAGCTCCTGCCTGGAGCCTCACTCTTCAGACACAGAGTCTTCTCTGTAATGTCCTGCCCGGACACATGGAAGTCTGTCCACACTGGCAGACTCCCACAACACTCTTCAGACACAGAGTCCTCTCTGTAATGTCCTGCCTGGACACATGGAAGTCTGTCCACACTGGCAGACTCCCACAACACTCTTCCAGGTGCCAAACACACTCCATTACATAGGTGTAACTCCACCCACAGGTGAGGTCAGGATCACATGGTTAGGTCACCTGGTCATGACCTCACCACAGGTCCTTTACAACCACAAACCATGCCTCCATGCATATCCCAAGGAGCATACACAGTGCCCCCTAGCTTCATCAGGGGTCACTACACCACAATATATATATATATATATACACTGCTGAAAAAAAATAAAGGTAACACTTTAACAACAGAATATAACTCCAAGTAAATCAAACTTCTGTGAAATCAAACTGCCCACTTAGGAAGCAACACTGATTGACAATCAATTTCACATGCTGTTGTGCAAATGGAATAGACAACAGGTGGAAATTATTGGCAATTATCAAGACACACTAAATAAAGGAGTGGTTCTGAAGGTGGGGACCCCAAACCACATCTCAGTACCAATGTTTTCTGGCTGATGTTTTGGTCACTTTTGAATGTTGGTTGTGCTTTCACACTCGTGGTAGCATGAGATGGACTCACAACCCACACAAGTGGCTCAGGTAGTTGCGCTCATCCAGAATGGCACATCAATGCAAGCTGTGGCAAGAAGGTTTGTTGTGTCTGTCAGTGTAGTGTCCAGAGGCTGGAGGCGCTACCAGGAGACAGGCCAGTACACCAGGAGACGTGGAGGGGGCTGTTGGAGGGCAACAACCCAGCAGCATTACTGATACCTCCGCCTTTGTGAAAGTAGGAACAGGAGGAGCACTGCCAGAGCCCTGCAAAATGACCTCGAGCAGACCACAAATGTGCATGTGTCTGCAAAAATGGTTAGAAACCGACTCCATGAAGATGGTCTGAGTGCCCGACGTCCACAGATGGGGGTTGTGCTCACAGCCCAACATCGTGCAGGATGCTTGGCATTTGCCACAGAACACCAGGATTGGCAAATTCGCCACTGGCGCTCTGTGCTCTTCACAGATGAAATCAGGTTCACACTGAGCACATGTGACAGACGTGACAGAGTCTGGAGAAGCCATGGAGAGCGATCTGCTGCTTGCAACATCCTCCAGCATGACCGGTTTGGCAGTGGGTCAGTAATGGTGTGGGGTGGCATTTCTTTGGAGGGCCACACAGCCCTCCATGTGCTCGCCAGAGTTAGCCTGACTGCTATTAGCTACCAAGATGAGATCCTCAGACCCCTTGTGAGACCATATGCTGGTGCGGTTGACCCTTGGTTCCTCGTAATGCAGGACAATGCCATACCTCATGTGGCTGGAGCGAGTCAGCAGTTCCTGCAAGATGAAGGCATTGAAGCTATGGACTGGCCTGCCCGTTCCCCAGACCTGAATCCGATTGAGCACATCTGGGACATCATGTCTCGCTCCATCCACAAACGTCACGTTGCACCACAGACTGTCCAGGAGTTGGCGGATGCTTTTGTTATGTTCTGCTACAAGCTCTAAGGAAGGAAGGGATATCTGTTCCTACGATAGAACTAAGCTAGATCCCTACGATGTAACGGGGAACCTGATCCTGCGATCAGACCCGCTAAAGTCCTCAGCTAGTCTGTATGAAGACCTATAGATGCGAGGGAGGGATCCCTACAAGAACTAGGGACTGGGAGAAAAGATGGACACCTCCTAACAGAAGTTGTAGCAGTAAAAGACAAAAAAACAACATAAAACATAGAGGTCCGAAGACCAAGCAAAACTAATCGAGTAAGGTAACAAAGCACCTGGCTCGCTTAAGAGTAGAAATTACAATGAAGTCCAGCAAAGGCAGAAGGGCGGAGCAGGATTAAATAGGCAAAAAAAGTCATGTGACCAGCAAGATAGAAAAAACCTAACAGGAAGAGGATCCTCCGGATCCCCTAGGCCCAGGCTTACCCGGAAACCTCTTGTGAAACGCTCTGACAAGTCTGGACGCAGAAACATCATCCGCCTTCACCCATGAGTTATCCTCGGGTCCAAAACCCTTCCAAGCAACGAGATACTGCAAACTGCCTCTATACCGTCTAGAATTTAGGTGTCATGTGTGCATTGCCACGAAGATCGTCGCGGTTGCACATTTTGACTTCTCACAGCTGAGCTGTTGTTTCTTTGTGTTTGGCAGCTAGGGAGTTAATTCTGTCTGTGCTCGGTGCTGGGACTGGGTGCAGTTTCTCCCGGCTGCAATTGATTATTTGTTGATTGGTTTCCTTTAAATTCCTGGTGGTCTGCTTGGGGAGTTGCCAGTGAAACCTTCATGCAGACCACAGATAGGAATGAATCTGTATAGACTTTAGTTGTGAGCTCCTTAGTTGTTCTAAGCTCAACTTGGTTAGAGTTTATTTCCCAGACCATTTATGTTCCTTTGGTGTTTGAGTGTGTATGCAAGCGAGTGTTATCCTGTCTGTCTTATATGTCTAATCTGTGTATTTAGCTGAGATCAGCCCATATCCCTTTGGTGGTAGTCAGGATCCTTCTTAGGACTGATTACAGGGTTCAGGGTCTTATAGGAGACAGGGTTAGGTTGGAGACTTGGACCTCTGAACCATTATCAGTACCTCCAAGGTGAGGGATTAGTTAGGACCCCAGTTTAGGGTCAGGTTAGATCCCGGTCCACCTCTTTCCTGTTTCAGCTCATCAAGTCCTCAAGATTAACCCTGGGTTCAGCAGATATCGTGTCAGGTAAATCTATTCTATACTTACATGCTGATGTTGCTATACTAGTTGTTGTATAGAGTGTTGTTCCTGTATTAATAGTTTACTGACATTGTATACATATCATTAGACAGCGTGACATTTTCACTGGCCATAAAAATTATCTCCAGTTACCATGGATCCAGTAGCCCAGCTGGCTCTGCAGTTGCAGGGATTATCCATGGAGCTGACGGACATTAAGTCCAAAGTTTTGTCTCCCCTGGAGCAAACCAGAGTTGAACCTAAAGTAGCTCTCCCGGACAGGTTCACTGGTGGGCGAGACAAATTTTTCACCTTCCGGGAGGCATGTAAATTGTATTTTCGGCTTCGGCCTCGATCATCAGGGAGTGAGGAGCAGAGAGTGGGAATTGTTATCTCACTTCTGCAAGGGGACCCTCAATCCTGGGCATTTTCCCTTCCTCCGGGATCCCCGGCTCTACTGTCTGTAGATCAATTTTTTACTGCCCTGGGATTGGTATATGATGACCCAGATCGGGTCTCTCTTGCTGAGACAAAATTACGTAAGATACAGCAGGGAGATCGTCCGGCAGAGGAATTTGCTTCTGAGTTTCGTAGATGGGCCACAGATACTCAGTGGAATGACCCAGCTCTTAGGAGCCAGTTTTGTCATGGGCTTTCTGATAAATTAAAAGACGTTTTGGCTCAGTATGAGTCTCCTCCTTCTCTGGAGGCTGCTATGGCCTTAGCTATCCGTACTGATAGACGGCTTCGGGAGAGGGGTGAGGTAACCCCACTCCCTGTTGTTTCTCCACCTACCACTAAAGTCCCTTATATTGAGGTTCCCCTTGTCTGTTCGGATGAGCCTATGCAGTTGGGAGGGACATCATTTCGTAGGAGGGGATTGGCGGTACGCCGCAGGACTAGAAGATGTTTTTTCTGCGGGAAAGAGGGACATTTTGTTGGAGAATGTCCATCCGTGCCTTGTTGAGGCAAAAGTCGCCGGAAAACTGTTAATCCCAGGTTGTGTGGTGGACGACAACCTGGGAGTATGTATTTCATCCGCCAGTTCTTCTCAGTTCCTTGTACCAGTGGAGGTGGTAGTTGGTACGAGAGTGGAGAGATTGTCTGTTCTTCTTGATAGTGGTTCCGGGGCTAATCTGGTTGACGCTCAGTTTGCTCAGGCTCAAGGTATGCATCTGAGTGTATTGGTCAAACCGATCCCTATATTCTCCATTGACGCCAGGCCTCTCGGCCAAGGTAGCTTTGTTCATGAGGTTCATAACATTGACCTTCGGGTAGGGGCAATACATAGGGAACAATTATCTTGTTATGTGTTGGAGGGTCTACCTACTCCCATTGTGTTGGGACTTCCTTGGTTGGTTAAACATAACCCTGTGATTAATTGGCAGTCCAGAGAAATAAGCCAATGGGGTGAGTTTTGCAAAGCAACTGCATAAACACAGTCATCAGTGCGGTCGTGCCTAGTACATTGCCTCCTTTTTTGGAGGATTTTGGGGATGTTTTCTCTGAGGAGGGGTGTCAGGAGTTGCCTCCTCATCGCGTGTATGACTGCTCTATTAATCTTCTTCCTGATGCTAAGTTGCCTAAAGCTAGGTTGTATAATCTTTCTGGTCCTGAGAGGCAGGCTATGAAAGATTATATTTCTGAAAGTCTGGCCAAAGGGCATATTAGACCTTCATCTTCCCCAGTAGCCGCGGGGTTCTTCTTTGTGAAGAAGAAAGATGGAGGCCTACGCCCTTGCTTGGATTTCCGCGAACTTAATCGGATTACTGTTCGAGATCCGTATCCACTCCCTCTTATTCCTGATCTCTTCAATCAAATTGTTGGCGCCAAATGGTTTTCTAAATTGGATCTCAGGGGGGCGTATAATCTGATTAGGATAAAAGAGGGGGATGAGTGGAAAACGGCGTTTAACACGCCGGAGGGACATTATGAGAACCTAGTCATGCCTTTTGGTCTGACTACTGCACCAGCAGTATTCCAACATTTTGTTAATGACATTTTTCGTCACCTTGTGGGGCTGTTTGTGGTTGTATATTTGGACGACATTTTAATTTACTCGCCAGATCTTGTGTCTCATCAGGAGCATGTGAGACAGGTGTTGCAGATCTTGCGAGACAATAAACTATACGCCAAACTGGAGAAGTGTGTATTTGCCGTACAGGAACTTCAGTTTTTGGGTTTTTTGGTGTCAGCCTCCGGTTTCCGTATGGACCCTGAAAAGGTGAGAGCAGTGCTTGAATGGGATCAGCCAGGGGATCTTAAGGCTCTGCAGCGTTTTTTGGGGTTTGCTAACTACTACCGGAAATTTATTTGTAATTTCTCATCTGTCGTCAAACCTCTCACTGACATGACAAGAAAAGGGACGGATTTTTCTAAATGGTCGGACTAAGCTTGCCAAGCCTTTTCCTCTTTGAAGAAATGTTTTGCTTCGGCACCCGTTCTCATCCAACCAGATGCATCTCAGCCGTTCATTGTGGAGGTGGATGCGTCTGACGTAGGGGTGGGTGCTATATTGTCCCAGGGTCCGTCCCCTGGTAAATGGCATCCGTGCGCTTTCTTTTCTAAGAAATTGTCGTCCGCCGAAAGGAATTATGATATCGGCAATAGGGAACTGTTGGCCATTAAGTTAGCTTTTGAAGAATGGCGTCACTTTTTGGAGGGGGCAGTCCACCCGGTTACCGTTATTACTGATCACAAGAACCTGTTGTATTTGGAATCCGCTAAGCGTCTGAATTCCAGACAAGCTCGATGGTCGTTGTTTTTTACCAGGTTTAATTTTGTCGTCACTTATCGCCCGGGGTCTAAGAATGTAAAGGCTGATGTCTTGTCTCGCAGTTTCCCAGGGGCCGGGAAAACGGATGACCCAAGTCCTATCCTTCAGGAGGGGGTGGTAGTGTCGGCTGTATTTTCTGAGCTTGAGGAGGAGGTGTTAGAGGCTCAGGGGGACGCCCCTGCAGGACCTCCAGGGAGACTGTTTGTCCCAAATCTGTTGAGACAAAAGGTTATTGAGGCACATCATAATTCTGCTCTAGCAGGACATCCAGGGAGTAAGGCT
The DNA here is from genome assembly GCA_033576555.1 of Oophaga sylvatica. Classification (NCBI taxonomy): domain Eukaryota; kingdom Metazoa; phylum Chordata; class Amphibia; order Anura; family Dendrobatidae; genus Oophaga; species Oophaga sylvatica. Next base: position 168,545,178 of record JARQOD010000003.1, read on the forward strand.
ACTTTAGATCTCCTTTCTCGCCGGTTTTGGTGGCCTAATGCTAATAAAGATGTTATAACTTTTGTCGCGTCATGTGGGGTGTGTGCTCGCTCTAAAACCCCTCATACCCGTCCGTCTGGGACCCTTTTACCCTTGAAACTTCCGGAGCGTCCATGGACTCATTTATCTATGGACTTCATTACGGACCTTCCTCCGTCGTCAGGGAATACTGTCATACTGGTGGTTGTTGACAGGTTCAGTAAGATGGCACATTTCGTTGCTCTTCCTGCACTCCCTAATGCTAAAACTCTGGCGCAGGTGTTCATTAGGGAGATCGTTAGACTTCATGGGTTGCCTTCTGATGTGGTGTCAGATAGGGGGTCTCAGTTTGTGTCCAAATTTTGGAGGGCATTTTGTTTACGTCGGGGGATGCAATTGTCATTTTCCTCGGCTTTTCATCCGCAGACCAATGGTCAGACAGAGCGTCTGAATCAGAGCTTAGAGACATATCTCCGGTGTTTTGTTTCAGAGAACCAAGAGGACTGGTCTTCTTTCTTGCCTCTGGCAGAGTTCGCTCTTAACAACAGGCGGAGCGAGTCCACTGGTAAGTCCCCGTTTTTTGGGGCATATGGTTTCCATCCCCAGTTTTGTACTTTCTATGGGGGGGGCCCTTCTGGGGTTCCTGAGGAGGAGCGTTTCTCGTCGTCACTTGCTTCTGTGTGGAGAGGTGTATTGAATAATCTGAGTGCGATGGGGAACCGTTACAAACGTATGGCTGATAGGAGGAGAGTTTCTGGTCCAGATCTGAATGTGAACGATCTGGTATGGTTGTCTACCAGGAATATAAAACTTAAAGTGCCCTCCTGGAAACTGGGTCCCAGATTCATCGGGCCGTACAGGATCAGTTCCATAATTAATCCTGTGGCATTTCGTCTGGACCTCCCTCCTACGTTTAAAATTCATAATGTGTTCCACAAGTCATTACTTAAAAGGTATGTGGCACCAGTCATACCGTCACCTCTACCTCCTCCTCCTGTGTTGGTCAATGGTAACTTGGAATTTCAAGTATCAAAGATCATTGACTCACGTTTGAATCGCCGGTCCCTTCAGTACTTGGTGCATTGGAAGGGGTATGGTCCAGAGGAGAGGACGTGGGTCCCTGCGTCTGATGTTAACGCAGATCGTTTGGTTCGGACCTTCCACAGAACTCACCCGGGCAGGCCTGGCCCTGAGGGTCCGGAGGCCCCTCGTAGAAGGGGGGGTACTGTCATGTGTGCATTGCCACGAAGATCGTCGCGGTTGCACATTTTGACTTCTCACAGCTGAGCTGTTGTTTCTTTGTGTTTGGCAGCTAGGGAGTTAATTCTGTCTGTGCTCGGTGCTGGGACTGGGTGCAGTTTCTCCCGGCTGCAATTGATTATTTGTTGATTGGTTTCCTTTAAATTCCTGGTGGTCTGCTTGGGGAGTTGCCAGTGAAACCTTCATGCAGACCACAGATAGGAATGAATCTGTATAGACTTTAGTTGTGAGCTCCTTAGTTGTTCTAAGCTCAACTTGGTTAGAGTTTATTTCCCAGACCATTTATGTTCCTTTGGTGTTTGAGTGTGTATGCAAGCGAGTGTTATCCTGTCTGTCTTATATGTCTAATCTGTGTATTTAGCTGAGATCAGCCCATATCCCTTTGGTGGTAGTCAGGATCCTTCTTAGGACTGATTACAGGGTTCAGGGTCTTATAGGAGACAGGGTTAGGTTGGAGACTTGGACCTCTGAACCATTATCAGTACCTCCAAGGTGAGGGATTAGTTAGGACCCCAGTTTAGGGTCAGGTTAGATCCCGGTCCACCTCTTTCCTGTTTCAGCTCATCAAGTCCTCAAGATTAACCCTGGGTTCAGCAGATATCGTGTCAGGTAAATCTATTCTATACTTACATGCTGATGTTGCTATATAGTTGTTGTATAGAGTGTTGTTCCTGTATTAATAGTTTACTGACATTGTATACATATCATTAGACAGCGTGACATTAGGATGCGGGAAATTTCATACCACCGGAGGAACAGTGGCCGAGGCGTCTCCATCCGACACATCAGCTCTTTTCAACAAAGAAACATGAAACACCGGATTAATCTTCCAGGAGGTAGGAACCTCCAACCTAACAGCCGATTGGTTAACAACCTGAAGCACCTTAAAGGGCCCTACAAACTTGGGACCCAATTTTTTAGAAGGAATCCTCAACCGCAGATTCTTAGAGGACAACCAAACCATGTCACCAATAGCAAACAAAACCTCTTGCCGTTTCCTATCAAAGTACCTTTTAGATTTTCTGTTAGCCTCCTGAAGATTACCACGTACATCCGTCCAAACTCTCTCCAAATCACCGGAAAAATTCTCCTCTTCAGGCACGGCCGATACCAATTTGAAGAATGACCCAAACGACGGATGTCTCCCAGTACAACAACAAAAAAGGCGAACAACCAGCAGAAGAGGATGTATGGTTGTTAAGAGCAAATTCAGCAAGTGGCAGAAACTCAGACCACCCCTCTTGATTGTCTGCCACAAAACAACGCAAGAACTGCTCAACATCCTGGTTTTTCCTTTCCGTCTGGCCATTAGACTCAGGATGATATCCGGATGAAGATGTTAGAGTTAAATTCAGTATTTCTTCTCAAGGCCTTGGGAAGCTGAGGCATAGCAAAAGGGAAGATAAGAAAGGAATGTTCCTTCATTAATAAATACTCCTCCTGACATGAAGAGATACTCTGTGCTAGGAGCGAAAATCAGGGGCTAAAGGCAAAGATGGAAAGTTTGGTTAGAAAACAGTATGTTACGTGCTTTAATAATAATTGTATTAACTGCCATATATGGTAATTCCGCTTCCTGCTTCAGGGGTGTATATAAGCCCCTTCATTAGCAATAAAGAGTAGAGTATATTGACGCACCCTTTGGTTTGTGTCTTATTCTCTCTGGTACCACATTCCGAGGAGGAAAGGGTTAACAAGATAACAGCGACGACAGCACTGGCGCCCGAACAGGGACCTGAGTTATTCTATTCTGAGGAAGCCTGACCGGTCCGGAGACGTGGGATGAGCGGAGCCTTCTGTTGATGATATACATACAGCGCTGGGGTAAGAATACTTATTATATTCTACCCAAAATCTATATCACTGTATAGTGGACTCCCTCCTCCCCGAGCGGTCGGCTTTCCAGGTAAATCACAGGTATTCCTGGCTCAGGTCCCTTTGAACCAGTAGACCCTCAGATTAATTGTCAGTCCTGCCTTTCCTCCTTTGAATAATGACAGTATGGATCCAATGATTGTGTTGTGGTTTTGTCTTGGTGTCTGTGTGATTGGATTGTTCATTTGGTTGGCGTACAAATCTTGGAAAGACAGCAGTGGAATGGTTCAGAAACCTTTGTGGCCCATTGTCTAAGTGACGCAACTGTCTTGGTGACAGAGTCTTGGTGACGCAATTGTCTTGGTGACAAACTTGTCTTGGTGACAAGAGAATCTCTTCTAGGTGAGGAGATATAAAAAAATGGGGAACCAAAAATGCCAAGGAAGGCATTTCTGCTAAAGATTTAGTTGTGCGCAGAGATTGTGAAAAGCAGGCATGAATGAAAACGGAGAATTGAACAGTGATAAATGGAAAAAGGTTCTTTAGCTCACATCATGGATGGTTGAGAGACAAAGGACTGTTGAAAACAGTGAATCTGTGGATGAGTGCGTGTGATTACTTAGAAGAAAAGACTGAAGAATTAGGAGACGGACGTTACAGACTGACAAAAACAGGGATGACTGATTTACCCTCCTGTCTGCTTCCCCCCCACCCTGGACAGTAGTGTTATACAGACCATGGAGCCCTACAGAGCAGTTGGCTCTAATAAAGCAACTAGACAGGATCTGCAAGCGCTTAGAAGAAGGGAAATTGGCAGATGAAGCTAGATACGATAGACTGATAGATGAGACATACAAGTGCTATGTGTGTAGGACCACACCTGACAATGCAGAAGTCAGTGACAGCAAGCAGGGATATGCTGGTAGCAGCGAGATGGTATTTTGCTTTACACCAAGGTCATTCTACAGATAAGGAAACTGCAGGCTGAGGGAGAGAGGACACACAAACTACGCAGTGGTTTGACCAGCCCCTCCCTTCGGGTATTCGTGAGGATGCACAGGGTTTTAGTCAAATTTGTTGAATAGGTTTTTAGAATAGACATAGTACGTAAGAATCGAAGGTCAGAGTATGTGAGAAGCAAATAGACAGGCAGAGAAAGGAAGTTACACTAGAGGACAGAGTTCAGGGAAAGAGCCAAAAGATTATTTCTGGGCTCTAAGAAAAACTTGGGTGGAAATGGGTTTTGTCCCAGAAAACAAGACTAGTGAGAGGGTTCTGGCAAGTTTTATATGAATGGGTTAAAAAAGGAAGTGACAAAGAAAAGCTGAAAGTAAGTAGACCAGATTGGAGATCAGTTAAAGTAGAGGATCTAGCGAGAATAGCACAGGGGGCACAACATGATTTAGCGCAGGCAAAAAGAGGTAGCTTGCACATGAACCCCCTTGTCTCCCTACCCCCAACTCCTAATTGCACAGTGCAGGTGAACCTACCAGGGGGACATGAGGTTGAGTTCCAAGTGGACACGGGGGCAGACAATTCAGTAATTACAGAAGAGGACTGGCCATTTGGGAAAAGTGATTTCTCCCACCATGTTATAGCGACTCCTTATAACTCTCCATCTATCCTGCTCCCCGTCACTAAAAAGATTCCCCTGCAAATTCAAGGAACCACTGTACACACACAGTTATTGGTGTCACCACGGGGTCAATGTAATCTTTTAGGAAGTGATGTATTGTCTCAATTGCAAGCATATATTGAGTATCATCTTGATGGAACTGTCACTATGAAAACAGGATTGAAGCCGAGCACTCTTTGTAAAATCATGTCGCTAGACGTTGCTAGTATAGAGGACACAAATGAATTTCCTTCAATGTTAGAAGGTGTGATACCGCATGATTTCTGGGCTTCAGATAAAACAGATGTGGGCAGATTAAGGGTGCAGCCAGTCATGGTCAAATTAAAGCCAGGTGCAATCCTGCCTAACAGACAGTATCCTCTTAAGTTCAGCTCAAGAGTCTATAGCTCAGCAGATAACAGAAACTGGTAGCAAGTGATGTTAAAACCTAGCCCCCACCTTCGGCAGCAGGCCTGCAGCTAGGTTCTTATCAGTAGCCTTAACAGAAAAAAAAAACAAAAAAAAAACTCCAGCTTCCCCCTTCAACTACGAGATTTAACTCTCTATGTATTGGCTGGTACAATGTATATATATATTATATATATATATATATATATATATATATACGCTTTTGTTCCAGATATCTCAGGAAGCTGCCTGGTTCACAGTTATTGATTTTGCCAATGTTATTTTTATAATATGTTGATGACTTACTGGTTTGTGCCCCCTCCAGGAAACAGTGCCGCAGTGCAACGATATCACTCATGTTGTTTCTGTACCAATCTGGATGTAAAGCGTCAAAGGATAAGCTGCAATTTTGTAAATCTTCAGTTATCTTTTTGGGACATTGCATTACACCAGGGGCGCGACATCTGACCAGCGCTCGCAAAGAAGCTGTACAGAATCTTCCTATTCCTGTTAATGTTGCCGCTCTTAGGACATTTCTTGGACTGGTTTCCTACTGCAGACAGTGGATACATGCTGTATCAATCCTCATGCAGCCTCTCTATGACTGTATCACCATTGTGCCTTTTAAACTAACTCCTGAAGGTATAGACTGTTTTTATTCTCTCAAAAACAGGATTGTGGCAGCTCCAGCGCTAGGAACCCCCAACTATGAACTACCATTCACCCTGTATCTCCACGAACAGCAGGGACACGCGGCAGGGGTATTGACTCAGTTACATGGTGACAATCAAAGGCCTGTAGCCTATTTCAGTGGAAGACTAGATGCAGTGGCTAGAGGTGCCCCGTCCTGTGTACGGGCAGTACATGCTGTAGGACTATTGCTTCACAAATCGTCAGACATCGTTCTTGATCATCCACTGACAGTACTTACACCTCATGATGTATATACCATACTGAACCAGGTGCAACCGGCACACCTTTCAGCTGCACGTCACCTTCGATTGCAATGTGCACTTTTAATGCCTCCAAATGTTTCTTTGCAGAGATGTACCACACTTAATCCTGCCATGTTGTTACCTCTCTCGGATCTAAAGGAGGGGTCAGGTCAAGTATTGTACAAAGAAGATCCAAGAGAGGAGATTCCTTATGACTGTGTTCAGCTTATGGCACAAGAAACAGCAGGTCTACCCACAGTGTTTGAAACTGAGAGACTTAATGCTGATTTTGAATTTTTTGTAGATGGATCTCGCCACCAAGATGACTCAGGTACCTTCCACACCGGGTATGCCATCGTCTCCCTGAATGCAGTGATCAAAGCAGAACCAATGCTCCCACATCAGTCGGCCCAGGAGGCTGAACTTAAGGCTCTGACCGAGGCCTGTAAGATAGCTGAAGGTAGAATTGTTAACATCTACACAGATTCTAGATACGCATTCGGTATAGCTCATGATTTGGGTCCAATTTGGAAATCTAGAGGATTCCTGACGGCAGCAGGACATCCCATTAAAAATGCTGACGCAGTCCAGCAGTTAATTGATGCATGACAATTACCAAAAAAGGTAGCTGTCATAAAAGTTAAAGCACATACCAGACGCACTGATCAGGTGAGTAAAGGAAACGCAATGGCCGATGCAAAAAACAGCAGCCAGTAGACCACTCCAAGGGGTAACTATGCACCAGGTAAGCGCTCCCAAAAATCCCTTTGTGTCGGAGGATGCCTTAGCCCAGATGCAGGCTCAGGTGCGCCAGGAGGAAGTAGAAAAGTGGGAAAAAGGTGCATGTCTGAATGCAGCAACTGGGGTATGGGGAAGAGGGATGCGTCGATGCCTTCCAAGGGCATTGTACCCTGCGGTCGCCCAGATGTTACATGGGCCAACCCACCAGTCCAAAACTGCTGTAATGAACGTGATGCAGAAGCATTGGGTAGCACCAGGCTTTTCCACCTGTATAGAAGGTTTGATCCAGGGATGCATGGTATGTGCTACACATAATCAGGGAAGGGTAGTCAAGACACCACCCAAACACACCCCTCGGCCCCTCTATCCTTTCCAGAGACTGCAGATTGATTATATTCAGCTGCCAAAATCAGGATCATGGGAGTACGTGTTGGTGTGTTTTTGATTTATTCTCAGGTTGGCCGGAGGCTTTCCCGATTGCCAAGGCTACGGCTGCGGCAACCGCAAAGAAGCTGCTTGCGGAGGTGGTGTGCAGGTATGGTGTACCAGAGGTGATCGAAAGTGACAGAGGTACACATTTCACAGGTGAAATAATGAATGAAGTCTTGACAGCTCTGGGAATTCAACAAGCTTTTCATACCCCATATCATCCACAAAGCAGTGGAAAAGTAGAAAGACTAAATGGGACATTGAAGTTAAAAATCCAAAAGGCCATGGCTGAAACAGGGAAATCTTGGCCTGAATGTTTACCATTAGCCCTATACTCAGTAAGGTACACTCCAAATAGAAAAACTGGACTTTCTCCGTATGAAGTACTATTTGGCAAAGTGCCTAGCTTAGGATGTTTCTTTCCCCAAGCACTGGAAATGAGTAACCATGTATTAAGCTCATATGTAAGGGATTTGCATAAAAGACTCAAAAAAGTATATGATAATGTTTTCAGTTCTCTTCCAGATCCGAACCAGGATCCTGGGAGTCACAGCTTGCAGCCCGGAGACTGGGTAGTCATTAAAAAACACGTGAGAAAGAGTCTGGATCCGAGATTTGATGGACCTTTTCAAGTTCTACTGACGACAAGTACCGCAGTCAAGCTACAAGGCAAGGAAACTTGGATCCACGCATCGCATTGTGAGAAGATCCTTGGAGAGCCTCCAGAAGAGGAATGATGCTACTAATGACATTTGCTTGCATCCTTGCAGTAACGGATGCTTGGAACAGACTTAGCCGAGTAGATGGAGATGATAACAGATTCATTAGACACCACTTAGTTTTAGTGGATGGACTGAAAGAACAAAACCAACCTGTTGCAAACTGTTGGATTTGTACATTACATAAACGATCTGCAGACAATAGACCTCGCCCAAATGGGAGACCACACATAGTGGAGATGGGGATAGCAAATAAATTTTTCAGTGCATTATTCATCTACCCTATGATAACTCAGACATGGGATAAGTTGGTAGAATCCACAGATTACCTAGATGATCAAATATGGGATATATTAGATATCCTCAATGGGTCCCTTGCAGTACAGAACCAGCTAATTATTGTTACTAACCAACATACCCTCGTGTTAGATTACCTGACTGCAGCTCAAGGAGGGATGTGCCAGATTATTGGACCTGCATGTTGCCATTATATTGATAATTCTAGTGTTTTAACCCTTAAACATAAGCTAGAGGATGTCATAAAGTTAAGGAAACTATATGATGAGGCAAATCTGAAGAATCAAGATTCATGGTGGGCAAACACCTTCTCCTTTCTTAACCCCGCAAATTGGTTCAAAGGCATAGGGGGATGGCTGACTGGGATAATACAAGCTGGCCTACAGGTTTTATTGATATGTCTTGCTATCTATTTAGTTTTTAAAATTTGTTTGATGTGTATTAGACGATGTACTAGGACAAAGAGGAGATATGAAGATGTGTATTGATCAAATGAAGGAAAAAAAGGAGGGGATGTTAGAGTTAAATTCAGTATTTCTTCTCAAGGCCTTGGGAAGCTGAGGCATAGCAAAAGGGAAGATAAGAAAGGAATGTTCCTTCATTAATAAATACTCCTCCTGACATGAAGAGATACTCTGTGCTAGGAGCGAAAATCAGGGGCTAAAGGCAAAGATGGAAAGTTTGGTTAGAAAACAGTATGTTACGTGCTTTAATAATAATTGTATTAACTGCCATATATGGTAATTCCGCTTCCTGCTTCAGGGGTGTATATAAGCCCCTTCATTAGCAATAAAGAGTAGAGTATATTGACGCACCCTTTGGTTTGTGTCTTATTCTCTCTGGTACCACATTCCGAGGAGGAAAGGGTTAACAAGATAACAGCGACGACAAAAACGACAAATGAACTCTCAACCTGTCACAAAAGGCGCGCCAAAAACGAGCCACAAACTGAGGTCCCCTATCAGAAACAATGTCAGTAGGAACGCCATGTAGTCTGACAATTTCCTTGACAAAGGCCTTAGCGAGAGTCTTAGCGCAGGGCAGTTTGATGAAAGGAACCAAGTGACACATCTTGCTAAAACGGTCCACGACCACCCAGATGATAGTGAAACCCTCAGAGGGGGGAAGGTCAGTAATAAAGTCCATAGCTAAATGTGTCCAAGGTGCACTAGGGATCTCCAGAGGGCAAAGCAACCCCGCAGCAGGAGTATGTGAAGACTTAGATCTAGCACACACAGTGCATTGACGCACCCACTTAATGACTTCCTTCTGCCATCCAGGCCACCAAAAACTGCGACCCACAAGTCTCTTGGTCTCAGAGATTCCAGGATGACCTGCCAACCGAGACTCATGACACTCAACAAACAAATCTCTCCTAAAGGTCCCAGGCACAAACAACCTCCCATGGGGAGTGTTAGATGGGGCATTTTCCTGTGCTTTAAGAATCTCCTCTTCCAACACAGAGTCCAAAGCAGCAATCACAACCCCTTCTTGAAAAATGTTCTCCTCCTCCTCAGCACCAACCATGGGAGAAAAGCTGTGAGACAAAGCATTGGCTTTAACATTCTTAGTACCTGGGATGTAAGTAACGGAAAAATTAAACTGTGAGAAAAACAGTGCCCACCTAGCCTGACGGGCATTCAAGCGTTTGGCCGCATCAAGATAGATCAGATTTTTATGACCAGTGAAAACCTGAACTGGAAATTCAGCACCTTCCAAGAGATGCCGCCAGTGTTCAAATGCGAGTTTAATAGCCAACAATTCCCAATTACCAATATCATAATTCAGTTCAGTCTCAGAAAATTTTTTTGAAAAAAAGGCACAGGGATGTACTCCATCTCTGTTTTCCTGAGACAACACCACGCCGACCCCCACAGAAGAAGCATCAACCTCAACCAAAAACGATTTAGTCACATCAGGCTGCATAAGGATGGGAGCAGAGCTGAACCTCTCCTTTAGAAACACAAAAGCTTCAATGGCCTCAGTAGTCCACTGAACCGCATTAGCACCTTTCCTGGTGAGATCGGTCAGTGGTTTGACAATAATAGAAAATTTTTTAATGAATTTTCTATAGTAATTGGCGAAACCCAAAAACCTCTGTAACAATTTCAAACCAATAGGCCTAGGCCATTCCTGCACAGCTTGAACTTTCACCGGGTCCATCTCAAAACCTTCGCTGGAGATAATGTAGCCCAAAAAACTAATTCTCTGTACAGTGAACTCACATTTTTCCAGCCTAGAAAAAGGCTAATTGTCAATCAATAACTGTAATACCTCACGAACGCTCCGCCAATGAGACTCCAGATTCGGCGAATAAATCAAAATGTCATCCAAATACACAACCACATTTTTGCCGATCAAAGGTCTAAGGATGTCATTAATAAGATTCTGAAAAAATGCAGGAGCATTAGTAAGACCAAAAGGTGTTATGTTTCCTTAGCTGAGGAGGACAGGAACAACAGCAGGGCAGCCGAACACCTGAGTTGTTGGTAACTGATGGGTTGCAGATTTCTAAACTAACGACACAACTAGAGGTAGCCGTGGAGCGTTCCTACGTTGATCCTAAACGCCTCGTCACAGTCTGAGAGATAACTACACCTAAAGGCAGAAAGATGAAAGCTATCTGCCCCGGAGCAGATCCCCAAAGTAAATAGGAAGCCCCAAACATATAATGGCGGTTAGACAAGATGAAAATACAAACATATGCAGAAAATAGACTGAGCAAACGCTGGGGCCACAAGCTGACTAAATAGGATAGTACAGGAGAGATTACTTTCTGCAACCCAGAAAACCCTACAAAAATCCAACAATTCTGATTACAAAAATTCTGAGATCACACGATCTCGCCACCCACTAAATCAGGTCTCAGTGTGAACAAAACCAAGCCGCAGCCGCTGAAAAAACAGGAAAGAGCAAATGAGCAAATAACAGTGGCTGCAGATAAACTGTGAGGAGCTCAGGCCCCACAGAAGTGCAGAAAACAATGCAAAAAGCAAGCACAAAAAGAAAAGCAAAAAATATCTTATCTGAAAGCAGGAGATGCAGGCAAGACTCCAGCAAACTTCCAAATGAACCAGGAACCACAATTGAGACAAGAACAATTGATCACCGGCAACCATCATGGGAGGGAACCTCCCTTATATCAGACCAGTCAGTGAACCCAGATTGCCACTCCTTGCTGAAAGGTTCAGTACTGTCTGTAACCACCAGAGGGAGCCTCTGCTCAGAAACCATCTCTAACACATTCACAACAAAAAGGCATAACCAGATTCTCAAAATGACCCACAGGAGTGTTAAAAGCAGTCTTCCATTCGTCACCCTCCTTCATGCGCAACAAATTGTATGCCCCCGAAGATCAATTTTGGAGAACCACTTGACCCCCGCTAACTGGTTAAACAAATCAGGAATCAATGGCAGTGGGTAAGGATTGCGTACAGTAATTTTATTAATCTCACGAAAGTCCAGACAAGGACGTAAACCGCCGTCCTTTTTTTTAACAAAAAAAAATCCAACAGCCACAGGAGACTTGGAAGGCCTAATGTGACCGGCAGCCAAGCTTGTCTGTATGTATTCCTCCAAAGCCTTTCTCTCAGGAATAGTAAGATTAAATTAATGACTTTTAGGAAGAGTCGCTCCAGGGACAAATTCAATAGTACAATCATAGTCTCTATGGGGAGGTAAAATCTGCGATTCCTTCTCAGAAAAAAACTTTCCAAAAATCCTGAATAGGTACAGGTAGTTCCCCTTTATCCACAGCAGCAATACGCCCATTACAACACTTGTCATAACACTTAGGGCTCCAGTAGTTAATTTCATTGGTAGACCAATCCAGAACAGGATTGTGCAATTTTAACCAGGGTAACCCCAAAACCACCGGAGAAGGCAAATTATTCACTACTACCAAATCCAAATTCTCTTGGTGAACACCATTAATAGTGAGAGGAAATTCACAGAGTAACATTCTTCAAGCGAGAGCAATCAACAGAAACCACGGCAATAGGGGATGACAAAGGTTTGGGTTTTAATTTAAGTTTTTCCAAAAATCCCACATCAATCACATTCAGAGAAGAACCACAATCGACAAATACCCGAAATTCCATTAATTCTTCCTGAGCAGCAGTAGAGGCAGAAAGAAAGACACCCTTAGTGTTTAAACAGGCTATACGGGCGAAACTGACCTCTTTTTTTTTCTTTGTTCATACAAAGCACACAGTTCTTAATGAAATGGTCAGATTTGCCGCAATAAAAGCACAAACCTTCAGAAAACCTGCGGTCTCTTTCCTGAGAGCGGGGTGCCATCGCTCCAATCTCCATCGGCTCTCCAATGTCAGTACAGACCCTCTCAAGACTTGGAGCTGACATGGCAGAGGATTTACTCATTAACCCTTGCACGCAGTCTCCTATCCACCCGTATAGCTAATTGCATAGCCTCCTGCAAGTTACCAGGTATGGGATAAGCAATCAGCAAATCTTTAACCCTTTCACCTAGCCCTGCAAGAAACAAACTTTTCAAAGCTGAATAGTTCCACCCCACCTGAGTAGACCACCGTCGGAAGTGAGTACAATATTTTTCCTCATTACCTGATCCCTGCCTCAAACGTCTCAATTCTGTCTCAGCTGATGAGACACGATCAGGATCATCATACAATAACCCCAAAGCAGAAAAAAAACTATCCACTGATCTAAAGCATGGATCACTAGGTTGCATAGGAAAGGCCCATTCCTGAGGTTCTTTGCGCAAAAGTGACATTATGAACCCTATGCGCTGCGATTCATCACCAGAGGATCTGGGTCTCAAACGAAAATACAACAAGCAAGCATTTTTAAAAGAAAAAAATCTTGTTGTTCACCAAAAAATAAATCAGGCAAACGTACCTTTGGCTCCACGAAATGTGCTCCAGAACAGCTACTCACGTGTTGCTGGAGCTCGGCCACCTCCAGAGAGAGTCTCTGCAGGCGTCGAGCCAAGTCCTGAACCGACACCATGATGGAAACTGGAAATCTTTCCTTAGAGATATTTTTGGGCTGGACTTACTGTTATGTTCTGCTACAAGCACTAAGGAAGGAAGGGATATCTGTCCCTACGATAGAACTAAACTAGATCCTTGCAATGTAACGGGGAACCTGATCCTGCGATCAGACCCGCTAAAGTCCTCAGCTAGTCTGTACGAAGACCTATAGATGCGAGGGAGGGATCCCTACAAGTACCAGGGACTGGGAGAAAAGATGGACACCTCCTAACAGAAGTTGTAGCAGTAAAAGACAAACAAGCAACATAAAACATAGAGGTCCGAAGACCAAGCAAAACTAATCGAGTAAGGTAACAAAGCACCTGGCTAGCTTAAGAGTTGAAATTACAATGAAGTCCAGCAAAGCCAGAAGGGCGGAGCAGGATTAAATAGGCAAAAAAAGTCATGTGACCAGCAAGATAGAAAAAACCTAACAGGAGAGTTCTAACAGCTTTAGTCCAGGTCTGGGAGGAGATCCCTCAGGAGACCTTCCGCCGTCTCATCAGTAGCATGCCCAGGCATTGTAGGGAGGTCATACAGGCACAGGGAAGTCATACAGGCACGTGGAGGTCACACACACTACTGTCATCATTTTGACTTGTTTTAAGGACATTTCATTCCACTTTAACCCCTTCACCCCCAAGGGTGGTTTGCACGTTAATGACCGGGCCAATTTTTACAATTCTGACCACTGTCTCTTTATGAGGTTATAACTCTGGAACACTTCAACGGATATTCGCGATTCTGAGATTTTTTTCTCATGACATATTGTACTTCACGTTAGAAGTAAAATTTCATCCATATAACTTGCGTTTATTTTTGAAAAAAATGCAAATATGGCGAAAATTTTTAAAATTTTGCAATTTTCAAACTTTGAATTTTTATTCCCTTAAAACAGAGAAATATGTCACACAAAATAGTTAAGAAATAACATTTCCCACATGTCTACTTTACATCAGCACAATTTTGGAACCAAAATTTTTTTTTGTTAGGAAGTTATAAGAGTTAAAAGTTGACGAGCGATTTCTCATTTTTACAACAAAATTTACAAAGCCATTTTTTTAGGGACCACTTCTCATTTGAAGTCACTTTGAGGGGTCTATATGGCAGAAAATACCCAAAAGTGACACCATTCTAAAAACTGCACCCCTCAAGGTACTCAAAACTACATTCAAGAAGTTTATTAACCCTTCAGGTGCTTCACAGGAACTAAAGCAACGTGGAAGGAAAAAATGAATATTTAACTTTTTAGCCACAAAAATTGATCTTTTACAAACTTTTTTTTTATTTTCACAAGGGTAAAAGGAGAAAATGGACAGATAAGGTTGTTATGCAATTTCTCCTGAGTACGCCAATACCCAATATGTTGGGGAAAACCACTGTTTGGGCACACGGCAGAGCTCGTAAGGGAAGGAGCGACGTTTGACTTTTTCAAACTAAAATTGGCTGGAATTGAGATTGGACGCCATGTCGCGTTTGGAGAGGCCCTGATGCGCTTAAACAGTGGAAACCCCCACAAGTGACACCATTTTGGAAACTAGACCCCCTAAGGTACTTATCTAGATCTGTTGTGAGCACTTTGAACCCCCAAGTGTTTCACAAAAGTTTATAATGCCTGGGTGTGAAAAAAAAAAAAACAATTTTCCACAAAAATAATTTTTTAGTCCCAAATTTTTGAATTTTCCCAAGGAAATTGGACCCCAAAAGTTGTTGTCCAATTTGTCCTGAGTACGCTGATACCCCATATGTGGGGGGGGGGAAACTGTTTGGGCGCACGGCAGGGCTTGAAAAGGATGTAGTAACGTTTTGGAATGCAGACGTTGATGTGGGTCATGTTCCGTTTGCAGTGCCCCAGATGAGCCTAAACAGTGGAAACCCCCCACAAGTGACCCCATTTTGGAAACTAGACCCCCTAAGGAACTTATCTAGATCTTTGGTGAGCACTTTGAACCCCCAAGTGCTTCACACAAGTTTATAATGCCCGGGCATGAAAATAAAAAATCCTATTTTTTTCCCACAAAAATTATCTTTTAGTCACTAATTTATTATTTTCCCAAGGGTAACAGGAGAAATTGGACCACATAAGTTGTTGTACAATTTGTCCTGAGTACACTGATACCCCATATGTGGGGGGGAACTACTGTTTGGGCGCACGGCAGAGCTCGGAATGGAAGGAGCACAATTTGACTTTTTCCAACCAAAATTGGCTGGAATTGAGATTGGATGCCATGTTGCATTTGGAGAGCCCCTGATGTGCCTAAACAGTGGAAACCCCCCACAAATGACCCCATTTGGGAAACTAGACCCCCTAAGGAACTTATCTAGATCTTTGGTGAGCAATTTGAACCCCCAAGTGCTTCACACAAGTTTATAACGTAGAGCCGTAAAATTTCAAAATCATATTTTTTCCACAAAAATGATCTTTTCACCCCAATTTTTATTTTTCCAAGGGTAACAAGACTCCAAAAGTTATTGTGCAATTTGTCCTGAGTGCGCTGATACCCCATATGTGGGGGTAAACCACTGTTTGGGTGCATGGCAGAGTTTGGAAGGGAAGGAGCGCCGTCTGACTTTTTCAACGCAGAATTGGCTGGACGCCATGTCGTGTTTGGAGAGCTCCTGATCTGCCTAAACAGTGGAAACCCCAATAAATGACACCATTTTGGAAACTAGACCCCTCAAGGAACTTATCTAGATGTGTGGTGAGAACTTTGAACCCCCAGGTGTTTCACTAAAGTTTATAACGTACAGCCGTAAAATAAAAAATCTTTTTTTTTTTTACAAAAATGATTTTTTCGCCCCCAATATTTTATTTTCACAAGGGTAACAGAAGAAATTGGAACCCAAAAGTTGTTGTCCAATTTGTCCTGAGTACGCTGATACCCAATATGTGGGAGAAAACTACTGTATGGGCGCACGTCAGGGCTCGGAAGGGAAGTAGTGACGTTTTGGATTGCAGACTTTGATGGAATGGTCTGGGGGTGTCATGTCGCATTTGGAGAGCCCCTGATGCGCCTAAACAGTGGAAACCCCCCACAAGTGACCCCATTTTGGAAAATAGACCCCACAAGGAACTTGTCTAGATGTGTGGTGAGCACTTTGAACCCCGAAGTGCTTCACAGAAGTTTATAACGCACAGCCGTAAAAATAAAAAATATTTTTTTTTTTTTGCAAAAATGATATTTTTGCCCCCAATATTTTATTTTCACAAGGGAAACAGGAGAAATTGGACCCCAAAATTGTTGTCCAATTTGTCCTGAGTACGCTGATACCCAATATGTGGGAGACAACTACTGTATGGGCACACGTTGGGGCTCGGAAGGGAAGTAGTGACGTTTTGGATTGCAGACTTTGATGGAATGGTCTGGGGGTGTCATGTCGCATTTGGAGAGCCCCTGATGCGCCTAAACAGTGGAAACCCCCCACAAGTGACCCCATTTTGGAAAATAGACCCCACAAGGAACTTGTCTAGATGTGTGGTGAGCACTTTGAACCCCGAAGTGCTTCACAGAAGTTTATAACGCACAGCCGTAAAAATAAAAAATCTTTTTTTTTTTTTGCAAAAATGATTTTTTTGCCCCAATATTTTATTTTTACAAGGGTAACAGGAGAAATTGGACCCCAAAAGTTGTTGTCCAATTTGTCCTGAGTACGCTGATACCCAATATGTGGGAGAAAACTACTGTATGGGCACACGTTGGGGCTCGGAAGGGAAGTAGTGACGTTTTGGATTGCAGACTTTGATGGAATGGTCTGGGGGCGTCATGTCGCATTTGGAGAGCCCCTGATGCGCCTAAACAGTGGAAATCCCCAACAAGTGACCCCATTTTGGAAAATAGACCCCACAAGGAACTTATCTAGATGTGTGGTGAGCGCTATGAAGCCCCAAGTGCTTCACAGAAGTTTATAATGTACAGTCGTAAAAACAAAAAAATATTTTTTTTTTGTACAAAAATGATATTTTCGCCCCCAGTTTTTTATTTTCCCAAGGGTAACAGAAGAAATAGGACAAATTGCACAATAACTCTTGGGGTCCAGAGTACGCTGATACCCCATATGTGGGGATAAACTACTGTTTGGACGCATGGCAGAGCTGAGAAGTGAAGGAGCACCGTTTGACTTTTTCAACGCAGAATTGTCTGGAATTGAGATCAGACGCCATGTCACATTTGGAGAGCCCCTGATGTGCCTAAACAGCGGAAACCCCCCAATCTAACTCCAACCCTAACCCCAACACACCCCTAACCCTAGTCCCAACCCTAACCACAAACTTAACCCTAACACACCCCTAATCCCAACCCTAACCCTAATCCTAACTTTAGCGCCAACCCTAACCCTAACTTTAGCCGCAACCCTAACCCTAATGGGAAAATGGAAATAAATACTTTTTTTTAATTTTATTATTTTTCCCTAACTAAGGGGGTGATAAAGGGGGGTTTGATTTACTATTTATAGCGGGTTTTTATGATTGGCAGCTGTCACGCTAAAAGACGCTTTTTATTGCAAAAATAGTTTTTTGCATCGCCACATTTTGAGAGCTATAATTTTTGCATATTTTGGCCCACAGAGTCATGTGAGGTCTTATTTTTTGCGGTACGAGTTGACGTTTTTATTGGTACCATTTTTGAGCACATGACATTTTTTGATCGCTTTTTATTTCGATTTTTGGGAGGTTAGAATGAACAAAAATCAGCAATTCATGAATTTCTTTTGGGGGAGGCGTTTATACCGTTCCGCGTGTGGTAAAATTGATAAAGCAGTTTTATTCTTCGGGTCAGTACGATTACGGCGATACCTCATTTATATCATTTTTTTATGTTTTGGCGCTTTTATAGAATAAAAACAATTTTATATAGAAAATAATTATTTTTGCATCGCTTTATTCTGCGAGCTATAACTTTTTTATTTTTTCGCTGATGATGCTGTATGACAGCTCGTTTTTTGCGGGACAATGATGTTTTCAGCGGTGCCATGTTTTTTTATATCGGTCTTTTTGATCGCGTGTTATTCCACTTTTTGTTCGGCGGTATGATGATAAAGCATTGATTTTTTGCTTCGTTTTTTTTTTTTTTTTTAAGGGGTTCACTAAAGGGGTTAACTAGTGGGACAGTTTTATAGGGGGGGTCGTTACGAACGCAGCGATACCAAATATGTGTACTTTTATTGTTTTGTTTTTTTTATTTACAGGAAGAAATGAATTTATTGGGGAATATTTTTTTTTTTTTTTTTTTGGATTTTTTTTAAAAACCTGTTTATTTTTATTTTTTTAACTTTTTTACTTTGTCCCAGGGTGGGACATCACTGTATTTTATCAGATCGCTGGTGTGACAGTGTGCACAGCACACTGTCACACCAGCGATCGCTCAGGCAGTGCAGCAGGCTTCTCAGTGCCTGCTCTCAGCAGGCACTGAGGAAGCCGCCTCCCTCCAGGACCCTGGCGCCATCTTGGATCCGGGTCCTGGGAGGGAGGAAGCCCTCAGAACAGCGCGATCACATCGCGCTGCTCTGAGGGTCTCAGGGGGGCGTGCAGGGAGCCCCCACCCTGCGCGATCATCCCCTGTGCCCCCAGTACACCGCGATCATGTTTGATCGCGGTGTGCAAGGGGTTAATGTGTCGGGAGCGGTCCGTGACCGCTCCTGACACACAGTCACGGGTGTCAGCTGTGATAATCAGCTGACACCCGGCGGCGATTAGCTGCGCTCCCTCCGGGAGCGCAGCTGATCGCCTATGACGTACTATCCCGTCCATGGTCAGATTGTCACGGGTTTTATGGACGGGATAGTACGTCTAATGTCAGAGAGGGGTTAATTTTGGGTGTGACTCCAATTCCAGGCCTCCATTGATGATTTTTGTGTGATTTTGTTGTCAGCACATTCAACTTTGTACAGAACAAAGTATTCATTGAGAATATTTCATTAATTCCGATCTAGGATGTGTTCTTTGATTGTTCGTGTGATGAAGGAACAGCCACCATCCTGGATATGGGGCCTAATGCTCGCCTCATGTCTGAGCTGAACTGTCCCAGCTGCCATTTTGTCTGTTCACAGAGCCACAGGCAGATAACTGATCCTAACCCCCATGGCCTGTAGGCATATTGAAAAACAGGGTTTAGTACTCCACTGTTGAATAACAAGGTCTTTAGTATGCTAAGTAGCCCAGGCCCAAAACAGGACTTCAAAGCTGGAGTACGGAGCCACGCCAGCATGGGGCCTGGAGATGCCTGGGGGCTTCAATTACATTATACCTGCCAGCTAGACACAGAAAACACATCCATTGTCTCTCCCAGCCACTACAATTCCGTTCTAGAATTATGAGCACATTTTTCAAGGTACAGACTCATAAAAAATATCTGCGTGATCCTGCGGACCTCGGGCATCTGACAGTGCGACTCCCGAGTTGGTGATAGCTTGGGGACCTAAGATATAGAGATTGGGTTGCGGTGGAGGGCCACTCGGCCCATGTTTGATCTCCAAGCGACAGGCAAAACAAACTGCATTCGCTGGTACCTCTCGTGTCCTGATTCGATCGTCCTGGAGAAAGTTAACCCCTTTCTTAGATATTGGGAATAAATTCTGCAGGGAGCTAAGGGTGGACATTGTTAGCCCACCCTCTGACACCGAGGGGAGGGACCCAGCAGGTTTAAGAACTGTGAGCGGATGGCAGACTCTCTCTATTCACGTAGAAGAACAAGACGATGAAGATCTAAGAAGGAACAGGGGACAGATCTGCCAAGGGAGCAGCGGCACACGTTTTGGGGACTGTCCGGCAACTAAGATTCTTACCTGTGGTTCGCAGAGCTCCCGGTGTCCACATGCAACCTACAGCCTGGTAACATTGACCTCTAGCAAAATACCTCTAAGCCTTGTACCTAATTGTAATATTTTACTCTGACTGCAAATCCACTGTAATTTCATTGTATAGCTTACTGTATATTTCTGTAATTATCAAGTGCGCCCTTAAGGCAATTAAACCATAAAATTAATTTTGAGCTGATGCTTTTACTGTGATAACGAATCTTAGCATACCCAGTGGGTAACAGGACATCCTCCCCGGCGGTCATTTGCTCTAGATGCAGTTCCCTTACTGACCTGAGAGACAAAGGGGGCGCCGGAGATCTGTGCCTGTGTAGTTACGTCACATTGGTGACGTGGAAGGAAGCGGGTTTTCTTCACAGTTCCCTTTGTTTTTTTGAGCAGCAATATATACAGTACAGACCAAAACTTTGGACACCTTCTCATTTAAAGATGTGAGCCAGTTTCTTTGTAGCGCTTGATGGTTTTTGCAACTGCACTTAGGGACACTTTCAAAGTTTTCCCAATTTTTCGGACAGACTGACCTTCATTTCTTAAAGTAATGATGGCCACTCGTTTTTCTTTACTTAGCTGCTTTTTTCTTGCCATAATACAAATTCTAACAGTCTATTCAGTAGGACTATCAGCTGTGTATCCACCAGACTTCTGCACAACACAACTGATGGTCCCAACCCCATTTATAAGGCCAGAAATCCCACTTATTAAACCTTGCCCTTCTCCTTTATACCCTGCATCTCCAGGTTAGTTATTCCTGTACCTACCAGATCAGTTTTCCAGGATTAAATGTGCATATGTCTCCCATGAGCCTTGTAGAAGTTGATATTCTTAGATAGATATATACTCCCTTTATCTTATGCCTTATAGCATTGTCTACTACACATAACTATAGGACTATGGACTACCACATGGTTACAGACCTTTTAATTTCAGGTCTTATTCCTTGTTTCAGTTTAACATATGTGCACACCGGCTAACCTGAGCGTTACTGATATTGCCTCTTATGCACCCTTTATAATGTATTTGTATTTTAGTTCCATGGTTAATTAACCCCTATTTGATACTCTCTGTACACATATGCTTTGCCCTGTACAACATTATTAGCATAAATCTCTGACTTTGGGACTATATATCTACATTTTGTAGATAATTCTGTATATATCTGTATATACCTGTATATATTTTGTTTTTTGGTATTTGTTCTGTGAGTCATGTATGTGTTCTATTTGATATTCATATCTATGTTTTTGTGTTTCACAGTGAGGTTTTGAGAAAGACCACATACGGTCGAAACGTTAACCCCATCTTCTCTTGTCCGTTCACACCACACAAGTCGTGGCTCATGTATATATTTTTGCTATAATAAAATGGAACCAATTTCACTTCAAGATCAATATTGAGTGCGGCTGTTTTTCTCTACTTTATTGGTCATTTTGTTCAGCCAGCACCAACCACTGACTTCACAGTGTGCACATCATTTATCTACTACTACTACCACTTATTAAACCTGACAGGGCACACCGTGAAGTGAAAACCATTTCCGGTGACTACATCTTGAAGCTTATCAAGAGAATGCCAAGAGTGTGCAAAGCAGTCATCAAAGCAATAGGTGGATACTTTGAAGAACCTAGAATATAAGACATAATTTCAGTTGTTACACACTTTTTTGTTAAGTATATAATTTATAAGTGTTAATTCATAGTTTTGATGCCTTCAGTGTTAATTTACAATTTTCATAATCATGAAAATACAGAAAAAAATTTAAATGAGAAGGTGTGTCCAAACTTTTGGTCTGTATTGTATATTATACAATAGGTGAAATTCATATATTATATAGAGTCATTACAAACAGAGTGATCTATTTCAAGTGTTTATTTCTGTTAATGTTGATGATTATAGCTTACAGCCAATGAAAAGCTAAAAGTCATTATCTCAGTAAATTAGAATACTTTATAACACCAGTTTGAAAAATCTGAAATGTTGGCTTACTGAAATGTATGTTCAGTAAATGCATCAATACTTGGCTGGGGCTCCTTTTGTATCAATTATTGTATCAATGCGGTGTGGCATGGAGGTGATCAGCCTGTGGCACTCCTGAGGTGTTATGGAAGCCCAGGTTGCTTTGATAGCAGCCTTCATCTCATCTGGTGTCTCTCATCTTCCTCTTGACAATACCCCATAAATTCTCTATGGGTTTAAGGACAGGCGAGTTTGCTGGCCAATAGGGTATGTGCACACGTTGAGTATTGGTCTGCAGAATTTTCTGCACAGAATCTGCATCTCTTGGCAGAAACTGCAGGTCAAAATCTGCACAGTTTTTATCCTTTTTTTTTCCTTTTTATCTGCAGATTTACTGCAGATTTTGTGCAGATTTCCCCTGCCTTTTGAGATCTGCAGATTCCTATAATGGAGCAGGTCTCAAAACGCTGCAGTTCTGCACAAAAGAAGTGACATGCTGCAGTTTTAAATCCGCACCAAATCTGCGCAGAAAAATCTGCAGCATGTGCACTGCGTTTTTTGATTTCCATTGACTAGAATGGTACTGTACATCACTTGCAGTTCTGCTGCAGATCTGCAAGGCAAAATCTGCTGCAGAACTGCAACAGAATTTGCAACGTGTGCACATACCGTTATGACGTTTACCGTAAGATGCCAGTATGTTTTCTTCTGTGAAGTTTTGGAAAAGGAATTGACACAATGGGGGGAGTTTTCCTTTGTGTGGGAGGAATTTTAGACTCAAGTAGGGTCTGCACATTGACATTCCATTGAGACCAAGGTTTGGATAATTCTTATATGGAGGATCATCTTGATACACACAGAGGTGTTTTGCTACAGTAACAAACTCACAACACTTAGCAAGAGATTCTTTGCTGGCACATTAGTTGCACTGTAGTAAGAGGTAACTAACAAGTCTTAAGGGCATCAATATCAAAATTTGTAGGCTGGCAAATAAAATATAATTGGGTTTAACTTGCTGATCTTGTTCCCGATGGTGATGACAGTCAATGGCCCCATGCCTCAGATTTCACGCCATTTTTGCCCACCACTAACAATGCGACTCCTGCTTATCAAATTCATGACAAGCTATGGCGTTCCTTATGCCACAAATCTTACTACAGTTGGAAGAATGTTGCTCATTGTAACGGGAGTGAAGGAACCACTGTGCCGTGGTCTGAGGAGACCCTGGAGAGACTTGACTAGGTGAACACCTGACTCTTCAATAGAGTTCCTGATGGTGGGGTTAGATTTGGCTCCTGATGTACACCAAGTGCTACACCAGGACAGATTTCGAACGCATGGCAGCTGACTCTCAAGGGACAGGTAACTGGAACGACCTGGTAGGTGAATACAGCTGATACAGGCAGGCACGACACAAACACAGTAACCACAGATGCTCGCGGGTACGGCTGGTAAACAGGTAGGCACTGGCAGGTGCGGGTTGGCACAGCTGATATACAGATAGGCACTGGCAGGTGCAGGTTGGTACGACTGGTATACAGATAGGCACTGGCAGGTTCAGGCTGGTACGGCTGGTATACTGGTAGGCATTGACAGGTGCAGGCTGGTATACAGATAGGCGGGCAAGGTTGCTATATTGGCAGGCAAGTGTTGGAAAGTACGGCTGAAATACAGGGAGACAAGGCAAGTACGGACAGACAGGTACAGGACAGGTAAACTGACTGGCAGGTACTGCGGACCTGACAACGAGCTTTCGTGTTGAGAACAGACAAACCACATTGCTCAGCCACCATCATTCAGGTGGAGGTGCCTTAAATAATAAGGGACACTTTAGCAGGATTGTGCACAGTAACCTACAGACACTGTCAGGTCGGCGCCGTTACACTGATTAAAATGATACCCTGGTTGATGAAATCCGTCTTTGTGGTTGTTTAGTCTTTATTTTCAGTTTTGAGTTAATGATATGCTCGTGTTCCGGAGCGGCCTGTGGGGGGGTTTCATGTGGTGCTCTGATTAGATATTCATCAGTATTGTAAAAGAACGCAATGGATGTTCAAAACATGGAATCTTTAAACTAATAAATTTTGCCTTTGGAAGCTGGATCATCTTTTTCTATTTTCATTTCACAATTGGTCCCTTGCAGTTCTGTGCTTCCTAGGACACCTAGCTGGTGAGTTGGTTAACTTTTATTCATCAGTATGACTTCTGACAAGTCACTAATCCCTCAGTGACCTGACTTCTACAGTATTTTACATAATGAATATTATATATATTTTTTTAAAAATCACTTTCTGCACACAGCCGCTGGTGGCGTCGCCTGCTCTGCAACATGATCGCATCTATAATGTGTATTTAATCATTTTTTTTAATGGTATGCTAAATTGAAAAAAAAAAAATCAGTCTGAAAATGGCGCCAGCCGCGACTGCGCAGTAGCATCTATTGGCAATCTGATAGATGTTACTGCGCAGGCGCTGGCGGCGTCATCTTGAATCAGGCAATTTTTTTTTCTCTAGCAAGATGGCACCGCCGGAGCCATGCGCAGTAGCAGCTATCGGACCGCCGATACGTAGATGCTACTGCGCAGTTCCGGCCGGCGCTATTTTCAGACTGATTTTTTTTTCATTTATGTATACCATTAAAAAAATTATTAAACGCACATTATAGATGCTATCATGCTGCAGCGCAGGCGCCGGCGCCTACCTGCAGAAAATGATTTTTTTTTAACCCCTTCACAACATGCACCGTACTAGTACTGCGCATGTCATGTCCCTCCCTTTGATGTGGGTTCTGTGATTGTCATAGCCGGATTGCTATCAGCGCCACCCAGCGGTCGGCACTCATAGCAAGTGAGCATTTCTGCTACACAAAAGCGATCTTATCATTGCCTGTGTGTAGCAGAGGTGATCAGGCAACTGCAGCTTCTAGACTCCCATGGAGACTATTGTAGCATGCAAAAAGTAAAAAAAAGTTTTAAAAAAAATATGTATATAAAAGTTCAAATCACACCCCATCTATTTATATAATCGTCTTATCCTGTCTGTCTGTCTGTCCAGGCAATCCCGCATTGCTGATTGGTCCAGCCGTGGCCAATCAGCGACGCAGGGCTAACTCTGCCCATGTGGTCATGTGACTCACCAACTGCCCATGATGTACTGAACATGTTTCGTCAGTTACAGTGTCTGATGTACTTCTGTTGTCACGTTTACTGAACACGGGTAATACACAGTGACATGAGGTAATACACAGGTGACATGAAGTAATACATAAGTAACAAGGTAATACACAGTAAAATAAGGTAATATACAGTAACATGAGGTAATACACAGTAATATGAGGTAATACACAGGTA
Source organism: Oophaga sylvatica (assembly GCA_033576555.1). Taxonomy (NCBI): domain Eukaryota; kingdom Metazoa; phylum Chordata; class Amphibia; order Anura; family Dendrobatidae; genus Oophaga; species Oophaga sylvatica. The sequence goes on from JARQOD010000003.1 coordinate 168,570,543, forward strand.
ACATGAGGTAATATGAGGTAATATATGGTAACATGAGGTAATACACAGTTATATGAGGTAATACACAGTAATATGAGGTAATACACAGTGACACGAGGTAATACACAGCAACATCAGCGATGCAGGGCTAACTCCGCCCATGTGGTCATGTGACTCACCAACTGCCCATGATGTACTGAACATGTTTTGTCAGTCACAGTGTCTGATGTACAGTACTTCTGTCACGTTTACTGAACACGGGTAAGACACAGTGACATGAGTTAATACACAGGTGACATGAGGTAATACATAAGTAACATAAGGTAATACACAGTAAAATGAGGTAATATACAGTAACATGAGGTAATACACAGTAATATGAGGTAATACACAGGTAACATGAGGTAATATGAGGTAATATACAGTAACATGAGGTAATACACAGTGATATGAGGTAATACACAGTAATATGAGGTAATATACAGTAACATGAGGTAATACACAGTGACATGAGGTAATACACAGGTAACATGTGGTAATATACAGTAACATGTGGTAATATACAGTAACATAAGGTAATACACAGTAAAATGAGGTAATATACAGTAACATGAGGTAATATGAGGTAATACACAGGTAACATGAGGTAATATGAGGTAATATACGGTAACATGAGGTAATGCACAGTAATATGAGGTAATGCACAGTGACATGAGGTAATACACAGTAACATCTACTATATAATCGTCTAATTCTGTCTGTCTGTAATGGAAATCCCGCATCGCTGATTGGTCGCGCCCTGCCGGACGCAACCAATCAGCGATAGGCGCAGTCCAACCGCGAATTGGCGCAGGATTTGAACCACGCACGCCACTGCTATCGTCGGGAGATCAGCCGCGGGACATCTCCTGCCGCATGGAGGACAGCGGCGACGCAGCCAGGAGATGACCGGTGCCAGCCGGTCATCTCCCGGCTGCTCGCAGCGGAAGTGCCCTGACTGGCGGCCTCCACGTAAACCCCAGCAGCAGCAGCCTCTATATACCCCAGCAGCAGCAGCCTCCACATATACCCCAGCAGCAGCAGCCTCCACATATACCCCAGCAGCAGCAGCCTCCACATATACCCAGCAGCAGCCTCTATATACACCCCAGCAGCAGCCTCTATATACACCCTAGCAGCCTCTATATACACCCCCAGCAGCCTCTATATACACCCCAGCAGCCTCTATATACACCCCAGCAGCAGCAGCCTCTATATACACCACAGCAGCCTCTATATACACCCCAGCAGCCTCTATATACACCCCAGAAGACTCTATATACAGCTCAGCAGCCTCTATATACACCCCAGCAGCCTCATATACACCCCAGAAGCCTCTATATACACGCCAGCAGCATCAGCCTCTATATACACTGCAGCAGCCTCTATATACACCCCAGCAGCCTCTATATACACCCCAGAAGCCTCTATATACAACCCAGAAGCCTCTATATACACCCAAGCAGCCTCTATGTACACCCCAGCAGCCTCTATTTATACCCCAGCAGCCTCTATATACACCCCAGCAGCCTCTATATACACCCCAGCAGCCTCTATATACAAGATTGCATATGACACTATTGTGAGCGCTATAGAAAACCAAGCAGTGTATTCATTGCATTATTATTAAATCTTCATAAATACATACATATTCTAGAATACTCGATGAGTTAGAATCGGGCCACAATCTAGTTCAAAATAAAACAATAAAAAATACACATATTTGGTATCACCGCGTTCAGAATTGCCCGATCTATCAAGCTATAAAAATAATTAATCCGATTGGTAAACGGCGTAGCGTAAAAAAGTAAAAACGCCAGAATTACATTTTTCTGGTCGCCACGACATTGCACTAAAAATGCAATAACAAGCGATCAAAAGATTGTATGTACACCAAAATGGAATCAATAAAAACATTAGCTTGGCATGCAAAAAATAAGTCCTCAACCAGCCCTAGATCACAAAAAATGGAGACGCTACGGGTCTCCGAAAATGACGCAATTTTATTTATTTATTTTTTTACTTTACTTTGTTTTTTTTTTCACCATTTAAATAAAAAACAACCTATACATGTTTGGTATCTACGAACTCATAATGTCCTGGAGAATCATAATAGCAGGAAATTTTTAGCATTTGGTGAATATGGTAAAAAAAATCCAAAAAAAAGTTGTAGAATTGCACTTTTTTTGCAATTTCACAGCACTTGGAATTTTGTTCCTGTTTTCGAGCACACGATATGGTAAAACCAAAGGTGTAGTTCAAAAGTACAACTCGTCTCGCAAAAAAACAAGCCCACACATGGCAATATTGATGGGAAACTAAAAAAGTTATGGATCTGGGAAGAAGTGGAGCGAAAAAAGAAAATGCAAAAACAAAAAAGGGCTGCGGCATGAAGGGGTTAAAAATATATAATATTATGTAAAATTGGGGGCAGGTCACTGTCAGAAGCCATATTGGTGAATACCTAATAAGAGCACCATATGAAGACCCCCCTCACAGGCCCCGCCCGGAGCACGACCATATCATTAACTCAAAACTGAAAATAAAGATCGCACAATATCATGTTAATCAGTATAATGGTGCCGACCTGACACTGTCTGTAGGTGACACAGCACAATTCTGCTAACAGGTTCCTTTTAAGGCATTTACTGGCAGCCAAACAGTGAAGAATTCAATGCATGTGATGGAGCATTGTCTTGCAAAAAAATCTTGGTTTTCTGGAAAGACGCAGACTTTTTCCTATAGTATCTTGTAAAATCTAGCAGTAGGTTTGGGAGTTAATTTTTAATCCTTCTCAGAACTCAATAAGGTGCAACTAGCTCATCTTTAATTATACCAGCCCACAGCAGTACCCCACCTCCACTGTGCTGGTGTCTGGGTCGAAGTGGAGGTCACTCTCAACTCATTAATCCGTAACACCTTTGAAATATTTGTATTCCGATATTTTTGGCCCAATCTTGATGTTTTCTATTGTCTTGTCAGTGTCTTGTTCAGTGGTGGTCGGGTTTCATCCTTCCTTACCTTGGCCGTGTCTCTGAGCACTGAACATCTTGTACTTCTGGGCTGGGCACTCCAGGGATGTTGCAATTTTGGAATGTGACAGCTCTGGAGGATAATGGCTTCCTGGTCGCTCCATGTTTGATTTTTCTCAAATTTTTGGCAGTTAATGTACGTCTTTTTTTCTCAACATGTTTTTTGTGACCCTGTTGTCTATTTCAAAACTTTTCATAATTCTGTAATCAGCCTCCAAAATATTAGTAATTTCAAGAGTGCTGCTTCCCTCTGTAAGATAATTCACTATTTTTGACTTTTCAGAGTAAGTTAAATATTTTTTTGTCTCATTTTGTCTGTGAGAAACAAGTTGCCTAATAATTCAGCACACCTTGATAAAGGAAGTTGTATCCTTAGGCTTCACAGTTTCTCATTACACAAATACACATCACCTGATCTGCTTCATCCGATAAGCATCCAAGTTTATAGAGCTTGGAGTTGGAACAGCTGCATAAAAATGATAATATGGTCAAAATACTCACTTGACTAAAAATTGCACACCATTTAATGCACATGTGAAAATGTGTTGTAACTAGTGATGATGGAACCCGAACTGGAAAATTTGGGTGCCTTTCGGGTACCGAACCCTGAACATGGACCTTTTACTGTATGTCAGTTTTCCTGTTCAGGTTCCCCAGTCTAATAAAGCTTGCTGAAATGCTGCAGCACAGCCAATCAACATGGTTTTAGACTGTAGGCACTTCTGGAGCCATCTAAAAATTAGCATGATTGTGATAGGCTGGGGCAGTACGTGCCTGTATAAAGGCCGTATGTCACGCTGGGTGCGGGATAAGCTAGGTGCACAACAATGGGAAATGGACAGGGGAGCCCAAACACTAGGAAAGGGGGGGTGGAGACCCCTAGGTAGATCTGACAACACCCTGTCTGCACTTACGTCCTTAAATAGATTCTGCACTTATCACTGAGCAGGAACCTAATCCCTTACTGCCCTAGCGACAGGCCCTGGATATTGAGGGGACAGGGTAAGCACTAGTCAGACCCCACTACAACTAAAGACAAAGCAGGAAGACAAATGAGGGAATACACTTAGCTTGAGACAACACAAGAGAGCTCACGTCAGCAATCCTCCAAGTGGCTCCAAAAAGAAACTAGTCGACTTCTAGCACTTCCAACAGACAGAGGTAAATAAAGCTATCATCGGCCCCTTGCTGAAGTGACTAAAGGTATTTAAGCTTCCATCCAGGGTGTATTAATCAGCAGTAGATGGTGGCGATCACCACTAGGTCCTAGAAGGAGAAGGATATCACTCCACAGCAGAGATGCAAGATACAGAATGTGCCTGCAGAGCAGTGACCTTCTACAGCCAGATCCAGAATGACTGTCTGTCACACCTGACACACCCATGACACCGTATCACAAGTCCTGTCACTATTATGCTCTCATTAGTGTAGAGATAGGATGCAATTGGAGTGAGGGACAGATTCTGACTGTGCACCCTGCAAAAAAACGCTGTGTGTACTCTGCAATCTAGATCTGTACTTTTACTGTGCTAGTACTGTGATAAAAGCCGCTGTGTGTACTCTGCTAACCCATCTGTGAGAGTACTGTACTAAAATCCACTGTGTGTATTCTGCATTCCCTGCCTGTGGCAGTACTGTCCTTGAAGCCACTGGGTGTACTCTGCACCATTTGCCTATGGGAGTACTGTCCTTGAAACCGCTGTGTGTACTCTGCACCCCCCACTTGCGGGAGTACTGTTCTTTAAGTTCTAGTTGCCATATCCAGGCCAACATTTTTTTTTTCTGGACTGGAGTCTGTTTTTTTGCTAGTCTATTAAATAAATAATTGACATCAGTTATCTAGTTGCCATTTCTAGGCCCAAAAAATAATTTTTCTGGACTGGTGTGTGTTTTTTCTAGTCTGTGAAATAAATAATTGGCATCAGTTGTCTAGTTGCCATTTCTAGGCCCAAAAACTATTTTTCTGGACTGGTGTCTGTTTTTTACTAGGCTTTGAAATAAATAATTAGTGTCAGCAATTTAGTTGCAGTAATGGGAGTGGTGGAACCACTGTATAGTGGTCCGAGGAGAGCATGGAGGGGCGTAACTAGGTGAGCACCTGACTGTTCGCGAGAGCCCCTGATGGTGGGGTTAGGCTTATCTAGCGATGGATGCCAGGTGCTACTCCAGGAAAGACCACGGACGCACAGCAGCTGAACCCAAGGGACAAGTAGCTGGAACGGCTCGGTAGGAGAGTACAGCTGATAAAGGCAGGCACGGCAACAACACAGGTACCACAGATGTTGATGGCTGGTGTACAGATGGGCAGTGGCAGGTGTGGACTGGCCCAACTGATGTACAGATTGGCATGGCAGGTGCAGGCAGGTCCAGCTGTGTAGTAAGAGTTATTTTTAATGGTTTCAACACTTCAATTAATCATACTAATTGTTAATATGGTTTCAATCATTTATATACATATATATATCCTTTTATATATATATATATTATAATATATATATATATCCTTTCAAGGAGTTCGCAGAAGGTCATTGAAACTTTAATTACTTAACCAGGTGGTCAACTGTCCAGGGATTACAATCTTGACACTTATCTTCTAACAAAGGAATGTAAATGAACCATGTATTTATTACTGGTAAATGACTAGCTATTTGTTATTATCTAAACAATGGCCAGAGATGTTATCCTGCTCATTATATATTTAGATAGAGGCTGTTTAAAGGGTATGCCACACTAAGCGAGATCGCTAGCGAGATCGCTACTGCGTCACCATTTATGACGCAGTAGCGATCTCATTAGCGACTTAGCTGTTAAGATTCCAAACACAACTCATCAGCGATCTGTGATTCCAAACACATCTCATCAACGATCTGTATAACGACCTCTGCGGTCGTTGGGAAAACCTAGTCCCACCTGCGACGCTGGTAACGTCGTTCATAAAGGGTGTCACACTCAGCGATTCAGGCTCACCAGCGGGACACCAACGACCAAAAAACAGCTCAGAACGTTCATTAGCGATCAACGACATCTCAGCAGGGGCCACATCGCTGCTACATGTCACACACAGTTAAGTCGCTAACGAGATCGCTACTGTGTCATAAATGGTGATGCAGTAGTGATCTCGTTAGCGATCTCGCTTGCGATCTCGCTTAGTGTGGCATACCCTTAAGTCTCCAGTACACATACCTTGGGACGTCAAAGCCTTTAGAGAAGTTTTAATGTACAGTTTAACATATAAAAAGATGACTGAATTTTGGGAGAGATAGTTACAGACAGATACAGCAGAGATTGGAGATGTGACATACAGAGATTCCGAGGGAGAGAGAGTGAAGGACACAGAGGCTCATGGACTTTTACCTTAATAATGCAATGTATGAAAATGCTTGTTTTTTGATGCACATGTATTTATTTTACTTTATTGTTTAATCTTATCATTTATTAAGTAAATTCAATTTAGCGTACTCAATTCTCGCGTGAGCATTTCTTATTCATTACAATCTCTTGAATCCATTACAAAGCAAAGTGGTATTGTTTTGAATAAAAATAATAAAAATAATAATAATCTTTATTTATATAGCGCCATGATATTCCGCAGCGCTTTACAGTTTAAAATGTTTGCAAAATTGAATAAGTTTGTTAAGAATAGGAGAGCAGCAGTGTCAGATCCTTGCCAGAATGGGTGTTATCAGGAACGTGGACCCCAATGGCACAGGAATGTAACAAGTATATGGAGGGACAGTGCTTACCAAATTGCCAGGATGTGGCTGCCAAATTTGATCTCTCAGGCTGTGGTTCCACGGTCCGGAACCACAGTGCATTTGACAGAGCGGAAATTCCGCTCCGTCCTAAGCCCCGCCCCCTTTTTGACGCGCGGTCAATCCGGATGTGTTCAGGACACCTCCGGAACACATCCGGAAAGAACGCAGGGCTGTATAGCCCTGTGTTAAATTCCGTTGCGGCGACGCAGCATCGCCGCAATACCTAGGACATGCTGCAGTCTGAAAAGACGCGCCCGCATGTCCGGAAACGCAGGTCTTCCGCCTGCGTGTTGTTACGCATAGTGGAGACGGGATTTCTTGAAATCCTGAAATCCCCTCCACTATGCTGTAACATCTGGACGCTGCGTGTTTGGCGCTGCGCCAACGCACAGCGCCAAACACGCAGCATTTCCTGAAGGAATCCTGATCATGGAAACTCACCCTCAAAGTATGATGCAAAGTAAAAGAAAGCTACTGCAGCCATTGGATGGGTCTGTGTTCAGGCACTCCAAAGTTTGCAGGAGGAGATTGATAACTTGCGTTTAAAGCTGCATACAGCTATAGAGCAAAGGATTAGCTTGCAATCATCCTTGAGAGACCAAATGAAACAGCATGACAATTTGCAAAGTAATTCTGAAGTATATGTCGTAAAAAATATGAATACATGTAGACGCAGGAGAAGGCAGCAGCCTGTATCAGACTCTCTTACAAGACGGGTCAGGACCATGATCACTTGTGAATAGGGTTGAGCATTCCGATACTGCAAATATCGGGTATCGGCCGATATTGGCTGTATCGGAATTCCGATTCCGAGTTCCGATATTTTCGTCATATCGGATACCGGAATCGGGATTGTCACTGTCACTGTCAGTGTCCGTCGGTCGGGTCTGTCAGGAGTCAGCGGCACTTACCTGGCAGAAGATCTCCGGCGGTCACGGCCTGGACTGCTTCATGGCCGCAATCTTCTTTCCCGGCGGTCACATGCAGTTTCTCGCGATAACTGCAGTGACTGCTGGGTAATCCCGGCCGTTAAAGCAGTCAGTCCGATGACGTCACCGCCGGGGAAGCAGGTAATCAGCTGTGCTGCGTCGCGATGACAGGCTCTGCCTGTCATTGCGATGTAGTGTGTGACCCGCACCACAATTGTGGGTTTCCAGGGATATGGGGTACTCGGAGCCGAGCCTGTAGATTTCTATAGGGAATGTCACTGGTAGCGTGACTCGGTCCGTGTCCCTGGCGGTCAGGCGTTTAAAGGGGGATTTATTTACAGGGGATTAGTAGATAACAGTTCGTGACGCCACCTGTAGTTGTTGATCACTGAGACCAGCGCTGCAGTAGATCTCTGAGGGATGTTGTGGCAGCTAGATGACGGGTCCCCCACAGGTGGGACTGGTCCCTCAAAGTCTATGGTATTAATGATGTAGGGTGCAGATAAATGAATCAGTCTCACACCATCCAGCGTCTTTCCATACCTTTTACTTTCAGTTGTTTAGGCAGGTCCCAGGGAGGCTGGTCGGATGGAGAATGTGCTTCGAGATAACAGCTGAACAGGTTAGAGGCTCCTTTACTTCCAATATGATGAGTCCAACTAGCATAGAGCTAAGTTAACTCCGAATACTCCAGCTAACTCCATAGCTGTACTGCCCGGTCAGCATTGTGGTCGGAGCCTTCCAGTGATGGAACTAGGTTCTTGTATGCTTGGCCTAGCTCGAAGTCCCTATTCACCTGACCCCTGTTACGTACCGACACCCAAGGGCTGCTTTCTGCGACCTAAGGTCCAGTAAGACTCTGGTTTTCCTGTCACTACGCCTGAAGCTGTAGCGACACTTCGGTCCCCAGTGACCGGTAAACAGTGCAGGTATCCTATACCTAAGGCACTTCTCTGTTTCTTCCACTGCGCCCTTCGCCCTGTTCGCGCTTTAACATAAGCACTCCACACTTCCTAAGGTAGTACAAGCCAATCCTTTCTTACTTCTTCCTTGGAGCTCGCTGACAGAATCTCAGTATTCTCCTAGTTCAGGAGCACGTCGACTGACTTCACTGTCCTTAGGACAGGCGACTGAAGTTTCTGTTGCTAAATCTCCTTTCTTCCTCAATTGTCTCTGTCTTCTGGTTAGGCACAGCTCTGACTAGGCTAAGGTGAACTGGCTCACCCTTACTAGCCTCCACTTTAAGAACTGCTGACAGGTTCTGGCTGAACTTCTTCCTCCCTCAAAGTCCAGGCTAGACTGACCGACTCCTCTGTCGAAGACAGGAAACTGACTGACTGACTTCTGCACGTCACCAGCTTATACACCCTATGGGTGTGTCTAAAGTGTGTGATGGAGTGAATGGATATCGAGCATTAAACTGTTACCTCTCCGCACATCCTCCAGGGTACTGTGTGCTTTAGACACCAGGGCTACACAGTAGCAGAGCTGGATCGTCGTGGGACTGTCGTTATGGACTGCGTCGGACAGGTGGTATACTGTTGGTTTGTTTTTTTTCTTTTTTTACAGGAGATCGATGGGTCGCAGGAATGAGAGTATAATAAAATTAATGAAAACTGTGTTGTCTCTTTTATTTCATTAAAAGACTTTTTTCTTGCTTTGTCTTTTTTTTAAAACATTTAAAAACTTTGGGATTAATAATGGATCGGTGTCTTATTGACACCTCTCCATTATTAACCGGGCTTATTGTCACCGTGCAATCAACGGTGACATTAACCCCTTATTACCCCGCTTGCCACCGCTACAGGGCAAGTGGGAAGAGCCGGGTAAAGTGCCACAATTGGCACATCTTTTGATGCGCCAAATGTGGGGTGCTGTAGCTGGTATTATCAGGCTGTTGAGGCCAAAATCCATGGCCTTGACAGTCTTTTAATACCAGGCCGCAGCAGTCTGCATTTTACTTGGCTGGTTAACAAAAATAGGGGGGATCCCACGCCGTTTTTTTTTCGAGGGGATCCCCTATTTTTGTTAACCAGCCAAGCTAAGCAGACTGCTGTGGCCTGGTATTATCAGGCTGGCAAGGTCCATGGATATTGGATCCTTACCAGCCTGAAAAACCAGGCCTCAGCGGTCTGCTTCATCTGGCTGGTTAACAAAAAATAGGGGGGACCCCACGCCAATTTTTTTTGTGGGGATCCCCTATTTTTGTTAATCAGCCAAGATATGCAGACTGCTGTGGCCTGGTATTATCAGGCTGGCAAGGTCCATGGATCTTGGCTCTTAACAGCCTGAAATCCAGGCCTCAGCGGTCTGCTTCATCTGGCTGGTTAACAAAAATAGGGGGGACCCACGCCAATTTTTTTCGAGGGGATCCCCTATTTTTGTTAATCAGCCAAGATATGCAGACTGCTGTGGCCTGGTATTATCAGGCTGGCAAGGTCCAGGATCTTGGCTCCTTAACAGCCTGAAAATCCAGGCCTCAGCGGTCTGCTTCATCTGGTGGTTACAAAAATAGGGGGGACCCACGCCAATTTTTTTGAGGGAATCCCCTATTTTTGTTATCAGCCAAGATATGCAGACTGCTGTGGCCTGGTATTATCAGGTGGCAAGGTCCATGGATCTTGGCTCCTTAACAGCCTGAAAAATCCAGGCCTCAGCGGTCTGCTTCATCTGGTGGTTAACAAAAATAGGGGGGACCCCACGCCATTTTTTTTTCGAAGGGAACCCCTATTTTTGTTAATCAGTTCCCTTGACGTCACTGATTGTGTCCCTGCTGACCTGAAGTGAAGTGGAAAGCAATCAATTAAGCTTTCCACTTAAGGGCCGTCTCACTAGCGATATCGCTACCGAGATCGCTGCTGAGTCACTAGTTTGTGACGCAGCAGCGAGCTCACCAGCGATATCGCTGTGTGTGAATTCAGCGAAATCAGCCCCCTGCCGGTATCCGTGATGTCGCTGAAATGTCAGGACCTTTTTTTGATCGCGGTTTCCGTGACAGGCACACATCGCTGCGTGTGACAGGCGGGAGACCAGCGATCCGCTGGTAACCAAGGTAACAGCGGGTTTCAGGCGCGGGCTGTGCCTAAGAAACCCGCTGTGTACCTTTGCATACCAAGGCCTGATGCAGGAGTGGATCCAAGGTACACAGCGGGTTTCCAAGCGCTGCGCGGTGCCTGGAAACCTCTGTGTACCTTGGTTACCAGCGGATCGCTGGTCTCCCGCCTGTCACACGCAGCGATGCGTGCCTGTCAGAGGGAAACCAGCGATCAAAAAAAAAGGTCCTGACATTTCTGCGACGATCAGCGATACCCGGCAGGGGGGCTGATCGTCGCTGAATGTACACACAGCGATATCGCTGGTTGAGCTCGCTGCTGGTCACAAAACTAGTGATCAGCAGCGATCTCGGTAGCGATATCGCTATGTTGAGAGGGCCCTTAAGCGATGTTACCCGCAGTGTCGCTGTCCCAGAACGCTGCCTGAGCTGCTGTTTGGCAGCTCAGCAGCGATCATGTAGCGATACACCAGCGATCCTGACAATGCATATCGTTGTCGGATCGCTGGTGTATCGTTATGTGACACCCAGCCTTAACTCGCCTGTCAGCCAGGAGAGGAACTCATTCATTTGGGGGTTTACTGTGAGGGCAGCGCATTAGCTGCGGTCCCTGCAGTAAACATTAACCTTTCTGAAGGTTTCCCCCGTGGGCCCTGACTGTGATGGGTGGGAAAGAAAATTTTGCTTTTTTTTTTTATTTTATTGGGGGAAAGGGGGTTTTTTTGCGTAAAAAAAAAGATGGTCAAAAACTTGGTTTTATTTCTTTAAAAATTTTTTTTTTTAAATTTTAAAGTGGTGTGTTTTTTTTTTTTTTTCATGCAAATGGTTTAAAATAATTGATAGTTGTCTAATTGCAGCTTCTTTTATTAACCTGGCTTAACCCCCTTTTTTCCCTAGCAAGGTGGCTTTAACCCATATTCCCCTTTCCCCCAACCCCACAGGGCGGGGGGGAAAATAGACGGGCAAAGTGCCAAAAAAGGGCAAATCAAATTTAAATGTTTTTTTTTCCGGGGTTTTTTTGGGGGGCGATTTAGCCCCCGGGGGGGGGCCCAAAAAAATAATGTCCCTCCCCGGGGGCATTTTTACCCCCCCCCACCCCGGGCTTTGTTTTTTGGGGTTGCAAAATAGGGCGGGAGCCCCCGCATTTTTTTTCAGCAATTTTTTTACCTATATTTTATATATAAATCTTTTAATTTGTGACAAAATTTTATATTATATTTTTATTTGTAGTTCATACACTTCTAATAGTTAAACCCCCAAATTTTAATTCCCCGGGTTTTGTGGGAAAAGGAACCGAAGAAAAATTGGGGGTAGGTTTTAAACCCCCCTTTGCATTTTTAAAAAAAAACTTTGGGGCAAAAATTTAAATTTAAGGGGTTTTTTTAAAATTTTTTTTCCCCTTTTTTTTAAAAAATTTACCCTTTAAAATTTTAAAGGGGGTTTTTTTTTTTCAAAATAAATGAAAAATTTTTTGGGGAAATTTGTACAAAAGGGGGTTTTTTAAAGGGGAACCCCTTTTAACCCGTGTACATTGGGGGGAATTTTTTCCTTTTTAAATTTTGTCAATGCACCCTTTTACCGTTTGGGTGAAACCCCCAATTTAAAAAATTTAAAAAGGTTTTAAAAATCTGAAAAAAGTCCGGGTTTTTACTTCTAAAAACCTTTTCTTTGAAAAAGGGGGGTTTTTTCCCCGGGGGATATGTAAAAAAAAAGAAGCAAAAAGGGAAAAAAAGTAAAAAATAAACAAATTTTTTATTTTTTGTCATTTAATGACTTAAAAAAATTTTTAGCTTTACTATGTTAAAGGTTTTCAATTTTTTTAAAACAAAAAATTAAATGATCATTGTTTAAATTTTTCCAGAATTTTGTTTTTTTATATATTTTAAAAAAACATTAATTGGTTTTTTCAAAATTTTGGGGTTTTTAAAGGGTTTTTTTTAAAAAAAAAAAATTTTTTTTCCCCCGGGTTTTTTTTCCCCCAACAAAAAAAAGGGGGGCAAAAAAAAAAGGGAGGGTTTCATTTTTTTTTGCCCCCCGGGAAAATTCCCCCAAAAAGAAAAGGGGGGGAACTTTAAATTTGATGGCCCCTGGGGCCCCGGCCCATTTTCCCCTTTTTCGGGGGTGGGTTTTTAAAAACCCCTTTTTTAAATTTTTAAAAAGGGGCCCCTTTGGCGGGGTTTAAAATTTGATAGCTGTCAATTAGAAAAAAAAAAAATTTTTTAAACTATTGAAGAAAAAAAAAAACACACAAATTTAAAAAATAAAAAATTTTTTTAAAGAAATAAAAACACATTTTTTTTACCATTTTTTTTTTTAACTTAATCCGTGGGAACATTGATTCCTTAAAATTTAAAAAAAAAAAAATAAAACAAAAAATTTTTTTAACCCCCTTTCCCGGGTTTGTCACCCCCCCCCCCTTTAAACCCCTTTACAAAAGGGTTTTAAAAAACTTTAGCCAAAAACAAAGGGAAGTAATCCTGCTCTCGCTCAAAACTCATGAATGAATAAGTTCCCCCTTTTCACCCGGGGGGGGGGTTTTTTTTCATGAATGAAGCTTAATTGATTGTTCCCTTTCCCCTTTTTTTTGGGACTAAGGGTTAAAAATTTGGGGGTTAAAAAAAAAATTTAAACTCCTTCATTTTAATCTATTCCCCTATTTTGTGGGGGGGGGAAAAAATTTTTTATTCAGGGGGAAAACAGGTTGAGACAGCATTATTTTTTTCTGCGCCGTAACCGTTAACCCTTTCTTTTGGTTACAGCGTGGGCCTGATGTAATCGGATGGGAAGATAATTTTGTTTTTTTTTTTTAAATTTTTTTTACGGAAAGGTTTTTGCAGGGAAAAAAAAAATTTGGGGGAAAAGGGGTATTATTTTTAAATTTAAAAATTTTTTTTTTTTAAAATGTGTGGGGTTTTATTTTTCTTTCATACAAAATTTTAAAAATTGTTTTTTGCTAATTGGGCAACTACAATTATTAACCCCCTTTTAAAAGGGGCCCTTTTAATTGAGGGGGTTTTAACCCCCCTTTTTAACCCCCCCGCCCCCCCTACAGGGCAAAAGGGTTGAGGGCAAGTGCCGAAAGGGGGAATTTAAAAATTTTTGATTTTCCCTTTTGGGGTGTCTGGGGAAAATTTAGTAGCCAGGGGGGGCACAAAAAAAAAAGACCCCCCCCAGGGTATTTTTATTGCCCCCCCCGTTGCTTTGTCCCTTTGGGGAGGGAAAAACAGCGGGAGGGCCCCAAATTTTTTTTTTTTGAATTTTCCCCCTTTAAATTTTAAACCTTTCATGTCTGAAAAATTTTTTACAAAAACTCAGTAATTGTATGTTTCAAACATATATAAAAAAAATAAATTACTGGTTAAAAGTGTGGAAACAATTTTTTTATTTTATTCGGTTTTGTGATTTTTTTTAAGCCGGCAATTGAAATTTTTTCCAAACTTTTGTGAAGTGTAAAAATTTAAATAATGTTTATTTATATTTAAATGACATAATATATATTATATATTTTAATATTTTTGTGTTATGTGTAATATTTTTTTCTTTTGGGATTTAAATATATTCTTTTGG
>JARQOD010000003.1:168584995-168618488 GCA_033576555.1 Oophaga sylvatica
TTCCAGCATTGGTAAAAAAATAAAATGAAAAAAATTTCAAAAATTAACAACATTTCTTTTAAAGGCCCTGGTCAAACTAGCGCTAAAACCTTATAATAAAAAATAATACACCACAGCTATAATATATAATATATATTTTTAGTCATATATATTATTTTTTTTTTTTAGCAAAAAAAAACAAAACAATAAAAGAATAAAAATACTAATAAAAAAAACAAATTAATTACTCCCCCCCCTTTGGAGGCCAGCCACAAAGACCTCGTGGTCTACCATTGCTGCCATCAGCTGCCTGTGTGATGCCAACAGGTCCTGGGCAGTGGGGATTTCTGTGGAGGTAAAGGTAACAGTTAACCAGGGAATTCTGTTGCGACTTTAACATGTACATGTTACATGTTTGCTGTTTAACACTTACGGTTTTCGGCCGACTGCGGTTCCCCTGCTGAGCCGCTTACCGCCCACCCAGAACCTGTGGCACCACCGGCTAGGGAAACACAGAAAAATATATATATCACAACAGCCATTACACATTTTAAGACCTAACAAAGTTGTCAAACTTGTCAGAAGCTTATGTGCATAAATTACCTGAAGGCAAGCCTGCATACATGTCACGGAGTGACGCTGGAGAGAAGCCATACTCTAGGGACGGGCTAGATGACCCCGAAACTGGAGGGGGGGTAGCTGCTGGTGATGGGGTAGCTGGGGATGGTGCTGCCCATGGTGATAGCGCTGCGGGGGACGGTGGTGCAGCTGCAGCTGGTGAAGGTGGTGCTGCAAATAAAAAATACAATTCAGTCAAATAATCCTTCTACTAACCCCGTCACTGCTGTACTCCCATCACTGCTGGTACTCCCGTCACTGCCAGTACTTCCGTCAATGCCTGTAACCCCCTCACTACTGGTACTCCCATCACTGCCGGTACTCCCGTCACAGCCAGTACTTCCGTCAATGCCTGTAACCCCCTCACTATTGGTACTCCCATCGCTGCCGGTACTCCCGTCACTGATGGTACTCCCGTCACTGCGGGTGCATTGATATAGGTAGATAACCCACAAAACATAACCTCTCCAGATACCCTCATCAATACTTACTCAGATGCCTGCGGAACTGGGCCCGGATGCTGGCGACCCTCTCGCTGGACCGGTATCGAAGGTCGGCCAGCTTTTCGGATCTGGGTTGGGGTCCGCTCCACCCCGAAGTGTCTCGCCAGGCCCCTCCGGATTTTCAGCAGGACTACCTTCTTGTGGCGCATAGGATGCGCCACAGGTAGCCTGCATGCATAGTCCCACTTGTCGGACTTTTTGATGAGGCAACGCACCTCTGCGGCACCCCACGGGGCACAACGCTGTCTCGCCGCCATTTTCTCAAACAACGCCGCATGAACGATGCCAGCGTCATGACGGCACAGCGTACGTGCGGTCGCACTTGCGACGCGAGACGCTATTGCGATCGCAAAGTGACCGGTAGCAGCCATGCGCCCCAGCCACGCACAGATATGAGACGCTGTTGCGATCGCAAGATGATGGTTCCCATCTACGCGCCCCTGCCTATCAAGGCATGAGCAAGGACGATGCGATTAACTGGCCTACTTGGCAGCATCAGATCTAGTGGGCTACTGACCGCTTACTTTTTTACCATGTTTACAAAAGTTTTCATTCATTGTAATTACTTCTGTAATAAAGTTTCATTTTATGAACCGTCACTTTGCGATCGCAATGGCGTCTCATGTCTGTGCGTAGCTGGGGCACCATGCTGAGAATCATCACTTTGCAATCGCAGTGGCGTCTCATGTCTGTGCTTGGGAGGGGCACCATGCTGTTAACCGTCACTTTGCAATCGCAGTGGCGTCTCATGTCTGTGCATAGCAGGGGCACCATGCTGAGAATTGTCACTTTGCGATCGCAGTGGCGTCTCATGTCTGTGCGTGGGAGGGGCACTATGCTGATAACCGTCACTTTGCGATCGCAGTGGCGTCTCATGTCTGTGCGTAGCTGGGGCACCATGCTGAGAATCGTCACTTTGCGATCGCAGTGGCGTCTCATGTCTGTGCGTAGCTGGGGCACCATGCTGATAACCGTCACTTTGCGATCGCAGTGGCGTCTCATGTCTGTGCGTAGCAGGGGCACCATGCTGAGAATCGTCACTTTGCGATCGCAGTGGCGTCTCATGTCTGTGCGTGGGAGGGGCACTATGCTGATAACCGTCACTTTGCAATCGCAGTGGCGTCTCATGTCTGTGCGTAGCTGGGGCACCATGCTGAGAATCGTCACTTTGCGATCGCAGTGGCGTCTCGTGTTTGTGCGTAGCTGGGGCACCATGCTGATAACCGTCACTTTGCGATCGCAATGGCGTCTCATGTCTGTGCGTAGCAGGGGCACCATGCTGATAACCATCACTTTGCGATCGCAGTGGCGTCTCATGTCTGTGCGTGGGAGGGGCACCATGCTGAGAATCGTCACTTTGCAATCGCAGTGGCGTCTTGCGTCGGATTCGAGCACGCAAGTGCGACACAAAGGGTTCCCTGGTTAATTTTTACCTTTACCTCCAAAGAATTTTTTTTTTATCACTATTTTTATTCTTTTATTGATTTTTTTTTTTTTGGCTAAAAAAAAAAAATATATATATATATATATATATATATATATATATGACTAAAAATATATATTATATATTTTAAGTTTATATACGCAGCTGTGGTGTATTATTTGTTATTATTTTTTATTATAAAGTTTTAGCGCTAGTGTGAACATGGGTCTTTAAAAGAAATGTTAATTTTTTAAATTTTTTTCATTTTATTTTTTTTAACAATGCTGGAACTCCTATGACTGCTGGTACTCCCATGACCCCGTGTGTGACAAGTAGATACAAGTAGATGGAATAAAAATACAACATTTCAGTTGTCAACAATATTGTTGACATCATTAACAAACATAAGAATAAAAGACCACAATTCAGTAGATAAATAAGATTTTTATTTAAAAAATTTAACATTGTAAAAAAAAATATAGACAACAAAAAACTTTAGAAAATATTTTAAAAACTACAGCTGCTGGTAACATGTCTCGTTGCCATCCCCATTACTCCCCTCCCCACATCTCACCCATCATTAGCACTTCTCCCATATTGGTCAAATAATTGAAAGAACACGAAGGCATTTTTAAAATAAAAATTTTTTTATTAAAAGAAAGTTAAAAAAAGGCAAAACTAAAACATTCTCAAAAGCAAACTATATCTGCTGCTGCCAACTCACTGCACCAGGCCCGTTAAAGTATTGGCAGTACTTGTCTCGGCAGGCCTTCGCATCGTCCTTGCTTCTGCCTTGATTGACAGGTTGAAGGCCTGCAATAGCGGGATCATTGTCACGCCATTCTCCAAGCACCACGTCACCATTGTTGTCCGAGTCCATGAAGCCTGGCGGACTGTAAGTACCAGCATCGCGTTTTCTTAGAAAATTGTGCAGCACACAACAGGCCAACACCACAGAGTCTATGGATTCCAGCTTCATGTTGATTGGAGTGTGAAAAACCCTGAAGCGGTTGGCCATTATGCCGAAGGCATTCTCAACAACGCGCCGTGCCCTAGACAGTCTGTAGTTAAAAATACGCCTTTCCCCTGTCAAAGTCTTTTGTGGGTATGTTTTCACAAGATGCGCATGAAGGGGGAAGGCTTCATTGCCACAAAAACAAAGTTTAGGTTGGCGGTGGTGTCCATGTTGGTTGGCAAGTGCAAGTTTATTATTAAACAACCGTTCACCAAAATTAGTGTGCTCCAAAACGCCACCGTCAGAAACCCTTCCGTTCATGCCAACATCAACGTTTATAAATTCATAATTGGCATTAACAAGGGCCATGAGGATCATGCTGAAGTAGCCCTTGTAGTTATGAAAAAAGGATCCGCTGTTGGCTGGTTGCGTGATCCGCACATGTTTGCCATCCAAGGCACCACCACAGTTTGGGAACTGCCAAATCCTTTCAAAATCAGAGGCAATTATTTGCCATTCCGCCACTGATTTTGGAAAAGGCATGTAGCTCCGTAAACTGCAGACGATGGCATTGCATGTCTCTGGAATTAATACGCTAAGGAGCGATCGAGAAACAGCAGCAGAAAATTGCAAGTCTTTCATTGAACGTCCGGTTGCCAGAAATCGCAGCATTACTGCCAAACGTTCCTCTGCTGAAACAGCTGCACGCATCCGTGTATCCTGCCATTCAATGAGTGGCATCACACCTTCCAGTAGGAGCTTGAATGAATCCTCCGACATCCGTAGATAATTTCGGAAATCCTGCGGATTCTTCTCCCGCAACTCCCTCACTAGATGCATGTGGGTGAATTTGGACCTCTGCTCTAGCCATTCTCTGGTCCACATGCGACGCTTTCGTTTGGAGCGCCTCTCTTCCACCCGCGCCTCTTCTTGTCGATCTCCCTCCCATCAGTAATGCAGCTGCGACAATCACACGCTCCGCAGTGGTCAGGTTCATTATGTGCAACCTGTCCGGTAAAGAAGAGAAAAGTTAATTATTATTACTAAAGTGTTTAAAAAAAATAAAATAAAGAATAAAAAATAAAAAAAAGGTAATTGTTTATTGTTAATATTTCAGTTAACATTGAAAAAACAGTTTACAAAAGCCTAAAATGGTGGGGGTGGGCGCGGCTGTCAAAATATTGCTAGGTTATCCAATGTTATGGAGGATCAAATCTAACCAAAAAAAAATTACTTCAAAAAGCAACAAAGTTCTTAAAATTGCAGTGGTGGGCGCAGAAAAATAAAAAATAATCACGGCAACATGTCTGTATAAATATTGGAGGTATTCAGACAAAAATAAAAGGTGTAACCAAAAAACGCATCACACAACATCACAAACAATATGTACCTTGCAAGTGAAATCCAAATATCCAGAAGATCCAAATGGCAAAGATGTAGCGCTGTAGCGACTCTGACAGGATCGCATAACCCACACACGATACTATCCTCGGAACAACGCACAAAGGACACTGTAGCGACTCTGACAGGATCGCAAAACCCCCACACACGACACTATCCTCGCAACAACGCACAAAGGACAGAACGTTGGAGTCATCCACAAAGCGCTCTGGAACAATGGATGGGGGCGCAGTTACGTTTTCATTTATTGCTGAGGTGATGTTGTGGCCACCAATCGGAGCTGAAGGGCGTTACTAAAGAAAACCTAGTCCCGCCTGCGTCACTGACATATGAGTCGTCAACGAGGTCGCACATCGTTCACAAAAGGTGTCAAACACAGCGATTCAGGCTCACCAGCGGGACGCCAACGATCAAAATACGGCCCAAACCGTTCGTGCACGATCAGCGACATCACAGCGGGGGCCACATCGCTGCTACATGTCACACACAGCGAAGTCGCTGACGATGTAGCTGCTGCGTCATAAAATCGCTGTCGCTTGCGCGATCTCGCTAGCGATCTCGCTTAGTGTGACATACTCTTTAAACAGCCTTTATCTAAATATATAATTGGCAGGTTAACATCTCTGGCCTTTGTTTAGATAATAACAAATAGCCAGTATTTACTAATAATAAATATATTGGTTCATTTACATTCCTTTGTTAGAAGATAAGTGTCAAGATTCTAATCCCTGGACAGTTGATCATCTGGTTGGGTCATTAAAGTTACAATGACCTTCTGCAAACTCCTTGAAAGTAAGGATATATATATATAACTGATTGAAACCATATCAATAATTAGTATTGATTAATTGAAGTGTTGAAACCATTAAAAATAACTCTTGCTACATTCCACCACTGGTTTCAACCACTTTAATTAATTAACCTGCCACTAGAGATGAGCGACTTTGCCTCCGGGAGGGTCGAGTCGGGTCGAACGAAATCGGCCGACTATCGGAAAAAGTCGGTGTTCCGACTAAAACTCGACCCGACCCAATGCAAGTCAATGGAGAACAAAAGTCAGCAGTGAGTGGAGGACAGTAAACACACCTACAGTGCCCATTTCAATGCCAACTAAATCAATTCTTATTACTTAAGCTTGCAACCTTAATTTACTTTATAATAATAGTAACGCATTGAAAACTGGGGGTTATTTGGCTAAAGTTGTGGGGGGAGGCAGGGCTGGCTCCAGGTTTTCGTGTGCCCCGGGCGAAAGAGTCTGCCCTCAAACTGCCTGCCCGTGTATCCTCTCACAAATGCATTACAGCCTGCCTCTGTTCGCACAGCCTCTCAACAATGTGCATGGTGGAGTTCCACCTTGTTGCAACATCTATGATTAGGCGGTGCTTGGGGAGGTGGAGCGATTGCTGCAGCCTCTGCATACGACTGGAGTCTACGGGCGAGCGACGGATGTGCGAGCACAGTCTTCACACCTTATGGAGCAGGGCAGGTAACTCCGGATAATTATTTATGAAGCACTGCACCACCAGGTTCAAGGTGTGAGCCAGGCAAGGTATGTGTATAGTTTTGCCAGGGGTATGGTCGCCACAAAATTATGGCCGTTATCACTGACTACCTTGCCTGGCTCAAGATGTAGACTGCACAGCCATGACTCAGTTTCTCGCTGCAAGTAGTCGGCCAGTACCTCCGCGATGTGTCTGTTGTCGCCCAAAGACATCATCTTTAAAACAGCCTGCTGATGCTTACCACTAGCTGTTCGATAGTGTGACACCTCGTGTGCAACACTGGCAGCTGCGGATGGAGTGCTCGTGCAACTGCGCTCTGTCGACGAGCTTTAGCTTCTGGAGGAGGAGGAGGGTCGAATGACTACAGCCAACTGTTGCCTATACTGTGGGCTAGGCAGCACTGTCCCACCACCGCTGTCCCCTGTGGACCCTGCATCCACCACATTAACCCAGTGCACAGTGATGGACACGTAACAGCCCTGGCCATGCCTACTGGCCCATGCATCTGTTGTGAGGTGCACCTTTCCACTCACTGATTGTTTGAATGCATGGACAATGCGATCTTTCACATGCAGGTGGAGGGCAGGGATGGCTTTTCTAGCAAAGAAGTGCCGACTGGGTAGGTCATAGCATGGGACAGCGTAGGCCATGAGCTCTCGGAACGCTGCGCTTTCAACCAAACGGAAGGGCATCATTTCTAATGAGATCAGTTTGGCAATGTAGGCGTTCAAAGCCAATGTACTCGGATGAGAGGATGAGTACTTTCTTGTCCTACTCAGAGTCTCTGCTATGGTGAGCTGGACCTGAGAGCTGCATATGGTGGAACTAGCGGTGGACATGGCAGACTGAGAGGGGGTTGGTGATGGTGATGGTGGTGGTGGTGGTGATGGCCTAGATGCAGTCTTTCGTTGGAAAACCATTGGGTTTCCCTGACTGCTTTGGCCTTGCGAAGACACCTCAACATTTCTTGCTGGTGGTGTGCTAACTGGTGGGCTTACAGTGGGGTAAGCGATGTAGCGTTGCTGGCTACCTTCAGTTGGAGCAGGTGCACGTGTGCTACCTGAGGTTTTGTAGTCCGTCCACGCTTGCAAGTGCATGGTGTTTTCATGTCTAAGCATGCAACTGGTATTCAAATTTCGGAGATTTTTCCCTCGGCTAAAGGTCCTTCCGCACTTCTTACAGATAACCTTTGCCTCATCAATAGGATTTTGGTCAAAAAAGTGCCACACTGCACTCTTCCTACTATGGGAAAACTTTTTAGGGCTAATTTGACCGTCTGGCCAAGCTGACCTGCAACTCTTTTTTTTTTAACACGTTTTTGGACTACTATGGGCCTGCCAGATAACCGCAGCTGCGATGTCGATGCCTGCTGCGGATCCTCCTCCTCTTCTGAGCTATTGCCAGCGGCACCCCCTTCCCCAATGGATGCCAATCCGGTTCAACAACTGTGTCATCATCACCTCCTCTTCAATTTCATCTGCACCTTCCTCTGTGTCACCGTGTAAGGTGGTATAGTATGTGGGAAGGGGCATCTGAGTTTCATCAGGGTCAGATTCTGGCTCAGGAGACTGCGAGGGTAATGTAGTGCTCTGGGTGAATGTACCAGCAGAATAATATAGCAGTGGCTGTGCATCAGGGCACTCTATGTCATATTCATCTTGGACTGGAGAATTCAGGATTTGACTTGATAAGTTAGGCATAGTATGTGAAAAGAGCTCCAGGGAGTAATCTGAAGTGTGGCCTGCCACATCCTTCACTTTTGGTGGAGGTGAAGGACACAAGGAAAGGTATTGTTCCTGACCAGGAGCCTGCACTGATGACTCAGTGCTTGCAGTTTTTGAAACTTCAGAAGAGGAGGCGATAGAGCTGGAGGCTGTTTCGGCAATGTAAGCCAAAACCTGTTCCTGATGCTCCGGCTTTAAAAGCGGTTTACCTACTCCCAGAAAAGGGAGCCTTCCAGGCCTTCTGGAGCCAGACAATGACGCAGGCTCAACACCTCCTGCCTTAGATGCTATTGTGCTTTTGGCACTACCAGCAGATGCACCACCACCACCATCAGTACCAGCTGGCCCCCCCAATCACGTCCGCGGCCTCTTCCACCATACTTCCTCATGTTTGGGAAAATGTACCAAAAATACCAGCAGATGTATGGTACTTTATGAGGAGCGTACAGCTGTATACGGTGTAGGGGAAAATTTAAATCTCCGTATATATTTCCGGAGTCACACACAGACGCTCACTCAGTATGGATTGGACCGTAATACAAACAGCCGAAATATGGTACTGTATCAAAAGCGTACAGCAGTATACGGTGTATGGAAAAATTTAAATCTCCATATACATTTCCGGAGTCACACACAGACGCTCACTCAGTATGGATTTGACTGTAATACAAAGAGCAGATATACAATACTGTATCAGAAGTGGACAACTGTATACGGTGTAGAGGAAAATTTAAATCTCTGTATATATTTCTGGAGTCAGACACAGACGCTCACTCAGTATGGATTTGACCGTAATACAAAAAGCAGAAAATGGTACTGTATCAGAAGCGTACAGCTGTGTACGGTGTAGGGGAAAATTTAAATCTCTGTATATATTTCCTGAGTCACACACAGACGCTCACTCTGTATGGATTTAACCGTAATACAAAGAGCAGATATACGGTATTGTATCAGAAGCGGACAGCTGTATACGGTGTAGGGGAAAATTTAAATCTCCGTATATATTTCCGGAGTCACACACAGACGCTCACTCAGTATGGATTTGACCATAATAAAAACAGCAGAAATACGGTACTGTATCAGAAGCGTACTGCTGTATACGGTGTAGGGAAAAATTTAAATCTCCGTATTTACTTCTGTAGTCACACGCAGATGTATTTGTCCGTGATACCAGCCGGTACACGGTAGTGTGTGAGGAGCGTACAGCTCTATTCGGTGTGGGACAAAATGAACGCTCGGTAACTGTGCAGAAAAAAACAATAAAAGTATTAATGCTTTGTAAAAAGCAGTCTGCACAGCAGTGTACACACAGCAATACAGCTATCAGGCAGCCTAATAACCAGCGCTGCTGCACACAAGAAAATCCTCCCCTGTCACTGCACACTAACTGTACAGCACAATTGCTATCAGCACAAGCACATAAGAACTTCTCTTTCCAGCCCTAACTCTCTCCCTACTGATAAACAGTCAGCAACCTCTCCCTACTGTTAAGATCGCCAGAAGTAAAATGGAGGTCGGCGCTCAGGGCTTTCATAGACACTATGACGCCACCCAAAGCAAGCCAATCACTGCAATGCCCTTCTCTAAGATGGTGGTGGACGCTGCACATGTTATCTCCTTGCTCACTGGCTGAAAAAGAGGCGCCTGCAAGCATTCTGGGAAATCTGACTTTGGCGCTCGTTTTGCCGACCGCATAGTCGACTTAACGTTATGGTTGGGTTTCGATCGTCAAAATCCAACTTTGGCGAAAGTCGGCGACTTATGAATCTGACCGACCTGTTTCACTCAACTCTACCTGCCACTAAACTATATTAATCATTCCTAAACCATTTAAAATTGATTGCATTGTTCCCTATATATATATATATATATATATATATATATATATATATATATAATTTATTTGCTACCAATAGAATACCACTTTGGTACAAAAAAACAACCTGGGCTTAAAAATAAAACAAAAACAAAACAAAACATTGGATCAACAGGTCAAATGAAAAAAAAAAAAACATTGGATCAACAGGTACTGAAATATCAAATGTCTTTGTAGAAATCTTCTGTCTTCGGATCTTCTTAGACCACAAACCTATTGGGTCTCTGTTGCAGGGAAGCAAGGGGATTATTGTGGCCTCATCACTAATGGCCTGGTGCCACGGGGTGACTTCACTACATTCCCTGGATAGCAAAAGAACAGACTCTAAAGAGTAATCTGTCCCTGCACTTTTATTACATTAATCCCTCGTGTCTCCAAAGCAAATGGGTGAGGGGAGTGCAGGTGTCCATGGCTGAAGAGTCCCTTCATCTTCAATAGATGCAGCTGTTCAGTGCCTCACTTTGTACGCCATTTGGATTGTAAGGTTTTCAGGAAGAAGCTTCTAGGGTTAATTCTCCCCTTGCTTGTCATCAGCTGGCGGTTATGAGGTGATGGTTTAGCAGCATGTGGGCTGGGTCTCATTGCTCAATTGGACATTTGTAGCTTATGCATAGATACAGCCTGCACTGTGGGAAAGTGAACTTCAAAATCACACTTGAAAAAGTTCCAAAATCCTGGTAGAGGTAAACTCAGTCCAAAGCAACAATCCAAGATAGATTAACTTGGTCCAAGAAAACTCAGTTCATGATAGATTCACAGTCCTGATCCTGGTGGCTTGTTTCTCCACCCCTTCATCAAATGAATAAAACAAAATTATTGTACTTTAGGTTTGTTGGTCCAATTTACTGTGCCCAGAACGACCTTTGAAATTTTCTACTGTAGCAAACAAATATTTCTATTCCAGATGATAACTAACTACTAAATAAAAATATATATATATTATATATGGACTTATACACTGAAATAAAACACCAGTTATCAAACACATCAAATCCATGTCAATCACATTTGCATAATAATGATGATCATAATTACCAGTACAGTCATGTCAATCAAGATTACAAAATAATGTTACTGCTAATCAAAATCAGTACAATTAAATATTTCCACATTTTTTCAGAAAAAAACAGATCACAAACCAATATGCTATTATTAACCCAATTCTAGCAAATTAGTTTTTTACATCATAACAAACACATTACATCAACACACACTGTCCCTGGCTTCACCAATGCATTCATTCAGTAAGCAGGAAAGTTTCTTATTTACATATAAACAAAAAAAACAACACACTTTTGGTAACCACACATTTGTATTGCATGCTAATAAAGTACTCACGTGTAGGTGCAAAGCTATACTAAGAACAAAAGACCGACATTAACAAACAAACATTCACCAAAATCACTTCTTTAACGTATACGTTCCTCAAAACCCAATATTCACGCAAGCTCCCCCCAGAAAATCTCAAAAATAAAAGTCAAATATATTCAGAACTGCAAAAACGAACTATTTACACTGTAATTACATGTTAATCAAATGACCAAGGTTTCTTCTTTCACTCCTGCAAATAAACAGAAGATTAATTACATACCCACCCCCCAATTATTATTATTAATATTTATTTATATAGCGCCATTGATTCCATGGTGCTGTACATGAGAAGGGGTTACATACAGATTACAGATATCACTTACAGCAAACAAACTACTAATCCAACATTTAGTAGACTGAAAGGAGAAAACAGTTCCTTTGAAAACCATGGATGCTAAACACAGTACAAACAAAATTTAAAGAATGAGCTTATAAAAAAAATAAATAAAAATACCACGTGGATTTTTCTTTGGCTGTGAACCAATTTAACAAAGAATATCCATGACAAATACAGGGAATACACAAAGAACATACAGTGACAAAAACAACATGTAGTGCAAAAAAGTCATGTATTTCTTTAGGCAACCCCCAGTATATCACCAGTCATCTCAATGTCTGTAATTTCACTCCCTCTTTTCCTTGTATGTCTCTCTCACATGGTTCCCACATACAGAATCATTTTGCATCTATTGTTGTCTTTCACCATTTAAAAACATCAAGGTCTAACTCCAAATGACAGAGGTCTGCCAGTTAGAAAGTATTACAAACGCTCAAGTGAGAAATGCACATTGATGCACCACCAAGACCAAACCCAATTCATCATATATCTCAGTCAGCGCATACATCATAGTATGCTCACAGGAATATTTCTCTTCTTCCAAACTCTAAAATGAAAACAAACATCATTAGACAACATCAAAAATGGCATACTGTTCAAACACAATTCTCAGGGGATGTTCCACAACTTTTATCTAAAATCTGCAATTAAATTAGTCCATGAGGGAATCAGGGCAGGGGTATAGTATGCCTTGGTATTGGAGGAGTGTAAGGGGTGGTTACAGTAGGGGCTTTGAATGCCTCCATCTGGTGTCCCACCTCTATCTTTCCAACCCCCTATCTCATTTGTCCTCAACCTCCTGGGCCTGGCGATTTGCAATTTACTTTTTCTCCTCAGATCTTGCCATCTCCTCAACAGGTCACTAGTAGAGATCCCATCTATCTCCTGAAATGGAACTCCACTATCTATAAGGTCACAAAACAACTCCTTCCTGCTCATTCTCATTTGGGTATCATCCTCTTTTCTCCTTTCTTGATCTACTCTCTCCACTGTACTATTTTTTGACACTTTTGTCCTCTCTACTGTCTACTGTGTAGACAGTAGTAGAATTTCCCATAAGCGCACTGAACATAGTGAATAATGGGGATTTGTAAGCAGCTGGGGCACCTTCTAAGAATTTATTCTTCATCATTGCTGTCAACAGTGCAGCATCTGGTCCCTTCCAATCCTCAACAACAGCAAAGTGATCATTCAAATCTGGCAAAGGATTACGAATTATACCACCTATGCATGCGATTTCTCTCAATCTCTGAACTTCATCTGCAAGAGACTCCCATCAAGTTTGTGGTATTAATTCAGTAGGAGCATCATACACTTGTGCCACAGAATCTCTCACCAAACGCAACAGAAAGAAGTTCTCTGCAGTGTCCCTTGCACGTCTCATTTTTAAACATACTATACGATCAATACAAATACTACTTAACCCCTTAACGACCGCCGATACGCCTTTTAACGGCGGTCATTAAGGGTACTTAAACCACAGCGCCGTTAATTAACGGCGCTGTGGAAAAAGTGAATAGCGCCCCCCAGAGGCGCATTTTCTCCGGGGTCTCGGCTACCGGGGTAGCCGAGACCCCAGAGAACATGAATCGGGTCGGTTTTTACCGACACCGATGTTGCGATCGCCGTTATTAACCCTATAACGGCGACCGCAAAAAAAAAAAAAAAAAAGTTGTGCCATTTCATTTCTCTGTCCTCTGATGTCATCGGACATCAGAGGACAGAGAAAAAGGGTCCCCAGACCCCCATGTGGCCCCCGATCCAATCCATGTGGCCCCCGGGCTCTCCGGTGTCCCCGGTGCCGGCGCTGTTAAGAAAATGGCGCTATGTGCCGCTGTGCTGGTGGGGGGATGGGCAAATATTCTCTGGGGTCTCGGCTACCGGGGGTAGCCGAGACCCCAGAGAACATGATCCGGGTCGGTATTCACCGATCCCGGTGTTGCGATCGCGTCTATGCAAGCATAACCGCGATCGCAAAAAAAAAAAAATGATTTCTCTCCCCTCTGATGTGATCGCACATCAGAGGGGAGAAAATGAGGGTCCCCCGGTCCCCCGATCGCCCCCCATATACTTACCGGTGTCCTCCGTCCTCCCGCAGGCCCCAGGATCCCGGCGTCTTCTTCCTGCAAAAAAAAAATGGCGGGCGCATGCGCAGTGCGCCCGCCGATCTGCTTGGCGGCAGATTCAAAAATTTTTTCATTCATTCTCAGAAAAGTGCATTTTGATCACTGTGATAAACTATCACAGTGATCAAAATAAAAAAAACAGTACATAACCCCCCCATTTATCACCCCATTAGTTAGGGACATATAATAAAAAATAGAAATTATATTTATTTTCATTTTTCTGTTAGGGTTAGGGTTATAATTAGGGTTAGGGTTATAATTAGGGTTAGTGTTAGCATTAGGCTGGTGTCACACATCCGGTGTGCGCCTGACGGCGCCCCCGGCATTTAGCCGCAGCGCCGCATCAGAAAATCTGATGCGCCGCATGCGTTTTTTTTTTGCATTGACTTGCATTAGCGCCGGATGGCGCCGCATGTCAATGCGTTGCATGCGGTTTTGTCCGGATGCGGCGCAAATGTACATTGC
Organism: Oophaga sylvatica; assembly: GCA_033576555.1. NCBI lineage: Eukaryota > Metazoa > Chordata > Amphibia > Anura > Dendrobatidae > Oophaga > Oophaga sylvatica. The sequence goes on from JARQOD010000003.1 coordinate 168,599,276, forward strand.
GGCGGCCGGACAAAACGCTGCATGTAACGTTTTTTGTTTTTGCCGGATGGTTTCTGATGTCTCCGGGCATCAGAAACCATCCGGCAAAAAAACGCATGCGGCCGCCGGCGGCGCATCGGGTTTTCTGATGCGGCGCTGCGGCAAAATGCCGGGGGCGCCGATAGGCGCCCGCCGGAAGTGTGAAAGCAGCCTTAGGGTAAGGGTTATAATTAGCGTTAGGGTTAAGCTGGGTTCATACTGCGTTATGGCAGTCCGTTAGACGGACTGCGTTACACCGCGGTATAACGCGGTGTAACGCAGTCCGTTAACGCTGCCATTCACCCCCATTTGAGGGCGCATCGCGACGCATGCCGTAAAGCGGCATGCGTTTGCGAAGTGCCATCATTCAGTGACGGAGCCTCGGACGCGGGCTGCAGCGTTTGGGCTCCGTCACCGCTAGCGCAGATGAATCATCTGCTGATTCCTCTGCGCTAGCAGGTATAGCATAATGCGATTGCGTTATGCTATACCGTTACCAGCCCGTCAACGCTATGTGTTGAACGGGCTGGTAAAACACAAAATGAACCTAGCCTTAGGGTTAGGGTTAGAATTAGGGTTAGAATTAGGGTTAGGGTTACAATTAGGGTTAGGGTTAAAATTAGGGTTAGGGTTACAATTAGAGTTAGAGTTATAATTAAGGTTAGGGTTACAATTAGGGTTGGGATTTAGGTTAGGATTAGGGTTGGGATTAGGGTTAGGGGTGTGTTGGGATTAGGGTTGGAGCTAGAATTGAGGGATTTCCACTATTTAGGCACATCAGGGGTCTCCAAACACGACGTGGCGTTCAAAAAGTCAAATGGCGCTCCCTCCCTTCCGAGCCCTGCCGTGTGCCCAAACAGTGGTTTACCCCAACATATGGGGTATCACCGTACTCAGGACAAATTGCACACCAATTTTGGGTTCTAATTTCTCCGGTTACCCTTGGGAAAATAAAAAATAGCTGGCTAAAAAAATCATTTTTGAAAAAAAAATGATTTTTCATTTTCACGGCTCTGCGTTTATAAATTTCTGTGAAGCACTAGGGGGTTCAAAGTGCTCACCACACATCTAGATAAGGTCCTTAAGGGGTCTAGTTTCCAAAATGGGGTCACTTGTGGGGGGTTTCCACTGTTTAGGCACATCAGGGGGTCTCCAAACACGATGTGGCTTTCAAAAAGTCAAATGGCGCTCCCTCCCTTCCGAGCCCTGCCGTGCGCCCAAACAGTGGTTTACCCCAATATATGGGGTATCAGCGTACTCAGGACAAATTGCACACCAATTTTGGGTTCTAATTTCTCCGGTTACCCTTGGGAAAATAAAAAATAGCTGGCTAAAAAAATCATTTTTGAGAAAAAAAATGATTTTTCATTTTCACGACTCTGCGTTTATAAATTTCTGTGAAGCACTAGGGGGTTCAAAGTGCTCACCACACATCTAGATAAGGTCCTTAAGGGGTCTAGTTTCCAAAATGGGGTCACTTGTGGGGGGTTTCACTGTTTAGGCACATCAGGGGTCTCCAAACACGATGTGGCTTTCAAAAAGTCAAATGGCGCTCCCTCCCTTCCGAGCCCTGCCGTGCGCCCAAACAGTGGTTTACCCCAATATATGGGGTATCAGCGTACTCAGGACAAATTGCACACCAATTTTGGGGTTCTAATTTCTCCGGTTACCCTTGGGAAAATAAAAAAATAGCTGGCTAAAAAATCATTTCTGAGAAAAAAAATGATTTTTCATTTTCACGGCTCTGCGTTTATAAATTTCTGTGAAGCACTTGGGGTTCAAAGTGCTCACCACACATCTAGATAAGCTCCTTGGGGGGTCTAGTTTCCAAATTGGTGTCACTTGCAGGGGGTTTCTACTGTTTAGGTACATCAAGGGCTCTGCAAACACAACATGACGCCCGCAGAACATTCCATCAAAGTCTGCATTACAAAATGCCGCTCCTTCCCTTCCAAGCACTCCCATGCGCCCAAACAGTGGTTTCACCCCACATATGGGGTATCAGCGTACACAGGAAAAATTGCACAACAACTTTTTGGGTCCAATTTCTCCTGTTACCCTTGGGAAAATAAAAAAAATAGCGGGCTAAAGAATCATTTTTGAGGAAAAAAATGATTTTTTATTTTCACGGCTCTACGTTTATTAATTTCTGTGAAGCACTTGGGGGTTCAAAGTGCTCACCACACATCTAGATAAGTTCCTAAAGGGGTCTAGTTTCCAAAATGGTGTGATTTGTGGGGGTTTCGACTGTTTAGGCGTATCAGGGGCTCTCCAAACGCGACATGGCGTCCAATTTCAATTCCAGCCAATTTTGGTTTGAAAAAGTCAAACAGCGCTCCTTCCCTTCCAAGCCCTGCCGTGCGCCCAAACAGTGGTCCCATCCCACATATGGGGTATCAGCGTACTCAGGACAAATTGGACAACAACTTTTGTGTCTAATTTCTCCTGTTACCCTTGGGAAAATAAAAAAATTGGGGACTAAACAATCAGGTTTGTGGAAAAAATATGACTTTTTATTTTCATGCCCGGGAGTTATAAACTTCTGTGAATCACTTGGGGGTTCAAAGTGCTCACCACACATCTATATAAGTTCCTTAGGGGTTCTAGTTTCCAAAATGGTGTCACTTGTGGGGGGTTTCCACTGTTTAGACACATTAGGGCCTCTACAAACGCGACATGGCGTCCAGCCAATTCTGAGTTGAAAAAGTCAAACGGCGCTCCTTCCCTTCCAAGCTCTGCCATGCACCCAAACAGTGGTTTACCCCCACATATGGGGTATCAGCATGCTCAGGACAAATTGCACAAAACCTTTTGGGGTCTTGTTACCCTTGGGAAAATAAAAATTGGGGTGAACAGATCGTTTTTGTGGAAAAAATATGATTTTTTATTTTCACGGCTCTATGTTATAAACTTCTGTGAAACACTTGGAGGTTCAAAGTGCTCACCACACATCTAGATAAGTTCCTTAGGGGGTCTAATTTCCAAAATGGGGTCACTTGTGGGTGGTTTCCACTGTTTAGACACATCAGGGCCTCTACAAACACGACATGACGTCCAGCCAATTCTGCGCTGAAAAAGTCAAACGGCGCTCCTTCCCTTCCAAGCTCTGCCATGCACCCAAACAGTGGTTTACCCCAACATATGGGGTATCGGCATGCTCAGGACAAATTGCACAAAAGCTTTTGGGGTCTTGTTACCCTTGGGAAAATAAAATTGGGGTGAAAAGATTGTTTTTGTGGAAAAAATATGATTTTTTATTTCACTGTTCTATGTTATTAACTTCTGTGAAGCACTTGGAGGTTCAAAGTGCTCACCACACATCTAGATAAGTTCCTTAGGGGGTCTAGTTCCAAAATGGGTCACTTGGATGGGTTTCCACTGTTTAGACACATCAGGGCCTCTACAAACGCCACATGGCGTCCAGCCAATTCTGCGTTGAAAAAGTCAAATGTCGCTCCTTCCCTTGCGACCTCTGCCGTGCGCCCAAAAAGTGGTTTACCCCCACATATGGGTATCGGCTTATTCAGGAGAAATTGCACAACAAATTTTGTGGTTCATTTTTTCTTTTAAGGCTGGAGTCACACACAACCACAAAAAATCGGTCCGTTTTAGACGGTCGACAATCGATCAAAATAAAAACATCACACATCCTTCTGGCATCCGATTTTCTCAAAGATGCGATTTAATCGCATGTGTGTGTACCTTGTAACATCCGATTTTCATCCGACTTGCGAGATTTTCTCGCAGGCTTGCAAAACTGACATATAATGGATCCAAAAGAATAGTATTTAAATGCCAAAAGAAAGAATAGATATATACACATAGAGCACATAATATAAATATATATATATATATATATATATATATGTCATTGTGACATATATATATAATACATATATTTATAAATTCTTACACTTCTACATACTGTTATAGCCGCTAATTCAATTGCCGGCTTCAGTGAAATCACAGAAGCCGACATGAAATGATACATTGTTTCCACACATTTAACCATGTAATTTCATGTATTTTATATTTTTGAAACATACAATTACATGAGTATATGTGTGCTAAATTTTTCAGACATGTAGGGGTTAATTAAAGTGTAAATTCTTGAAAAAAAATGCGTGGCTCCCGCTGTATTTTCTCCACCAGACAGACAAAGCAAGCGAGTGGGGGCAGATAATAATAGCCTAGGAGGGTACATTTTTTTTGTGCCCCCCCCTGGCTACTAACACTGCCCCCAGACACCCCAGAAAGGGCAAATCTATAATTAGATTCGCCCTTTCTGGCACTTTGCCCGTCTATTCCCATTGCCCTGTAGCGGTGGCGAATGGGTTAATAAGGGTTAAAATGACCTTGCAATTGAAAGGTCACTTAAGCCAGGTTAATAATTGATAGCTGTCAATTAGACAACTATCAATTATTAATCCTATTGTATGAAAGAAAAATCAAACACACACAGTTTAATAAAAAATAAGTTTAATTAAATAATCACACAGTTTTTTGACCATATTTATTTTCCTGCTAAAACCATTTCCTGTAATAAAAATAAAATAAAAAAGCAAAATTATACTTACCAATCCGATGTACAGTCAGGTCCCACGCTGTAATCCATAAGAAAGGGTTAACAGGTTACAGGTCGCAGAGAGCTAATAATGCTGTCTCAGACCTGTATTCCCCTGAATGAATAACTTCCTCTCCCAGCGAAAGTAGAGGAATAGATTCATGAATGGAGCTTAATTGATTTATTGCCAATTTAACATGTAGTGACCTGACCTAAAGGGAAAGTGGACACAATCAATTAAGCTTCATTCATGAAACACATCCTCTCCTGTCGCCAGGAGAGGAACTTATTCATTCATGAGCTTTGAGCTGAGCACGCAGGATTACTTGCACTGCTTGGCTCAAAGCTAGTTAACCCTTTGTGAAGGATTACAGCTGGACGTGACAGATCGGGGAATAGGTAAGAATAATGTTGTTTTATTTCTTTTTCTTTATTTTAGGAGATCAATGGCTTCGCACGATTAAGTGTAAAATAAAATATGGTCAAAAAAATGTGTTTTTAATTTCATTAAAATTATTTATTCTTAAAGTGTGTGTGTTTTTTTATTTACTTCAATAGGATTAATAATTGATAGTTGTCTAATTGACAGCTATCAATTATTAACCTGCCTTAAGGTCACCTTTCAATTGCAAGGTGACAGTAAGGTGAGTTAACCCATTCGCCACCGCTACAGGGCAATGGGAATAGACGGCAAAGTGCCAGAAAGGGCGAATCTAATTATAGATTTGCCCTTTCTGGGGTGTCTGGGGCAGATGTTAGTAGCCAGGGGGGGCACAAAAAAAATGCACCCTCCCTGGGCTATTATTATCTGTCCCCACTCGCTTTGCTTTGTCTGTCTGGTGAGAAAATACAGCGGGAGCCCACGCATTTATTTTCAACGAAATTACACCTTTAATTAACCCCTACATGTCTGAAATTTTGCACAAATACACTCATATAATTGTATGTTTCAAACATATATAAAAATACATGAAATTACATGGTAAATGTGTGGAAACAATGTATCATTTCATGTCGGCTTCTGTGATTTCACAAAACCCGGCAATTAATTAGCGGCTATTACAGTATGTAGAAGTCTAGAACTATAAATATATGTATATGTACATGTCACAATGACATTATAAATATATATATGTGTTCTATGTGTATATTTCTATTCTTTCTAGTCTTTATTAAAGCTGTCAGTGTGATTTTACAGTATAGCCGGGGATGAAATGCCGGCTTTTCTAAAGGACACCAGGTGCGATTTCATCGCAAGTCACACGTGCGGTCCGTTTGTAATCAGATTTTTCATCGCTCCCATAGACTTGCATTGGCGATAGTCGACCCACAATCGGTGACAACGCAGCATGCTGCGATTGTACACGGACGTTAAACGGACCACAAAAAATCATGAAATGACACTTGGTACATAGGGTAACCATGTCTTTTCATTCCTTTGCTATCTAATTTGCACAAACAATTAAATCAGTCATTTGTGCAAAATTTCACACCTGTAGGGGGTTTAAATTTAAAAGGGGTAAATTTTTTGTAAAAAAAAAACGGACTTTTTTGCTACAATTTACACCTTTAATTAACCCCACAGGTGTGAAATTTTCACACATAGACTGATTAATTTTTGCAAATCAGATAGCAAAGGACATGGTTAACCCTATAACCCAATGTCATTCATGGTTCTGCTTTTCCAAAACCGCAATTGAATAGCGGCTATATACTTGAAAGTGTATGAACTACAAAAAAATATATATATATGTGCACAAATTCAACTATAATAATATGAGGTGGGAAAATTGCTGAAAAAAAAACGTGGCTCCCCCCTATTTTCGCAACCAACAGACAAACCATGATTGGGGGGAGATAATAAAGCCCAGAGAGGGACCATTTTTTTTGGCCCCCCCCCGGCAAATAACACTGCCCCCAGACACCCCAGGAAAGACAAATCTAAAATTAGATTTCGCCTTTCTGGCACTTTGCCCTCTATTCCCGTTGCCCTTAGCGTGGCGAATGGGTTAAATGGGTTAAAGCCACCTTGCGGTAGCGAATCCTAGTGAGAGGGGCCCCTTTAAAAGGGGGAAAACTTAATTTGTTTTTCTTTCCCTTCACTTCAGGCAGCCAGGGCACAATCAGTACGTCAGAGGGGGAATGATTTAAAAAAAAAAATTTCCCTTGAAAAAAAAAGGCTGGGGTCCCCCCCATTTTTTTTTAAACCCCCAAGAACAACCCTGAGGGGCCGGTTTTCAGGTGTTAAAGCCAAGACCAGGCCTTTTCCCCCGATAATACCAGGCCAGCAGCTGCATTCTTGTGATTAACAAAAATAGGGAACCCCTCAAAAAAAAAAGGGGGGTCCCCCCATTTTTTTTAACCACCAGAAGAAGCAGACCGTGAGGCCTGGATTTTTTTAGGCTGTTAAGGAGCCAAGATCCTGACCTTGCCACCGATAATACCAGGCCACACACTGCATTCGGGGTGATTAAAAAAATAGGGATCCCCTCAAAAAAAAAAGGCGGGGGCCCCCCCCTTTTTTTTAACCAGCCAGATAAGCAACCGCGAGGCCTTTCAGGGTTTTAAGGGGCCAAGATCCAGACCTTGCCACCTGAAAACCCCGGCCCAGCACGCAAAAATTTTTCTGTTAAAAAAATGGGGGCCCCCCAAAAAAAAAATTTGGGGTGGGCCCCCCATTTTTTTAACCACCAATAAGCAACCGCGGGGCCTTTTTTTTCAGCTGGGGAAGGATCCAAATCCAGGGGCCTTGCCACCCCAAATACCAGCCAGCATCTTTTATTGGGGGGTTAAAAAAATGGGGGGTCCCCTCAAAAAAAAACGCGTGGGACCCCCCTATTTTTTTTTACCAGCCAAGTAAAATGCAGACTGCTGCGCCTGGATTAAAAACTGCAACCCATGGATTTTGGCCCTCAACAGCCGAAAATCCCCGGCCCGCACCCCACTTTGGGGGCTCAAAAAGGCCAATTTTGGCCTTACCCCTCTTCCCCCTTTCCCTGTAGGGTGGGAAGGGGGTAAAAGGGGTTTAAAGTCCCGTTTTGACGGTGACAAAACCCTTTAAAAATGGGGTGTCAATAAGACACCGCCATTAAAACCCAAAGTTTTTAAAAGTTTAAAAAAAAACAAAGCAAAAAAAAGTCTTTTAATGAATAAAAGAGACAAAAGTTTTATTTTTTATATACCTCATTCCGCCCCTCATCTCCTGTAAAAAAAAAAAAAAAAAAAAAAAAACAATACCCTTCCCCAGTCCATAACGACAGTCCCCCCCCACCAGCTCCACTTGTACCCTGGGGCTAAAGACACAGTACCCGGGGGTTGCGGAAAGGGAACATTTAACCCATATCCTTCACTCCACACACACTTTAACACCCAAGGGGGTTTAAAACCCGGGACGTCAGAATCATCATCATTTCCCCGTCTTCGGGAAAAGGGGATCGGTCACAGCCTGCTTTGAGGGGGAAGAATTCACCAAAACTGTCACATTTTAAAGTGGGGGCTATAAGGGAGCCATTTATTTTTTCCTAGTCAGAGCGTCCAAACCAAAGAAGAGAAATTTTAGGAAGAAAGGAGTTTACAACAAAACTCATCCCTTCCTAAGGACGGAGTTCATCGACGGGCCCAACTGAAATACTGAGATCTAGCGACCCAAGGAAAAAAAAAAAAAGGGGTTTGGTTTACTACTTGAATTGGGGGCTTAGTTAAAACGCAACGGCAAGGGGGGGCCCGTGGAAGAAAAGAGAAGTCCTATAAGGAACCTCACGTTTTCCGGTCACGGGGGCCGGGGGTTTGCTCCCCGTTCAGGGGTATGACGAAAACCAAGTCTTACTGGACCTTAGGTCGCAGAAAGCACCCCTTGGAGTGTCGGAACGAACAGGGGTCAGGTGGAATAGGGACTTTCGAGCAGCCAAGCATACAAGAACCTATTCCATCACTGAAGGCTCCGACCAAAATTTCTGACCCGGGCAGTACAGCTATGGAGTACTGGAAAAATTCGGAGAACTTAGCTCATGCTATTGACTCATAAATTTTGGAAGAAAAGGGAGGCCCTAACCTGTTCAGCTTTTATCTCGAAGCACATTCTCCATCCGACCAGCCTCCCTGGGACCTCCTAAACAACTTGAAAGTAAAAGGAATGGAAATACGCTGGATGGTGTGAGACTGATTCATTTACTGCACCCTACACATTAATACCATAAACTTTGAGGGCCCAAACCCCACCTGTGGGACCCGTCATCTAGCGCCACAACATCCCCTCAAGATCTACGCAGCGCTGGTCTCATGATCAGACAACTACAGGTGGCTCACGAACTAGTTATCTACTAAATCCCCGTAAAAAAATCCCCCTTTAACGCCTACCGCCAGGGACAAACGGACCGAGTCACGCTCCAGGACATTCCCTATAGAAACTACAGGCTCGGCTCCGAACCCCATATCCCGGAAACCCACAATTGTGGTGCGGGTCACACACTACATCGCAATGACAGGCAGACCTGCCATCGCGACGCAGCACAGCTAAATACCTGCTTCCCCGGCGGTGACGTCATCGACTGACTGTTTTAAACGCCGGGAATTACCCACAGTCCCGCAGTTATCGCGAGAAACTGCATGTGACCGCCGGGAAAGAAAATTGCGGCCATGAGCGTCCAGGCCGTGACCCCGGAGATCTTCTGCCAGGTAATGCCGCTGACCCTGACAGACCCGACCGAGGGACACTGACATGACAGTGACAATCCCTTCCGGTATCCGATATAAAACGAAAAAATCGGAACTCGGAATCGAATTCCAAAACAGCCAATCGGCCGATACCCGATATTTGCAGTAGGGAATGCCAACCCTATTCACAAGTGATCATGTTCCCCTGACCCGCTGTAAGAGAGTCTGATACAGGCTGCTGCCTTCTCCTGCGTCTACATTATTCTATTTTTACGACATATACTTCAGAATTATTTTTGAAAAATTGCAGCTGTTTTCATTTGGTCTCTCAAGGGTATTGCAACATCCTTTGCTCTATAGCTGTATGCAGCTTTAAACGCAAGTTATCAAACTCCTCCTGCAAACTTTGATGCCTGAACACAGACCCCCCCAATCTGCAGTAGCTTTTCTTTTACTTTGCATCATATTTGAGGGTGATTTCCATGATCAGGGTTCCTTCAGAAATGCTGCTGTTTGGCGCTGTGCGTTGGCGCAGCGCCAAACACCAGCGCCAATGTTACAGCAAGTGGAGGGGATTTCAGGGTTTCAAAAATCCCGTCCCACTATGCGTAACAACACGCAGGCGGAAGACCTGCGTTTCCGGACATGCGGCGCGCTTTTTTAACTGCAGCATGTCCTGTTATTGCGGCGATGCTGCGTCGCCGCAAACGGAATTTAACACAGGCTATACAGCCCTGCGTTTTTTTCCGATTGGGTTTCCGGAGGTGTCCTGAACACATCCGATTGACCCGCGTCCAAAAAAGGGGGCGGGCCCTTTGGACGGAGCGGAATTTCCCCCTCTGTCAAATGCACTGTGGTTCCGGACCGGAACCACAGCCTGAGAATCAAATTTGGCAGCCACTCCTGGCAATTTGGTAAGCACTGTCCCTCCATATACTTTTTTCATTCCCGTGCCATTGGGGCCACGTTCCTGATAAAAACCCCTTCGGCAAGGACTGACACGCTTTTTCTCTCCTATCTTAAAAAAACTTATTCAATTTGCAAAAATTTTAAACTGTAAAGCGCTGCGGAATATCAGCGCTATATAAATAAAGATTATTATTATTTTTATTATTTTTATTCAAAAAAACCACTTTACCCACTTTGCTTGTAATGGATTTAGAGATTTAATGAATAAGAAATGCTCACGCGAGAATTGAGTACCAATTGAATTTTTCTTAAAAATGATAAGATTAAACAAAAAGTAAAATAAATACATGTGCATCAAAAAACAAGCATTTTTATACATTGGCATTTTAAGGTAAAAGTCCAAGAGCCTCGTGTCCTTCACTCTCTCTCCCTCGGAATCTCTGTATGTCCCCATCTCCAATCCTGCTGTATCTGTCGAACAACTCCCCCCAAAATTCAGTCATCTTTTTATATGTTAAACTGACATTAAAACTTCTCTAAAGGCTTTGACGCCCAAGGAGTGTACTGGAGACTAAGGTATGCCACACTAAGCGAATCGCAAGCGAGATCGCTAACGAGATACTACTGCATCCCATTTATGACACAGTAGCGATCTCGTTTGCGACTTAACTTGTGTGACATGTACAGCGATGTGGCCCCTGCTTTAGATGTCGTTGATCCTAATGAACTTCTGAGCCGTTTTTTGGTCGTTGGTGTCCCGCTGGTGAGCCTGAATCGCTGATGTGACACCCTTATGAACGCTACCCTCGCAGGTGGGACTAGGTTTTTCCCAACGACCGCAGAGGCTTATACAGATCGGATGAGATGTGTTTTGGAATCAAGATCCGCCTGATGAGTTTGTTTGGAATCTTAACAGCAAAGCGCTAATGGATCGCTACTGCGTCAAAAATGGTGACGCATTTCGATCTCGCAGCATCTCGCTTATGTGGCATACCCTTTAAAAGCCTCTATCTAAATATATAATGAGCGGGATAACATCTCTGGCCATTGTTTAGATAATAACAAATAGCTAGTCATTTACCATAATAAATACATGGTTCATTTACACCTTTGTTAAAGATAAGTGTCAAAATTGTAATCCCTGGACAGTTGACACCTGGTTAAGTAATTAAATTTCAATACCTCCTGCGAACTCCTTGAAAGGATATAAATATATAGAAAATAAATATATATAAAAGAAAAATATATAAGTATAAAAAAATGATTGAAACCATATAACAATTAGATTGATAATTGAAGTTTTGAAACCATTAAAAATAACTCTTACTACACACGGACCTGCCTGCCCCTGCCAAACTGTACATCAGTTGCCAGTCCACACCTGCCACTGCCCTCTGTACACCACCTCAACATCTTGGACCTGGTTGTTGCCGTGCCTGCCTTTAACAGCTGTCTCTCCTACCAGCCGTTCCACACCTTGTCCCTTGGGTTCACTGCTGTGCTCCGGGTCTTTCCTGGGTAGCACCTGGCATCCATCGCTAATAAGCCTAACCCCACCACAGGGGCCTCTCGCGAACATCAGGTCTCACCTATTTTACCCCCCCCAAAGCTCTCCTGGGACCACTATACAGTGGTTCCACCACTCCCATTACTGCAACTAAATTGCGACCCCTAATATTTATTTCAAAGCCTAGTAAAAAACAACACCAGTCCAAAAAATAGTTTTTGGGCCTAGAAATGGCAACTAGACAACTATCCAATTATTTATTTCCAACGAAAAAAAACACACCCAGCCAAAAAATTATTTTTTGGGGCCTAGAAATGGCAACAAAAACTGATGTCAATTATTTATTTAATAGACTAGCAAAAAAACAGACTCCATCCAAAAAAAAAAATTTGGCCTGGAATGGCAACTAGAACTTAAAGAACAGTACCCCGCAAGGGGGGGTGCAGAGTACACACAGCGGTTTAAAGGGACAGTACTCCCATAGGCAAATGGTGCAGAGTAACCCAGGGCTTCAAGGACAGTACTGCCACAGGCAGGGAATGCAGAATACACACGGGATTTTAGTACAGTACTCCACAGATGGGTTAGCAGAGTACACACAGCGGCTTTTAACACAGAACTAAAACAGTAAAAGTACAGATCTAGATTGCAGATACACACACGTTTTTTTGCGGGGTTGCACATCAGAATCGTCCCTCACTCCAATTGCATCCATCTCTACCAATGAAGCATAATAGTGACAGGATTGTGATACGGGTCATGGGTGTGTCAGGTGTGGGCAGACAGTCATTCTGGATCTGGCGAGAAGGTCACGCTCTGCAGGGACATTCTGTTCTTGCATCTCTCGTGGAGTGATATCCTTCTCCTTCTAACCCAGTGGTATCGCCACCACTACGCTGAAAATAAACACCCGGATGGAAAACTTAAATCCTTTAGTCACTTCAGCAAGGCCATGATAGCTTTATTTACCTCTGTCCCCGTTGGAAGTGCTAGAAGTCACAGTTTCTTTTTGGCCACTTGGAGGATTGCTGACGTGAGCTCTCTTTTGTTGTCTCAAGCTAAGTTATTTTTCCCTCATTTGTCTTCCTGCTTTTTCTTTAGTTGTAGTGGGGTCTGACATGCTTACCCTGTCCCCCCAAAAATCCAGGCCTGTCGCAGGGGGAGAAGGGATTAGGTTCCTCTCAGTGATAAGTGCAAAAATCTATTTAAGGACGAAGTGCAGACAGGGTGTTGTCAATCTACCTAGGGGGCTCCACCCCCCCTTTCCCCATGTTTGGGCTCCCCCGTCCATTTCCCATTGTTTTTGCACCTAGCTTACCCGCACCCAGCGTGACATACGGGCCCTTTTTACAGGCACGTACTGCCCCAGCCTATCACAATCATGCTAATTTTTAGATGCTCCAGAAGTGCCTACAGTCTAAAACCATGTTGATTGGGTGTGCGCAGCATTTCAGCAAGCTTTATTAGACGGGAACCTGAACGGGAAAAAGACATACAGTAAAAGGCCATTCAGGGTTCGGGTACCCGAAAGCACCCAAATTTTCCATTCGGGTTCCATCATCACTATTCAACCATTTTCAATGTGCTTTTAAAAGTGTGCAATTTTAGTCAAGTGAGTATTTTGACCATATATCATTTTTATGCAGCTGTCCAACTCCAACTCTATAAACTTGGGTGCTTACGGATAAGCAATCAGGTGAAAGTGTATTTGTGAATGAGAAACTGTGAAGCCTAAGGATACAATTTCCTTTATCAAGGGTCTGAATTATTGGCAACTTGTTTCTCACGACAAAAGAGACAAAAAAATATTTAACTTACCTGAAAAGTCAAAATAGTGAATTATCTTACAGGGAAGCACCTCTTGAAATTACTAATATTTTGGAGGCTGATTACAGAATTATGAAAAGTTTGAAATAGACAACAGGGTCACAAAAAACATGTTGAAAAAAAAGAATACATTTAAAGCCAAAAATTGAGAAAAATCAAACATGGAGCGACCAGAAGCCATATCCCCAGGCTGTCACATTCCAAAATTTCAAATCCCGGAGTGCCCAGCCCCGAATACAAATTTCAGTGCTCAGAACACGGCAAGGAAGGAAGGATGAAACCCGACCACCACTGAACAAGACACTGACAAACAATAGAAAACATCAAGATTGGCAAAAATATCGGAATACAAATATTTCAAAGGGGTTACGGATTAATGAGTTGAGAGTGACCTCCACTTCGACCCAGACACCAGCCAGTGGAGGGGGTACGCGTGGCTGGTATAATTAAAGATACTAGTTTCACCTTATTATTCTGAGAAGGATTAAAAATAACTCCCAAACCACTGCTAATTTTACAAGAACTAAAGGAAAAAGTCCTGCGTTTTTCCAGAAAACCAAGATTTTTTTGCAAGACAAGCTCCACCATGCATTGAATTCTTCACTGTTGGCTGCCATAAATGCCTTAAAAGGAACCTGTTAGCAGAATTGGCTGGTCACCTACAACATGTCAGGTCGGCACCATTATACAAATATCATGATATTGTGCGATCTTTATTTTCAGTTTTGAGTTAATGAATGGTCGTGCTCCGGGGCGGCCTGTGAGGGGGGTCTTAAATATGGTGCCTTTTTAGTATTCACCAATAGGGCTTCTGACGGGACCTGCCCCCAATTTTACATAAATTAATATTTTTAACCCCTTCAGCCGCAGCCCTTTTTTTGTTTTTTGCATTTTTTTTTTTTCGCTCCACTTCTTCCCAATCCATAACTTTTTTAGTTTCCCATCAATTTTTTGCCATGTGTGGCTTGTTTTTTTGCGAGACATTGTACTTTGAACTACACCTTTTGGTTTAACCAACGTGGCTCGAAAACGGGAAAACAAAATTCCAAGTGCGGGAAATTCAAAAAAAGTGCAATTCTACAACTTTTTTTGGATTTTTTTTACCATATTCACCAAATCTAAAAATTTCCTCTAAAATATTCTCCGGACATTATGAGTTCGTAGATACCAAACAGTATATTGTTTTTTTTTTAAAAATGGTGAAAAAAAAACAAAGTAAAGTAAAAAAATAAATAAATAAAATTGCGTCATTTTCGAGACCCGTACGTCCTCCTTTTTTTTTGTGATCTAGGGCTGGTTGAGGACTTTTTTTTTGCATGCCAAGCAATGTTTTTTTTGATTCCATTTTGGTGTACATAAAATTCTTTTATCGCTTGTTATTGCATTTTTAGTGCAATTCGTGGCGACCAAAAAAGTAATTCTGGTTTTTTTTAAAACTTTTTTACGCAAACGCCGTTTACCAACGATTAATTTTTTAACTTGAAACGGGCAAATTCTGAACGCGGGATACCAAATTGTTATTTTTTATTGTTTTTTTTTGAACTAGATTTGGCCCGATTCAACTCATCGAGTATTCTAGAATATGTATGTATTTATGAAGATTTAATAAAATTCAATGAATACACTGCTTGGTTTTCTATACGCTCACAAAGTGTCATATGCAAAAACTGTAATAAGGCTGCTGGGGTGTAAAAAAGGCGCCCGGGGTGTATATAAGGCTGCTGGGTATAAATAGAGGCGCTGGGTTACATAGACTGCTTGGGTGTATATAGAGGGTTCTGGGGTTTTTATAAGGGTTCTGGGGTTATATAGACGCTGGGGTGTAAAAGAGGCTGCGCAGTGTATATAGAGGTGATGCGCTGGGGTGTATATAGAGGCTTCTGGGGTGTATAGAGGCTGCGGGGGGTATAAAGAGGCTGCTGGCTGAAAAAAGTCTTCTGGGGATAAAGAGCGCTGGGTGTATATAGAGGCTGCTGTGGTTATAAAGGCTGCTGCGCTGGGGTGTATATAAGGCTGCTGGGGTGTATAAGAGGCTCCGGGGGTGTATATAGAGGCTGCTAGGGGTAATAGAGTGCTCTGGGGTTTTATATAGAGCTGCGCTGGGTAAGTGAGCGCTGCTGCTGGGGTAATGTGAGGGCTGCTTTCTGGGGTATATGTGGAGCGCTGCTGCTGGGATAAAGAGGCTGCTGCGCTGGGTTTACGTGAGCCGCCAGTCGGGCACTTCCGCTGCGAGCACCGGGAGATACCGGCTGGCACCGTCATCTCCTGGCTGCGTCCCGCTGTCCCCATGGGGGCAGGAGATGTTTCCCCCGGGTGATCCCCCCGACGATAGCATGGCGTGCGTGGTTCAAATCCTGGCCCAATTCGCGGTTGGACTGCGCCTATCGCTGATTGGTTGCGTCCGGGAGGGCGCGACCAATCAGCGATGCGGGATTTCCATTTCAACAACAGAATTTGAACATTATATAGTAGAGTTACTGTGTATTACCTCATGTCACTGTGCAAATTACCTCATATTACTGTGCATTACCTCAAGTTACCGTAAAATTTCCTCATATTACCCATGTTACCTTGTATTACCTCATATTTACCTCATGTACTGAAATTTCCTCATTTTACTGTGTTTACCTTATGTTACGTATATTCCACATTTACTGTAATTACCACATGTTACCTGTGTATTACCTCATGCACTGTGTATTACCTCATTTACTGTAATTACCTCATATTACTGTGTAATACCTCATACACTGTGTATTACCTCATGTTCGTATAATACCTTTAATTACCTCATGTTACCTTTTATTACCTCATATTACGTGTATAACCTCCTGTTACGTATATTACCTCTTTTACTGTGTATTCCTTATTTAAATTATGTATTAAACCCCAGTCACCGTGTATTAACTCATGTCACTGTGTCTTACCCGTGTTCAGTAAACGTGACAGAAGTACTGTACATCAAACCTGTACTGACAAAAACATGTTCAGTACATCATGGGGAGTTGGTGAGCACATGACCACAGGCGGAGTTACCCTGCACGCTGATTTGCTGTGTAATTTCCTCGTGTCACTGTTATTACCTCATATTACTGTGTATTACCTCATATAACTGTGTTAACCTCATGTTACCATATATTAAACCTCATATTACCTCATTTTACCTGTGTATTACCTCATATTACTGTGATTACCCATGTTACTGTATATTACCTTTTTTACTGTGTAATTTCCTTGTTACTTATGTATACTTCATGCACCTGTTTATTACCTCATGTCACGTGAAATTTCCCTGTTCATAAACGTGACAACAGAAGTACATCAGACACTGTAACTGACAAACATGTTCATACATCATGGGCATTGTGATCAAAATGACCACATGGGCAAGTTAGCCCTGCGTCCCCTGATTTGGGCCCCGGCTGGACCAATCAGCAATGCGGGGTTGCCTACAGACAGACAAAGGGGAAAACTTATAAAATAATGGGGTGATTTGAACTTTTATATACAAATTTTTTTTTTAAAAATTTTTTTACTTTTTTGCATGAAAATACCCCAGGAGTCAGAACTCATTGCCTGCACCTCTGCACACACAGGCAAGAAAAGACGCTTTGTTACAGAAATGCTCACTTCAAATTTTGCCGACCGCTGGGGGGCTGATGAAATCCGGCAAGAAATCACAGAACCCACATAAAAGGGAGGGACATACATGCCAAAACAGTACGGTGCATTTTTAAGGGAAAAAAAAAAAATCTTTTTCTGCGGGGGCCCCGGCCCCTGCGCGCACATGATACATCTAAAGTGCGTTTTAAAAATTTTTTAAAGGGTAACATAAAAAAAAAAAAAAAACATCCAAAAAAAGCGCCGGCCGGAACTGGGGATACATCTACTACCGGGGCCGATAGCTGCTACTGCGCAAAGCCCCCGGGGGTCCCTTTCTGCAAGAAAAAAAAATTGCCGTTTTAAGATGACGCCGCCACGCCTGCCAGAAAAATCTATCAATGCCAATAAAATGCAAAGCGAGCGGGGCGGCGCCATTTCAACTTTTTTTTTTTTTTTTAATTTTTAGCACCCCTTTAAAAAAAAAGATTAAAAAAACAAATAATGCGATCATTTCAGAGCGCGCGCCACCGCCTGTGTGCAAAGTAAATTTTTAAAAAAAAAATATAAATTTCTTTTTTAAAAAAACTGTAAAGTCAGGTCAAAAGGGATTTTACTTTCAGAAGTCATCTGAGAAAAAAAATTTAAACCCAAAATCACCACCCTAGGGGTCCTAGGAACACAAACTGCAAGGGACCAATTTGAAATGAAATAAAAAAGAAAACCATTTTTCCCAAAGCAAAATTTATTGTTTAAAGTTTCCATGTTTGAAAAACATTCTTTTTTTTCAATAAATGAGAATACTAATCAAGCACCACAAAACCCCCCCCCAGGGGCCCCCCGGGGAAAAAAGCAAAAATCATTAACTTTAAAACTGAAAAAAAAGACAAAAAAACCACAAAGACGGGTTTTTAACCCAAACCCGGGGATCATTTTAATCGTGTAAAGGGGCCGACCTACAGTTCGGGAGGGGTTTCGGCACAATCCTGAAAGTTCCCCTTTTTATTTAAAAGGGGGCCTTTTCCCCGAATGGGTGGCTGAGCAATTGGTTTGCTGTTCTCAACCAAAGCTCGTTGTCAGGCCCCCCGTACCCCCAGCATTTTTTTCCCGCCCCGTACCTGCCCCCGCCGTACTTGCCTTTTCTCCCTTTTTTTTCAGCGTAATTTTTAACACTTCCTCCAATATGCAACCTTGCCCCCCTTTTCTGTAAAACCCCCTGCACCTGTCAAACCCCACCATATACCAGCCTACCACCGAACCTGCCAGTGCCTACGTAACCATCTCCCCAAACCCGCCCCTGCCGGGCCCCATCTTTACACTGTCCAAACCCCCCCCCTGCCAGTGCCTACCTTTTTCCCCGCCAACCCCCCGCGAGCTCGGGGTTTTTCTGTGTTTTTTGTCGGCCCCCCCCTTTTCACGTATTTTTCCACCAGGCGTTCCAGTTACCTGTCCCTTTAAAACAGCTTTCCCTGCTTCGAAAACTGTCCTGGGGTTTTTTCCCTTTGGGAAACAGGAGCCAAAAAAAAAAAACCCCCCCACAGGAACCAAATTTAAAGTCAGGTGTTTTCCCCCCTCAAGTCTCCCAGGGTCTCCTCGACCACGCAAAAATGGTTCCCTTTTTCCCCCCTTACAAAGAGCAAAAAATTTTTCCCAAATGTGTAAGAAATTTTGGGGGAAGGAACGCCCCAAGCTTTTTTAATTTATAAGCAGGGGTTTGCTTGTTTGGGGGGGAAAAATGGGGGAATCTGAGGCATGGGGGGCCCCCTTGGGGGGGCATCACCATCGGGAACAAGACACAAATTAAAAAACCCAATTTTATTTTATTTCCACCTAAAAATTTTTTTTGATGCCCTTTTAAAAATTTTTTTTTTCCTCTTTTTACAGTGCAACTAATTTCCAGCAAAAATCTCTTGCTAATGTTTGATTTTTTAAATGTAGCAAAAACCAGTGTGTAAACAAAAGGGCCTCCAATAAGAATTTTCCAAACCTTTTGGGCTCAAGGGGAAAAACAAAAGGGACCCTACGGGGGAAAAATTTTCCCCCCCACACAAAGGAAAAAACCCCCCTTTTTTCAATTTCCTTTTCCAAAACTTCACAGAAGAAAAAAAATACGGCACTTACGGGAAACGTCATAA